>JAEQBH010001024.1:0-600000 GCA_016808115.1 Tetrastigma voinierianum
TGGGATCAATAAGGAACAACCCGCTTATTTGGAAATAACTGGTGGTAAGGAGTAGCCCACCAAGCAATCCAATGGGGCGCATCCCTTGCTAATCAAAAAACAAATCAGAATCGAAGCAAGGCCCAAAAAAATGTTTAAGCATTCATTCGAATAAGCGGCTCCTGCAGTCTCAAGAAGATGTCTATTGTTCTGGGGTTTAAATTTACGGTAGGCGATCAACACACGGTGTCGTATGGAGAATCCCATGTCGCAACATGAAGGATCAAAATAAACAACAAATATTCCTCGCATTATCACTTCTCATCGTTTGAATACATATCAAATTATTTTTGAATTTCAGCATAAAAGGCACTAAAATGAGAAAAAAGCTCAAAACGACTTTTCATTAGATAAAGTCAAGTAACACGAGAGAAATCATCCACAAAGGTAACGAAATATTTAAACCTAATCGCAGACAAAACTGAACAAGGACCCCAAACATCATAATGAACTAACTCCGCATGAGCTTAAGCTCGCTTATCGACCCTGTGATCAAATGCAAACGACGGTACTCAAGATATCGACACCGAATTCTATAGTTCAACGGTGATAGGCTAGAAAACCGAGGATATAGCTTTTAACAAGGAGAGAAGGACGACTGCTGATAATGTAATTTGAATGGAGTAACGACTCCAAAACAAGCAACTAAGCACTCAAGCCAAGGATGTAGAGACCCCCGTGACTCCGCATCCTATCAATAACCCACTGGCCAAAAGATCCTAACCTGAATACAAGAAAAATGATACCGCAATTGTTCAGACGAGCCAGTTTATCACGTAAATTAAATTAAAAGAGACCGCGGTGAACTCGTAACAGCGCAAAGCTGACAGAGAAATTAACGAATTGTCCCTAACCTGCAAGACGTCAATTCCATCCGCAAGAAAGAATGTGGGCAGGCGTAGTAGGTGAGATCAAAGATAAGAATAAACCGGAATTACCTATTATGATCTGGCTCTAAAGTCAATGACACAGCGGTGAGGAAGATGAAAGAAAACATGTGTTGGCTTTACTTGACTCAATAAGTGTAGAGATAAGAGTAGATGCAGACTTAAGTGATTTCTAATAAGGAACATAATGAAATATTAGATTTTTATTCTACTAACTTCCTACAATTCCGGCGTACATGTCCTAGATTATGGCAATAATGGCATAGAACTCCTCATGAGGGCTTCTTGTTAGTCATAGAAATAGATCTAACTCAAACAAGCCTCTAAAAATTCGAAAAATACCATCAAAATAAGATCTTGCAATGAAAGGAACCGCCTTTCTACGAAAAACACAGACCAATGTAACTTCAGTCTCTACACCCACATAAAACACCTCGACCTTTTGAAGAAATTAAGGAAGACAAGTAAAACCTTAGAAAACAAGTCGACGAACAAAAAGTAAGCGTTTGAAAACACCGTCAGAGGGCCAATGTCAATAAGGGTAGCCAAGGGGCTTGTCGACACGGCGGACACCAGAGGTGAACTGATGGTCGAGAGACACCCACGCTAGCCATCACGCACGCCACACGCGCCATCAAGCAATAATCCTACGCGCGCAGGCGGTGGTCAGGTTGCCGAGAAAGAACTGCCAGGCTGAGGCGCGTGGGTTTGCTTTTCTAATGGAGTCGGGTTCCGGCTCCGTGAGGTAGATTAGTGGACGACGCGCACTGTGAGCAGCGGGTCGCCAGCCAGAGCCGAGGTAGTCGCCGAAAAATTTTCCAAGAGCGCAGAAGTGTTCCGACGACAAGTGGAAGGTTTCAAACTTTCGTGACGAAGGTGGGATAAATTTAAAAGGGACTCGCACACTAGATGGGTTACCGGAAAAAGAAACACGAAGAAGTCCTAACCCAAACCTTCCCTTGCTCTAATACCATGTAGAAAGAAAAACAATAAAAATCGAGGAAAAAATTCCTTGTGTTTTTCATTGATCAATTGTGAATTGTAAAGAACAAGAAGAGAGAATTTGAGGAAAGAATTCCTTATATTTTTCATTGATCCATTATGAATATATATACACAAAAGCCAATCTAACCTTCCTAATAGATTACAACTCTATAAGACAAGTTTCCTAATAGGTTACACCTCTATATGTAAAGTAGATATATGCTATAACACTCCCTCAAGTCGTGAGTATGTAATACGAATCACGCCCAACTGCTTATATGTATTAACCAACCCGATCCCCACTTAGGGCCTTTGAAGACATCACTCAATCAGCTCTCCAAGCGCCTTCATATATCTTATAGAAACTGCAGAAGTTATATTTTCTCACGAACAAAAATGACAATCTATCTCAATATACTTAGTCTGCTCCACTTAAACATAGGACTAGAAGCACATGAAAGGCACCCTATTGTCACACCGTAGTTTTGCCGACCTGTCTCAATATCGGGACTTCCATCAAGAGCTAATGAAGCCACATGATCTCACACACGGACTATGTCATCACCCTATATTCAGACTCTGCACTAAATTGAGAGACAACACTCTATTTCTTACTCTTCCATGAGACTAGATTCCCTCTAACAAACACACAATACCTTGAAGTGGACCTCATGTCTTCCTTAGATCCTGCCCAATCGACGTCAAAAAAGAACTCAATTCTGTTATGCCCATGATTACTATATAAAATACCACATCCCGGGGCTCCTTTCAAGTAACATAGAATCTATTCAATAGCTACCCAATGGTCAACCGTTGGAGCGAACATGTATTAACTTACAACATTGATTGAGTGGGCAATATCAGGACGAGTAACTGTAAGGTAATTTAGCTTCCCAACTAGTCTTCTCTATCTCTCAGGATCCTCAAATGTTTCACCTTCTATAGTAAAGTGTACGCCTGGAACCATAGGGGAACCGCATGGCTTTACCCCCAACTTCCCGGTCTCAAACAATAGATCAAGCACATATTTCCTTTGAGATAAGAAGATTCCATGTTTGCTTCGTATAACTTCAATGCCCAAGTATCTTAGTGTTAAGACCCTCGAACATATGACCCAACAAACTAATGGAAGTGTCTCATGGGTAGGTCTTGCACCAATGAGAACTGTCATGTGAATGAAAGCAAGATGATAGGCAAGTCGAGCACGGGATAGTTGCTAAGTGCCGCAAGGGATGGATGGTCGTGCACTAAAGCAAGCCACGCACAGGGTTGCATGCTACAGGAAAGCCGAGACCGCATGCTGCAGGCCAACAATGATGCATCAAAGACGCAACTCGGTAACATAAATTCAAGACCAAGGCGGATTGTGCCCTGGGTCACTTTATGTATGGGTGTATTTGGGGTTTAAGGGTTTTGGACAATTTAATAATTATTTATGTAATTATTCTATTATATCTCCTCAGCATAGAATGATGTCTCCTGCAGAAAACCGGAAAAGGCTTAAATAGCTCTTTAAAGGGGGGTGAGTAGTTGAGGAAAATGGGGGGTGCGCCCATGGCCATGCCATGAATACACCCCGCCCGCCCAGGGGCACCATCGGTTAACACCCAGGCAATCCGCAAGAGAGGCATGGCTCCAGGATTGATGCAAGTTGCCTACGATCAGCACACGGAGGCAAAGTTAAAGAGGAGGCATGGGCTCCAAGACATGTAGGCCTCCTTCTCTCCATACGACACAGGGACATGCCAAAAACTTGTACAGATGAATAGAAGCCCATGTATGGCTTCGTTGCCTTAGGAAGCTTGGTGGCCTTAACCAGTCTCTGATGGTGCATGGCTTAGACAAAGACATGATGCCTTGAAAGACCTTGGGAAGAAGGGAGATGGATAGAGGCCCAACCCACACTGGTGATGGCAACATAGAACTCAGGTCCAAGGAAGGGGCCATACGTACAAGTACAAGGAAGATGGAGGCAATGGTTGGTAGCTGCAAGCCCGTCTACGGGCAGCTATATCACTTCCTACATCGTAGATTCGTGGGCTCATGGGAGACACCTATGAAAGGGTGTGTGTCTTAGGAAGAGGTGTAAAAATAGTCCACGTCATAGGTCTAAGCGTACCCCTTAGCCACAAGTCGGGCTTTCAATCGAGCAACGAAACCATCAGGATTAACTTTAACTGCAAAAACTCAGTGGCATCCAATGGCTTTCTTCACAGCAGGTAACCGTACCAAGTTCCAAGTACCACTGTCATTTAAAGCCTGCATTTCTTCAACCATAGCACTACGCCAACAAAGGTGAGATAAAGCCTCACGGACAGTGTTAGGAAGAGAGATAGAATCAAAAGATGCAATAAAGGAACAAGAGGAAGAAGATAAATGGTTATAGGAAACAAACAAAGAGACTAGGTGAGCACACTAACGTTTACCTTTACGGAGAGCAATCGGAAGATCGTTATTCTGAACTAGATTTGATAATGAAGCAGTAGATGTTGGACTAGAGGCTGGAGGGTTCTAGAGCCGAGCATATACCTGAGTAATGGAAGGTTTAACAAGAACGGGGGCTGGAGTAGGAGCCGGTGAGGCAATAGTGTACACTAATAAATCATCATCCTCCCCTTGACTAGTAACTGGAGAAGAACAGGAAAACGGGGTAGTTTCATTAAATATAACCAAGTTGTTTGTGAATAATCATCGACAAATGTAACAAAATATCGAAACGTAGTCGGGGGACACAATCGACACGACCCCACTAGAGTCGCACTCCAAAGTGGCCCACACCGAGCTGGGTGGCAATCGACACCGTCGGCCCACGTACATCGGGATCGCATTTTGTCGCCCAAATCTCAAATTCTATACCGGAGCCAATGGGCTAGTGGGCCAACCCAGCCCAATGTGTACGAAAATAAAATAAAATTCTTTTATTTGCATAAATTCATAGAGCAATATAATTTCCTAAATGGGTTTTGTTCTATGAACCGATTCTGAAATTTTAAGGACTATTGAATGATTTTTGTGAAGTCCTTGGGCTATTAGAGGATGTTTGCATCACAAGAATCACCCTTGAGAGTCATTTGGCAGCTAAAGGTGACCATGGTTCATCCATGACTAAAGCCTAGCACTCAACGTACGGGGTCGCCGCCCAATAACGCCGCAGCCGCGCCGTTATGGCAAGATCAATGAGCCTCGAAAGCATTCATTGTCAGACGTGAAGCCAAGGCGATCGTAAGACGGCATTCGACAACAAGGAGGGAAGGAAAGAAAGAAATGTAAGAAAAGAAAGAATAAACAAGGAAAAAATGGAGAGAAAGAAATTGTGTGAGTTTTTTTTCCTATCCTCGTACTATGAAAAATGGAGGAAATTAAGATGGAAGAAGAAGAATAGAGAGGAGAGGAAGGAAGAAGGGAAGGAAGGGAGGGGGGGAAGATCTAGGGGAGGGGGGGAAGATCTCGGGTAAGGGGAAATCAAAGTGAAGAAGAGGGAGATCGGTAAATGCCTAGGTGGGTACTGGGTAGGTAGAAGTGGGTGGGAAATAAGGGACGGTGGAGAGAAGTAGAGAGAGTGTGGCCTAGGTTTGATGGGAGTGATTGAGAGAAAGTGATATAAAAGTGACTGGGGTGAGTTTGAAGAACAAGTAAGGGCTAAGGAGGGGCAAAAGAAAAAATTTTCAATTTGACAACTAGACCACCTTAAAACCATCAGCGCCCCGGCTCGATACAACACCCACAACACCGGCCAGCCAACTTTGTCCTAGTTTTTTCAAGCCAATAAAATTAGAGCCCAACACAACCCTAATTTCGAGTTGGCTAGGCTAGCCTAACGGGCCGGGCTCAAATTGCCAACTCTAGACCCCACACATCTAAATGGACCAACAACTCAAAAGGAGCGGAAACTCGATTATTGACTCTATGACTCAAATGCACACAATGAAGCTTAGCATATTGATACGACTCATAGTTCAATGAGAATAAGCTAAAAACCGAGGATATAAATTTCTTCACGTAGAGTTATAAGGATGACTGCCGTGATAACGTAATCTGAATTCGGTAACAACTCCAAACAAGCAAATGTGACTCTGGCACCTCTCGTTTTCTTCAAGGATGTAGAGACTCTATACTGCGCCCTTCTACCAATAACCCCCTTTGTCGAAAGATCCCGAATCAGACAATAATCATGAAAAAATGAGATACTGCAATTAAGCATACTAGTGAGTTTACTCGTAGAAACTAAATTAAAAGAGAATTTCAGAACTCAAACGGAGGCACAAGCGATTGTATGAAATGCATTTAATCAACTCCGACCTAAGATAAAAGATATCGAATTCATCTACTGTGTGGTAACAATAAAGGTAGAAGGACTAAACGTAGTGAAATTAACTGTAATTAATCATTATGTGATCGATGGCTCCAGAGTTAATGACTCCATGGAGTAAGATGAAATAAAACATGTGTTGGTTTTACCTCGACTCCAAGAGTGTAAGCGATGTATGTAGATACGTACTTAAATGATTTCGATAATGAATGCATCGAAATCTTCGATTTTTATTCCTCAGAATCTCCTTCAATTCTGGGGCAGTACATGTCCTGGATTATGGCAATAATGACACACAACTCCTCCTGAGAGCTTATTGTTAGTCATAGAAGCAGATCTAACTCAAACACGTCACTGAAAATCCGAAAAATACCAGAAAAATAGGATCTTGCAAAGAAAAGAACCACCTTTCCACACAAAAAAAACCACACTAAAATAGATTTTGGCTCCCAAAACTTTAAATCACCTCTTCATGTCACTAGATCTTGAAGAAATCAAGAAAAAAGGAAAAAAAACCTTAGAAAACTAGGGCTGTCGGACACAAAAGTCTTTGAAAACCACTATTCCAGTGTCCGTATAAGGGAGGTGGGTGGTTGGGCAGCTTGGTCGGTGACCGACGATACTGGTGGAGGAATTTGGTCGCTGGCAGTGGCTGCCTGAGCCCCCACATGCCGGCGCATGGGGAACAAGGTTTATCTACGCACTTAGCGCTTGTGACTCACACGCGCCTCTTCCGGCCACCGAACTTGGTGGCTGGGGTCGCCGAAAGCCGACGCACCTTCCTAGGGGGGCCGTGTCATCCCACGCTCTCCTAAACTCTGTGTTTCAAAAAACACACCTTCCACCCCAAGGGTTCTTCTGAAATTCCTTCAAAAATTTTGCCTTTTTCTTACAAATTCAAGCTCTAAGCTCTGATACCATGTAAAGAACAAAAAGGGAGAATTGGAAGAAAGAATTCCTTATATTTTTCATTGATCCATTATGAATATATATATATATATAAAAGTCAATCTAAACTTCCTAATAGATTACAACTCTATAAGACAAGTTTCCTAATAGGTTACACCTCTATATGTACAGTAGATATATGCTATAGCATGAATATATATATACAAAAATTAATCTAACCTTCCTAATAGATTACAACTCTATAAAACAAGTTTCCTAATAGGTCACAACCCTACACATAAAGTAGATATATGCTATAACATAAGGAATATGCAATTTCATTTGATATCAAAAATCATAATCAACTCAAACGGATTTATAAATACCTTGAGGAAAGGTGCTTCTAACTCCTCTTTTCATACCAAGTTAGGTGTAATGATGCCAAAGCTCTGAGGAATGATATATATTATAATGCATAGATTTCTTTTCCTTTTTTTCTTTTTTTTTTTTTTTTCAGGAAGAGCCTTTTATTTTTTGAAAGGTTTGGTACTGCATTTGTTACTAGTGAAGAACATTTAAGTCTTCTAGCTATTTTAGATACTCAAACACAATATATGAGTGGGACTGTTCTTAATTCTTCACTCTACTAGTTCTCTCTTTTGACAGTGTTCCATAACCAAAAGAAAAAGAGGTGATTCCTTCTTATTCATCATCTCGGGAACCGGTATATCTACCTTGGTATAATACCCACTCATCAAATCTAATGATGCTCATTGTTATAGTATGTATCATACATTAACATATTGGTTTGTATTTTATTAGGATACTTTACTTATAGGGTTGTAACCATTTAGGTAGAATAGATCATCTTACCTAATGTATAACCTAACCTTCTAGTATATATATGTATGATGACTCAATGAAAAATACACAAGGAATTCATTCCTCTAACTCTTCTTCCCTTAGTTTCTACATGGTATCAAAGCCTAGGGCTCAGATTGGGAGAGTTTTCGATCGCTTAAAGTAATTTTTTCAAAGTGCACAAGAGAGTCATGAGGGTGCTGGAAACACCCATTTCGAGGATAAGGATCTCACCGTCAAGCTCGAGAAGCTTCATCGGCCATCGACGAGCTTGCCAAAAAAATCCAGCAGCCGAAAACCACACGCGTGAGTTCAACTCGCCACCACATTGTTTCGAGCTAGAAACACACGTGTCGCGTGTGTGGGCGCACGGGACCGCTCCGCCGCCTCCGATGTCGTCTGTGCCGACAAGACCTTTCGTCTATCTTCGTTTCTCTCGTTTCGTACTCGATCTCGTTATTTTCGTGATTTTTGTGTCCGACATCCCACTGTGCCTAGGGTTTCTGCAAGATTTTTTGAATCTCTGCCTTCTGAAGGTACTTTCTGACTTTGATCTATTTTCCTTGGCTTCCTAATGAGTGAGTTAGCGAATAAGAAGCCTGTTTCGGCGCCCGATGATGTCCAAGATCACGAAGTACAAATTGATTGGTCTCAATTACTTGGATTGGAGTAAAATAATCCAAATTTCTTACTTGAGGAGTATTCAGATACACCACCCTACCATGACCCTCCTACTAATGATTCAAAGAACTGATGATTGGAGGATGATGCCCGTCTCTTTCTCCAAATCCGTAATTCCATTGATGGTAAAGTATTTACTCTCATTAATCATTGTGCTTTTGTTAAGGAGCTAATGGATTATTTGGAATTTGTGTATTCTGGAATCATCGATGTGTGTCGAGCCTTTTATCGTTCTGAGAAACAAGATCAGTCACTAACGGAATTCT
Source organism: Tetrastigma voinierianum (assembly GCA_016808115.1). Taxonomy (NCBI): domain Eukaryota; kingdom Viridiplantae; phylum Streptophyta; class Magnoliopsida; order Vitales; family Vitaceae; genus Tetrastigma; species Tetrastigma voinierianum. The sequence continues at coordinate 8,916 of JAEQBH010001024.1, forward strand.
TTACGAACTATAAAATGACATATGAGGAATTGAATGTGTTCTTACCCTTTAGTCCAAATGTTAAGGTCCAACAAGATCAGCAGGAAAAGATGGCATAGGCTTCCTAGCCATCCTCCCTTCTGAGTATGATTTTGTTAAGACGTAGATTCTATCCAGTCCTGAAGTTTCTTCTTTCCAAGAAACGTTCAGTCGAATACTCCGCATAGAAATATCTCCGCCTGCTCTACCATGTACCCTCAGATGAGCAGTGCTCTTATTAATCAAAACAGTGGTGAGTCAAGAAAGCCACAATACAGATATAGTGGCCCAGGAGGTAACACTAGAGAGCCTAGTTCTAGAGGGGTTGTGTGTTATTACTGTCATAAGCATGGACATGTGATATGAGACTATAAGAAACTGTAGAACCGACCGAGATTTCGTCTCGCCCATAAATTTCCCCATCGAGGCATTTGATCATTCACCCACTCTCCAGAGACGACCTCAAGCCCCACCTGCACTCATAAATCATTACGCCTTCATCTACTCTCGTTACGCCTATCACGAATCGTGTAACCCAAACATAACACATGCCTAGTCTCTTCGCCGTCACTTGGAGTATGTCGTGATTAAGACCCCTGGAGATCAAATGTGAGTAATTCGTCATTTTCTATCTTTCAGTCACAATCTTCACCTTCCACTATCACTTTGGTAGATGGGTCAAAGTCCTTTGTTCTTGGTTCAGGTACCATTTTTCCCACACCTTCTATTCCCTATCATTTGTCTTGAGTTTACCTAATTTTTCTTGTAATTTGGTATGCAGCTGAACATTAACTTCGAGCTCTTAAATGTGTCTCATTCTTTCCCCGATTATTGTCTCTTCGGGATCTTGTAATGAAGCCAGTTATTGGTAGAGGGCGTGAGTGCGGGGTCTCTACATTCTTGATCCTATAGTGCAGAGACTGTGCACATTAGGGTTACTACACCATTTGAGATTCATTGCCAGTTAGACCTCCTCTTCTAATATTGGAAAGAAATTATTACGGTTTGATTTGTCGTCCTTGGGTGTGAGTCACTGTCAGTTTTGCAAAAAACATCACCATCTTAGTTCTGGTCTTAGAGTCAATAAACGAGTTGGTGCTCCTTTTGAGTTAGTCCATTCAAATGTGTGGGGTCCATGTCCAGTCGTGTCCCCAACTAGGTTTCGTTATTTTGTTACGTTTGTCGATGATTATTCACGAACAACTTTGTTATATTTAATGAAAAACCGCTCGAAATTATTTTCTCACTTTCATGCCTTTTGTGATGAAATTAAGACTCAGTTTCATACTTACATTCAGAATTTAAATGATAATGCCAAAGAATATCGATCCCGAACAATTTGATCAGTGTCTTGAGAATAGCATCCTTCATCAGACATCTTGTGTCGATACTCCTTCTTAGAATGGAGTTGTTAAAAAGAAAAATAAACGCTTCTTGAAACCCTCGAACCATTATTTCAAATGCACGTGCCCGATCATTTCCTAAGTAGATGTTGTTTATTTGCACATTTTTAATTAATCGGATGTCTTCCTCTGTCTTGGATCGGGCCACTCCATTTCAAACCCTCTTTCCCCCATAAATCTTTGTTTCCCATTATTTCGGGTATGTGGGTGTACTTGTTATATTCGGGATGTTCGTCCGCATGTGTCTAAACTCGACCCTAAGTCATTGAAGTGTATCTTCCTTGGTTACTCTCGAGTTCAAAAGGGGTATAGGTGTTATTGTCTTAGTCTTCAAAGGTACCTAGTTTCTGCTGATGTCACCTTTCTTGAGAATACTCCTTTTTCCCCCGACCCGATCCACACTAGTCGAGGGAGGATAATGATTTGCTCATTTATACTCTTGCCTCACCAGCTCCTAGTTCTGTTCCACCTCTAACAAAGCCTCCTATCACTCAGGTCTATGCTTGGCGCCTACACCCCCTAGTCTCGAACCCTCCACTGGCTGCTTTAACATGAGATTCGGTTCTTAGCAATGACCTTCTATTCTTTAGTAAGAGTAGCGTTAGTGTACTCATCCAATCTCATCCTTCTACTCTTATAATCATTTTTCATCCCATTCTTACTCATTTATTGCATCCTTTGACTATATTTCATCACCTAACAAGGTTTTTAAAGCCTTAGCTCATCCTGGTTGGCTTGGTGCTATGATCGAAAAAATGGATTCCTTGACTGATAATGGTACTTAGGACTTTGTGAGTTTACCTACTGGGAAGAAAGCCATTAGTTGTCAATGGGTGTTTACAGTGAAGGTTAATCCTGATGGATTGATCCATTGCTAGGCTAAAGGCCCGTCTTATTTCTAAAGGGTATGCCCAAACTTATGGGGTGGATTATTCTAATACCTTTTCCACGGTTGCCTATCGACCTCTGATGACGACTTTATATCTCTGTACCACTCATGGCTTGGACCACCATCGACTTGATATTAATAATGTCTTTCTTCATGAGGATTTTTGTAGAAAGGGTTTATATGGAACAACCTCCTGGGTTTGTTGTTCAGGGAGAGATTAGTATAGTAAGTCGTCTCTGAAAATCATTATATGGCTTAAAACAAAGTCCCCGTGCATGGTTTGGCAAGTTCAGTGAAGTGATTGAGAAATTTGGCATGCAGAAGAGCAAATTCAATCATTATGTCTTTTATAGAAACTCTCAAGCAGGTATCATCTTGTTAGTTGTGTATATTGATGATATTATCATTATTGGGGATGATATGGTAGGTATATCTTCACTCAAGTCCTTTCTTCATGGCGACTTCACCTGAGGATTTAGATGCTAAAATGCTTCTTGATGTTGAAAGGTTATAAGGGATGGCGTGGAATCTTCTTATCACCGAAGGAAATATGTGTTGGATCTCTTATGCGAAGCTTGAGGAAAATTGGCGGCAAAGCCGTATCGATCCCATGGCCTGGCATCTTCTGCTAGAGGTGAATTATTTGAAGACCCTGAGAGATATAGAAGGCTAGTTGGGAAGCTGAACTACCTCACAGTAACACGCCCTGATATTGCATACTCTGATGAGTGTTGTAGCAGTACATGTCTTCTCAACCAGTTGATCGTTGGGTGGCTGCATAACAGATTCTATGTTACTTGAAAGAAGTCCCGGGACGTGGTATTTTATATAGTGATCATGGGCATACTAAACTTGAGTGTTTCCACGGGATGCGAGATTGAACGGGATCTAAAGGAAGGCGAGAGAAGATAAGCGGATTTGTGTGTGTTTGTTGGAAGAAATCTAGTTTCATGAAAAAGTAAGAAACAGAGTATTGTCTCCCAATCTAGTGCGAATGCGAGTATGCTTGATGGCCGCGATGCGCATGCGAGATTATGTGGCTCCATCGACTTTTGGTGGAGTCGGTGTATTTAAACCTCGGTTCGACCAAAACTTCAGGTGTAATGATCGGGCTACCCTTCATATTACCTCTAATCCTATTTTCCATGAGCCGAATAAATACGAAGAGATAGATTGTCATTTCGTCAGGTTGAGAAAATCTATTTCGATTGATTTCTACATGATAAGTGAGAGTGGAGAACTGATTGGGTGATATCTTCACAAGGCTATAAGTAGAGGCAGAATTAAGTTATATCACCTTAAATTGGGCATGATTAACATACATGTTCCAACATGAGGGGAGTGTTATAGTATATATCATCACGTTAACATATTGGTTGTAATATGTATCATATGTTAACATATTAGTTTATAGTATGTATCATATTAACATATTGGTTTGTATCTTATTATGATACTTATAAGGTTGTAACCATGAAGGTAGAATAGATCATCTTATCTAATGTATAGCATAACCTTCTTGTATAGATATAAATGATGACTCAATGAAAAATACACAAGGAATTCATTCCTCGACTCTTCTTTCTCTTTAGTTTCTACACTCATGAACCTCCCATTCCCAAATAATTATGACTCTAACAAGTTGGAGAGTATTAGAAGACAATTATTGTATTAAGTTGATTTCAAGAGAAACCTCATGCTATATGGAACAATTTTTTACAATCAGATGAAACTAAAGATTTCAGAAAGGATGAATAGAACATGAACCAATACCTGATCTTGAAATTATGACATTGTCACCAGCTTTAAGAAACTCTCTAGCTAGAGCAAATCCAATTCCTGAAATATAAACAAACAAACAAAAAAATATAGAAAGTTAAATGAGATAAAGAACCAATTAAAATAAACCTAAAAACAAGGGACAAACACAAAGAATATAACATTATTTAAGGTACATCAGCATTCTGTGTGCTTTAAAAATTCACACTCGTGCTAGTAAAACTGAACCTACCTCCAAATCTCTCTATCCTTCTCTTTGATGGGACTGAGGTGGGAAAATTATTTGGTTAAGAGCATGTGGCTTAAGGTCATTCGGCAGTTAATTATATATATATATGGAAAATCAGTCTCCTTACATAGCTGTAAGCTGACTATATAACAAGAGTCAACCGGATATCAAGAGAGCAAATCAGTCTCCATAAACTTGGCTGTATATTTTGTAATTATAGGGATCTTATTAATTTCCTAAAAGTCAGAATTGTTTAGTCGTATTTTTCCTTACATAGTTGTAGCTTAGTCATAATTGTACAGCTGTATATTTTCTTTACATAGCTGTAGCTTTCTTTCCCCTATTTCATAGGCTGTATCTACAAAGGGAGAGTATTTCTACTTCGTATAATTCAAGTGAAGAAATTCCTTCCCTTCATGGTATCGAGCCAACCTAATTAGCTCCTCTTCTTCTTTCTTTTGAACGTTATTCCCTCTGTTCCATCCTTCTTCTTTTTCTGTGCTAATCTAGCTGATTCTATTTCTGCTCATTATCATGTCAAAAATTTCTGAATCAATCCCTACTACTGCAGTCAATATTAATTCCTCTAAACTTCCAACTGAATCTCTCTCATTCTGTCCAAATCACCACAATTCGCCTCAATGGGAACAATTTTCTCAGGTGGTCCCGGTTTGTTCGAATGTATATTAGAGGGAGAGGGAAAATTGGGTACTTAACTGGTGACACAGTAGAGCCAGAAAAAACTGATGCTGGTTATGCTGCCTGGGATGCTGAAAACTCCATGATAATGGCCTGGTTAGTGAATTCTATAGAGGAAATAAGTGCAAACTACATGTGTTATCCCTCTGTCAAAGCCCGTTGGGATAATGTCACGTTGATGTATTCTAATCTTAGGAATCAGTCCAAACTATATGAGTTACAACTCAAACTTGGGGAAGTCTGTCAAGGTGAGAATTATGTCACAAACTATTTTCACATTCTCAATTTCAATGATGTTTATGAGTGGAAAAACACGGATGATTGCAATTAATTTAAGGAGGAGAAGTTGCGTATTTTCAAATTTTTAGCTGGGCTGAATGCTGATTTTGATGAAGTACGAGATAGGATTTTAGGTCGTCAACCTCCTTCCCTCAGTGAAGTTTTTTCTGAAGTTCAACGTGAAGAGACCAGGAGAACTGTCATGCTTGGCAAGAAAAGCGCTGATGGATTAACAGTGAAGAACTCTAGCATTAATGGATTACTGTTGCTGCCACCTGTATACTCCAAGCTACTAAGCGCCACCAAGATGACAAACCAAAGGTTTGGTGTGATTTTGCAGCAAACCACGACATACTGGCTGAGGCCTGCTGGAAATTACATGGAAAACCTGCTGACTGGAAACCTGGCAGATGAAGAATAAACAAAATGACCGAATCGTTGCCCCAGCCGGCACATCTGCTGAGACCACCTCCTTGAGCAAGAACAGATAGAGCAACCGCTGAAATCTGCTCCGTTGACTCCCGGTTCTCCTGTAGCATCCTTGGCTCAGACAGGTAGATCTTTGTGTGCCTACTCCTCTTCATTATCTGCATCTTGGATTACAGATTCGGGTACCTCTCATCACATGACTAATCTGTCCCATTTGTTTATATCTTATGAACCCCTTTTTGGAAATAAAAAAGTGTGTATTGCAGACGGAAGCTTATCTCCCATTGCTGGCCAAGGTTCAATTCGTTTGTCATAAAAGATTATTCTGAAATCTGTTTTGCATGTCCCAAAACTCTCTTGTAATCTTTTATCGGTGAGTTGTTTATCTAAAGATTCTAATTGTCATATTATCTTTGGTGTCTCTGGTAGAGAATTCTAGGATTTGAACACGGGGATGATGATTGGCAGTGCTAGAATAATAGAATCTCTACCTTTGTTCATGACGCCATCCACAAGACCAACAAGCTCAAGGTTTTAGTAGTAATATCTATTCAAATCCTGTTCTTGAGCAAAGTAACTATGGCATAATAGACTAGGACATCTAGTTTCCCTATTTAAAAGTACCTGTTCCAATTTATTTAAAAGATTGGATTAGTAACTCCTTATTTTTGTGAAAGTTGTTTCTTGGCTAAAGCCATCAAGTGTTTATAAAATTAGACAATATTGGCTTCAAAAGCCTTTTATCTAATACATAGTGATGTTTGGGTCCTTCCTAAGTTGCTACTTCTTGGGAAAAAATGGTTTGTGACATTCAGTGATCATACTATGCTGGCTTTACCTAATGATTCAAGTGGGTTGCAGACTCAGCACAGTTTTACTCTTTGGTTGAAAACCATTTCAAGCTAAAATAAATATCCTTGGTGACGATAGTTCAAGTTTTTAATGAATGTTTAGGGATTTTTCAAGAGAAAAGTGACATTGCATCAATCTATGAAGAGATACTCCTCAAACAAGTGGTGCAAAACGTAAGCAGGCACTTGGCACCGTGTAGGGCTCTAATGTTTCATGCAAATGTTCCCTAAGTATCTTTGGGGAGATGCAATCTTAACAAGTTGTTATCTGATTAATAGAATGCCTACTAGGGTTTTGAACTATGAAACTCCTTTACAAACTCTTAAAAGTCTTTTACAAACATATGCCTCATCAAAAATCTCCATTTAAAACTTTTTGGTTGTACGGTGTTTGTTCATGTTTCACTCATCTTAGTCCAAATTTGATCCTGGTGAAAAAATGTATTTTTTAGGATATTCTCCCTAATAAAAAAGGCTATAAGTGTTTCAAATCCGGTCAATAAAATTCCATGTTAGTATGGATGTTCAATTTCTCAGCAAAAATTCATTTTATGCCAAAACCTCTCTTGGAAGAAATTTGAATGAAGATGGTTTGACAACGAAAAACAGCCAAAACCGGCAATTTTTTCCCCTGTTCAAATGTCGAGGGAAATGGATACTTTCCCCGAAATGCGAGGAAAATATTGATCGATCTGCCTAGTAAAATTATCACAAACGGGAGGCTTTACTACTATGTCCTTTGAGCTAAGTGTTTACACTAGACACAGGTATAATCCCAATATTGAGAATCTGCCAATCAATTAGAGTATGGACAATCATCATCTCCCTAATTCTCAATTCTGGTAATCCTATAAATTATCTCCTTTATCTTCTTGATTTGTTCCCTATTGCCATTCGGTAAAGGTGTTAGGGTGTACCAAACATCCTATTGCCAACTATTTATCCATGAACTTTTGAGAAAAATACAAAGCCTTCCACAGCACATGTTTGTACCTAGAAACATACATGAAGCTCTAGGACGCTCGAAGTGGAAGTCAGCATGGTATGAAGAGATGAGGGCACTTCAAAAAAAAAAAAAAAACCCTTAGGAAATTGTTGATCTACCTAGGGAGAAGAAGACAATAGGGTGCAAGTGGGTTTTCACAATCAAATGTAAAGTCTACTTGGGAGCATTGTTAGAAGATGTAAGGCAAGGTTGGTTGCTAAAGGTTCCACACAAACTTATGGAATTGATTACGAGAAACCTTTACCTTCTTTGCAAAAAATCAATTCCATCAATTACCACTTTCTTACTGTACATTTTAATTGGCTTTGCAACAATTAGATGTAAAAATGCTTTATTAGTAATGGTGATTTGGAGGAAGAAGAAACATTTATGGACTTACCACCAGGCTTTAAAGAAAAATTTGAAGAAAAGAAAGTTTATCGATTAAGAGTATTACTCTGGTCTTAAGCAATTTCCTAGAGCCTGGTTTAACAAGTCTACAAAGTGCATTGAAGCTGAAGGTATGTACAAAGTCAAAAGAAAGCATAAGTGAGTTTGAAGTGGCACATGGTATTTGTGAGGACATGGATCAAACAGTGGCAGAAAGAAAGCTTAAGCTAGTCCCTTACCCATGAGGTTTGTGACTAACAAAGCTGTGTGCAATCTCACACAATCCCGAGTGCTCCATGATAGAGGCCTTCAAACATGTTGAAGTCGAAAAACACTTTATCAAGGAAGAAGCTGGAATGGACTAATTACCATGCCCTACATTCCACACCAACAAGTCATGAGCATGCTCACTAAGGTCTACAAAGAAGGTGTTTGATAGTTTGGTAAGCAAGTTGGCCATGGGCCATCCTCAAGCCGACTTGAGAGATATGGAAAGGAAATGGAGTCTCCTTACATAGTTGTAAGTTGACTGTATAACAAGAATCAACGGGATATCAATAGGGCAAATCAGTCTCCTTAAACTTGTCTATAAATTTTGTAATTATAGGGATCTTATGAATTTCCTAAAAGTCATAATTGTTTAGTTGTATGTTTCCTTACATAGTTGTAGCTTAGTCATAATTGTACAGATGTATAATTTCTTTACATAGTTGTAGCTTTCATTCCTATTTCATAGGTTGTATTGTATCTAAAGGAGAGTATTTTCCCGTGTAATTCAAGTGAAGAAATTCCCTTCCATTCATTCTTCTTCATATATATATATTGATAGTACATTAGAAGATGGAGTTAAGAATTGCAAGCAAGTCATTTAGCCAGCTTACAAATGAATATCTTTGTAGTTTTGATCCTCAAAGGTGGAATAGAGAAATTAAGTAATTTAGGACTGTGTAGGAAAGCCCAGTTCAGACTTTAACGTACAAAGAAATGCTTTATACATTTAAACAAATCCTCAACATTTTTCTGAATAACCTCGATCCCACTTGATATTGTTCTCATTGGTATAAGCTATTGACTCTAGAGCCTAGTGTCCCAACAGGATTGGCATGCATGTTGAAACTTAGTATATATGTGTGCGTGTGAGAGTTCAACAGTTCTTGATTCTCCATTATATTGGGGCTTCAACATGCATACATATATAGAAATAGATATAGGATAGGCTTTCAGGCAAGATGAATTCAAATTCTGCATTTATACAGTCAGATTATCAATTTTGGTGAATGAAAACTCCAAATGATTTTCCAGAGTAGTAGGAGTTTCAAGACCTATACTTGCTATCTGTCTTTCTTCTTGTTTATTTATTTATTTAATTCAAAACAATGAAGTGCTGAATCAGTTCTTTAGAACCAAGGAAGGGAGGTTTCATCAAGAGCTTCCGTAAGGAGACAGGGTGAAACATAGGAGGTGTCTACTCTATTTATTGGACTATACACAATGTTAACTAGCAATAAAGAAAAGGTAAAAGGAATCCTTATGGTTTGGATATATATACATACATATATATATATAGAGAGAGAGAGAAAGAAGAGGAATTTCTGCTGATTCTCATTATCAGAGGATGGGCATCAGAGAAACACAGGTTAGGTAGATCAAATCAAACTATACATTTATATATATATATATATATATATTGAATTCTTGATATTATCAGAAGGATGGGCATCAGGAAACACAGGCTAGGTAGATCAAATCCAAACTCACCATTCCACTGTCAAGATTGTAATTTTCCAGAAGTAGAAGGGTGTCAATAACTTCCAAGCTGAAAGAGGGCCACATCAAAGTTATGCATATTGTGTATAATATACTTTAAGCTGAAAAAGAGAGAGGGGCAAAATAAAAACTTTCTCGCTAGTTTGGGCTAAGTCAATCAAAAAAGTTGCTGGGTTTAATGATTGGAGTGCTTTGTTGTCTAATATGTGGCAGAAAGTACCCATAAAAGCAATATATGAATATTTGGTCTCAATATTCAGATTACAAAAGAATTTTTTTTCCTTCCAAAGTCTAAAACATGCACAATGGGACCCGTCCATGCCTTTTCATTAGTTCTCTGAAGGATCCCATGCCAACTAAAGAAGGGCTCCCAATTTAGCAAGTAACTTTTAGGCAAATGTAAACAGGAAAATGGCTGCCATTAAGGCAGTAAAGGAGGAATGTAATCATTCAATTCTTCAAAAAATTTTGCACATGAAACACTAGTTTGATCTAACATGTCCTCCTTTAGAACGATAAATCGTCAAACTTTCCTCAAGTGGTTTAAGCAAGCAAACTCTAACTGTGGGCATCAAATTCTGTTTCTATGCTTGCAATAAAAGACTCGATTGAACTATTGTTTTTATATGTTTTATTTTTTGATAAATAAGAACAGCATATAATACCAAAGAGACCAACTTAGTACACAAGAAGTATACAAAGGAACTCAAAAATAGGGATGAGAAACAAAAAACATAACAACCCTCAATTGAAGGTCAACCACTCCAAAAAACCTATAAGGGACAAAGCATCTTCACCTAAATATACCCTGTTCCAACTCCACAGATTATAAACAAAATTAAGCTTTAGTCTACTGTCTGACTAAATTCCATCTTTAAAACTATCTGTTGATTCCTTTCTTTCTAGACAAACAAGAAAATACACAACGGAACAGTTCTCCAAGCCTTGTTTCTCTTCTTTCCCACAAAGTAACCCTTCCAACTAGTGATAGCCTCCTTCACCATCTTGGGAAAATACTTGAACTCCAACAAGGTTGAAATTATCCCAAAGAGCACTCACAGTAGTATATGTTGAATTGTTTCTTTTATACAAACCATTGATGCCTCTGTGGGAAGTTGTCAACCCCTTCTTTGTAACATCTGGGGTTAAAACCTTGCCCTCGATTGCTTCCACACATAAAAAAAGTTGTTTTAATTAGTTGCTAAGGAACCCGAATGCACTTTCTAGGAAGGACAACGACCTTGGCTATGACACTGGCTTCATGGCTGCAAACAATCACCTTTTACCCTTTCAAATGCTTTATCTACTGGGTTTATTGATTCTTTAGGGCCTTTACTGATTCCTGACCAACTAGCTCCCCGTCATTAATCTCTCACAAGCAGTTCCATTCCCACCAGTAGTTTGGTCCCTCTACCATTGTTTCTGTTTATTGTGACTAGATCAAGTAGTGGAAAGAAAGCGAGAAATCGTTTGAGAGCCACGATAGTCAATCCCAAATTTATTTTACTTTTCATTATAATTCTAAATTTCCAATTCTCTACTAGCTCAGCTGGTTCATAAGAATTTCCTTCCAAACACACCCAAAGGCCCCTAAGCTACTCATTCAAATATGGTCCTTTTACTATATTTATTGATAATCTTCTCCAAGTGTTTACTCCGTTTAATGCAAATCTCACACCATTACCTAGAAGCACTTTGTTCAACTAAGTTTAATTCGACACCTAGAGCTCTCGTCATTTGTCACAAAAGTGCAGACACCACCACCTCCCAGTCTTTGTGAGGTAGCCACATTTATTCTCCCCCAGAAATCTCTTTTCGTCTCACATCTGCCACGGCCTTGAAACCTAAGAGGGACATTTGAAAGAGGCATGCTAATAAAAACACTTTTGAGTAGAGTCACTACCCAAATGACCAATTTATATCTTCTAATTTGCATTAGTTTGCAATCTCCTAAGGAAGACATTCCTTCAAAGCTCTCCTTCATGAACTATCAAAGGCATAGGCTTCACCTATCTCTCCTACCTAATCCCATACCTCTACTACTTAGGAGTGATTTCAGAGTCTACTAGGAATAGATACAGGATGATTTCTTGAGTAAAAGGACTTCAAACCACCCATCCTTCCAAAAAAACACTTCTCTTATTGCCAATCGTAAGGTAAGATCTACTTGTGAAATCCTTCCAACCAATTCGAATAGCTTTCCATAAGCCCATGATTTTATCCATACACCCCTTAAAGCACCATCATCTTTCTTCCCTTGAATTGTTGAACTATCACTGTGAAAAAGGACTCTCTTGGCTAAAATCTCAATTACCCTGTGAGGACCTTGAGAATGATTTTTATCTGCCAAGGCCCCTGCTCTTTTATGAGTAGATGGCGATTCACTTGAAATAAGTTTTCTCAGCTCCTCTTGCCCAAAAAAAAAAAAGAGCGGCTCTTGAATTTTCTCCAGTGTGACCTACATCCAAGTCTCAAACAAAGACAATGATAGACAAGCTAAATAATATAATTTGATCCAAGTCTCCCTCTTAAGAGGTGTTGGCTCTGCTGTACTAAACTTATCTCTAAAATCTCTCATCCACATTGCATCCCGAGCTCTTGGGGTTGAAACTCCAAGGCCACGAATATGTAGAGGATCTTACACTCCCACATGAAACCAACGCTGCAATGACCTCCAGCTCATTAGCAACTTTACTGATGGAAATTAATTCATTTTTCCTGAGTTAATTTTCAATCCCAAAACAGCCTCAAACCACACAAGAGTCCAACTCAAATATTCTAGTTGCTCAAGATTTGCATCATAGAAGATTTAAGTATCAACAGCTGAAGATGGGTGAGCTCTAGCGAGTCTCTCCTCCTCTTCTACCACCTTGAAAAAGCCTAGTCATAGCCTTTTATCAAAATTGCCATGGCTAGCATAAATAAGTAAGAAGAAGATAATACCCTATTCCATCTAGAACTTTAGAAAAACTTAAAAAGTCCCGATAACAAAATAGAAAATTTTCAAATCTTGTCTAAAGAAATACATTTGACATTTTGACCAAAATGCATCTTTTTCATGATTGTTATAAAGAATTGAAAAACAGTACAATAGCATAATTTAGAATATTGAAAATTACATATTAATATAATTCAGAAAATTGGAATTAGGTGTAACAAAATGAAAATATTTGGAAAAATATTGATCCTTAATAGTCTGTTATAACCTTTTATCAAATAATAATAAAATTTATTTTATAAATCAAAATGTGACATAAGACAAATTTTAAATAATTTATAAAATACTAAATAACATGAGTTATCAATAAGCAATAATCAATCAAAGTGTTCATATTATCTATAAACGGCTTCTGTCCATCCTACATCATTTACTTGTACAAAAAGTGTTCCTTCTATGGATATCTATGTTTTCCCTTTACAATCCCATAATTCAGCCTCCTCAAATTTATGCAACTCTCTATAGGTATACATCCTGTCATAGAAAGATAAGTAACAAACGCTTTTAACTCTTAAGAATCACTGTGCAAACCTAAACTTCAACATGGCTCACTGATAGACACTAAATGATTACTACTTAAAGAAAAATTAAGAAATTTCATTTCTTATCTCACATCAAGTCTCCTTTTCTAGGATGGGCTGTAAAAACCTCCATTAGATTTGGCTATAGACTAAGCAAGGCTACAATTCATTAGAACCCAATGATACTTCAATTAAAAAACTAACTTGCAAGAAGTAACTACTCAAGAATTTGCATTTTTATAAACCATCAACTTAAGATTTATGACTTAGACCTGAGATTAGAATCGCTTTTTCTTTCTCAATACCATAAAAATCTAATCAAGCGTTAGCTACCTTCTTAGCCTGTCAATTTGCTTCTACAAAAATCAACACTAATATCTTTTGACAAAATTACCAAGCTTTTGCAGAGCTGAAACACAACACATTGAAAAGCTCTTCTGTTAAATTAACCACATACATCAAGAACAGAAGTTTTGGCTTCACAGCCAAGAGTTAAGATTTTATTTTATTTTTCTGTATTCTGCATACTAAAGGTTTCTAGCAGAGCTCCTGGGTGAAGACCCCTTATACAACAAGAACAATGAATTACAAAGCTATTTTTAATTCAAACAGAACCCTGTTCAAGCCTTAAACAATTGAGGCTTTTACACACTTTACTTAAAATTTCGACTATAAGTACCGAAGAGCTTCATAACAGTCAATTGAAAGAAAGTTAATACAAAATGGGACAGATGAATGCTTCAATGAACACTGGTGGAACCAGTGATTAAACGTTGTAAGGGAGGAAACGTAGCACAGAGTCGTTGGAAGCTTGTGGGCTTGGAGATATGTTCTCGGAAATGGCAGTAGGTTTGTGGTGTTTTGGGGAGAAGCAAGGCTGAGAATGCGTGAGGAATGAAATAGAGAAAGTAGTTTGGGAGAAGATTATGGTTTGCGGGTGAGGCATACGGGAGGAAGGAAGGAAGGCAACGGAAGCTGGTAATCATATAGATGGATATTTCACACGACCAGCCCCTCGTGCTGTTTTCTCTTGCTGCCTTCGCTGTCCTGGTTTAGTTATCCATCTTTCCGTCAAAATAGAATGTCAATTTTAACTTCTAACAAGTGAAATAAAAATAAATTAAAAAAAAAAAAGATAGTGTGTTTAATACTCCAAGACTCTTTTTATTTATTTTATTAAATTGTAATAGAAGAAAAAATAAGAAACATACGATACGAAGCGTCGATTGTGAGAGGCGCATGGTCGAATTAACAGCCGTACAGTGTAGCTTTGATGAATGCATGTGTTGGCATATGGGCAGGGCTTGCCAGTATGTGAGGATGGCGCCACTTGTTGGTAATGGAATCGGTGATAGAGAAAAAATCTTTGACCTTGAAATAATCAATGATAATGAATTCTTTAAAAAACCAAAGAGAAATTTGAACCTCTCAATTTTATTAATGCATCAAAACTTAAGAATGTCGGGATAACAAGCCTATCAATAGGCCCAAAAATACGAATAATAAAAACTAAAAATTGACCGCAAGGAAATTAAGATATTTGGCCAAAAACTATAAATGAAACTACATAATTTTTAGGACAATACTTGGTAATAAAAATTAGTCGCAAATCAGAAACAAATCGACAAAATAACGATGAAATGTGTGATGAATCAGTCTGAATATTGATAAATCAGCTACCAAGAACTTAGATAAATAGCCCATTCTCGATTGTGATCATGCAAATCTAAAGCAAATATTTTATAAAAAGAAATGGCAACTCCTACTTGACTAATAAAACAAACTTTTTAAATTAAATAAAAGCAGATTTATCTTTTGATGTGTTGTTTAAAACATCATTATTAAATAGAGCAGCATTAAGTATTTATTTATTTAAATTTTAAGTGACTATATTCTTGAATTTTTAAAAAAATTATAGACAGAAAAGTGAAAATATTTGGCATTAGGCGTTTGTTTTTTGTTATCTGGCTGAATAGCTTTCGGCATTAAAACAATTTATTTTAAATTTAACTTATTCTTTGAAATTTTTTTTAAAGTTAAGATAGAAAAGTGAAAATATTTGTTTTTAATCAGAAAAGTCGTTTAAGCAAAAAAAAAGAAAAACTTTGATCGTTGTGATAAAGAAGAAATTTGCGATATCTGGCTAGGAATGACTATGGAAGGGTTTGGGTGAGTTCTATCAGGCAGCTAGATTATTTTTCAATTCTTAAATTTATGCCGTTTAAAAAATTAACCAGTGGCGAGAGATGAAAAGTCTGAAACTACGTTTATTTATTTTTGTTTTTATTTTTTAAAATTTTAATCTTTTTATATATTTGTTTTATTTTTATTATATATTAAAATTAATATTTTCATAAAAATAAAATATTCTGGAACCACAAATTATTTATTAAAAACATTATAATATAATTATTTATATTAAAGTATAAAAATAAAATAATAAAAAATATTTTAAAATATAATCGGGACGAGAGCATTATTATTATTTGGATACATGGTTCATTACTACGACTACAGGTCCGTTCTACGAAATAATTTATTTATTTTGGTTATTTGTTTAAAATGAAACTTGGCAAATCGGTCACATTTAAAGATTTTTTCGTAAAAAATTTAGATGGTGTTAGTATGCTTATCTTTGCAATCACAGAAAAAATTTCTGTTAATATAAAAATTAAACGAAAACTTTTTGGGTCTATAGTTGAGGAATAATTTAATATTTGATCTGTTGATCATCTGAGATCTAAATAATTTTAGAACCGCGAATCAGCATAATGATTTAATACATTTTAATAACATTTTGTCATTTTTTGAAAATTTAATTTCTCGGGTTTCTGGGAAAGCGTCGCGAGCGTGCAGTTTGAGAAAATAAGCTGAAACCCATTAAGCGGATTAATTAATTAAATTATCTGAATACAGAAGCTGTGGATGACCAAAAATAATCAGTCTCGTTTACCGTCTACTGATATTCTGTAATATTAAAAGCAAGCAGCAATACTTAATCTTTGTTAGTCTTATTCTTGTTAATTTGAAAGATTATATTAAATTAAAGTAAAAAACAACATTACCGCTAAGGTGTGCTCAAGGTTTCATGCTTGCTCTGAATCGTTTCCATGTGATAAGGTGGATTCATATAGATATTCTAGATGCTCTTAAAATTCTGATTAAACTTTGTCTTTGATTTCGTGATGTTTGGTTTTAACATTTATAGAATATAGTTGGTTCCTGATAGTCGATAGCTGGTATGAGTAGTTAATAGCTCTTAGCTAATTATAAATTATTATTTGGTAAAATAGTTGATTACAAGTAGTTGATTAAAGGATAATTTACCTATATAGACATTAGGAGCCTAAATTAGGGCTGGCCCGCTCTGTCAGACCTAACAGATTTTTATTAGGTTCGGAATTTATTCGAGCCAATGTTTGGTCAACTTGACTTGGAATCCTAGAGTGGGCCCTATTCGAGGCCAAAATAGTAAAAACATTAAAAAATAAAATTTTAAATTTTTAAATATTTTATAAAGTAAATTTGTTTAGTATATAATTAGTAGAAAACATTAAAAAATAAAATTTTAAATTTTTAAATATTTTATAAAATTAAATTTTGTTTAAAAATACTTACAATTTTTTGTGTTGTTAAAAAACTATATAATAAAGTATAATAATTCTTTTTAATATTATCTTATTTTAATTAAATTTCGTAACAGTATGATTTTCCTTTTATTAAAATGAATTAAATCTGTAACAACTATTATTTTTAATATTATTTTTATATTTTCAACAATAAAAAGAAACATGTATTTTATAACTAGAAAATTAACTACTTTAAAAACATATTCTAACAAAAATATATCTGTAATATTAAAAAAATTATTAAATATAAAACAGTATTCTAAAATATGTATTTTCTTTACAAAATGTTAATAAAAGTATTTTATAATAGTGTAAAAATAATAATAATAGAGTTTATAAGAATGTGTTTATAAGACATTTTAAAAAAATAGTAAAAAATAGTTTCATCGTATGATGCACATATAAAATATTGTGTTAGGGATTGAAAATATTTTTTTTTTGTTGAAAAGGATTTTTTGAAATAATTTAAAAAATATATTATTCAATTTATCACGAAAGCAATTTTATTTGATTTTTAACGTATTTTATATTTAAATTATATTTGAAGTTAACCAATTTAAAATATATAAAAAACAATTAAGGCCAAGTGGGCCCTTTGGCCTTAACACGAATCGTGGTGGGCCAATTGGTCGAGTCATTAGGCAAGTTTTATTAGGATGGCTTAAGATTGAGTATGAAGCCCTCCTAAAATTGCAGTTGAGTGAGCCCTAATAGACATTATATAGTAAAAATAATACATGACTATATAGAAAAATAGATCAAATTAAAATTTAAAAAAAAGGACAAATGCTATTTTATGTTATAAAGTTTTATTTATAGTGATTGATTTTTTTTTTTTTTGAAAGGAATTTCAAGTTATTGATTTAGTTTATACAAATGATTGCAAATGGAATAGTAGAATACTTTATACTATGAATAAATATTTAACATGAAATATTACACAAATATCGAATCTATTAAAGTATTTATTTTATTTCATCCATGTTTATAAAGAACAGTAAAAAAAAAATTAATTTATAATCAAATAAAAATACTTGCATTAAGTTTTAATTAATAATAAAATTAACAAATTTAATTACTATAATAAACCTAAAATATCTCATAATCTTTAATATTTATTAAATTCAAATTTTAAATAAAAATTAGCATGATAAAGGATTTTTAATAAATATCATACAAAATTTATATTTATAGTTTAATAAGTAATGAAAGTCAATTGTTCTTTTCTTGAATTTTTTAAGACAATAATTGTCTTTTACGTAAATATTGAGAAATGTTAAAAAAGAGAATTTTGATATTTTAATAAGAGTATTTTAGAAAAAAGCTATAAGCTTTTTAGGATCTTGAGTTGTTTGGCCTTAATGAGCTATCACTAGTTGATTAAGAATCTTTGAAACAACTTATAAGAAGTTGATTGGTGTGAATCAACATCGGGTTAACCTAATCGACTCAGCCGAGCTCGAAATAGATTTTCTTTTAAAAAATTATTGAAGTATCTATTAGTTATTTTACAATTATTTTTTAATAAAGTAGAGGTTATATGGCTATGAAATTTTTTAATAATCCCAAAATTTTGAAATAATTGTACAATATAAACTTTAAAACTTGTATGTTTTAATTTAAATATTAAATATTAAAACCATATCCGAACAAACTGAAATGTATCAATTTTAAAAAAAAAACTTTGTTCAAAAATTTATGAATATTATATTTTTCATTCTATGTTTCCATCTGTCAATATACAATTCAATTTATGAGGTCTGGATTCCAGCATATGATGATCTTTTCAGCCGGAAGCCCGAGGCTTTGGGCATGTGAGTCGTTAAGGTGGACCAGAATTCTGTGTTGGGATACGAGCTTTGGATGCGATGCAGGTACGATATGGATTAACTGCAATACGATGCATTCTTATGTGCCTCCTGCATAAAACAAAGAAGAAGGGGTCAGGCTGAGAACTGCTTGGGTGGCAGACTCACGTCTGGTCGGTTTCTTTACGAGAGAAAGAGAGGCGCTTAGTATTGGCGTATGTTTTGCGTGCCTTTCCTGATGGGGGTGACCTTGTGTTTATAACAGATGTTCTCCAGGTTGGATGGTAATTGGGTTAATTCTAGTTAGATGGGATATTAGCATTATGGTCAGTATAGGATTTGGTACAGGATATAGAAAAAGTAGTTTATTTGGGGATAGTCTCCCTTCCTTATTGGGGATCAGGTTGATCTTGTCCCCAATATTGTCTTTCTTTCCTTATTGGTGAGATTTGTTTGGACTTGGAATAATATATTAGGGACTATTCTGTTCATACACATGGGAGACTTCCCATAAGTGGCCCTTTAGGTGTGGTTGAACCCCCTTCATATAGAGTGACCAAAGGTGAATAATCAGCACAGTGCCTCATTGAACATTTCTCTCCTTGGGATTATTCAGTACAAAAAAGTAGGTAGCCGTGCTTTTTCTTTGGCGCCTGCTGTGAACTGGTCGTGGGCTTACGAATATATTTTTAAAACCTATGGGTTGCTGACCACTTGTGTCCATTGTATGTGGGCAAAATTTATTAATTTCTCATCGGGTGCGATTTCCATTATACCTTCCTAGTGGATTGAACCAGGGCTTGAGTCGCCGTCATTTGTCTTGTGATAATGATGACTCTTAGGTTTTCCATAACTTATTTCTTCCATTCCTTCAGTTTCTTTTTGTTTAACTGTGGGCGTCTCTATCTTGCCATAATTGCTGGGACCTTTTATTTGCCTTTAAGCCGAGTTCGGACTTCCTTCCTGTGGTCTTGTCTCTGACCTTTTGTGCGGGAGTCTTTCTACCATTGTATTTACAGGTCGCTATGAGTCTTGGTTCTTGATTTCTTATCGAGGTGTGGGCGAGTTGTTTGGGTTGGCTAAATTTTGTTTTATTACCATCATTCATCACAGATAAGTCGTTCTTCCTTTGTGTGATGGTTCTTCAGCTGTGTGGTTCTGAACTGACTGAATGAACCATCTCGACCGTTTGAAAATTCGGTGTTCGAGATGCTCAGGTGCCCCCTCTTCCCATGGACAAGGGGAAGGGAAAGTGAACTACGATTAAATAGGGGGGGTCGAATCTGAGATCTTGGTTGACATGCTGCTTGTGGGACTGGCAAGGTCGGGTCCTTGTATATGGGCAATTTTTGCAGTGATTCTGAGCCTCCCTTTGGTGTTCGGGTGGTCCACGATGTGCTGACCCTAATCTTGGTCTACAGTACTAGGATGATTGTGTTTTAGCAGTGGCCAGCCGATAACGGTCTTGTTTCCCACACCTTCATAAAAAGGGTTTTACGACATTTCAATGCTGTGCCATTACTTTTCATTTTTGATGGTGGAGTATTTTGTTGTCTGGTTTTCTTGGGGACAAGGGACTCAGGTGTCGGCGCCAGCCTTCTTTGCCTTTTATTGAAGGAGACATCGAGGGCTTTCTTTATTTTCTAGACGTTCGTGCTCCTCTGATGCCAATTTAAGATCTTCCTGCCACTGGTGTGTGGAAGGGGCCTTCTTTTCGTTGGCGGCAGCGATTAGGGTATGATCCTCAATGGACGACCTACGGGCGTTCACGGTGGCTTGTTTGAATCTTAGCCGTGAGTGTTCGTTGTTTGCCGATGTGGTCTTTGGCATGCCAGATCGTTGCATCTGTGCTTTCGGGTGCCAGATTGTTTTTCAGTGAGATGCGTCGTGGCGGCCCACTGTTGGTGGTGTCTTCGCCTGCGGGTGATCAAGTGGACATTCCCGAACCATCGAGTTCGAGTCCCTCGTCTGTTTCCTTTCTGAGACGCCGCCTCCTTCCACATAAAAGTTCCTCAGTTGGGCCCTGCCTTCCGACGAGGAATTTGTTAGCCCCAGTTGAGTGATGTCTCGCCGGGTAGGAAGCGAAAAACCTCTCGCACTTTCATCGGGAAGACGGGCCGAAGCTGGTCGAAGTTTGGGGTTGGGGGCGCATCTTAGTTTCTGTCCTCTCACCATCCCGCCGTGGGACCGGATTATGGCTCTTATAGTTTTGAGCTGCGGTCCCATTAGGGTCCCTCAGCTGCGGGCGGGAGGATCCCTCGGTGGGCTTGTTGGGCGGCGGTTGCGATCACCTGCCATGGAGCCAGCCAGCAGTGGGTCGAGTCGCTGCTAGAAGGAGGAAGGCGGGGAAGATCAGAGCCCGAGGTTGGACGAGTTCTTTGCTTCACAATCTTGGGGCTGCGGCCCAGTCTCGTCTATTCTTAGAATGATCTTAAGAGGAATTAGGTTTATTTTGTTGATGGGCGTTGGCCTATCTCTCAGAAAGTCGCCTCCGTAAGTTCCCATACCTTGTCATATTTGACCCCATTTTGAGATGAGTTTCGAGCTTGCGTTGGATGTTGATTCTATGTTGGATGTGCAGGTGGCTACTCATTTGAAGGGTTTGGCTAGAAAGGCCAAAATAAACGAAGGACATGCTAAAAGCGACCAGGAGCATAAAGCGGTGCTTTCCTCACATCTGGTGAGGCTGCGAGTCGAGTTTGCTTGTATGTAGGAAGCCAGTGGAAAACTCAGTCTAGTCTGAAACATCCCACTTCGGCTCATGCCGGAAGTAGAAGGTGGAAGCGAGCTTGAATAACGAGCTAGAAGCGAAACCAGGGAGGTTAAGGGATGATTTGAGGGTTCTTGGAATGACCAGTGTTGGAGACCCAGTGGTGCCAGTATGAACTCGGATGGTTGGGACCAGCCATCATTACGGCGGGATTCAGGGGTCTGAGAGGCTGTGCGATCAGGCGGTCTTGATAAGACAACGTTGGGCCGAGGCCGTGAGGCTGGCGGTGGCTCGGTGGAGCGCTTGAATGAAAGTGTCGCGGGTTTACTGGGATCTCCATCATGTCTTTGGTGACTCAAGTTGAAAGATTATTGGAAGACATAGGCCCGAGACTTCAATCAATGGGTTTACGGGTGGCTGTTTCCGGAAGAGGCATTCTTTGCCTGTTCGGCCCTGAACTAACTGACCTTCCCGGTGAGGAGGGATGGGGGTCCTTCTCATTGATTATCTGGAAGCCAGGGCACTCCCACGAGACCCACTCCCTTTTTAAATGCCTTCTCATCGGCTGTATGCACACACAGTGTCTCGGCTTTTATACTTTTTACTTGTTGTTGGTCCTGGGCCCCAAAGCATATGTAGCCTTTTCCTTGATGAATACTCGTTTTTGCACCTCATTTCTGTCACCTCTACTTGTGCTCTTTTGGCGTTTTGCCATTGAATTGATGTCTTATACACGCCAGGTGATTGGCGCGTGGATGACGTTGGCTGTTGAGGCTGCGTTAGACGTTTGCATGAAGTGATATGACCCCTTAGAGCTGCGTGGCACGCGAGTGGAGGAACTCGTCAAAGTGAGCTCTCTTGGGCTCCGTCGGTGCAGGTTGCTTAGGTTAGGCCTCCTAGGGCTGCATGGCCTAAGGTGAATGGTTGATTTCCTTCGTCAATGGAGAATTTCTTTGGGCTTAGTAATTTGAGTTGCTGAGTTGAAATGACTCCTTAGACTACATGGCCTATGTAAGGCCAGTTGGGATCGTCAACGTGAGCTGCGGGAAGAGCTGTCAATGTGAGACTCACCGGGGTGACTCACGTCTGTATGACTAACGGAAGAGCTGTCTATGTTTGTTTGGGAAGAGCTTGACATGAACTCATCGCGTGAAGCTGGCAGGCGAGCTAGTCAATGCGAATATTGGGTAGAGCTTCCGTCTATGTAAGACTTCGTCAATGTGGTTGTTAGTGAGGCTCGTCAATGCGAACAAGTGGGAAGAGTTTGTCTTTGATGAGCTTCTTTGGTGAGGCGCTCGTCAATCTGGCTAATGGGAAGGCTGTCAGTCTGGCCCCCATTGGGTGGTGTAGCAATCCCAGCGTGGCTGCTGGCGAGGCTCGTCAATCTGGCTGGCGGGAAGAGCCGTCTAAGTGAACTCTTTGGAGGAAGCCGTCTATGTGGTCGTCACGCGTGGACTCTTTGGGGCGAAACTCATCAATGCGCGAGGCTATTAGGTAGAACCGTCTATGTGATTTGGGAAGGCTCGTTTATGTGAATAGTTAGGCGGGGCTGTTTATGTGACTGGCTGGGAAGGCTACCGTCTATGTGAATAGTTTGGTGAGCTGATCATGTGGTGGGAAGGCTCGTCGGTGGTGTTTGGACCCGGGCGCGTGGCGAAGTGGCGATGTGGCTGGTGATCGACTCCTCGGGTAGGCGGCGTGGCTTTATGCGAGGTGGGCAGAGCTCGTCAAAGTGAGGCTGGCGGGCTCAGTATTTGGCGAGTGCTTGATGTAGCCCAGTGAGCGTGTAGCTGAGCTGGTGAGCTCCTCGGTGGCGTGGCTGTCTCAGTAGGCAAACTACGTTAAAGTGAGTTGGAAGCCGAGCGTGGTAAGTGTGTCGCCAGCTATTGATCAAACTCACCAGTGCGGCGTGACTGTCCAGAGTGAGCGAACTCGTTAAAGTGAGCTAATGGGCTCGAGCGTGGTCAGTGGCGATGTAGCCGATGGCGATGTAACTGGCGGTGTCCGCTCTCGGATAGCGTGACTTTTGTCGCGATATCCCGAACTTCGTTAAAGTGGCTGGCGGGCTCGGTAGTGTGAGGAGTGGCGTCGCCGAGTGTGATGCCTTTGGCGTCGACTCCTGGGTAGCGTAGCTTTGTCAGAGTATTAGAGCTGATTAAGTGAGTTCTTTGGGCTCCAGTAGTAGTAGTGGCGATGTAGTCCAGTAGCGATGTAACTGGTGATCACGACTCCCTCGGGTAGGCGTGACTGTCTGAGTGGTCGAACTCGTCAAAATTATTCTTGCGGGCTCATTTGTGGCGGTGGCAATGGCCAAGTGGCGATGTAGCTGGTGATCTGGTGGCTCTCGAGTGGCGTGACTGTGCGAGTCAGGCGAACTCGTCAGGGTGTTCGGGCTCCGGGCGTGGCGGTGGCGATGCCGGTGGCTGCTCTGTACCTGGATGATCGACTCTGTGTTGGCATAACCCACATGCGATGGTGAATAAGTAAAAGTGAGCTGTTGGGCTCAGGCGTTTGTGGCGGTAGCAATGTAGCAGTGCGATGGCACGGCGATCGACTCCTCGGTGGCGATGAGCGCAATGCGGTGACGAGACGCTAAATTAAGTGGCTGCATGGGCTCGGGCTGGCTGTGGCCTGAGTGGTGATGCAGTGGCGATGTAGCGAGTGGCGATGTAACTGAAACTGATCGACTCCTCAAGTAGCATAGTGGGTGATGACGAGGAACTCGTTAAAGTCGTTTCTGGCCCCAGACTTCAAACATTGTGTGAATGGCGATGTAACTGTTAAATCGACTCCTCACGAATATGTGACTGTGCGAGTGGTCGAACTTCGTGAAGTGAAATTTCTTGGAGCTCATTTGTGTGATGCGCGATGTAGTGGCGATGGCGGGAGGCCTGATCAAACTCTCAGTGCGTGTTGGCTCCGGGTAGGCGAGACTCTTACAAGGCAAAGAAATTTCTTTGCGTGTGTGGCCCTTTCGACTCACGTTTTCTTGGAAAGGTCTGAGCGATCTTTAATCTTGATTTATGGAGGAATTTGGAGACGTTGAGATTTTGAGTGCTTTGGCCTTCTTATAAATGGCGGCTTCATTGTTATCAGGTTACACTTTATTATATTCTGCCAACTTCGGGTGATCAAATCCTTAATCTAGATGAGATGAAGCGTCGGCGTCGTTTGCCTTCATGAGGGTCCACGAAGATTCTAGTTAGGTTGTTGAACTTTGCTTGTGGGGTTGTGTTTTCCCTAGTCTCCCCTTGTAAGTCATGTTATTCCTAGCCGTACTAAAGGGGTACCGCTCTGGGGAAATGATGCATTTCTTGCGTGTATACCTCTATTTTATGTTCTTAACTCTCTTAACTCTTTATCCTTCTCTTCTTTTTCATCTTTTTTCCACATCTCTTTCTCCCATTTTTGTTTTTTACGCTGAAACTCCTTGTCACTTTCTTACTCTCTTTCACTAGCCTTCTTCACATTTTCTTTCTCTTCTTCACGAGTTTTTTTTTTGGGAGTGCTTGTCTTGTGCTTCAAATATGTGATGACTGTGGTGACCATTGAATATGGCTCGGTTAGAACAAGAAATTTTCCTTTTATGATTTTCTCATTCTATTATGTAATCTTCCCGAGCATTATATGTGAGTTATTCTGACATATATCTAAATAACCGGTGAAACGGTTGAATCATTAATTGAAAATTGATAAAATATATTTGAATTACAAACCAGATTACTAACGATAAAGTTAGACATTGCGTTCACATCGCATGTTTTCCCTCCTGCGTTTTGTTCATGGTGCGTGAAAGACTCGAGATGAGCAGGGCCTTCAGTTGGGGCCCGAATTTCATGTCTTTGGATTCTTCATGCAGCATGCTTTTAGACGGATCACGGCATGTATCTCCTGCGGTTTTGACTTTTTGGTTGTAGTACCTGTCGTCTTCCTTTGTTGCAGTCTTCTATCGCGCCTTAGTAACGCTTGCTCTAACATTTTTCATCTAAGTCAAATTTGACGAGAGAGAACCTCGTCATTGTGCTCAGCGCTGCGGCTCGATCCTTAGGGACTTTAATCCGATCTAAGCGGTGGCTGCAGCAGTGTGGTGGTGGGTTTCTCAGGTTGCGACCACGTATTGTCTGTGACCCTTAGCACTTGAGTATTTTACTTTCACTACAGATCTTCAATTTAATCTTTAATACGACCTTAAAGGGTTACGATATAATTTGACTTATTTTGTCCATTAGATTGTGGATGTCTTCAGGGGCGAGTAATAATTCTTAATTCAAAACCCAGCCACAATGTCTCTAATTGGCGTTATCAAGTGCTTTCTTATCTTACCGGGCTCTTGGGATCTAGATCACGCATATGATGTTTCGCCATACAAATGTATCTTTTTGTTCGTGGTGTAGCCAAAGGCTCGGCCTACGCGTTTAGTGATAATCTCTTTATGCGATGATGAACTGTGGCCCCTTCCGAGGCGAGAGAGGTCCCGATGTCAGACCCCATTGTTGGAAGGCCCGGGGCTTGTGATTGTCTGAGGCTCGATGGGGCGTGAGATCTTGGAGGTATCACAAATCTTATTTTTGACTAAGTCGGTTGCGTCTTTAGTGTGTGGTAGTAGTATCCTTGTCTCAAGACCTTTCTGCCCATTTTCGAGCTCCGATATGGTTTCATATACCTTCATGTACTACTCTTACTTGCACATTATTGATGTTTTCACATATTCATTTAAGGATAGGAGTGAAGAATCCTCGCTTGGAGCTTCTGCCTGTGATTAGTGAACTGCGGATCTGGATTTCCTTATCTGCATTGCTTCTTTGAATTAGATCGGGTAGGCGTCGTTTATTATATAATCCCGGATGGGGTCCATCAATCGGCTCGGCGGGCCCGACACCAAGTGACCTCCCGTCATGGTCGATGGGAGCTTTGTGGTGCTGACGGTGCTTCGACTCTTGAGTCTTCTGTAAGGCTGTGCTAACTGCCAAGAGCGTCGGCTCAGGGAGTTCTTTACTCTGGGACATATGGGAGCTGAACCAACGAATTTTTAATGAAATCTGGTACCTTTTGGAGATATAGGATCATCCTCGAAGCTTTTGGCCCCGTGGGGTATCTTCTATCGTCTTACTACCCGGTGCAAGTCACTTCGCAGGACTTCTAGGCTGGTCAACTTCCGATGAATGAGCAAGGTTGAGGCCTGCTATGACGGCCTCATACTTGGCCTCGTTGTTGGAGGCTTGAAATCCGAATCACAGTGCATTTTCAGTATCTGACTCACATGGAAATTCAGATAAGACCTGCTCTGGCTCCTTGTCATTGAAACCATCTACAAAGAGCTGGATGGGGTCGTTCATTATTTGGTCTCGTGATCTCTTTGCAGTGAATTCCATGTCGGCTAAAACCACCCTTTTATTGCAGTTTAAACATATCTAGTGTCGAACCCATTAGCTCTATGGCCCATTTCACTTCGACCTTCGGAGTTTAAAACGTGCCTTTTGCTTCGTCGAATTTCTGTTGGAACTGCTGGTGGAACTTCTATGGTATGTGTGCACGGAAGTAGGAGTAGGTTCGGCTGCGATTTACCAAGGCGAATCAGTTCTCCGTCCTTGGATACCTGCTCCTCCGCTCCTCAAGCGGGAGCTACTTGATAGTAAAGCCCGAGATCTTGTACTTTCGCTCTTTGATATTTGACGAGGACAACAACGGTTGAGAAATCTGATCTGACCGGGTATGGGGTGAGAGTTCCCTTCGTGGGACTTACTAGAATGGGAGGGCTTCCAGATATGTTTTCAAAGCTGAAAATGCTTCCTCACGCCATTATCCCATTGAAAGGCCTTCTTCGGGACGTAGAAGAAAGGTGACACTTATCACTTGCCACAGTCTGGAATCGGCAAGGCAGCAATCATCTGTCGTATTGAACCTCCCTTTATGTGATGGCGAAGGCATATTCGAATCTGACCTTTATCTTGTCTGGATTTGCTCAATTCCTCGATTTGACTATGAAACGGGAATTTCTCGGTGATACTCAGAAGGCACTTCGCGGGTTCGACTTCATGTTGTAATTTCTCAAGATGCGGGCGGCCGGACGGATGGTCTGTGTGGAGCCCGGTAGAGGTGGATTTTACTAGCATGTCATCTATGTACACCTCCATGGTTATTGCCTGGTGGTTCTGGCTTATCCAGATTCACGACCTCACGATATGTAGCTCAGGTGTTTTTTAAGCGAAACCTGACATTACCACACGATAACAATAGGTTCCTTCTTGTTTGTGAGCAGGTCTTTCCTTGGTACAAGCCTAGGTGCATCTTGTCACGGTTGTGGCGGAGAAGGCATCCGTAAAGGCGAGAAGTTCATGTCGATAATGGCATCACGGCGAGATCGATTCGTGGCGAAGGAAGCTGTCTTTGGGCATGCTTTGTTGATGTCGGTGAAGTCGATCGCAGTCGCCACTTGCCATTGGCACAGCCGAGTACTGGTGGTTAACCACTTAGGATATTCACCTCCACTGATCGCTCTGTATCGAGGAGTTTGTTGACTTCTCGTTGATGGCTTTTGTCTTTGGGCGAAGCTCGCTCTCTTGTTTGATTGGCTTGAAGGATGGGCTGACGTTCAGCCTGAGTGATTATTGTAGGATCGATTCCTCCCATATCTGCACAGCTTCACGAAAGACGCCTTTGTTTTGTTTAAAATTGGATAAGGGGTTTTGAGGTCTTAGATAACTTGCGGATCGATATGGCGGGGTCTTTCGGTCGTCATCGATATCTGGGTTCAGTTCTTCGATGGCTAGGGTCGGGTGAACACCTCGTCACGCATGTCGAGCTCATCCAGGTATATGTTGTCAACACTTTGTTTCATGGGCGCTGAGTAGCATTCCACGGCCGCCGTTGGTCTCCTCCCGAGCCATTCCCGCTCCGTTCACGGTAGGAATTTGATCGTCATGTGGTATGCGGAGGATGGCTTTTATCGCATTGAGGAGGATGCGCGTGACATGTTGTAAGCAGACGGGGCGTCTATGACGAGGAATCTAGCTGTGGTCGTCGCCTGACATGGAGGATCTCCTAAGGTGAGTACCAGTTGTATCGAGCCTAAATTAATACCTTTCTGAGAACCCGTGAGATGAGCATTGTGAGGTTCAGTCTCTCCATAGATGCCCATTTATCGAAAGGCACGAAGCCCAGATGATGTCAGTTGAACTCTCGTTGTCAATTAGGACCCGATGAACTGTTTTGTTGGCCACCACTACGCAAACTACCAGTGGGTCGTCATGAGGGTGTTGTCACCCCTCCAGATCTGAGTTAGAGAATGTGATTGACGTGTCGAGTCGTGGTAGTTTAGACACTGCTTGTATTTTAGTTACCTCAGTTTGCCCACGATCTTTGCGTGGGGTGGGCCCTTCGTGCTGAGCTAGATTCCCTCCTGCAAATCCTCCTGAGTGCGGATTTCTGAGGGGTTGTTGGTCTTTGAGTCGTCGTTTGCCGAGGTGGTGGTTCTTTGAGACGGGCACAGTTACGAGGAAAAGCGATTATGAGCGATTTTCGGTAGATATGAAGCGTCGGGTGTCGCGTCGTATTAAGTACTCTATTTCTCTCTTGAGTTGTATGCGATCGTCAGTCGATTGTCGAAGTAATCCTATGAACGCTACGCGGTATTTGGGTGTCTCTTGTTGTGGGGTCTGACTTCATTTGAGTTAGCCATCTTAGGAACTGTTCGTTTCGTGCCAGCGCGGGACACAGTGATGCGAAATTTATCGGGGTGAAGCGGGGCAAATAGCGTGGAGTGGGTCTCTCGGATTGCGGTGGACTAGGCAGTCTCTAAGGTTTCCACGCCCAGCTTTTTGAGATCGTTCTCCATTTTTCTTTGGAGATCCTTCTGATCGCTTTGTCTTGGGGCTTGTCCTCGTCTTTTGTCACGACCGGCTCTTTTCTTTGTGAATCTTGAAGCTCTCTTTCTTGGATATGAGGCCTCTTCACGGGTTAATGTATTTCTCGCTTTGCGAGCACCTCGCCATGCTTGATTTGGGGATTTTAGAGATGGAAAACATCGGATCTTTATTTGCACTCTAAGCCCGGCGATGAATGCAGTGATCGCGAACTTTTCATCGGGTATGTCTACCTTTAGGGACTCGGCATTGAATCGCTGGACATAAGACCTCAGGCTTTCTTGCAAGCCCTGCTTGATGGTCAACAAATGATAACTTGGCTTTCTGTAGGTCCTGGCCCCAATGAAGTGAGAGACGAATGTAATGGATAATTCCTTGAATGAGGAGATTGATGACGGTGGGAGTCTATTGAACCATGCCAAGGCTGGGCCTTTCAGGGTGATAGTGAAAGCCCTGCATCGCACCGGATCTTGATATCCATGCAGTTCCATTTGGTTTTAGCAAGTGTTGAGATGTCGTGAGGATCCCACTGGCGGTGCCATCGAACGCCTCCACGTGGCATTACGAACTTGGTACGGAAGGGAAGTGGAATTACCTCGGCGGTGTAGAGCGACTCGGTTTGTTGTACCAAAGTATCCATAGTGTCGGGGCGCGTCTCTGCTACCTCCCTTGCGGCTAAGCTCGGAGGCTCTTGAACCTCTTGTTCCCACGTGATTGTTCCCTAACCGGGATGAGGGTGGCGGAGTTCTTTGTTCAGACGTGCTCTCTAAGTGTTGCTTCCTTTGCCTTCCCCTCGAGGCTGGGGTGTGGTCAGGTGCCCGGGCTCGGGTGGATTCTACTTCAGTTTCAGCCCTTTGGGGAGTACCGATATTGTGTTGTCCTTCATGGGGGGGAATATCATGACCTTCCTGAGTTTGTCGCGCCTCCCGAGGTCGTCGAATCTGTCTGGTGAGTTATTCCCAACTCTTACGTCGGGCGTTGATTGGTGGCCAGTGCTTCCACCTCATCGCGTTGGCACGCATTGTTTCTAGCTGCAGCGGGAGGTCGGTATCTGAGTTGCGGTGGATCTTGCATTCTTGGAGGATGGCGTTGCTCTGTGTTAAGTGTTGATACCATCGATGGCGAGAAATCAGTTATATTTATAAGGCTATCGTTCCCACGAACTGGCGCGATTGATGATGCTTTTCAGGAAATGGTATTTTGGAGCGTGTAGGGAGTCGTTGGGAGTGGTGGATTCTGGCGGAGTTGGGATGCGAGGGCTTTTGGATCGTGCGGGAGTGAAGTATGGCTGGCTGCCGATACCGGTCTGCAAATTACGATCGTAGCAACTCCTCTGCAAAACAAAGAAGAAGGGAGGTCGTGAGGGGA
Source organism: Tetrastigma voinierianum (assembly GCA_016808115.1). Taxonomy (NCBI): domain Eukaryota; kingdom Viridiplantae; phylum Streptophyta; class Magnoliopsida; order Vitales; family Vitaceae; genus Tetrastigma; species Tetrastigma voinierianum. Next base: position 39,530 of record JAEQBH010001024.1, read on the forward strand.
GGCTTCGCGTAAGGTGTGCATTCCGATCTTTAAGTCGGTTTAACTAGAAAAGAAATTTGCTTAGGCTGTGTGTCAAGCGTATGTTTTTGCGTACATTTCTGATGGGGTGACCTTGTATTTAGTAGTAGATGTTCTCCCAGGTTGGATGAGTAGGATTATTAAGATTAGATGAGATATTTCTTATTATAGTCCGTATAGGATTTGGTATAGGATATAGAAAGAGTAGTTTATTGGGGGTAATCTTCCTTCCTTATTGGGGGATCCAGGTTGATCTTTGTCAATATTGTCTTCTTTCGACATTGGTGAGATTTAAGTGGACTTGGAGATAATATACTATTAGGGTGTTCTATTTTGTACTTGTGGAGACTTCCCATAAGTGGCACTTTAGACGGATTGGACCTCTCTTACGGGGTGACTGAGGAGCTGGAATGTTGGCTTTAGAAGGCACGAGTGCACGTGGGCAAACATCTCCTTTGGGATTCAACTAGTGGGCCTTAGGGTGGCCCCATTTGGTGGCCTCTTTCTTGGGCACAGTGCGTGAAACTACTTGTGTATTTTTAATACTGTGATATAATCCAGCGATAAAGAAAGGGAAATAACAAGAGGTAGAAATGGGTTGGCCCGACCCATTTTCATTCGAGCCAAAATTTACAAGCCCAACTTGACCAACATAAGCTATGGGCTAAAATGGGTTAAAACACTAAAATTCAGATCTCACATTTTTTAAAGATTATCTAGGCAGTTTCATTTCTCCCAATTTCATCGTCCATTATCTTTAACCACTAAAACACCATGAGGCTTTTTGATTCCTCTTCCCCTTGTGGCTCCTTATTTTCCTCATTTTCTTCTCGCTTTTCTTTTCTTATAACTGTACTTTTAAATAGCTACCATCTTTTTTTTTTCATTTTCTTTTCGTTATTTCTCTCATATCGCACACCGGATTGCATCTTGCCCGTTTCTTATCCCATCTTCTTATCTCTTTCTTTCCTTTATTTTATTTTTTTTCTATTTCTTCTCATAATTTATTCCATGCCGACACGGACCCTCATCATATCAAGGATGAAAATATTGGTTTGAATAGATATATCGACAATTATATTTTATGAATTTATCGGATATATTGATTGATATTACTACATAAATATCGATAATTAAAATTATTTAAAAAATTTAAAAATATATTTGATTTAGTTATCAAAATTATTTTAAGAAGTATAGAAAATGATAATATCCAATTAATTTCATTTTTTTAAATTTCTTTACTATATTTATATTTGTTTTATTAAGAAATATAGAATTTATGTCGAGAAGTTTCATATTTATATTTAAACTTCATTAATTAATTTTTAATGGTATATTTAATATTAAAATTACCAATTTATTCAATAACATAACATAGAATACGATATTTTTATATATTTATATTATTTTTATATTTAATTATTATACAAGTGATTTAAAATATTCCATAAATGATAAAAGGAATATATGGCTATTTTTGTACTTATTATATAATAAGGCGTGTTGGCACAATTGGAAGGAGTGCCTGAAGGGTTAAAAACCCCTTGACAACTAGATTTTGTATTTAGATGATTTGAGCAAGTATGCTCGAAATGTCGGGATATATCCAAATATTGAATCAAGAGATAAAATCTTAAAATATCCTCTAACCAATTATTGGTGGGATATATCGTAATAGGCCTTCATCATTACCATTATATCCTCGATAATATATCAATGATAAATTTGATATTTTTTATGCTTTACATACGATAACATTATTATTTTGTACGCCTACTTGATAACCACTAGAAAAGTGCATTTTAACTACTTAATTTTCAAAATAAAAACGACATTTTCATTTGGTGAAACTCACACTTCTACAGACTTTGCTTCCGTTGTTTAGTCAAAAAACCTTGCTACTAATGGTTTTATTGAGTACATGTATGCATATTAGCCATTTTAGGTAATTATTACGCCTCTTTGGAATCATGAGGTCAAGTAATAAAAATCCCTCGAACTTTGTCAGTGGGAAGCACAGCAGAAAGTAGTTCTTCACAGAGTTGGATCCATGATGGATTATTCGCACGAGGAACAGAAGCTTTACAATTCTGAACGATTTAATGCAACATTGTAACGCCCTAAAAATACTCCACGGTTTCAAAACATGTTTACATTATAAAAATAAGTAAATGAAATTTTTGAATTTAAATCATAAACGAAAAAAATATACAACACGAAAATTTTATAAGAAGCTAAATAAATTTAGTAAAAAATGTCAAATGGGACAGGTGTTATAAATAGGGAGTGTAATTATTTCAAAATATGTGAGAATGAAGCCAAAATGGGAAATTGAAACTGAAGTGTCAAGAAGTGAAAAAATAGAAATAGGATTTATTCTTAGCCAAACAAAGACACCTTATGAGACACACGAGGATTTGAGACCCATTTTGTCTTTGAACCAAAACTCTCATTTGGGCATTTTATTGTGGGAGAGCTAGAGGGCATAATCCCGGTTGAGCCGAGGGAGAAAAATTGGTGAAATTTCTCCATGCTGAACAAAGGTTACAGTGATCAAGAACAAGAGGAACCTTGGTATTGCAGAAGAATCAAGATTTGAAATTAAAGACAACTTGCTTTTGCACATCTACCTTTTCTTGTGTTTTGAGGTTTGGAGGAAAAACTCAGCTTTGTGTAAAAGTGTTTGCTTAGATGGGTTTTCTTAGTTTGGATTTGAGGTTGTTTTGTATTGTTAGTTTGATTGGTTTGGATTGGTTTTGAGTGTTGTAAAGGAAAAATGTTGGTTTCAAAGGAAATCTTTTAAAGTATCAAAACCATGTTCTTGCTTTGCCATAGATTAAGTTTATAATCATCAAAATGAGTTCTGGTGGTAAATAACATAGAATAGGGTTACAAATGTATAGAAGGGACCAAACAAATTGTTATAGCTACAAGGCTCCACAACTCATGGGCTTTAAAGGGTGGGATTCGGGTAGCTCACGGGTATGCACATTTTGGGTATTTGTTTATGGTGTTTTTAGCCCATAAGTTGAGTTTCATTTATCAAATTAGTGATTCAAAGGAATTCTAGGGTAAATATACTTATAGGGGAATAATTTAATTGGAGGAATTGTATGCAAATTGTTACCCAAAAGTGCCCGAAATACATCAAAGTAGACTATGTGTAAAAACAATGCGATTACGCCTTGCAAATTAGAGTAGTATGGATGTAAAATGCAATAACGAGTTTTGGTAGTCAAATTAGGATGATTCTAATTGTAGAAGAAACCTTAGAACCATAGCTTCAAATGAGTAGAAGAGGGACCATTACAATTGCCGATTCAGACCCACAGAAATTAGAAAATGATATTGGGTAACCAGTGGAATTTTGGGCACACCGACCAGTTGGCATTAAAATGCCGTAATAGCGAATTTGGGTGATCCAAAATGAGATGATTCAATTCCTACTCAAAATAGACTCATAGAGCTATAATTTTTTGAAGGAAGCATAGGCAAAATATAAATATATGTAATACAGAAAATTTTTCAAGTGAAGGTATTTGTGGTGAACTATCAACTAACCAAAAACTCCGACATATGAGCTATTCTATGTGATTGTCATTGTTGTATTTGAATAGGGTACGACAAGGAACCAAACCAGCTTTGAGTTGAGATTCGAAGATTGAATCAAATCGATGATTTTGTTTATTCTCAAACTCTCTCTCTATTTCTAAAATATTTGAGACAATTAGAAATAATTTGAATTTTGGAAATGATTAGCGGCGGTATGACATGATTTGTGTTTGAAATAGTTTATTTAGTGATTTAGAGACAATTGCTTTGTGAAGCGAATTTGCATAAGAAAATTGCATGAATATGAAATCTTTAACTGCATACAAATGTATATATATATACTATTGTAAATTGTATTGAATGATTTTAATGCCATAAAGAATGTGCTTAGTTAGAATTTAAGTTGGAATGAAATTGTTATACCGATAAGAGTCGAACAAGCATTACTATTGGCATACCAATCCGTAGCTCAGCGGGACAATAACTCCGATAAATTAATATACCACTTGAGTACATATTTTATAAAACCATGTTTACATTGGCTGCGATAAGCAGAGGCCCATCTGGGGTGATTCGTTATCACGTACCTTTGGCTTATAAGGATGATTAAGTCATTAGAGGGCTAAAATGCAAAATGATAACGAGAATGAAAAATTGCATGATTTATGATTTGAATGATTTGTTGCACATGAAAATGCATAGTTTGAGATGACCAATGAATTGTAATTGACTAAATGGAAATATATCTTTATGTATGTATTGTACTACATTGGTCATTTAAGAAAGTACAAAAGCATTGTCTTATGAAATTGCATGATTTGATTTAAACTGAAATAAAAAGAGAATTGTATAGAACCACTAAGCATGAAAATGCTTAGCGTGTTGTTTTTATCAACACGCAGGTACCAAGTAGAAAGTAGCAGGACCGAAGATCGCCGGGCCACTGAGTCAAGTCAAACAACCGGAGTATAAGTAAATGCTTAGTCCATACTATCATTCCATTCATGATATTTTGTAATCATTTTGCATTGAATTCAAGGATGTAAGAGTCTTCATAGAAGAATATATTTTGACTCATTTGTTTTGGATATTTATGGAATGTGTTTTAAAGAGGTGAACTTCAGAATATCATTTTGTAAATAAATTTGAAAAGGCATGGAATGCCAATTTGTTTATAAATAAATTAATGAAACGATTTATAGGCCTTATTTGAATTAAATGTATATATATACTCTTCTTTTATAATGCAAAGAAATGTGATTAGGTATTGTCCTCCTTATACCCATAAATAATTATGTTTTAAATGAATATTAATTATTCATATTAGAAATAGGTATTAAATATGTTTAAATGGGCCAGGCCTTTAAAAGGTAAAAGGCGCTACAAACATGGCGATTTACTTATTACCTCAGCATGCATTACGTATTTTCCATGATGTAAGTTGTCTCTACCGATTTCGCAATGCCTCCTAGGAGAGTTGCAAAATTTACCGTAATGCCTCTAAGATTCTTGTGAGTGAAAGATCACCAAAATAAGTTTTGATTATGATCTACAGGATTTGTGACTTGCTTGTGTTTGGAAACTAATTGTGCCAAGGCATTAAGAAATCTCAGGAAGTACTTTAAATGGATGGGAGGATCAAATAAAGGCAATTTTTAGGGTGGTGCACGAGGATACTTTGTAATTCTTCTTTTTCATTTAATACCAAACTTTCAATCGTTTTACGCAATTTTTTTATGTCTTTTTGTTTATGGCTTGTTTTAGCACTCACCGTGGTGGTAAGTTACAAACTCTTAAGATTGACGGTGGATCAAAGATCACTTACCATGGAAACCAAGGGATAACAAGCTTCACATTTCAAAGATAGGCTTTGATTACTGTTTAAAGCTTTACAGAAGGCAGGTGTACATTAAAGTTGGAAGACTTTTCCCTTTATAGGGTCAGCGGCAGATCCTAGTTCACATATTTATTGTGCATGGGTCTCTCTTCTCTTACATTGGTTTTCCAAACACTTTAACAGGAGTGGAATAATATCTGTTGAGTGCTTAGATGATGCTTGGCTTAACATGTGAAAAGCAATGTCTCTTGACCAAGAATCCAGCTAGGTTAGGTTGAGAACCTATAGGACACCTTTTAAACTTGGGTGAGATCTCTTTCTATCCTTACAGAACTTATGATTGATAAAAATAATAAAAATCATGAAACAAACACCTACGTAGAGTTCAAGGATCCAACTATAGGTTGTGCTTTTGGGCAGACGACAAGATAAATAAAAAACCTCCTTTGTATGTCCATAGTGAGGATTGATTTGGTGAAACAAGCTTAGAGACTTATTCTCTAATAGTTTTCAGTATACAGAGGGAACATGGCTTCCTCTTCTACTTAGTAAAAATGCCAACTTTACTTTTTTGCTTTATTTTTATATTGCTGAAGTAATTAAATAATTAGATTAAGGACCTTATAGAATTTGCTCACTAGGGAAAACCTATCCTAGTGGACAACCCCAAGAAGCTAATATACCTATATGGTATTTGGGGGCTGCAGAGGTTGGTTTGGGTCTTTATAAATTTTCTTGCTTCCACAGTGTCAACAAAAACAACCACCTTACATGGGACCGAACCTACATAGCGCGTTTACGGGATGGTGCTTGTCTCATGCATTGAAGTCCTGGTTTTTAATTGCTTTGTTATTTGGCTATTTTAATTAATTTTTATTCTCTTTTCTTTTTGGGACTAATCCTATTTTTAGTTGCTTATAGTTCTTTTGCTTTTTAGTTTATTTATTTTCAGCTTATGATAAAGAATTGGGATAGAACCAACACTGTAGACTTGCCAAAATTGAACCACCACTTCCAAACATGGATAACCACTCTGATAATGGGGAGAATGAAAGAGAGGAACAAGTATCTCTAACTGAAAATACTCAAAATACACCTTAACTAGTAAATTTGCTTTCAAAGCACCCTATATAACACTTTAGAACCAAAAACCCACCCCGCCAAAGGAGCACTCCATCATGCATTGTGTTGCTAGAAGAAAATTATGTTGTCCTTATCACTGGAAATGCTTTAACTTCAACTACCCGCCTTATCATGGGATGGAAAAGTGAACCCTTACATTCACATAAGAGACTTCCAAAGTTCTATACCCCGATAAGGGGTTGCATCTAATGAGACGGTATGGCTTACTCTGTTCCATTTTACTTTAAAGGATAAAGCTAAAACTTGGTTGAAAATTCAAACACCCTTTGAGCACTAGAATTACATGGGCTGGGATTTAGAAAGCCTTATTTTTGAAAAATATTTTCTTCCCTACCCGCCAGACTATCTCTTGAAAAGAAAACTCAAAAGCCAGCACCTTTACTCACCCAGAATGCAGGGAATTTCACCAATGTCGGGATGGGTATGGATACGGTTAGTGCATGTTCTCATCATGGCTTTGAAAAACTCACAGGCAATTTCTTTATTTTCATGAACTCACTGAAGTGAAACAAATTAGTGGAGTCTGTGTGCAATGGAGGTTTCACTCCATAAAAGAGAAAATGAAAATGCAAGATTTCCTAAGTTCAATAGCCGGGTTGAATAGAAGATGGAGTCCCTAGCGAGAGGAACTATCAGGGATAGGACCTCAACATGAACACAAAAGAAGAATATATCAAGTTGATGACAATACTGGCATTAGGGCTAGCTTAGCTAGACTATATAGGAGACTTGATGATATGTCCACCAAAAGAGAGGTTAATGTAGCCAATGAAATTAGAAAATCAGCCCCGCACCTTTACCATATGTACTTATCCTTATGATTATCATGTGGAGAGATGCTAAGTACTCTACTTGCTATGAGAGAAACCCTAGAAGAACAAGTCAACACAATTTGAACAATGAAGCTCCACCCTTAGGAACAACAATAACAATAGCTTTATGAGGAGAACAGAGCAAATGGGCATATTATTCTCAAACACACCCAGGCCAACTTTTCTTGTTGTTCCTAGTCGGGAAGTTGTTCCATAATTCATGTATATTTATTAACTTAACAAGTATGGTATATTACGCACCTTAACATGATTTGCAAATATGATTAGAATGAATAACACTCCTCCCAGGTGTTTTTTGGACTCTTCACTTTATGGTTTCAGCTTTCTTTGATCGATAAAATTTTAGTTTACAGATTTACATAAAGGCAAGCTAAGGGATTTTGGTAACAGTTTTCAGGGATCTGTTGAGAGATAAGAAAGTTCAAAAGCGTGAAAGAGAGAAAAATAAAAAAGAGTTTAGGGTTAGAAAAATTTCTATATATATTTTAGCAATAATTAAAACAAATTCAAGCGGGTAGTAAAGACCGATTTTCGGCACGAGCTCAAGGAAATCCTATTGGCTTTCATGACCTATTCCGGGATCAGATCAAAAACAACGGTTCTATTAGACTTCATTTTTCAATCCGGACCTCTAATTTCCAGAGCTAAATCCACTCCAGCCATGGGGGGCTCAAAGCTATCTATTCCTACCTCTAGAATGAACCTAAACTTGAAATTATCTTATAAGTCTCATCAGATCTGATGCCTCCCATAAGTTGGTGTGGACATATCACACATGTACAAGTGACCTAAAAATATGGTACCTACTATGGAGACTATTTTACTAGATATAATTTACCAAATTTTTTATTTAAATCCTTGACAAACACCATAAGAGTCTAAATTTAACTTCTCATGATTAAAAGTATCCGTTGACCATCGGCATGCTTTTTCTGAGTTATTGATGAATAATTCGTAAGTGCTCATTTACATTCTAAATGTTTTAGTACTTTTCCATAATTGTTTAAATGAAATTAATAAATTAACATATTATTTGTTCATCTGTGTTTGAAATCAAGGGGCATGTAGTTGAGATTATGAACATCATCAAGATCAGGGCTTTTTGCCTGCATATGGAAGCCGAAGGCGAAATATTAGGAAAAATATGGACACCATCCACGATCTTGCAAAATCTCACGATGAGGTGGTAGAGGCCTTATACCAAAAGTACTACGACCATGTCGGCGATGGCTTTCTCATAGCAGCGTTAGCTTGTTCCAGTAGTTGATCGGCCGCGTTGGCACGTTTCGGCGGTTGATCAACCCCCGTTTGCGTAATTGAGGCTGAATTTGCGGTTATAAGGAAAGAACTTAATTCAAAGAGGGTGTGACTCTTGGGTAAGAGGTGACACAGAGAAACGGTTGAAGGCGAAAAAGGAAGAAGTTGAAGAGCTAAAGATTTCAACCATTTTTATAGTTTCTTTTTCCCTCACTATGTTCTTGCTGACTTCCATTTCATTTCCTACTCTACACATCTACCTTCAGAATGTTTCGCTTTCTAATCTAGGCTTTGATGTAGTTTTTATCATGAACTATGAATTTGGATTTTAGATTTTATTCGATTATGTTTGAATCCCATTTATCTACTAAAATTTTTTCATTTAAGATTTTAATAGTCTTGTATTGATTGATCACCATTAACGATTTCGACGATTGTAGGCGAGAAGTAATTAATTAAGGTTAGACCATGGATAGAATATCATATTTTCATCATCAGGATAGAGATATTCATGAGTTGTATATGTATGGCAATTTGGGTTTCTTGAAGTTTATTACACTTTAAAGATCTCTGGGGTTTGAGTAGAGATGCAATGACACTTGATTCTCAGGGGTGAGTGTGAATTTGCCACTAGAAAGATTCACATGTGCATTTATTTAAACTTTGAAATTATTGATCGATTTAAAACATCGGCAAGGGGATAAATTGAACCTTCTTCATAGGGATTGGCTAAATGAAGTCAAAACCTTAGGCCCTCATCTCGTTGATTCTAGTTTACCTAATAGCTTTGGGATAGTTTTAGTTTATGGTTTCAATTGTTTAGTTTGATTTTAAATTCAAGATCACCTTATATTGTGTCAGATAAAGCCCGGGGGTTAAATATAGTTTGCTTGCCAGTATCTCAGATTCCCATGCGGGGCGTGCTCGGCACTACCTCTGTGCCAAAGGCGACAAAGTGCACTTAGCGCCCAGGCACATATTTTTATAAACATGTTTCAAGCCTGACAAGTTTTTGGCATCGTTGTTGGAGAACTTGGTGTTTTTAATGATACTGGTACTAGTTAGCCTTTCTTTATGTTGGATATTAATTTTGTTTTTTGGGTTTTCTGTGAACATTCAGGGAGGAATTCGGCATTATCGTATTCCTCTGATTCTAGTGATTTGGTACTAAATGATTGCTGTCTGAAGGGATGAATAAGCGATAATATTTGTCCCTCTTGATTCGAAGTGACTATTAGAAAAGTGAAAAGGGATAAGAGAAGGTGCTAAATTATTAGAAACACCCATGGAAAGCCTTGAAGGATTCAAAGATTAGGAGGATGCTGTTTTGAGAAGTAAGGATAGTATACCTCCAAATACCCTCCTTAATAAAAATTCTCTTTGGGGCCTTGAGGATTTACCACACCCATTGGTATGTCCCTACCACTCGTCATACGCAGAAAGTTGACAATTAAGGCCCATTGACTTTGGGAATAAGCCAAATTTACCCTTCATTGAGTTCTAGAAGGCATATAGTTTATGAGGTTCTTTGAAGAGGATCTAACACCCATGTGATAATTTATTTGGTATGTGATGCGTAGTACAATGGGGATAGTGGTGATGTCAGCCTTCTCAGTTGGGTTCCATTCTCTCTAAGAAATACTTATTAAGCATTGAGTTTGGGGTGTCTTGTCTGACTGGCAGAAGGCAGGCTCGTCAATCTGCAGCTATTTGGGAAGAGCTTCAGCGTCCCCTAAAGTGAACTCCCAAGGGAAGAGCTTCGTCTATGGTCGTCAACGTGAATTTCTTTGAGAGCGAGCTCGTCAATAAGGCTGATGATAGGGCTAGGAGACTCGTCTATGTGAAGCTATTTGGGGAAGAGCTCGTTTATGTGAATCGATTGGGGCGAGCTGGTTTGCATGTTGAGCTGGCGGGAGGAGCTACGATCTATGTGAATGGTTGGGCGGGGCTGCGTCTATGTGATCTTGCCCAGGAAGAGCTCGTCAGGCGTGAAGTGTTGGACTTGGTGTTGTGAGTGGCACAGTGGCCTTTGTTGATCGACTCCTGGGAGTAGCGTGAGCTTTATGCGAGTAGGCGAACTCGTCAAAAATTGTTTCTTGGGCTCAAAGGCCTTTATGCTTGAGTGGCGATATGGCCCAGAAGTCGGCGATGTAACCTGATCGACTCCTGAGTCGCGTAGCTTCTGTCTGAAATGAATAAACCGTTAAGTGAGTTCTTTGCGGGCTGTTTGTGGTAGTGGCGATGTAGCCTAGGCGTTCGACTCTCGGTGAAGTGACACATCCGGGTAAAATGGGCTGCGTTCAGCTGAGCCTGTCGGGCTCGAGTAGTCGATGGCGATGTAGCCGGTGGCCGATGTAATTGGCGATCGACTCCTCGGATAAGCGTGACTGTCTGAGTCGCCGGGCCTTTCGTTAAAGTGGTTCTTGTACGGAGCTCGGTATGCGACGCCGTAGAGTCGAAGGTGTGGCCAAGTGGCGATGTAACTGGTGATCCCGACTCCTCGGTGGCGTGACGCAATGCGGAGTAGACGGAGCGCTCGCGTTAAAGTGAGTTCTTCGGGCTCGGTGGCGCGTGGCGGTGGCGATGTGGTCGGTGGCGATGTAGCGGCCGATCGACTCAGGTGGCGTGAACTGTGCAGGAGTAGTCCGAACTTCGTCAAAGTATTTCTGTATTTGAGACTCAGGTAATGGCAGTGGCAATGGCCGGTGGCGATGGCTTTGGCCCGTCCACGACTCCCTCGGGTGGCGTGACACGTGCGAGTGAACGAACGCCTTCGTTAAAGTGAAGTGGCGGGCTCAAAGCCCATTTGTGTGCCAGGAGTGGCGATGTAACCGGTGACAATGTAACGAGATGATCGACTCCTGGGATGGCACTGACTGTCGCAGTGGTGGACGCTCATCAAGAGTGGTTGTTGGAGCTCAGGCGAGTGTGGCGGAGTGGCCAATGTAGCCGATGGCGATGCTTCGCGTTTTGATCGACTCTCGAGATGGCGTGACTGTCTTGTGAGTGAGCGAACTCGTTAAGTGAGCTCTTGGGCTCGAGGCGTGGCGGTGGTGATGGCCAGATTAAGCGATGTAGCCAAAGTGGCGTGACACTTGGTGATCGACTCCTCAAGTAGCGCATGTTTGGGTGCGAGTGAGCGACTCCGTTAAGAGTGACTTGACTCTGGTAATGGCGAAGTGGCGATGTAGCTGGTGGTCGCTCACAAGATATCGTGACTTGTCTTGATGGTCGAACTTCGATCAAAATTATTTCTTGGGCTCAAGGCGCTATGCTTAAAAATGTGATCTTAGCAGTGGCGTCTTTCAGCGGAGTAATCGACTCACTCAGTGGCGTGACGTCGAGTAGAACGAATAACCAAGAGTGAGGAGCTGCTTTGCGTTGTGGCGCTGCGACCGATTTCCGCGGAAAGGTCGCGAGCGTCTTGTCGCGCGATTTGCCGTTGGAGCGTTCGGGTGATTTTGGAATTACTTTGGCCTTCACGCACCTCAGAAATGGCGGCTTTCATTGTTATGAGTTTTACACTTTGTATATTAAACTTCAACCGGTCGTCAGCGAAATGTTTGGCGAGATGAAGGCGTCGGCGATACGAGTTTGCCTTGGGGATCCACGCAGAAGGATTTCTGGATTTAGTTTACTGGCTGAACTTTTGTGCAGGGTTGTGTTCCTGTTCTCCTTTATGGAGTCATGTTATTCCTAACCGTTGCCTGAATCTTCACACTCTAGTGATCGCATTTGCTATTCGTATCTCCAAATACGTTCTTCTTTCTCTTCCAGCTCTCTTTCTCCCTTCCTCTTCTTTTCCATCTTTTTACATCTCTTTCTCCCATTTTTCATTTTCTACCAAACTCCTTCATCCCTTTCTTCTTCTCCTCTTTTCCACCTTCGGCCTTCTCATTTTCTTTATCTTTTTCTTCACGAGTTTTTTTTGAGAGCGCATCTTGGTGCTTGAGATGTGTCGATGACACCACTTAGTTGTAACTGAATGTAGTCTGAGTTGGAATAAAAGAGATTTTTAACACATGAGTTTCTCATTCTATTGCATGTAATCTTTACAGAGCATTATATGTGAGTTGTTGCTGGCAGCCATGTAAAAATGACAGTGAGCGGTTGAATAATTGAAGGAAATTGATAAATCTCCATTTAGATTACAAACCACGAGTCTCACCCGATAAAAAGCGTTTAAGACATTCCGCGTTCAGGCATGCTTTGTAAATTTTTCCCTCCCTACATTTGGGAGCTCGTAATTGCTGAATGACGGCTCGAGATATGATCATGGGGGCCTTCCAGTTGGGGCCCAATTTCCCATGTCTTTAGTTTCTTCCTTCTTTTAGCCTGTTGCACCAAGACCAGATCACCAGGCATTATATCACCGGGTTTGACTTTTTTTGGTTGTAGTACCTCGTCGTCTTCTTACCAGTAGTCTTCTCGCTTAGTAACTCTCGGCGTTTTTCATCCTAAGAGATCCAAATTTAGGCAGAGAACCTCGTCATTTGTGCTCCACACGGCCCTTGACTCCCGATCCTTAGGAACTTTAATCCGATCTCGACGGTGGCTGCGCTTGGTGTCGAGAAGGGTAGAGCGAATGGGTTTCTGGGTTGTACGACCCGTAGTAATCCACTGTGACCCCCTGCCGCCGAGGTATTTACCGCACCACTTCGATCTTCAAATTTTGGGGTCTTTGTCCGACCTTAAGGGTTGATGGTGACCGGCACATCCATTAGATTATTAGATGTCTTGGGGCGAGTAATAAATTGCTAATTCAGGCTTCGGCCACGAAATCTCTAATTGGCGTTATCAAATTGCTTTCAAATTATCCTACCGGGACTCTTGGGATACCGACACGCGCTGATGGCTCGCCGCTACAGAAAATTACGTATCTTTTATTCGATGGTGCCAGCGAGGCTGGCCTGCCGTTTGGTGAAGTAATCTACTGACGATGATGAGCTTGGCCCCTTCCCGGCGAAGGTCCCGGTATCAACCGAACCCCATTGTTGGAAGGGCGGGGGCTTATGATTGATATCGAGGGCTCGCGATGGGAGCGTGAGATCTTAGGTGCTCTGTGAATCTTGTTTTGACTCGATTGGTTGATCTTTTCGATGTGCTTGTTTATTATTATCGCCGTCACGGGAACCTTTCCTGCCGGTCTTTCGTGACTCCGTTGTGATTTCCGCCGCCTGCCTTCGCCCTGCCGCCTCTTATACGTGTTCGATGTTTTTTCCGCGTGCGGTGGGATAGAATTTGAAGAATCCTAAAACGCTGCTATAGGCTTCCTGCCGTTAATGGTTTTGGCGGATCTCGTTCTCTTTTATCACTAAAACACTTCTTCAGTTATGGTGACGTGGTTTTGTTATATAATCCCGGATAGGTCAGTCAGCTTCGGCTGGAACTGGAACTTTTAGGCAACCTCACGTCGCGAGTCGATGGGGGCTTTGTGGTACTCGACGAGTCATCGGCCCTGGCGGGGTCTTCTGTGGCCCATTCTAGCGCTTTGCGAGGCGTCGACTTGGGAGTTCTCTTCTCTGGAACATCTGTCGACTGAACCAACTTTGCAATTTTTAATAAATCTCGTACCTTTTGGAGATATAAGGATCATCCTCCGACTTTTGGCTTAAGCGGGTATCTTCCTCTGTCTTACTGCAGAGTTGGGAGTCAACTTTGCAGGACTCCACAGAGGTCAACCTTCCGATGAATGGGCAAGGTTGAGGCCCGCTATGACGGCCTCATACTCGACCTCGTTGTTGGAGGCTTGAAATCGAATGCGAATGGCATTTACTCAATATCTATTCCTTAGGAGGGTCAGATAAGACGCTCCACTCCCTTGTGCATTTACAGGCTCCATGCAAGAGCTTCCGGATGGGGTGCGAGATTGTTATTTGGCTGGAGATTCTCGCGGAGCTCTCTTGCCGGTGTGAATTCCATGACGAAGTCGGCTAAGACCTGCCCTTTTATTGCAGTTTTCGGCTTGTATCTGAAGTGCGAACTCGCTTAGCTCTATGGCCCATTTCATCAAGGCCTTCGGGAGGTTCGGCTGTGTAGCACTTGCTTCATCGAGATTTTCTGATGGAGCTTCTATGGTATGTGCACGGAAGTAGGGCGGAGTTCATTGCGAGTTGCAAAGGCCAAATCGGACTACTCCATCCTTGGATACCTCTCTGCACCTCCGCTCCTCTCAAAGCTTGGGCTACGTAGTAAAACTTGAATCACGCCTTTCGCTCTTTGTGTCTTTGCCAGGAGATACATGCCCGGATTGAAATCGTCGGGTATAGGGTGGGGGAAGTTCCACTTGTTCGGACTTACTAGGAGAATGGGAGGGAGCTCAAGCCTATGTTTTCAAAGAAACAGAAAATGCTTCCCTCTCACACGCCGGCCTCCCATTGAGGCCTTCTTGAGACGTAGAGAAAAGGCTGACACTTATCCTGCCTGGTTCGAGAGCTGAGCCGAAAGCGACAATCACTTCACGCCGGTAGTGAACTCCTTTATGTGATGGCGAGGCATGTCGAATCGACCTTTATCTTATAGGGTTGCTCGTTCTGCGATTGGTTGACTATGAAACCCGGGGAATTTCTGGGCGATCTCAAAGCATGCTTGGTTGAGCTTCTTCATTTGTAATTCTCGAATGGAGCGGCGGACCAGGGGATGGTGCATGTAAAGACCCGGTAGGGGTGGATTTTTGCAGCATGTCATCTATGTGCACCTCCGCGGTTGCTACTGGTGGTTGAAACATCCCTCAGGTTCACCCAGCCTCTGAGTATGCTTAGCTCGGTGTTTCAGACGGCCTTAACCGATAACAATAGGTTCCACTTCACGTTTGTGACGGTGAGATCTTTCTCGCCAATTGCTTTGATTTTTATCTTGATCAGTTGTGGCCGGGAGAACATCATCGGCTGAAGTTCATGTGCGATGCTGGCATCTGATGAGGTCCGGTCAGAGTGTGACTATCTTTTGGGCATGCTTTGTTGATGTCGGTCGAAGTCGATCGTCGCCACTGCCATTGGCTTTCCCCAAATCTGCCCATTGGCCTGCCGGATGTATTACCTCACGATCGCTCACGCCTCGGGGTTTGTTTGACTTCCTCGTTATTGGCTTTTTGTCTTTCGGGCGCGAGAAGCTCTCCTCTTCAGCACCAGTTCAGCTTGGATCATTTGGCGATTCGCTGTGAGTGGTCTTTTGTAGGATCTAGTTCTCCTTCTTTCTTTCCACACGCTGAAGAGCGCGCCTTTTTTGTTTTTGTTTTAAAAAAAAATTGGATAAGGGGTTTTGAGGTCTTAAGATAACTTGAAGGATCGATATAGTAGGATATAAGGGGTGTCATCCAATAATACTGGGTTCAGTTCTTAGAGTGGCTAGGGTCGGGTGAGAACACCTCGTCCCTTGTATCTCCAGGAAACTCTATCAGGAGCTACATGTATAGGTACATTAAATGGAAACTTACAGTGGGACAGAGAAGAATTTTTTTGGGAGTGGAAGGAAGAAAAGAAGAAAACCCATTTTTCATGCAGAAGAAAAGACTTGGGGAAGGAGGGAGGGAGGGAAGGAGAGGTTTTACACACCACGATTGCCACACCCACCACCTACCACCACCACCACCCCACCACCACTCGAACCATTCCCCGCTCGGTTCACGGTGGGAATTTGAATTAAATCGTAACAATTTGTGGAGGGGATTATAGCTTATCTATGCGTTGGGGAGGAGTGCATGATAAATGTTATGTGGGGCTGAGTGATATCGACGAATCTAGCCTATGAGTTCGTGTGGCGACATACGGGGATCTCTAAGGTGAGGCCACCAGTTGTATCGAGGAGCCTAAAATTAGCATGATTATTGCTTATGACTAGGGGTGGTCCGAGATCATAACCTGGGGACGGATCGAAGGAAGGGAAACTAGAGTAAATGACCGGTTTGTTTCAGAAGCTCTATCCCTTGCCAAAGTGTTTTAGTGACATACCAAATAATCTGAAAATATAATTCATATGGAATAGATATATCTTTGGAAATGATATTCACGAAAGGTGCATCAGATTTAAAAATGTGATAATTAGAGCTGATTGATGATTAATTGCATGTGAAAAATTGTCGAATTATAAAGCAATTAGTCGATTCTTATTACATCGCCAGATTGAATCAATATCTAGGAATGACGACACGGCGGGATGCCCCGTCGGCGTTCGTCCTTGGAGCACCGGTGTCGATGTCCCACTTGGGGACCGCAATTGGCATCCGTCATGATGGTGTATGTAACTTTAAGGATCACAGCGGCGGTGCACCAATCGGCATCGTCATGATGAAGGAGACCGAAATTATGTAAATGTGGCTTACATTACGAAAGATAAAGGAATGGGATTCGCAGAACCTCATGAATGAATTGCATGACAAAGTGAAACCGAACTTGATGAGTGTAAATGGGATTTGTAAACTAAACACATCTTTAAGAGTGTACGTTTGAATCTCGCAAGATTAGTGTGGTATGATTTATTTGTATGTGAAAATGCATATATATTTATACTGTGATGAATGATTTATGCAAAGAGGTAAAGCATATGAAGGCATCAGATAAACATGGTATAACAATATAAGGCATGATTTAATGATAGAAATGCATGTCTTACAACCCAGATGAAGGGAATAGAATTGTATGAACCACTCGCTTATAGAAATGCTTAGCGTATAGTTTATCATGCGTGAGGTATCGGAGTAAGCAAGGAGAAAGAAGGCAGTCTGAAGTATGGGAGTGTAGAGGATTGCGAATTATAAGTTTATACCCCGTCTTTGCATATCATATCTTTAGAACATGTGATATTTTGTGGACAAAAGGGTTGAACTCTGAACCATTGTTTTTGTGTATCATTTGTAAAAACCTGAATCATATTTTATGTGAATTGTATAAGGTAAATGTTTATGGGCCTACCA
The DNA here is from genome assembly GCA_016808115.1 of Tetrastigma voinierianum. NCBI lineage: Eukaryota > Viridiplantae > Streptophyta > Magnoliopsida > Vitales > Vitaceae > Tetrastigma > Tetrastigma voinierianum. The sequence continues at coordinate 57,084 of JAEQBH010001024.1, forward strand.
TTTAGAAAATACTTCCACGTGAATTGAAAACCCTAAATCAAATAAATATAATAAATGTTTTGTCGATAAATAAAAATTTTGGAATAACCGAATCCGGGTTCGGACAATTAGGTTAGGCGAGTTCAGTGCGACATTTTGAAAAGAAAATTTAATAAGGTAAATAAAAATTTAATGAGCTTCACCGGGTTTGGTTTGTTCGCCAATCGGGTGGACCTTAGGCTCAGGGGTAAGCTACATTTAGATTTATTTCACAAAGTTCTGTAAAGGCTTCCACTCAGTAAGGCGATAGCTGAGGATTAGGATGACAGGCTTTGCCAGTTGGGCAGGGCGTTCTAGCGAGGCATGGATTAATTTTCAAGAACTTATAAGGATTTCCTTATCACATGTAACATAAAGTGGATGCAAGTCCCCTAACACACAATAGTTTGATTGGGACAAGAAGGGCTTTGTTGGATGCTTTGGCGGGTTTAGCCTAATAGGTAAGTGGCTTGATGAAACTTACCAATTTCTTTTTAGAATATGGCCATCAACAATTTTCAATGGCCAAAGTGAAAGAGGTGCACTAAAGCCTTGCAAGCGGAGTGTATGCTATTAGTCTGTTTTTTTTAACTTGGTGGCCCAAGTGTCTTTACTCACCTAGCAACTCTAAGCAAATTAGCTCTAAAATTCCCAGTAGCGTGCGGTTTTGAGCTTATCCCCACTTTGTGTGAATTTTTAATGGTCCACTAGCGATGGTGCCAAGTAGGAAATCCATTTGGCCAAATGAGCGTAGACAGCTCAATTCTTAGGAAGGTTTCTCATATAATATGAATTCAACCCATTACTCAATAAGCTATAATTCATGATTGGAATCACTTGATTCTCTTGGCTAATAATCAAAATATTCTCTGACGGAAATACAGATAAACTTCTCTCTTTAAGAAAAAAGGTCAAGTTTAGAAGAAATTATGGCTAAATTGACTAAGTTTCAATTTAAAATGAAGAAATATCAAGTTGAATGGATAATTCTCAAGATCAATTTGTGAATGATGCAAGGTTCACGCTAACAACCAATCAAATTTCAAATTAGAGATTTAGAAATGAAAATGGGACAAATGTCTAGTTTGTTGAATGAAAGACAACAAGGCACTTTGCCTAGTGCTTAAGAGGTGAACCCAAAAGGAGGAGGCATGGAGCACTGTAGTACCATCATATTGAGAAGTGGAAAAGATCTAGAAGGACCAATAAAGCTGAAATTGTGGACAATGAGTTAGATCAACCATTAGAGAATGAAATGGGACCAAAATCTATTGAGGAGGTGAAGAAACCAAAGCCTAAGTTGTTTCTGGACAATCCACCTCCCTTATAAAACGTCCCAAGAATTCCATTTCCTCAATGGCTTTGGAAGCACCAAAAAGCAAGAATTCTCCTCAAATTGAGAAAAAGGAAAAATACGAGAAAAATGTTAAGAGGTCAACACAATGGTTAGTTGAGTCAGCTCAAAAAGTGGTGAAGCCACCTCCATATGAAATGCCTCCCATCATTCCATATCCTCAAAGGCTAAAGAAGAGCAAGCTGGAGTAACAATTTTCCAAGTTTCTTCATATTTTCAAGAAACTTCATATCAACATTTCTTTCATGGTTGCTCTTGAACAAACTCCGAGTTATGTGAATTTTATAAAGAAGATCTTAGCCAACAAGAAGAAGTTGAGTGAGTATGAAACTATTTCCCTTTTAGAGGAGTGTAGTGCTATCCTTAAAAAGAAGAAGCTTCCTCCAAAGCTCAAGGATTCGAGAAGCTTCACAATCACTTTCTCCATTGGAAATGCAGTGTTTGGAAAAGCCTTGTGTGATATAGGGGCTAGTATCAACTTGATGCCCTTGTCCATCTTCAAAAAGCTTGGTTTGGGGGAAATAAAACCTACTAGGGTCACTCTACAAATGGCGGATTGATCCTTCAAACACTTGAAAGGCATAATTGAAAACGTTTTGGTCAAGGTAGACAAGTTCAGTTTTCCGATTGATTTTTTTGTTCTTGATATGGAAGAAGACAAAGATATCCCTGTCATACTTGGAAGGCCATTCCTAGCAACTAGAAAAGCTCACATTGATGTTCAAAAAGATGAGTTGAAATTGAGTGTGTAAGGAGAAGAAGTAACCTTCCATATGTCTTCAAGGCAACAAGGCACTCAGATGATGAAATTTATGATGATGACTATGAGAAGAACTATGATGAAAGCCTTAACGAGAGCTATAATGGAGGTCATGGTGAGCAAGTTGACACAAATGATGCTATGGCTAAGGAGAGTGGTGAAGTTAACAACAAAGCCAATTTTATCTTTCATCCACCTTGAGAAATGAGGAATTTCACTGAGTTAGTCAGTTCAGGTTCGAAAGTGATATTGATGTTCGGGAAGTCGAGTTAACGATGTTAAACAAAGCGCTTCTCTGGGAGGCAACCCAAACATTATGACGTTTTCTTTTCTTTTCTTTTCTTTTCATTTTTTTTCAGTTTTATGTTAGTTTTTAGTTTTGTTTTCGTTACTCATTTCGAGCATGATCTTGTTTTTTTTTTAATTTTTATTGTTTTAGTGTGTTTTTCAGGTTTTGAGGGTCCAAGGATAGTTCTGGAGGTGTGTTTATCTCAAAGTTGATGAATCATAGCTTTTGGGAGGTGAGAAAAATGGTTTTCATAATTTTTTTTTAGAAAAACCTAGGTCATGTCGAGGCATGACTACAATGGGACAATTCAAGCCTTTTTCACATTGCTTCGTAAAACTCACATTGAGGCATGACTGTAACAGTGGCTACTGGATCGTCTATCGCGTCGCGACATGATCATATCATGTTGAGGACTGTAGCAACATGTTTTGATCCTTTTGTCACGCCACAAGGCCGTGAAAAACACGCCATGGTGTGATTACAACCAAATTAAGAAACTCTCTCGTCACGCCATATGCAACCCTTAATGCTAAGCATCGCAACCCTGCTTTTAACTTACCATTTTCTTTTTTGTTTTTGGATCAAATTACCTCCATTATGAGCACATATTCCTCCCAATCTCCATTTTATCATTTTTTCTCCTCCAAAGAATAAATTCCTATTTCTCAACCATAGCCTTCATTTTTCTTCTCCTATTTCCCTATCACCCGCCTTCCTCACCATCATTCCTCATCCCATCTCCTCCCACACCCAAAGTTGTAAACTTAATATCCTAAACCCTAGCCTCACCAACCCAAGCTTTGAAAAACTCGTTCAAAAGTTAAATTTTTGGTTTCTTGTTGTTAAGATTGGTTAGCCTTGTGCTATATGTTTGTACTTGATATCTCCAAGCACCTCGTGATTTTTAATGAATGAAGAATAATTCGCATGCCAAGTGTTCTAGTAAAATGTCAAAGTAAGTTTTAAAAGGAAGAGATTGATGTAAGGGTACTTGTAAGCTATCCTTTGGCCTAAGTACCATTGTCTACACCTATTTGGGAAGGTTTTGAGCAAAAGTAGCCGAAGAAGTGTATTTGACAAGTGAGATGGTGGGTTGACTTGTGACTTTTGTAGGGTAGTGCTATTTGATTGAGAGAGAGATTTTGAAAGGGCGTTGTGGGTAGATCATTGGTGTGATAAAATTGGCTTGTTCATATTGAGGTTTGAAGAGTTGTGAACTTTAGACAAAGGGGTGAGTTGAAGGTCTTTCAGTGGTGCAAGCTTATTGAGTTTTCATGGCCCTTAAAAAACCATCGAACTACTTTAAAGAAATCTTATACTTCAGCAACTGAGGAGTACGACTCTTCCAAGTTTCTGAACCTTGGAGCTTCAAGAAAATACACATTTATGCTCAAGAATAAGAATTTCATTATGAGAAAGGATTATTCATCCGATTATTTCTTCGTAAGGATATTGCAAAAAGGGTGGAAGGAATTATAAACTCCTCGAAAACCGATGTCGTCCAATCGCAAGAATTCTATTCCACTCGAGTGAGCAAGTTCTCAAAAAGGTATTTGTGAGAGGTAAATGAGTGCCATTCAATCGTGACACTATCAATGCATTGTACAAGTTAGAATGTGTGAATGATAAGGGTTAACAAAAGCTTTTAGAGCAACCAAACTTTGCCTCTATTATTGAATGCCTAACGAATAACTAAGTCCAATGGAAATAATTCAAAATGTGAGATTGTTAATTTTCAGGCATCGAGTTTATTATATGTTTGCAAAGTTTGGCATCATTTCATCACTTCCAATATCCTCCCAAGTTTCAATTTATCTGAAGTGACTAAGGAGTGGGTCATCCTCAATTATGTTATACTTCAAGATATCAATTTCGATGTGGGAAAGATAATTGAGGATGCCATTTGGGCTAATAGAGAGGGAAAGATAAACCTTGGGTACCCATTTCTTATCTATCAATTGTGCAAACAAGCTGGGGTGGAAACCACTAGTTAAGAAAACTTGTTGCACCCGATCAAAGCGATCATGGTAAAGAAGAAGCCAATGAATACATAGCAAAATGTCCAAAGGAAATTAGATTTTGGATATTAGTCTAATGAAAAAGAAGAACATGAAAATGAGCCTGGACATGAGTCTAAGGGTGAGCCCTCCACTGTAAACCCGATTACTTAGCTCTTACATAGGATGAACACTTTTTGGCTAGATCATCAAGTATGGCAGAACAACTTCAACCAATAATTTGCTGAACTCCGAGTAGAGAATGCTACAATCATACAGAAGGTGACATTACAACCAACAACTATCTAAGCTGATTTCTCAGTAATCAACACAATAGGGCTTCAGTGTTCCTCCACCAATAGTTTGTGACCCTTCTGCTGCCTCTTTTCTAGAGCCACATTCACAGGAGGGAGATTATCAATCTTGATCACCCTCAAGGGAGTTAGTTGCCTATCCTTTTTCTCTTTGCTTATCTACTGGGAGGACAATGCTTGGTTTCAATTTGGAGGAGGATATATGGTGTTGAACTAACCCTTTGAGTTCTTTGTAGTTGTTGAGTTGTTCTTAATAGTTTATGTGTTGCTCGCTTGCAAGGTCTTTTTTACTCAGTTATTTGTGGATGGTTATTTGTGTTAGTGTTTATGCATGTGTTTTTTTTTTAGTTTTGTGTGTTCTGAGCCCTATAAGTTGAATTGGTGCCAAGCTAGCTATTTTGAGAACACTTGAATTTTCAGCTTCAAATTTGTTGAGCCAACTTCAGGATACTTTGGTATTTGTTTGATTTAGGACTGAAGTGCATGTTTAGTTGTCGGTGACTGCTATACTTATATTTTAACATAGACCAAATCTAACTAATTGTTGAAGACCAAATTGTCCAAGTAATTAACACTACCTCTTAAGACTATTTAGTCCCTGGCAAGGCGCTAAAAACTTGTTGAGATTAATGCATGTACTTTGGTACTACAACCAAAGACTATTCATTCTCAAAGAACGCCTAAAAACTTGTCGACCGATCAAGATATAAAATATGTTGTTTGCCTTGTATAAGAAGGCTTCATTTGAAAATGTGTTTTGGTCTAGGTCACTGCAAATGCATAGGTCATACAAGTAATAAAAGTGGATTTAAGTCCAACTATCATTCCCACGAGGATTGATAAGAAATCTAAAAATTAATTACCCCATCTACTCAAGATCCTTACTATTTGAACTCCAAAGTTAAAAGTGATTTGGTTCTAAACTAAAGGAAAAGTAAAAACTAAATAAAATTCCATAACTATATATAAGAATTCAAAATAATTGGATTGGAAAGTTCATTGAGTAAGTTAACACTGGGAAATAGATCAGTGTATAATTATAAATTTCTTCATCATTTTATAACATAGCTCAACCATTAGTTTGAAATCTGAACTTGTCAAAGATGCAAGGTAGTATAATTTGGATTTCTCCATACACCATACATTTTACTAATTAGAGAACTGTTCCTAGATACATCGCCTAATCGCTACTTGTAGAATATAACCCTCTTTCTAAGATTTGGGTATTTTTCATTTTCAGTACTTCACACCCAAATCTTAAGACTGAAGAATTCTTGCCCCTATATACAGGATAATGTAAGTCTTCTCCAATCTAATTGCTAAATCTATCCATCGACCGATAAAATCTCTCTATCTCCCCTTGATTAGATCTACTCTAACATGTGATCAAAAATCCTTCATCACATAGAGGAGAACCCTTGATCAATTAAATTGATACATCATCCAACTATCCTCACACCATGAGTAAATTAGAAGATCCATCATAATTCAAAGTTCATTAGTTCCATAATATTAGTCTAATGATAAATTCTCTAAGTAATTGCTCCATACTCTCAGATTCTCCTTCTCTGTGTCACTCAGACGACTTCCTGGAAATTAGAGCAAGATACGCCTATTTTCTAGGTACACGCTTACTAATATTCGTAACAAGTGGTACTTCCAAGAACATCACCAATTAAGTAAATTCAAGATTTTGTACTACATTGTTTCAAGTTATGCGTAAAACAATAATTAACATCGATCCATTCCCGCAGGGAGTCAACAAAATTGGATTACAATTAACAAATAAGACTAATTGATCAGAAAAAATTCACCGAAATTGCAAGCTTAACCGAAATAAATGAACCTTAAAATTTCCAAATTTCATTCAAGTCAGACAATAATGAAAACTAAAATTTTACAATGAACCTAGCTCAAAACTTCGCTCTAGATCATCGTTCAACTCAAAAAAAAAAAAATAACTAAAATGCTGTTAAAACTAAATTGATGAAAAGAAAATTAAAGAAAAAATACAAGGAGTTCCACATCTAAAAGTTCTGTTAAGTGCACGCGCGACAATCCCTTAGACAAGTTTCTATATTTATAGATTTTTAAATGATGGGCCACACTTTGAGGTTGAAATTGTGGATCCCCAAAAATCTGGCCCGGTAGGTTGCTTTGTCTCGACATTGAAAAATTATGTCGTGACATAGCTGCCATCTTTGTTCTCTAGCTTTGTCGTGGCTTGTAGTTTTCTGTTACAACATAGTTTCGTGCCTTCTTCTTGAATTATGTCACGACAGACTTTAAAAATGTCGTGACAGAGTTTAGCGGAAGTTGTCTTGTAATTGTCGCGACATGAGTGTCTTGTGTCCCAACATAAAAACTTTGTTGCAACAACGTTTCATTCTTTGTCGCCAAGAAAAAATGTCGCGACATAAAATTGCCGCGATGGAGTTTACCTCTTTCGCCTTTGTTTATGTCGACATACTTTTGAAATGTCGCAACATAAAATACTCTTTGCTCACACCGTGTCGCCGATTACTTTCTCCGCTCTCTTATAGAGCTTTTTTCAACTTATGTCGCGACTAGTCGCTGTCATGACAAATATTTTTTGCCTTCAAATCTTTATCTGGCTTTCGCGAACATAAATTACCGTGGTTTGACGGGTTGAAAGTGAGTGTGCTAATTAGGTGGGAAACGAACCCATACAGCGGCACGCGCCGGAGTTAACGTAGTGTAGTGGTTAGTCAAGTGTCGCTCCCTCGCGATAGCGTGTTGATCACCGGACAATGACTCTCGACAATATTTATTCAATCCTAAAGCTAATCACTACTAAATTACTGGGAATTTAAAAAAAAATCTAAAATTAGGTGTATTAAATTATATCGATGATGAGAGGAACCTAGGGTTTTACTGCTCTACCACACTTGATAGATGTCAATTCAATTAAGGACTTATTGAAGTTTATTCATATGAGTTATGTTGGAGTGGTTGATCTTCTACAAGATATTATCTCGAGATATATTCTCGCTTTACTCCCTGCCAAAGTGGGATACAGACTTCCGGCCTCAACCCCTCAACTCCGAAACGCCTAAATGTGCAAACCCTAGTGCAACACTTGTAGTTTGGAATATCTCTATTCTTCGACTACCCAAGTGTTGCTTTAACCATGTCCTTAGAAGTTATCTTCTCGATCTCAAACTCCCAGCTTTAGCATGTCACTATCGCCGATAATAACATGTAATTAAAACCCTAGAATTAAAGAAAACGATGAACTCATATTACTATTCAAACAAGCCAAAACCTAAAATCAATCCATCAAACCGTGGTTAGGCTGGCAAAACCCTAGAGAGTTAATTAGTTCCTCATATTATTCATTATAGATTGAAGAATTCGACCATGAAGTAGTTAAGGAAGAACTACAAAAGCTTCGTCTTTACGATCTTTCTAGAACTGGGCTTTGCATCTTGACTTCTCTCTCTTGTATCTCCTTCTTCTCAATCCAATCCCCTTGCTTCAAAAATTCTCCTTTATACTAGACGCTGCCCATCAATGGCCCGTAGAAATTAGGTTCTACGAGTTCCTGCTTTTGGAAGGGGATCTCGCCACAAGCAAATGGCCGTAAGGTTGTTTTGTCGCAGCAGTCGAGGCTCTTCAGCTGGGACATTTACTCGGTTCGCCGCCGCTGTAAGTGGGTCATTGCACGCGAACCGCAGCTCTTCTGTTGTCCGCCTTTTTGTCATTTCTGCTTTTGTTATGTTTTTTTTGTCTTTTAGCTGCCCTTTTGATTCCAACGTCGCCATATTCTATCGAACAATATAATATGAGGGATTAGCGTGATATTAATGAAAATAATACTGTGAATTATGCATTTTAGCCATAAAGAACATCGAGAATTCAAATCAAATGCACACATGATTCATCCCGAATGCAAGGGTCGCGATATTCTTGGTGTATGGTTCTTTCCTACTTTTATCGCAACAATGTTTTCTTTTGTCGTGACAGAGTTCCTCACAACATCATGTTGTTGTTGTTGTGACATAAAACTTCTATGTCACGACATAGTCTTATTGTCTTGCACTGCTGAATTTGAACTTTATGTCACGATAGACTTTGAAAATGTCGCAACATATTTACTTCCGATCTTTATCGCTAGCCGAATTGTTTGTTGCAACATTGAAATCTTTGTCATGACCAACTTGTCTTGACTTGTGTCACTGCTCTTCCATTTTATGTCGTGACATAATTTTCTTTTGTCACGACAGACTTTCTTCCCTCTGCAACTCTTTATGTCGCGACATAAATTTGATTATTGTGACAAAAATGTACTACCATTTGCTTGATCATTGTCGTGACAGGGGAAAATAATATTTCAACATTCTTCTAAGAACTTCTCAATCAATGTCGCACACAAAATCCATTGTCGTGACAGTTATAGTCTTTGATTACCATTATCTCGCAATATTTATCATATTAATCTCTGTGTGTGATGGTCTTCTTTTTTTTTTCATTGGCAGATTAATTAATCTTTTGAGACAATACTCAGACAATAAACTCTTCCTTGATTATTCTAAGTCCCATAAGCTTATTTGTCTTATTAATCTCCACTAATGTAGGCATATACCACCTTCAAGATCAATTAGGTCTTTTAAGCTTGTAATGTTTGGCTTGGGTAATTAGGTAGATGAATGGACAATTTAAGCTCATTTTTACCTAGATTCCACTTACAACTCAAACCTATTGTCTTCATTCTGCATCCTTGACTTTTTTCATTGATGTCAACTTTCAAACAAACCCAAACTTGGTTTGGTGCATCTTTCTGCATACTCTCTATTGTAGTGTTTTTCTTGACCACATCCATACTATAGATTCTATTCCTCTTATTAGAAGCCTTTTCATTTTTCATTTTCTGTCAAGGCTTATGGAACAGTGCAATGTATTATCCTTTAATCTTTCCACCAATTCTTAACGAACTTTGGGTTAGAAACTCCCATACGGGGCCAAGTATTGGGTACTAGGTGTTGAAACACCCCTAAGAACTTAATTGTTCAAGGGAGGAAGGCTACAAGACAAAACTTATTCCTCCTTGTTACTTTGTCTTTTCACAGCTTCTTTTCTTCATTCTTTTCATCTTTCCTCATCTTAATTGGTTGTTCTTTCTCAACCCTTCTTATCATCTGTCATAATTCGAAATAATACTCCCCCAAACTTGTTCTCTTCTATTATTGATGTATTTGTCATGCAATCTGGGCAAATAAGGGTTCTTTATTGTAGGATTAGATTTAAGGGAGGATTTAGGATTTTCATTTGTTGGTTGATGATAAAATTGGCTGTTGGCTCAAATAAGGAACTAATGTATATGCATATGCATATTATAAGGGTAGGCTTTGAAAGGCTCAAACTTCCAAGAATGGCTTATATCATTTCTTGTTAGTGGTATTGCCTAGGATTTCGCCTTGACTAATAATCTAACAAGTTCTAGGACTATTGGGAGATTAAACTGTGATAGATCCCAGAAGACGTCCCTAACCTTAGCACAATTTGTTTCAGAGGTGCTTTTGACCATGTGCATTGTTTATTAGGATTTATAATTACTAAACTGTTTACAAAAACAGAATTACAAGTCTTATTTGTTCCATCATTTGTTTAAATCTTCCTTAGTCTTGAAGTTCAAAATATTCAATGATAACTTTACAACTTCCTTTTTCAATTCATTTCATCCTACCCCAATTTCATTTGTAAAAGTTTTGTTTTGTTTCTGGACATGTTGCTATTCTATTTTACCAATCAAAAGCTTACTTAAATCAAACCATTCAATTCAGATTAATTTGACATAGCAACAATTCAATTCAATCTTCATTCAAATTCCACCAAACAATTCACAGCTACTTAGCAAATAAACCGAGGAAAACTAGTTTCTATTATTCAGTAAAGCTATACAACTAAAAATTCATCAATCTTTATTTATTTAAAATGAAGAAATGAAAAGGAAAATAAACATAAGGAAAATGCAAAATGAAAATGGACACAAATGTTTGCAACTGATTTTTCATTTAAGTTTTCATGTATAAGGGATTTAGTTACAAATACAAGAACAATAGAGGAAAGATAAGAAGCTGGTCATTTTGAGGCTTTTTCTTTTGCTGCTTCCATCTTCAAATGTTCTTTAACTTCCTCTACTGGGGTTAGTTCCTTCTGTTCTATTGTACTAGAGGTTTTATTTTGAGATGGTGCTTTACAAGGTACAAAAGGTATTTCTCCACTTGCATTCAGGTTAGAAAAAGGTATGAGAGGGTCTGTGACATCCCGAGGCCTTATTGTGTATAGTCGGATATTCTAATTCAGGAAGCATACTTTTCACTCGAGACTCCTTCATAAATTTCAATCTAAAATCTTGCATTGCTCAGAAGTTCATACGCTCTCTAGCCAATGATTCCATGATTGTCTTGTTGTTTACTTGCTCCCGAGTCATTAGCCTAAAGCTTTCTTTGCAATGTTTAAGATGATTCAACCAATCTTTGTCCCTTGATTCCAGGGTTGCCTTCATGGCATTGTCTCTATCCTCTAACATTTTCAACAAACTGGCTTTATGTATTCCTGTTTCTATCCAGAAAGCTACTTTTCTATCTCTTATCAATGTTCTCCATTCTATATCTCTCTTTTCCAATTCTGCCCTCCATTCTAAATCCCTTTTCTTTATTTCTTCTTCCCAGTACTGATCTCTCCTTCTCAGTTCCTTATCCAGATATTTGTCTCTAATCTATAGTTGCAATTTCAGTTGTATGTCCCTTTCTTGCATTTCTTACCTCATTTGTTTCAACATCTCCTTCAATTCTGCATTATTGCTTTGTTGTCCTGAGCTCTCAATTGTCTCTTGATTGGTTTCTCTTACATCTGGAGATACATTCCAGATGGGGCTCAAGCTTCACTGCATCTCTTGCTGCTCTTGGGCTGGGCTTTCCCATTGTACTGGCTCATTTTCTCTTTCATCTCCTTCTTCTTCTTCTGTTTCTATTTCTTTCTCCTTGCCCTTGTTATTTGGACCTTTCATCATTCCAGTTAATGTTTGGGGAGAAGCCTTAGGGCATGTTTCTTCATCTTCCCAATCTCCATTTACACCTCCTATGATGCAGAGTCTTGTGATTGTAGTTAGGTGTGGGATTTCTAGGACCCTTCGTATTTGTTTCAGAATTCATAATGGAATTTTCAATTATCTTGCCCACATTGATTTTATACCCCTTCAGCAAGGCATACAAGAGTATTGCTTCATTCTTTCTTACTATACTAAGATGCTTTGATGGCAACAAGACTGAACTAACAAAATAAAACCACACCTTAGCCTCCTTTGTCAAAGAACCTATGGCAATGGATTGATGTGGGGTTTTCCTTGTTGCCTTCCATTTTCCTCTTCCATTTGTTAGCAAGTCTACAATTTTCTGATACTTTGGCTCCTTTAACAATTTCTTAAACTTGGAACCATCTCTTTGCTCATTCGACATTAGTGCCTGCGTATCTTTTTCTTGCTAAAAGATATCCACTTTCCTCTGACACACACCATCTTCCCTCTTACTCCCACCATGTTAGCATAAAACTCTTTGACCAATGCAACAAAGACAGGTGCCTTGTGCTCGCTAAGTAATTTCCATCCTCTCTTCTCAATCATTTCAATAAAGGGTGAGATGAGCTTGTTGAATCCTCTTTCGGCGATGAAACCTCTATCCTTTAAATTCTTTTCCCATAAAACAAAGGCTTTATCTGAAACAAAATCTCTTACTTTTCCATTCCTCTGCTATGTTCTAGCTTCTTTAGCTCCCCTTTTTCTTTTTCTTGTTTCTTCAGTAGGTTGCTCAGTTTATGTTCTTACTTATGGTATTTCTTCCTCCTACACTGCTCTTGATCGAGTTTCTTGAACAACTTCTTCCTCAACCTCTCAGAAATTTTCCATTATTTCATCTGTGTTCGTAATCGCCTTTGATGGGTTAGACATGGTCGAAATACAATTTGAGGATCCATGGTTTTTCAAAGGAACGTGAGAGAGATTTGGTGAAAGAAGATGAGTGGGTTGATGGTTTATGAGGAAGGTGGCCTTTCAGTTTTCAAAATTATCTATTTATAAGCCAACCGATTAATTGTGCTTTTCTAATCTTAACAACAATAAAAATTTATGTCGCAACATAAACCTGGGGTTTTAGGGCTTAAGTTATGTTACAGACATAAAAAAAAATTGTTGCTACAAACAATTTAGATTTAGGTTATTCTTTGGAACTTATAATATGTATTAAAAGAAGAATAATGTCACACATAATTCATTATGTTTTAGTAGAATAATGCTCACAACATAAAAAGTATACACATACTCTCGCAATTTCTAAAGGCTAAATCAATCTTTGTCACTATTGTAATATAATTTGATTCAGCTACGCAGGTGATCCTAATTCAACAAAATTTATCTCCTATATTCCTCCTACTGCTCGCAGCCAAGCCATCGCGGTATAGCGGTCTAGGTCGAACACTGTGGATGGGTTTTCTTCAGATAAAATGATTTAAGTGAGTCAAAAATATGAATTTGATTTGGATTTTGCTGCGGTGATAAAACAGTGGGGCTTGTATTTGGTAAGCCGAAAATAAAATGAAGAAAAATAAGAAAAAGAACTCCTTGAAGCATTGGGCTACTGTTTTAGGTCCTAAGGCAAATGAGAGGTCCTCGTTCATTTCCTCGTATTGGGGAGGATGACATATAGTCAGCTCCCGAACCGGATCTTCATTTAGCTTTTAAAAACTAAACCCTAATAATTTTCCTTTGATAGAGCACTTATTTAGCATTTATGGTTCCTGGGGTAGAAAATCTATCTTGACTCATCCTACAATGATTCAGGCGGCAACTAATGAATCTCAATGGATCTAAAAATAAGCATCCACCGAACCCCAAAAGATTACCAAGTATTGATCAAAGAGGATAGATCCATAAAGGAAAATATAACCCCTAACCTACCTCCAAAGGCTCGTAAAGAGCAATTAATGACACTGCATCTAAAGCTACATCACACTCAACTCCTAAAAGCTGCCAAGTATTGGGCCAAAGAAAGTACATCAAAAGCTTTAAAACCTAGAGTTGAAAATTTAGGAAACCAAAATGTCAAAACCTCGTTGCGTGAAAACAAGTGAACCACAAGCAAATTCCTTCGGGATCCTACCCTCGCCACTCTCTACTTCAAGGAGGAAGGGGTTTGCTTCACATCCCAAGTTGTCATCCTTGGAGGGTGCTTTGGCAACCAAGAAAGTGAGAGAAATAGAGAGAGAAGAGAGAAAAATGAGAGCAAAAACAAAGCCTGTAAATTTCCTTCCTTCCAAAACTAAAAACTTAGGGTCAACAAGGTGTTACGCTGGCTTATATAGCCTTACAAACATGTGAAATACCAAAATAACCAAACTAGAATAATTACAGTGAGGGTAGAAATGAGAAAAACCAAAAACGAAGTTGTTTGAATTAAAAAATAAAAAGCATGGTGTTTCATAGTGATTTTCGCTATCATACGAAAATTGCTATCATAGTTTAGTGTCGCCACGATGGTACCTCTTCAGCGCATTTCCAGCTTTTAAAAATACAGCATAAATAAAATCGAAAATTTCGCTATGCACGCAAGACGTCGCCTCGCTATGCGATAGCTTGTTCTCGCTATGATAGCAAATTGGCCATCATAGAGAAATTATCATGCGTAGCTTAATTTTGGCATCGGTTCGCCATCGTTCCATCAAGCTCATGTTACTATTCCCACTACACTATTCCATTTCTTCAAGCTTTTATATTCTTCATTCCCGACTTGCTTAAATTGATAGAAAACCATATGAAATTGATGGAAATCAACCTAACTTTGGTTATGATTGGATTGACACGATAATTTGGCTTCCAATTCTGCAAAACTACAAAACAAATTTTAATGCACCGAAGTGCAATAGGGACCCGAACATGTCAATTGGTTAATTATAACATTAGTACACAAAAGCGCCAAAACCTATTAAAAATGTGGTTCAAAATAGCACTCGGGGCACTAATCGCAATAATGTTACTATTAAAGTAGAATTAATGTGGCGACAAAAGAAGGTATGTCGCACAATCCATTGAATTTTCCTCGTAATTGCACATTTAACATTCTTTCAACCTATCAACACACAAAATAGTATGGAATACATTCATACCATTCAAATCATACTTGTGAAGACACATCTAACATCAAAGAACCTCAATTCAAGTATGAACAACAAATCTCATTTCTTCACTCAATATAATTCAACATAATTATCATCACGGTATTCAAGGAATGAACACAACAAAACTATTATTCATTTTCTCTCGTTTAAAAAGTCATTCCCCCAACCAACTATGCACTATCATTAAAGACTAGTCAGAAAAAAGAAAACTCTGTAGCACTGCATGATGAGTTTGAGAAGAATGCTTCCAAATAAAACTACCCTAATATAGCTTCATGTCCCGAAAATTAACAAGATCACCAAATAAAATTTCATACAAAATTAAAACTAAACTTCAAAACACAAAATTTAACAAAATCAAGTTAATCCAAGAGAAATGAAAAGTTGCTCGGTTGCCTCCCAAGAAGCCGCCTACTTAATGTCTTTAGCTACTACCAAGAATTGTTTTACTTTAGCAAAAAATTATTCTCTCTTCAAAATATGGAATCACCCTCATTTAATGCCTCCAAGGTAATGCTTCAACCTCCGACCATTCACTTTAAACTCACTTCTAGAATCGCTTCGCGGTCGCCCAAAGGGTGTACTTGCTACTACCGTGTAAGGACCACTCCATCTTGACTTCAGTTTTCCTGGAAACAACTTTAGCTTAGAATTGCATAACAGGACTTGCTCTCCTGATTTGAATTCTCTCCTCAGAATTTTCTAATCATGCCACTTCTTGGTCTTATCCTTGTAGATCCTGGCATTATTATAAGCTTCATTCCTCAACTCTTCCAGTTCATTCATTTGGAGTAATCTCTTTCTTCAAGTACTTTGAAAATCAAAATTAAGTTTCTTAATGGCCCACATAGCTTTATATTCAAGTTCTAGAGGGAGATGACAAGGTATTCCAAATTCAATTATGTATGGGGACATTTCGATGGGAGTTTTGTAAGCAGTTTTATAAGCCCACAATGCATCGCCTAGCTTTTATGCACTGGCTCTTCTCGCTTGAGTTCACCTAAGCTTTCGAGAATTTTCATTCCCATTGAAATCTCAACTTGCCCATTCGACCGAGGGTGATAAGCCAATCCCATTACATGTCCGATTCCATATCTACTCATCCGCTTAAAAACCTTGTTTGTAAATGGCTTCCTCCTCAATGTACTGTTCGATTGTCTGGCAGTTTAAAATCGCCCAAAATAGTTCTTTAAATAAACCCAACCACTATGCTAGCATCATTTATGGACAAGCTATTGTTTCCACCCATTCGATACATAATCCACATTTGTAGAATGTATAGATTCCTAAATGATGGGAAAGGTCCCTTAAAGTCTATCCCCTATACATAAAAATCTCAGACCACTGTGATTTTATGTAAGCATCTCATTTCTTCTGCTTATGTTGCTCATTCTCTGACATTTATCACAATGTTTTACCCCATTCAAATGTTATTTAGAAGAGAGTAGCCAACAAAAAACCCGATTGAGAATTTTATTGGCCGTTTTATCTCTCCTCGCAGTGTCCTCCATATGGTGATGCATGACATTTATCAATAATTCTACCTTGTTCTATTTCTGGTACACATCTTCTGATAATCATATATGCTCCTCTTTTGAAAAGTAGTGGGTCATCCTAAATATAAAATATGTTATAAGTTCTCAATTTTCTCTTCTGTTGGTGGCTGAACTTAGGTGCTATAATTCCAGAGGCTAAGTAATTTACAATATCAGCATACCATGGTACTTAGGGCCGACAAAGAAGCGCTTGCCCATCGTGAAAGTTTTCGCTATTTCAATTTCTTTCCTCTTTAATAGTCTTTTCCCAATCTAGACAAGGATCAACTATCACTTTGTCACTGTTCCTTTATTGTCTTGATTGCTAAATCATCAAACTCGCGTTAGTAATACCCATCCGATTAGTCTCGCTTCTGGCATATTTCTTGCCATTAGATATTTAATTGCAACATGATCGTGTGTATTTTTCATAAGAAAACACCATTTTATCAATATCTCATTTTCTCGTGGTGTAGTAATTCTCATGTTTCATTGAAGGTTTTGTTGGCATAGTATAAGGCCTTGAATATCTTCTCAGTTCTTTGTCCCAATATTGCTCCCATTGCATAGTCACTTGCATCATACATTATTTCGAACTCTTTGTTCCAGTCAAGTGTTACCATGATAGGAGATGTAACCAATCTGACTTAATTTCTACAAATGTAGCCTTGCACGATTCATCAAAATCAAACTTTGCATCTTTTTCAAACAGCTTGCATAATGGTCTAGAGATCTTTGAGAAGTCCTTTATGAATCTCCTGTAAAACCTAGCATGTCCTAAGAAACTTCTTATCCTTTTAACAGTTGTAGGTTGTAGACGAGTCTTTATAATAGCAACCTTTGCATGGTCTACTTCTAACCCAGTTGTAGAAATTTTGTGCCCCAAGACAATACCCTATGCTACCATAAAATGACATTTTTCCCAATTCAAAGCTAGATTTTGTCTGGCACCTCTCAGCATTTCCTTCCAAAAATTTTTAAGCATTTCTCAAATCGATCCATGATAATCAGAAGTCATCCATGAAGATTTCCATAGCCTTCCAAATTAAGTCTTAAAAACATAGATACTCATACACCTCGAAAAGGCAGAGCATTACATAATCCAAATGAAAACTCTTCCAAAGCAAAGGTGCCATAAGGACATGTAAATGTAGTCTTTTCCTGATCCTCAAGGGCTATGGAAATCATGTTATATCTAGAATATCCATCAAGAAAATAGTAATGGGGGTGTCCTGCTAACCTGTCCAACATTTGGTCGATGAAAGGTAGAGGATAATGATCCTTTCTTGTAGCAGTATTCAGTTTTTTGTAGTCTATACACACCCTCCATCTTGTCAAAGTTCTTGTAGGAATCAATTCATTATTCTCATCTCTGATCACAGTGAATCCACCCTTCTTAGGAACCACATGAAATGGGCTCACCCAAGGGCTGTATGAGATTACATATATAAAACCTACATTCAGCCATTTCAATACATCTTTTTTGACAACTTCTTTCATTACTAGATCTCGCATTCTTTGTTGTTTAATATTTTATCCTCTAAGAGGATCTTATAAGCAGCGTATAGAAGCGGTCGATTCCTTTCAAATCTTTTATTGATCAAGAAATTGCTTCCTTGTATTTTTTGAGAATCTCCAACAGTTTTTGTTCTTCAATCTCTGTCAATGCAACTGAAATAATAACAAGTTTTTCTTTTTCAGGTTCTAAGAAAGCATACTTCAAATGTATAGGTAATTCCTTGGAGGTTAACCCTTATGAACTTGTTTTTGTTTCACCTGTCTTTTTCATTGTCGCTGATTTTTCCGCATCGTTTCGATTCAAACTTTCTAAGACTGCTTTAAATCAAACTCGGATTCAACCATTCACAATCAAGATCATCAAGATACTGGAAATGCATCTTATTTTCATTGATTGAGTTCTTAAAATTACAACCAAATATCAGCTCAGGATTGATGGGAACTATTGTTTCATAGCCTTGTTAACTCGTATTTTCACATTCGGGACCGCTTCGTGCTTGTTCAAGTCAAGTGTACGCTTTTTCTCCAACCTATATATTTATCTTTCAACATCCACCAGTACAGCCCAAAGGGCTTAGGTCTTCTTCCACAAAGAAGTGGAACTTGTGTATCTTCCTCTATATCCATGACTACAAAGTCCACAAGGAAAATGAATTTTCCCACCTTGATGAGTACATCTTCAAGGACTACTTCTGGTTGTGCCATTGTTTTATCTGCCATTTGCAAAGTAATAACTGTGGGAGTTAGCTCTCCCAAACTAAGTCTCTTCACCACTGATAATGGCATTAAGTTAATTCTAGCTCCGGAGTCACATAAAGCCTTCTTGAATTAAAAATTCCCAATGGTGCAAGGAAGGGTGAAGTTGCCAGGATCCTACATCTTCTTTGGTAAACTCCTTTAGATCACTACATTGCATGCTGTTGTCAAATTCACCACTCATTCTTCAGTAAATTTTCTCTTCTTACTCTCGCACGTCCTTCAGAAATGAATATAGTTAGTATCCAATCAATGGTCAACAAAAGGTGTCACTCCTATCTTCACACCTCCAAGAATCTGTAAAATCATTCCTTATTTTTGCTTCTCGGGCCTCTAGTGAATGGGAACAACAGGCATGTAAACTTGCTTTTCTTTTTTATTTTTCAATTCTCCTTTCTCCACCTATTTCTCAATCTGCACCTCTTCTTTCTCAACCTCCTTAGTCAATTCTGAACTGCTCAACTTAGTCTATTTTCCAGCTTTCTCTCTCTTTTCTTTCTCTATTTTTTTCTCTTTTCTTTCTCTTTCTATCTCTTCCACTTCATAGTCACCACCATACAACTTTTTAGATTCTTCTTTGTATCACTTGGGAAGGCATCCTTAGATCAGATTCTATACATTGTTAGGCCAGACGCCCTACTTGTGTCTCCGCATTTTCAAAGAGTATTAGTCAATTAAACACATTTGTTTACTGAATGCTATAAGTTAAACAAATTTCTGCTCATGAATATTCAGCAGACTCTTATTTTCTCCCATGAATGTTAGCATCTGATCTTCAAAGGATTGAGATCTCCTTTGTCCCTGATTTTCTGCTCTCTAACTTCCTTGCTGCTGCTGTCCTTGGAACCCATGTGGAGCATACTATTGTTGAAAATTCTACACTGGTCTTGGACCTTGCTGTGCTCCACCTCCATATGAGAAATTCTCATGGTTCCTGAGTGCTGGTGTGTAATGAGTTTGCAAGTAGAGGTTTGGCTTAAAGTTGTAGCTTCTGTTAGCATTAAGAAACTGTGCCTCCTCAACTTTATAAGGACCCTCATGGGCTAGTCCCTCTTCAGCACTACTCTTCTGCTCATTTCTTTCAATTGTTTCCACTTCATGTGCTGAGTGCATTCTTCTATCTTAGTTTCCCATCTTGTTCATCAATGCATCAAGTTTTGCTTCTATGGCAGTCATTATGTTCAACTCTATCACCCCACTTCCTTTCAACACTGGCCGCTTCCTCCCTAAAGTCTCGTGATGGAGCTCTATAGTCATTCGCAAGATCTTCAATCATTGCCTTTCCTCCTCTCTACCTCCTTCCTCTTGAATGCGCTCTACAAGAAAGCTGCATCAATTATGCCCTTGGAGGTGTAGTTCATAGAATGATAAAGATGTCCATATGTAGTTAGATCAATACCGTACTGACACAGGATTCTCTTAAACGATCTATTACGAATTTTCCATGTGGTATAGAGACTTTCATGTCATTTGTTTGAACACTATGATTTCCCTCCTTTACGAGAGTGAGGGAGAGGAATTTGCTCATATAGCCTACAGTTCTTCCTAATTGTTCACCGATTCATATGGTAATAATTCAAATGAAGTAGGCGCCACGTCTCTCGATGAAAAGGAAGAATTGTAACTTGATGAAAGCCACACGGTCTCACTATTCACTTCACTATATTTCCATCTGCAAAAATATTCTCATACTCATTCGGGATATTCACTTAGGTGCCTAGTGTATTGATCTTTGTTGCTGATATGTGATCAAAGTTAGCTAACTTTCAAAGTGTGAAGCCACTTATGAGTTGTCTCAATGAAATTTTCATCTTAAATAACTGGCCTCCAGAAATCCTCCATAGTCATTTGTCTTTGAGCTCTTTCAGCTATTGTTTCTTCTGGAATAGGTTGCCGTATCTCTCTCTGCTCTGCCATAGTTGTTGATTCAACCCTTTTTACTTTTCTTAGATTTCTCCCTAGGTGTTCTTTCAGTTGTGTCAGCGTGATTCTGCTTCTAGTTTCTATGCATGTCCAGATCTTCTTAAAGAAACACTAAGATCAAATGAAATCTGTGAAAAACAACTTCTACTTACTATCAATTTAAGCTCATAAAAGATTTTTAATAGCTTTCATTTATTCTGGTTAAAACAATTTTTTTTTGTATTTTAAAATTTTGATAAATAGAGAAAAATGTCGAAATTATCAATTCTCGATTTGGTTGAATATTGATATTTAAGTGCTCTTTCTATCTAACAATCAAGCAAAAGAAACATTGAACTTATATTTTAACATGGGCAAGCGATAATGAATAGTGAAGACGAATTATTCGAGTAATTAACTGCTGCCTCTTAAGACTATCAGTCATACGACAACGGTGACAAAAACTTGTTGAGACCAGAATATGATGAGATAAGTGCGTGACCAAAGCTTAGATGCGCGCCGCAAAGACTATTTAGTCCCGATCATGACTCTAAAAAACTTGTTGGTGATCCCGAATATAAAAATGTTGTTTGCCTTATATAAGAGGCCGTTTGAAAATGAGTTTTAATTACGAGTCCTTTGCAAGTGCATAGGTCGTACAAGTAACAAAAAGTGGATTAGATCGAGATATACGTTCCCATAGGATTTACTTAAATCTAAAAATCAATTACCCCATCTACAAGATCGCCTCTTTGAACTCAAAGTTAAGTGATTTGGTTCTAAACTAAGGGAAAAACTAAATAAAATTCTATAACAGATATAAGAATTTAAAAATAATTGGATTGGAAAGGGGTCGATGGGTAGCAAGTTAACATGGGAAATATGGATTACAGTGTGCAAATTACTAAATATTTGCATCATTTTATAACATGGCTCGACCATTAAGTTTGAGAATACAAACTTATCTCAAGGAATCACGGTAGTATAGTTTGGATTTCTCCATACACCATACATTTAGCTAATTAGAGAATCATGTTTCCTTCGGATACATGAGTCTAATTAGTTACTGTAGAATAATCTTCTAAGATCTTGGTATTTTTCTTCCGATTACTTCACACCCAAATCTTAGGGTGAAAATTCTTGCCACATAGATGGATAATGCAAGCCTTCTCGATCATTTTCACAACATCCGCCGAATCTTATAAAATTCTCTATCTTTCTTGTTAGATACATGCTAACGGGATTAAAATCCTTTCATTGAATGAGAGGACCTACGATCAATTAAATTGATACATCATCCAACTATCCTCACACCATGAGTAAATTAATGATATATCGAAGTAACCTTTTAGAGTTCATTAGTTCCATAATATTAGTCTAACATTGTAACACCCCGAAATACACCCTAGTCATTTTGAAACATAATTAGGGTATATTATAAGAGCATTTTGAAAATTTTCGCAATTATTATCTTGCTAAGTGAGAAAATTTCGAAACTCGGATATTAACTCAAGTGAAAAAGGGGCAAATTTGGAATTTGTGAAATAAGGACCTAAGGGTGAAATGAAAATGAGCTTAAATGCTAAAGTGATTTAAATGTTAAGTGGTATGTTAAATGGGAGTGATAGTAGACTAAATGCGTGAAATGAGACTAAGTGTAGAAGGCGAACCTTGGCGCTACACTTAAATGGGGTTGAGACCCGAATTTTGGTCTAGAAGCAATTCTTGGAAACATCCGTTTTGGGAGAAAGAGAGGAGAAAGGAGAAAAGTGAGAAGCTTGAAGAAGATCAGTTTGGTTGGGTTTCTTTCCATTTTCTTGCTCATTTGTAGATATTTTAAGTGAAGATTTGAAGAGGCTAAAGTAAGAAAACAAACCTAACTTTCCTTTTGTGATTTTACTGATTTTAGGAAAAGCACGACTTGGAAAAGAGGTTTTTATTGATTCTATTATTATTGGGTGGTTTGGGTAGAGTTCCCATGGTGGATTATGAGATACATGGGTTTGGATTAAGTTATTTACGTGACTTTGTGGGTGAAATGGCCAAAATCTACCATTTATAGGTAGAACCACGCACAGTGGTAGATGCCATTGGATAGAGGCAAAAGTGATGCCGGTGCTGATCAAAGTGAGAATGCGGTACCCATTCACTAGTAAGGGACTGGTGCCCGATACCGATCAAAATGAGTACCATTATCGATGCTTAACAACATGATTTTTGTACCCTTGCATTTATTAAGCCCCCAATTTGTACAGATAGTATAGGAACTTTAATAAATGACTAATGGGGGTTTAAATAAGAATAAACAATGCGAGAAAAACGCCTGCAGTACCTCGCCGTCTCGTGACGAGTGGAAAACAACCGCTTGTTAAGATGGTAAGTTCTGAACACATATAATTATAGGACTGCTGAGCCCAGGATGTTGAATGACCACGACACCTACAACCATTGACGCAGTATAGTGCCGGTACTCGATTAGTGAGGCGACACTCTCTGGCCGTGCTTGACATTTAATTACTTTGGTACTCTAATTCGTTAACATGCTCTTTGACCGTGTTTGGCATTTTAGTTCTTGATTACTCTAAGTTAGTGCGTGACCATTCGATAACCCTGGCCTCTGCTTTATATTGCTGGCACCTCGATCTTTGTACCATACCTTGGTGCATGTGTGCTGTCCTACTCATTTCTTATTCTTGGTCTAGGTAGTTCATGAGTTATATATGATAAGATTTTGAATAGCGACTAAGAGGAAAGTAATGTACATCGTTATGCTGCGAGATGTACCTCCCAGTTGCCTCACATGAAGTCTTTCAATCCTAGTACTTTCGCGTTTTCTATTCAAATATATAGCTTTGGTACCTCGACTACCTCTGGAGTACAAGTATAAACTCTTGTAACTCCTCAGAGATCAGATAAATCTCTAAATTACCTTTCTCTATTCAAATATGTATAGTTGCATATATGAATTCATGAAAATTCTAGTAGCATCACTCTTTGTATATAATTGCTTTTGCATCTCTTACTATAAAGAGTATTCATTACATGTGTTGTTCTTTCATAAATGCTAAGATCTTAAATGTTTTCTACTAGCACGGGTTTTTAATCCATGTAGGTCTGAGAGGAGGACGTCGTTGATCTTCAGCATGCTGGCGGGCCAATGAACTAGTAGGTCCATCACCAGTAGGTTTCTTTCGGTATGTAAATGTAAAATGTACGAGTTTTGTATATGTATAAATGAAACCAAGGCGTATGTAGTGATCACATGAAAACACCACTACGGTGGTAGTTTTATTTTGTATCTTTGTATATGATATTTTGATTCGGGTATATGGACTTGGGACCACGATGTCGAAAAAATGAGTAAAAGAGTCCCGATATAGTTTGGCA
The DNA here is from genome assembly GCA_016808115.1 of Tetrastigma voinierianum. NCBI lineage: Eukaryota > Viridiplantae > Streptophyta > Magnoliopsida > Vitales > Vitaceae > Tetrastigma > Tetrastigma voinierianum. The sequence goes on from JAEQBH010001024.1 coordinate 81,105, forward strand.
TGGCTGTCACTTTAGGTGGGGTTGAAGTGTCAATAAACATCTGCAATGCTTCACTCCGTACTCTTAGAATCCATCTACATTGTTTATGGAGAACTGCGGAAATCAAAGCTAGATATGAATCCTGCAGGTACACACTACTAATATTCTAAGCAGTAATTTTAAAACAAACCTGAATTAAATAAATTGAGATTTCGAACTATGCGTTCTTTAAGTTGTCTACATTAATAATTAACAACAATCATTTCCTAGAGAACTCAGTCTTCTTTAACTGGATTTACATGATGTAACTGGCCTGGCGTGAGGAAGAATTCTTGAGATGAGTGACCAAGCCAGTGACTCAGGAAATTAGAATTCCATTCAAGCCCAGCGAGTAATGAAAATAAGAATTTTAACAAACCCGAAACCCGAAACTTCACTCTGGATCACTATTCAATCCAAAAAAAAAAAAAAAAACTAACTAAAATGCTAAGCTAAAACTAAATTGATGAAAAAGAAAATTAAAGAAAAAAAAAACAATAATATACAAGGAGTCTCCAGCTACCCAGAATTTCCTGGTTTAGCGAAAGCTATGATTATACTAAATGCTTCTATTTACTAGATTTTCAAATGATGGGCTGCATGAGGTTGATTATGGATCACAAAATCTTTTATCAAAGTTGCTTTGTTGACTCATTTTGCCATCTTTATTCTCGACTTTGTGTGGTATAGTTTTTGTCCTGACATAGTTTTGTGCTCTTCTGCGGGTATGTAGACATAAAATTTATTTATCATATGACTTCACACCTTGAGCTTTTTATGCGACATAATTTTGAAATGTGTGACATAAAATACTCACCTACTCACCTTTGTGTCGCAGTCTGGATTTCTCTTCTAGAGCGCTTCTCTTGACTTATGTAAGACAAATATTTTTGCCTTGACTCTTATCTTTTTGTCGCGACATAAGTGCGTGTTGCGACATTCTTTCTATGGTTCTTCTCAACCTTTTTCACAGCAATATTTTCTTTTATAGCGACAGAGTTCCTCACAGCTGCATGTTGTTGTTGTTGCGACATAAAATTTCTATGTTGCGACATAGTCTTGTTGTCTTGCACTACTAAATCTGGCTTTATGTCGCAACAAACTTTGAAAATGTCGTGACATAACCTTTATAACTTCCTTGATCCTTTATTAAACTAGTTGGTACATTTGTTGCAACATTGAAATCTTTGCGACAACGAACTTGTCTTGACTTGTCTCATTGCTTTTCCATTTTCTGTCGTGACATAATTTTCTTTTGTTGCGATAGACTTTCTTCCCTCTCTAGCTCTTTTTGTCGTGACATAAATTTGATTGTTGTGACAAAACCATACTGCCATTTTTTTTATCATTGTTGTGATAGAGCAAAATAATATCGCACAACATTCTTCTTGAGAACTATTAATCGATGTCGCGACAAAGTTACGTCTTGATTACCATTATGTCGCAACATTCTTCTTTGTCTAACATTTATCATTCAATCCCTCTCATTTGTGTCGCGATAATGTTGTGAAATGTTGCGACATTCTTCGCTAGCGAGTTCGACTTCATCTTTGTTTGTGACATAGTATTTCTTTGGTTCCCATGAGTATAATAGCGATATTTACGCATGGCCTGGAGTTTTCTCTTCCTTTTCTTGTTGGTTCATACTGCTCAAAACACTATAGAAAACACAAAGTTAGTGAATATTCCCATAATTCTTTGCATTAAATAGGTCTATAAACTTTAGAAAATATTAACTGAAAAAATAGACTAAAAATAGATATATGGTTTTAGGACTCTATTAATTGACTCAGTTTGAACACCCCTTTATTTTCAAGCTATTTCTTATAGAACTTTTATGCACACATGCACTAGATCTCATATAAACCTTGGTTAATATCTTTCTAAATTATGAATTTACCTTAGGGTGTTTAACTTTTAGTTTATAGGACACCTTCATAAGAGGAGAATGAGCCTAAAGAAAAAGAGAAAAACCAAGAAAAGAAAAACAAAAAGGGAAAAAGAAAACAAAATCAAAAAGAAGAAAAGAAGAATTGAATAAAGTGGCTCAACTCAATTGCAATCCCAGACACAATTTGAGGGGCCTTTGAAAGCTTAACACTTTAAGCTAACTGGATAGGAGTTGTTTACTTCACTGCTCGTTACATGAGATAGAAGATGGGTTGTTTCACATGTGAAGCCGATTGTTTAGTTGAGTTGTTCGGAGGTGAAGTTCTAAAGGCCCGAATGCTATGTATTTTATAATCGACTAATTGAAGTCTCGATGGATCCACTTTGGTACCTCCTCTAAATCTCATAGCATTGTGCTCCTTTTGTCTAGTCATTAATATTTTAAATGAAGTGGTCCTTTGTCAGCTCTTGTTTTAGTTAATTTTGTTCAAGGGTGGGTATTAGTTGAGTTTGACGTGTTGGAACCTTGGTTTGACAACTGTGAGATCTAAATGAAAATTTTCTATAAGTTCCCTTAGGAAAGGTTCACGGATTTAGAGGGCTAACACTTTGATCACCATGCTAATTGTTGCCTCGTCCTTTAAAGATTACTAATGTCTTTGGATCTCAATTTGGCTATCTTGTAACTCTAGAACTTGTTTAATGTGTTCTTTTACCTTGATGCTAACACCTTTTATAACTCATATGTTTTTAGTATCTGGTTAGTTAATTTTTATTGTCTTTCCTTTACTTAGGGACAAGCTTAAAGAGAACTAGTTTGGGAGTGTAGTAATTATTCGTTATATTCATTTACATTCCTATATATTTTAATTACTTTTCTTAGTTTTATGAAATTAACCAAGTGTTCTAACATATTATTTGTTGACTTCATGTTTAGGAATTGATCAGAAATCATAACGCCTTAAAAATAACCTATAGGTTTTACTAACTTGTTTTTGAGGTATAAAATAAAGTTTATATTTTATTTTCCAGAATTTATATTGTTAAACAACAAAAAAAAAAAAAAAATTAAGTAAAAACTTAGGAAATTATAAAATAATTAAGGTTAAATTAGTAAAATATCAAAATGAGGACCCAAGGGTCTTAAATAAGCTTGATGTATGTGCAAAAATGGAAGAAGGGTAATAAGTTGAATAGAAAATGAAAAGAAGAAAAGAGAAGAAAGGATTTAAATGCAAATATGAGAAAATGAGAAAAATAATGTGCTAGCGAGCAAGGCTGGTGAAGGTTTTGGATTAAGACGAAGTGGTCTTTGAATAACATTCTCATTTAGGCATGTCTTTCACATTGAGAACTAGGCGCAGTTGAGAGGAGTGAGAGAGGAGACGGAGTTGGCTTTATTGCTTTGCGCCAGGATTTGAGCCAAACAAGAAGGAAGGAGAAGAAGGAAGTGAAAGAAAGAGATTAAAAGGTATGAGCTAACTTACAACCCCCTTTAATGTTGTGTTTGGGTTTGATGAAAACCCAAGTGGAATAAGTGTTTTAAATGGTTTTTGGCACCAGCAGCATGGAGTCTGGAGTTTTGGGGGTTTTTTGGAGTTAAGTTTCAAGTGCTTTTGGAGATTACGATTGGTTTTGATGAATATTTGTACCAAAGAAATGTTTGTTGAGGTTTTAGGGAAGTCTATAAAAATTTTCCAAAATCCATGTTTTTGTTTTGGCCATAACCCATCGAAATTGAGTGATTCAAATTTTTGGGTAAACTAGACTTCTAGGAGAACACATCTCCTTGAAATAAGTGTATTCAAATTTGGACCCCATTAGACCCAGAAATTCGTCAAAGTGAGGCTTTTTGTTTTACGGTAAGTGCAGTTCGGTTAGTACGATTTTGGTATTTTGGTACAGTTTTGAGTATTTAGGCCATAAGTTGAGTTTCACTCATCCAAATTGAGTGATTCAAATTTCTGGCTAAACTAGACTTCTAAGAGAACAAATATCCTTGAAATAAGTGTATTCAAATTTGGATTCCATTGGACCTAGAAATTCATCATAGTGAGGCTTTATTTTCGGGCAAATTTTGGTTTAGTTTGTTATGGTTTTGGTGTTTTGGAATAGTTTTGAGTATTCCCAAGGCCATAGTTGAGGTTTCACTCATCTTAATTAGTGATTCAGATTTACGGGTAAACTAGACTTAGGAGAACAAATCTCAGCAAGAAGTAATTGTATTCAAATTTGGACCACTATTAGACGAGAATTCGTCAAAGTAGCTATTTTGAGCAAATTACAGTTTTTTGTTTTGAAACAGAGTAATATCTGATTGTTTTTAACATATCTCGAGTTTGATGCTCACAGGTGGATGATTCAATTTCTGAATAAAATAGATTTATAGAGGAACAATGGACTTGAAAGAAGTTAGAGTAGCGTAGTTATTGTTTCCCGAAGGCATTACTGTGAAGAGGTCTGAATGAGAAAACAACCTAACTGAAAACTAAATAAGCCAATTAATATTGTTCTCTAATTGTGATGGTTAAGGGGTTGGTGTAGGAAGCCTGACCTAAGAGCGAGTTCGGATAGAATCGGAGCGACAACCTTTTGGGTTTGTTCTCCATACCTCTCTTCTTATTTCAAGTTTTGATTGTTGGGTGAAATGATTTTCACAGCGCATAAGTGATTTGAAGGGATGATTTCAAATGCATTGCCATAAAAAAAAATTGTATGAGCATCAATATGTATTATTTGGAGGTATAAATGTATATACAATATTGTAAATTCATGATTGAGTTTGTACCATAATAGAATTTGTTTGTCTATGACCAGTTAAGGATGAATTGGTATACTAATAAAGATTCACGAACTAGCGATGCGTGAGCGAGGAAATGAAATATGGTGACTTGCCCACCGATCCGTAGCCAGTGGGACGTTATCGATGGTCTTACAAACAATGATTTTTAAAAAACCTGATCATGCTTGTGAGGCAGGTACTATGTTATAAAATGTTTTTACTAAACAAGCTCGTAGGCAGTTCCATTGATTAGTTATCCACAACTCACGAAAAATGGATTAAAATTCGATTTCAGGCAAACTTATAAATAAATGTGAAATATGATTTGGTTTTGAATGAAATGTGCATATGAAATTGTATTCTTTAGTGATGGAATGATTTACAAATGAAAGTATGTGAAATAAGCACATATATAACCATAATGTATATTGCATGAATTGTTGAAATTGTGCCAATACATTGTTTCAGAAAAGCTGCATATTTGTGTTTAATTGAAATGAAGAGAGAATTGCATAGAATCCTGAATCATGAAAGAGCAGCAGTTGTTTTTATCATCAGCGTGAGTCTTAGAGTGACTAGGAACAGAGCAAAGCCCATGAAGTTCGAGTCATCATCATCGAATCATGCGAATTATAAGTGGCAACAAGATCTCATGCACTGTTTCAATATGAGCGGTATTGATTCATACCCCAACTTAATAGACAAAAGCTGTATAAGTTTTAAACTGGGAAGAACATATTTGATTTATTGTGGAGATAGACTCTAATAATATTTTAACTTGTAAAAGATAATGTTGAGAAAAGAGCATACATGCTATATTGAGCAAGGAGTGTTGATTGAAAAATGGTGGGCCCTCTTTAGCAAATGATTATGTGACATTTATTTCACAGTATTCTAATGTGTATATATGGTAAAACTAGTATGTATCCTTGGATGGTTTGGCTCAGCAGTGATCGAATGTGGGGTCGACACGAGTCATATGGTGAGATCTGACAAAATATAAACACCATGGAGTAAGAGGGTAGTAAAATGGAAATATTAAGACTGTGACCGTCATGGCGTTGAGATCTCACGTCGAGGCGTAGTGAAACCTTATACCAAAGTCTTTGAAGCCACGTCGCAACATATGATCATCACGTCAAGGCATGGCCGAGTCTTGGTGTAGCATCTCGCCTTGCATGTCACTCTGTGGCTCACTCATGTCGGGATGTCAATTCATTTCCAACAACTAATCTAGTCCATTTGTGTGTAATTGATGCTTGAATTTGCGGATATAAAAAGGAAAAAGCCATGATTCAAAGAGGGGGGTGGGGAGCTCTTGGAGTGAGAGGTGACTTAAGAAGCTCAAGTTTGGAAGAAAAGAAGAAGGAAGAAGTTGAACAGCTGAAGATTTCAACCATTTTTATATTTTCTTCTTCCTTTCTTTATGTTCTTCTTTATTTGACTATTTCTCTCTCTCTCTCTATCTCTCTCTGAGATGTTCTAACTTTGTAATCTATGGTTTTGATGTTTGAATCATTATCTACTAAATGTTTTATCTAGATTTTAATGCTTTTTGAGGATTGATCATCATTAACTTGATTTGCGACCTTATGAAACTAAGAGGTAATTAGTAGGTTAGACCATGAATAGTGACAGGCTTGGGGTAGGTGGTGTGTAAAATTGGTGTGAGCGTGGGCGGAATGCGTGCAAGAGTATACATCGGTTCCACATATAGGTATAGTGGCTCGTCAGTCTTTGTCTATAAGGAGAAGTGTGTTCTTATTGAACTTATGCTTTAATATTATTTGGATCTAAACACATGGTAATTTTTGGCTGATGTAGATAAAAGCTAAATACAAATTTATCTACTAAATCAATTTAAGGAAACCTAGGGTTTTGCCTTCTCTTGCCACACCCAATGGATTTTAACATAGATAAATTATTCATTAAATATCTTAGTGTTCATGTGTGAGTTGATCAGGCTTACCGAGATATATTATCTCGAGATATATTGACTATCTCGCTAGTAAGGGTATGTGCATCTCACCATCACCACATGAAACGCCTAAATGTATAAACCCTTAATGCCACACTTGGAAGGCAGAACATCTCTACACTTGTCGATTGACAAAGTGTTCTTTCTGATGTGTCCTGAGGGTGTCATCTCTGATCTTAGGCTCCCGACAAAACACGCCAATGTTGGCCAAAATCTTTACCATGGAAGCAAATCGCGAGTAGAACAAGATGAGGAAGAAATCATATAAATAATAGACTAAAATGATATAATGATTAATCCCTTATGCCGTTGCAACTAGAGCTCTGACAAACTTAGAAATTGCTCAGAACATAATGATGTTTGATGACCATCAGTGCGAAATTATCAAATGGTTTGAGAAAAATCTGAGAAAAATAAGCGTAAGCAATATCGATCCCACGTCCTCCATGTCTCACTGTTCATCAATCTCTGACCAACTAAAGCCTCGTGTCTTGTATCATAACCCCTTGCATGCACTCTAAGTCTATATTTATAGGCTCTGCAATCAAGCGACCTTGAAAACCTCATTACATGGTGGGCTTGAGTAAACCATTATGGCGATTGATTTTCCCTATCGTGGAACCAAATTCCTCGAACATTTAGCTATACACATTGTATTTGGGGTTTGCTAAACTACGGGAAACATGCAGCTCAAATGAAATAGCGCTAGAGAGCTCAGGTTCTGAGCTCAATCTGACTCCCAGACGTTATGTGGGCTGTATTTGTTATGTGAGGGATTGCCCACATTATGTGGATGTTTTGATATGTTCTTCTATGAGTTTCTTTAGTTCCTACTTTCTTTGGTGTCTTGCACTTTGTTAGCATGTTGAAATAAAACACACTATTCTCTCTCGAACATGTCTAGTTGACTGATGAAACGTTTAAATATGCAAGATTAAGAATGCAAATATGGTACTTTATGGCCTCATCACTCACACAACTAGTCTGTGCCTTTAGAAAGGGCAACCTCTTCTGCCTATTTAAATTTGTTTGCTTGAGATAAGATGAGAAGCTATTTATACTACAAGTTCACTGATTATATGTTTCTTTTCTCTAGTTTTGAATTCACCTATGAAGACTATTACATTTTAGTCTTTAAGGTTTTAACTTAGCTTGACATCTTGATGACCCAGGTCAAAGTGTCATGCCCTCAAATGATCCTTTCCCCAAAAGTCCCATGAAAGAGAGATCTATAGAAACTCCTTTGGTATACATATGCCACAACACTCGCACACCATCAAACCGGCATTTTATCCCCATTCATTGCACATCTTTGAAATCCATGTTGCTCCTTATTTTTTCTTCTTTGGAATTAGTTAGCCAGGGTGTAATGTTAAGACATAGATTGAATGTGTCCTTATGGCGGGGATCATTGTTTGATTCCTGCGATTATTTCAAGAGACACTGACATTCATTCATCAAACCATACAGTACATTACTCTGCGAGTCAGGCACCCACAAATGGATCTGATCCACGTCTTTATCCCTTGTAGCGAGCAGTGAAGTCAATGACTCCCGGCCAGTTGGCTCAGGCATTAGGTTTGTATAGACCCCTTAGATTGTGCTCGGGATTTCGATTAGGTTTAATCTTTCAAGTTCAATGATATCACACTATTTTCTTTTTACTTTGGGGCACTGTGGCAATCCTTTTTTCTAGGTGTCTCAACATTTTATAAGGCATAGGGGATTGATTTATTCTTTTTGGTGGAATGTTTGTCGTTCTAGGTATACAAGAGGGTCATGGTGTGTGAGTATAGGGGCTCTTAAGGGAAATAGCTCTTAGAGGGTCCTAAGACTTTATAAGCTGGCCTCTGGAGGTTCTTTCTCGGCCTTGGGCTTCAAAAAAGAAAAAAGAAGAAGGAATTTCTTAGAATAATTTTTTTCTTTGCCTCATCTTATCAATAGCTTGGATCTTTTCAAGGTAAGCTTTCATTCAATTGCCTTAGTGGCCATCGGTTCTTTTCACTTTTTGTTATTTTGAATGGTCTGTTATTCACCACAGAAGCTAGTTTAGTTTTCACCACATTCCACAAAGTCAACCAGGTTAAAACCCTGAGGCTTCCAAAAAAAAAGAAAAAAAGGAATTCTTCTGAATATTAAATTTTTTTTCTTTTTCTTTTGCTATAATCTTATCAATAGCTTGGTTCTTTTTAAGGTAAGCTCTCATTCAAGTGCCTTAATGGCCATAAATTTTTTCCACCCTTTTCTCTCTCATTTTTTTATTTGTTTTTTAGATAGTCCTTGTTGCTGTACAGCCTGGTTGGTTTTACCGAGCCTGAAGTCAACTGAGTTAAGTGCGCAACAAATGGACATTCTCGTTATATTATGGACTCGTAAAGCCCTTTGCGACCAACAACGAAGCCAACCCAAACCGCGACTAAATAGGATCTTACTAACAAACCCGATGAACAAACTGACTAAAATAACTCTATAAGCAACTAAAACAAACAAACAAACCAAACAAGTAGCTAACCTGACGAAACATTGGTGCGATGAGCTAGAAAATTTGCCCTTTACGACTTAAACTAGCGCGCATAATGACCATTATAAGGAAAACAACATGCTGTAAGGAGCGAACTCTGCGGCGGTTAATCTGACCACCATTTCGCGTAAGTACCGTCGTGACCACGGCGTGGTATCGGGAGCTCATCGGTAATTGGTATCTCATGAACTTACGGTGGTCGTGCGCATCTTGCCTCTGCCTCCGCCAAGATTGAGTGCTCTCTCCTTCGAGCCCTCGAGTTGGCTACACTCCTCAACATATCTCTTTGCCTATGAGCGAGCTAGATGTCCTTTATTATTGAAGTCATTACATCTTCTTGTGCCACTCATCTTAACTTGTCAACCTATCATTTTAGGGTATGGTTGCCAATTAGTTGAACATGTCATGAGCCATTTAGTCTGTTTCTTGCCCATAATGGTGGCATTTCATTGGGTTCCTCCTCGTCTTCTACGATCGCGGCATCCTCCTCCTCATCTCCTCATGCCGTCTGTTCATCACCCTTTGAAGCCTTCAATGTCTCCTTGCATGCTCTTGGAGGCTTTGCCTCTCACTAACTTCCTTGGTTGGGTTTTTATGCCTTTGATAGAAAAAGGGTATGGATGCAGTGTCTTTTCTTTATTCCCTGTAATTGGTGTTTATGCTCTGACATACACGGTTGGTGATGCAGAGGCAGAATCAGAAGTCTGTTTGATGGTCTCTTGGTGCGCTGAGAAATCTTGTTTTTAACCATTCATTTATTAAAGGGATGTCGCGGGAGATTGCATATATAAGTGTGCTTCTCATAGTCACTTTGGTGGAATTTCTGGACTCTCTAGTAATCACAAAGTAAACCAAATTTTTGAGATAAAGTGGGAGAGGAAGAGAAGAACTGCAGTGAAGATCTGCTTTTCTCTCTTTATGTTTCCAATGTGCACGATCATCTGAGTCTTTGTGATCATGGATATCATTCACTTTCGTAGAGTTTAGAATCGTGTCTCATCTGCTTATGGCAAAGCATAATACTCGTTGATGGTTTGTGAATTGAACAGTACCCATTTACCTCTTATCCAGCAGGTGTGATTCCAGTGAAACGGGATGTTTGCATAGAACTCTCCGGGACCACTGTATGGAAAACTTTTCTTTGTGGGTGACGTTGAGTGTTGCCTGCATTTATGTTCAAAATTATCTCAAAATAGGCAGTGGACTGAACCCATGTTCGAGGATGACTTTCCTTGTGCCCTATTTGTTGTTATGAGCCATTGTCCTTCAGAAGGCGATGAATTGTTCATGTGAATTCATTAGGAAGCATTCTTGGGGATGATCTAGCCTTCCTTGACTACCTTTGCCTTTTCCTTGGTGACATAGTTGGTGATTTTCAGATTTTTAGAGAGAAGGCTAAAAGTTTAGTTTGAATAAACGAGGAGAAATTTAGGTTTATATAGAGAGGTTAAGAAGATGAAAGATCTTGAAATTAATGGATGATCAATGGACCATTGATGAAAGATTTTGAAAATAGAATGGCATCCCGAGGAAGGCAGGCGGGGAGCCTTTGTTTAGTGGTTGAAACATTTGGAGAATGCCAAAGGGAAGAAAGGCGAAGGGTTTAATATATGAATGGGTGTGGAGTAGCCAAAATGCCCATACATTATAATGTGCATTACTTGCATTGTAGCAGTGACTTAATGGACTGGAGGCTTTTTAAAATAGGAGGCCCTCGCTTCGCGGGCATTAATACCCTTATAAGCGAGTGCACCTTGAAATTACCCGGCTATAATTGGCGAGAAGCGAGGATTTCATGGGGTTTGCCACAAAGTACTATTCTCTGGTTCCAACTGTGTTGTGCTCTTGTCTGGTTTCACTTGCTCCTACAAAAATACACTAATACCCAACACCTAACCTTTCTATAAATCAAATGCATAGGTTTGAATTAGGTGAAATAACTAAAGAAGAAAAAAACCAAGTGTGAAAATTGAAGGAGCAATGAATAAATTTAGAAGATGCCGCCCTCCTTTGGTTGCCTCCCAAGCAACGCTTTGTTTACTGTCATTAGCTCGACGACCCTACGTCGCAATGTCTTAATGTATTTGGATATGCCGTAAGTTCTTATTGACTTGTCTTAGGTGTGTTTAAAGTGATAGCCTATTTGCTTGCATGAAAGTCTCAGTACAAACCCCGATGTTTTTAAGTTGTTACGAAACTTCCACTACGGATGCATGATTCCACTCCATATACGAGGGAAAGAACTTGGAGTCATAGTAAAGGTCCACGACTACCTTGACTTTAATTTTCCTGGAAAAGCAGGTCAATTAAATAAAGAACTTCATGACGGAAATAATGACTTTCTTTGTACAATATGTTTGTCATACCAAGATTTCGTCTTTTCTTTATAGATCCGAGCGTTTCTCACGAAACTACTTTCTTATCCATGTTTAGCTTGGACTTGATATACTTTATTCTCTAATTCCAGGAAGTGATTTCATACTACCTTTGAATGGTGACATTCTGAGGTGTCTTAAATCATATTCTATAGACTGTAACACATCATCTATCTTTTTAGCCTAATCTTTCTTCGAGCTGTTAACCGTCTTCTCCAAAATGGACTTTATTTCTTGGTTTGAGACCTTAGCTTGCTCGTTAGTCCGTGGATGGTATGTGAGTGATGTACAATGCTGAACACCATAGTTTCCTAAATGGATTAATCAACAACCTTATTCTGCAGTGTTTCAAATACGTAATCAGCGTGTGTGAGTCTTAAGGCCAGGGTGAAGATAATAATTTGAAGAACTTTGCTCACTACTCTTGCATCAGTGATTCATGTAGGTATAATACCTCCACCCCAGTGGCTGATATTTAGACGTGATCTCATATGAATAAATAGTTACTTCAAAATGTGAAGAATGGACCCATAAAATCATTCCCCATATCAGCTCCTTCTTTGCTAAGATGGTCTGGTGGTTCATCCATTTGACATGCTCCCCATTCTTTGGCATTTATCAACGGTAGACACAAGCGTGGCATCATAGATAAGTTAGGCGATGAATCTCTCGATTGAAGTGCCACACTGGGTTGTCCTCGACCCCAAAGGTGTCCCATGCTATGAGAGTGTGCGGTGATTTAGATACTCTCAATTTCCTCTTATGTCACGTCCCTTGTACACAATTCACTTGATGCTTATACAAAATAGGATCCTCCCAGTAGTAGTGCTTTAAGTGTGCAAAGAATCTCTTCTTCCATTGATAGATAAACTATGATGGGATAACTTTGGACACCAAGTAATTCACATAATCCTGAGCTATGACACTAGCCTTGCATCTGTTGCGAGAGTTGTTATTCGGAAAATTATCATTGATTTGAAATTCTTTCTTGATACTTCTAGCAGTAATGGGTGGTATCTTCTAACTAAGTTTTGTTCCCTTTCTTATCTTTTATTTCTAGATCAAAATCTTATAGCAATAATACCCATCTTCTCTCAGGTATGGCTTTGTGTCCTTCTTAGTCATCAAATACTTTATAGCTAAATGGTCATTGTGCACTATTACCTTATTACCGATTAAGTAAAGTTGAAACTTGTCAAAAGAAAACACGGTTGCCAAAAGCTCTTTTTCAGTTGTTGAATAGTTCAATTGTGCGCTTCATTCAAAGTCCTGCTCGCATAGTAGATAACTTGAAATATCCTGTCCCTCTTTTGACCCAGTACTACCCTTATTGCGAAGTCCCTCGCATAACACATTAGTTCAAAAGGGAGGTCCCGGTTTAGTGCCACTATAATTGGTGCTGAAACCAATTTCTCCTTCAGAATTGAGAATGCTCGCATACACTGATCATCAAATTTGAAAGGGGCTCATTGAACTAGTAGATTCTATATAAAGAAACATGTATTTGGAGAAATCTATACATGAATCTCTATAGAAATTCCACATGACTGGAAGCTTCTTATTCCTTTCATCGAATATAGGGGTGTGTTTCTCTATTAGCATAACCTTTATTTAATACCCCTGATTCCTCTTATATAGATCTGTGCCCCAGTACTATGCCTTCCTTTACCATGAGAAGTGACACTTATCCCGGTGGACTGAGATTATTTCTTCACATCTTATTGGCATTCCTCGGGTTGTGAGCCGATTATCAAGGACTTCTATTTAACATTGAAGTCGTCCACCAAACTACCTCATTTAATCTTCTGTTCATGTCTTGAAGAATACATAATGTCGTGCATCGCTGCGATGTACAGTGTGTTTCACATGCCCCGAATGGCATCTTGAATCTGAATCTCATAAGAGGCGAGTAGAGGTGGTCTTCTCCTGGCCTTCTAGGGATATGGTGATCTAATTGTAACCCGAATACCCATCTAAGAAATAATAATACTTGTGCCCTGCTAGCCTATCTAGCATATGATCCATAAACGGAAGTGGGAAATGATCCTTTCTAGTTTCCTTGTTCAAGCTTTAGGTAGTCTATCTGATTCTCACCATCGTCGTTAAGATCAGACAATGCATTGTTTTTTATCTTTGATCACTATGGCCTGTTTCTCGGAGTACCTTTACCTTGCCTGATATAAAATAGGGTAGATCACCGCATCCAACCACCACATCCCTTCCTTTCTTCACTTCCTTATGGTGGGTTGAGTCTCACAATAACTGTGAAGGCTTGTGACCATCTTCCTAAGATCCGGTGCGTACACATAGAGGGGCGAATCTCTTGAATCTTAGAGACCATCAATAGCGTCTTTGTGATCTCAAATTGCCTCTTAAAGCTTCTCTTATTCTACTACTATTAGGATCTTTGAGATGATCAGTAGTAAAGTTAGAGGTTCCCCTAGATAAGTACCACAAACGTTGAATTTGAAAACAGGCTTTTGCTCGTGTGGTGGTGCTCGATTGAAACTACTTGAAATCTATATTCTCTGTAAGGGATCCGCCAGCTACTTTATTTTTTGGTTCAAGGGTCCATCGTTCACATACTCTTCGCCTCTTCACCTGGTTCACCCACATCACTTTGTCTGAGCTAATCTCGAAGGGTTAATCAAGCCACTTTGGCTGAACCTTATAGCCTCGATGCCTCACTGTATCATATCTTCTCACTCTCTTTGCTGGATGCATTTAACATTAATGCCCGAACGACCTCATGATCTTGCACTTTAATTTAGGTTCTCCTCTACGCATCGATCATATAACTCACCATAATTCTTACAGAAATAGTTTGCAAAATAATGGGTATCTCCCTATCTTATCACGTCCAGCACTATAAAAATCAGTTGGAAAGATAAACTTGTCCCGCATACGGTACATCTTCTATCCTCCCCTTGGTCTTTAATGATCTATATGCAGTTGAAGAGTCACGGTCGTGAGTACAGATTCACCTAATCCAATTGTCTGAATATAGGTAAAGGCGTAGGGGTTGATGCTAATCTAAGTCGTAGGACTCTCTCAAGATTGAGTTCCCTATCTTGCATGGGATTGTAAGCTGCTGGATCATGGAGTTTTCCATGGTGGTTTCCATACGAATAATGTACTAGACCACTCTGGGGTTCTTGTCTCAAAATTAGATGAGTCTTCTCTTTCGTGACAATCCTTCATATAATTTGAAGTAGTTGGGCAGAGAGCCTCAAGATGGCTTTGCCAGAATCGGATGTTCAGTATCATAGATCCTTCAAACACTTTATAACTTGATAGCCTGCCACTCGAACTTATTATTCTTCAAGCGTTGAAGTCTGAATTTGTCTGTGGGTTCATCGTAACCGCTTTATTTCTCGATCTTTCTTTTTCTAATTCTTACTAACTTTTTCTCTTAGAGTTTAACTCTCCTTGCATCAATCTTTTGTTTGGCACGATCTACCTCCTCAGTCTCCATTTCTCTTACCATTAGTGGTTGCCCCATTGCTGCTAATTCTCTACCACTTTGCAAAGTGATAGCCTTAACATGTTCTTTACCTTCTCTTCTCGGGTTCATCTTTGAATTATTGGGTAGTGAGCCTTGCGGTCTCTTAGTCAACAAATTGGCCATCTAGGCCATCTGCACCTCTAAAATTCTCAATTATGCAGCCTGGTTATTCAATTGGGTTGACTAGTTAAGTTTTGTTTCATTCTAAAAAATTTGTATGGAAATGAGCATTGAGCTGAAAACGCTACAAATCTACCTTTTCTACAGTGTTGGTTTGCTCATAGGGAGAACGGCATGTTGTTAGTCATCTCCTTCCCATAGTTTGATTATTCTGATTTTCTAATTTATTTCTCAACCTTATTTTGGTTTGATTTTAGTTTTGATATGTGTTTTCCTTTATAGGCCTTATTATTTGGTATTTGGTTAAATCAGACATATAATGTACGCTCTATGGTCATCATCTGCTTGTGATACAATCGTCTATCCTCATAGGAATTGCATATCTCTAGGAGTTAGTCTGAATAACTTCGGCATTGCCCCTTGTTGTCTACACAGATGTTTAGTGGTGTCTGACATGGTTGACAGTGCTCAACATCTGTGCAGCTCCTCAGCGATTTTACTACATCTTACCTTATCCTTGATATGACTAAGTTTACTATTGGTAGCCATGTCTTCTAAATTCCATATATCTGCAGTACATGATCTTCTTCAATCAAGCGCCCCTGGTACATCTATGATTGTTCTTGTAGAATTCATGGCGTGTAAAATGTATGCACTTGCATCCATGGTCATTTGATGTGTGGACATCTCGATAGTTCATGAAATCTATCCAGGAGAACTGATAGGTTCTCTCCCCCTCGAACTATCTAAAAGTGTTAATCTCACACTGTTTGTCTGATCTTGAAAGTCAAGAGACATTAGGAAATTAACAAATCATTCCATGAGGTGATGGTCAGATAGTTAGCTCGTCGACTAATGTTTAGCTTTGTCGCTCGGTGATAACAAGAACAATCTCGATTCTCAACACTTCTTCTTTTACCCGTTGTATTTAATCATATCGCATGCATAAATGAAATTTGTCGTGTGTTCGAGTTTTCGCGCTGATTTGTGAAACTAGATGTTAAAGCCTGCGGTGTTACATTTCGACTCAGTTGTTAACTTGAATTGGTGGTCTTAAGTATAGCGGCTGAGCGATCTCGTGAGTGGTAAGTAAACTCCTCGAAGTAGCATGAGGTTATCTGATTTGTTTGAATGGTTTGGAGACATCAGTTCCTACAATTATTCCATTTGTCACCTTATTAACTCCATTCATCATTTCTAAATCCTTACACTTTTCTGATTCCACTGACTTCTGTGATTTCTCTACTTGGGGCTTCTCTTTGCTCTCCTACGTAGTGTTTGCGGTTCTATAAGCTCAGAGTCGAACAAGGAGTTCTTACATTGCTACAATATTGTGCCTTGATTAACCTCATGTTCTGAACAATAATGAGAAGTAGTATTAACAAACTTTTAAAGTAAAGTGGGTAAAAAAAAAAAAAAAAATCAAAGAAATTCAATCCAGGAAATGTAATATCTAGTCTTGCTGACATAATATCAACACAAGAAACTTCTCCCAGTGACAGCCTTGAAAACTTAATGAATAGGGTGGGTGTGTAAGTGGTGTCACGCGTGAAGCCCATTATCTGATGCTGGTCGGGTTCATGTGTATAGTGTTTCGTCAGGCGCTGATCCTGAGGAGAAGTGTCGACTATTGAGACTTCGCTTTGAATATTATTTGGATCTAAACTTTGTGTGGTGACCCAGATGTAGATAAAAACTAATCCTAAATTATCTACTAAATCATTTAGGAAAACCTAGAGGTTTTTGCCTTCACCTCCACACTAGATGGATTTTGTATAATAATTATTCATTAAATATATTAATTAATTGGTGACCAGGGTTGATCATGCCTACCAGATATTCTCTCTCGAGATATATTGGCCTATCTCGCCAGTAGGGTGTATTGCATCTCTACATCAACCCTACACTTCAAAATGCCTAAATATTTAAACTCTTAATGCCACACTTGGAATCGGGATATCTCCACTCAATGATTGACCAAGTGTTTCTCTGTCATGCTCTGCTAGGGTCATTGTCTCTCGATCTGACTCTAACAAAAAAAAGGCCAAATGTGCTTGAAACAACACTCATGTGATGAAATCATGGAAATATAGAGCAAGGCAGGAGAAGAAATCATGTAAATAATGAATAAAACTTGATATAATGATTAATCCATATGTGACTGACAAGAGCTCTGAAACCAAACCACACAAGTACTCTGCACGTAATGTTCGGTACAACCATCGAGCTGGAATCATTAACTTGATTTGAGAGAAAGAATCGAAAAAATGGGTGCAAGCAATGTCTTGATCCGTCCTCCGTCCCTCCCTCTCGGTTCGTCGATCGACCTTTAGAGCCTGTGTGCCGTATTTGCTCTTACCGCTGCATCCCGAGTATATATTTATGGGCTCGTAATCCAAGCGATACGAAAACCCAAGTACATGGGTTGGGCTTCCATTGCCCGCTATGGCGGTTGCTCGATATACTTTGGACGTTATAGTAGGGGTTTACCCTTTGTGGGGAAAGAAACCCTTGAAGCGAAGCGGCAGCCTGATAGAACTGCGGTTCTACCTTCATCGGCTTACGGGCGTTGTAGCGGGCTATTTTCGGATTGTAACTTGAGTTCTTGCTATAATTGAACTATTTTGATAGCAATTTCTTCCACCAATTTCTTTGGATTTCCTGCTTTCTTTGGTCATTTTGCTTCATCTAGCATGCACTTATTCATAAAACCTGCTCTCTTAGAACATGCTAAGATTAGTGATAGCTTCTAAATACAAGGATCAAAGATAATGAAAATATAGTACTTTATGGCTCTCATCAAATAGAATTTCTATACTAAAGTACTAGAATGAGATATTCATGGGTTATATGGCAATTTAGGTTTCTGAGTTTTCACCCACCTTCTAGAATCAATTTGGTGGAAGCAAAATAAGCTAATTCTAAGGATAGATTGTGGGTACTAGAGAAAGATTCCCATATGCATTTGTGAAGCTTGCCATAAATAGATGATTTAAACATTGATTAGTGCCCAAAAAGTGTTATTTTGAGCCCTATTTAAGATAGGTTTTGAGTGCTTTTTTGCTTTGCAATCCTTGTATCAGTCGCGATTGATGTGTGTAGTCCGTAGTACCAGATTAGTTAGAGTTTGTTTTTGTATTGATTTTGCGGGGTTTTTTGCGTGCCTCAACCATTTAGTTCAGTTTGATGTCAAGATATGTGCTGAATGAGGATTCTAATGTGTTCATCATTTACAAAATGTGAAGAAATATGTGTGGATTTGAAGAAGGGGATGAAGTAATGAAAGCAGAGAAGACGAGATTTTCGCTGGGATTGCGAAAATTTACGCAATCATAGCGAAAATTTCGCTGTGAAGACTAGTTAGGCTAGCGAAATTTAAGCACAACTAGCGAAATTCCTTCTAGAAATTTTCAATTTAGCTATCTAAAAATTTAGCTAGAGCTAAGCGAAATTTTCATTATCTTAGCGAATTCTTTGCATATAAACGAAATTCCTCATTTTTGTGTTTTATTTTGATTCAACGACCCGCGTTTGATATTTACCATTTGTCCCTTATGTGAACTGCATATTTAGGTATTTTTGGTATTTCACACATCTTGTATGACTATATAAGTAACATGGCAAAAAGCACCATAGCTTCTTTAATCTTTAGTCTTACGACTTTTGTTACGAGTTTTCTCTCTTTATATCTCCTTTTCTCTCACTTTCTTGGGTGCCAAACACCCTCCAAGGATAACGGAGGATGAACAGCTCAAAAACCCTTTCTCCTTGAAGTGGAAGGTAGTGGGGGGAAGGATCGCGGGCTCTTTGGTGGTTCCTATTTTTCACGCGCGGGTTTGTCATTTTGGTTCCAATTTTCAACTCTAGGTTTAAAGCTTTTGATGTACTCTTTGGCCCAATACTTGGCAAGCTTTTAGGGTTTGGTGTATTCTTAGCTTTAGATACACTAATATCCATTAGTTGCCCATTCACGAACCCTTGAGGTAGGTTAAGAAGTTAGAATTTTCCTTTATGAGTGCATCCGCTGATCAATACTTGGTAATCTTTTAGGGTTCAGTGGATTCTTATTTTTAGATCCATTGAGACTCATTAGTTACCCTTTACGAATCATTGTTGGATGAGTCAAGATAGATTTTCACCGTAGGAACCATAAATGCTAAATAAATGCTTTCTATCAAAAGGGAAATTATTAGGGTTTAGTTCTTAAAAGTTAAATGAAGATAGGTTCGGGAAATGACTATATGTAAATCTCCGGCGAAATAGACACGGAACCCTCGGTTACCATAGGAATCGACCTAGTGACCCGATGCTTCGAGGAGTTCTATTTGTTTATTTTACTTATTTTCATTTTGAAACCACCCATTGCTTGTTTTTATCCCCACTAAAAATCGAACCAAATTCACCATTTTGACTTCACTTCGTCATTTATGCTGAAGAAAGCCCATCCCCGTGTTACGACCACTGGAGCATTATCTTTGCGGTAGCTTGACTACGTGATGCAGGAGAAGATATAGGAAACAAATTTTTGATTAGGATCACTCTACGTGGCATAGATCATTGGTAGCCAATTCATGAGGATGGTGCCTTAGTGCAAGTGAGGAGCTAATGAACACTTGTGATTCTCATCACAAGTTCTGGTGAATTCTCCTTTAATTATTTTTATTTTCTAATAAGTTTTTTTTTAGTTTCATTTAACTGTTAAAAAAAAAAAAAAAAGAAAAATTCTTCACGGGATTTTTTCTGTTTTTGTGTTGTCTTGTGTTGCTGAAATTATTTTTAACGGGAATCCATTTGATGGGTTAAAAATTACGAAGGCAAGATTAAATCTACAGGTCAGTGGAAAATTGACTGTGATCAAATGGAACCCCCACATGAAGAGCAATATAGTCAGGAGAGAAACCTGGGACATTAAGTATCGATGAGGATTCTGAGGAACCTTCCATGGCGGTGTGACACATGAGAGAAATCAAACCCTAGGTCTGAGGATATAGAGACCAATGGATGAGTGCACCCCACCACCACGGTGCCTCCATGGTATACCTCGAATCCTCTCGGCCACCCTGACCACCACAATTAATTTCTCCGGAGTTGAGCGGGCCATTACGGACCTTCTTAAGCGGTGGAATGATCTTGTGGATGAACAAAGAAATTCAATGCCAAATTAATTGAAAAAATCCCATGCGGGGAGAATTCCACGGACCAAAGATTAGATGTGCTGAACCGTGATTTTGAGCATGGAATGGATGGCTGCAAGATTCCGTTTGAGACTGGTGATCGGCAATGTCTTTGGAGGAGTGTCAAAGTGACACCATGGCGGAGGAGCCGTGCCTACGACCACCCGGAAGGCACAGTAGAAAATTTTGAATCCTCAGTTGATGTTGCTATGCACTTTGGGGGAAGAAGGGAAGCAACCTCCCATTGTTGACTGAGGATAGCGGTGGAAAGGAAGAAGGAGGAACCACAGAGCACATCATTCGACGAACCATGGTTTGGATCCCTAATGTCATTCTTGACCCCAAAATAGCCTTCTTGGGTAATACATATTACCAACTTTGCAGCAAACCAAAACACGCATAAACCAGCCACCGATTCATCTTGCTTGTCTGACATTTCCAAAGATTAAAGTGGCATTTGTGCGAGCCTCGCCCTTTGCATTAATCTGTGTGTTTACATTGCATGGCATAGTGGTTGGTTCGGTTGAGACACGGACCATAGCATTCCATAATCCTGGTTTCTTTAATTTAATTGCTTAGTCTTGTTTAAGTTCTTATTTTGTTAAAAAAATTTTATGGTAATCAGTTGAGTGGCTTGTTTTTCTTTGTGTTGGTGAATCTGACATCGGCCATACTTAAACGGGCCTCATTTGCCCGGTGGGGATGATCATTCTCCTGCCACCAGCGATTGAGGTACCACTCCATCCTCTAGCTTTCTCAATCCCATCTTTGGGGATATTTGGTGTTAGAAATAATGTTCATATTTTAATTTAGTTTTATTGGTTCATGCCTGCGAGCCCAATTTGTTTGTTAAGGTGAGCTTTATTGTGTGCCTATATTTTTGTGTTTCTATTCTTGCCTTTAGTTGAAAAATTGAAGCCCTGTATGTTACCATAATGCTAGAACAATTCCATGCATGATTTACAGTTTTTAGTCGGTGAAAGTTCGACATAGTCAACCTTGAGCATTCCACACTTTTAGCTAATTCACCTTGCACAGTTGTGCCAATAGGTTGAAGCTTTATACCTCTTTCCACTTTGTAAGTAGGCCTTAAATTTGTTGACGACCCATAATAGGTTTGTGTTACCAGCCTGTGAAGGCCAATGCCAGTCTTCAAAGGAAAAAGAAAAAGCAAAAAGAAAAGAAAAAGAAGAAAAAAAGAAAAAATAAAAGCGAAGTGAGCTTTGCATGAAACCGAACACGGTCAGGGGTATATGCGAAAGCCTTTAAAGCCAGATGCCTAAACCTTAGTTGGTTGGGAGTCATCGACTTAGTGTCGCTACATGGGTGGATGGAACAGAGTTTAGCGTGTTGTAGGTGCCCAATTCTCGAAGTCATTCGGATTAGGGGTGAAACCTCTGAGTTTGTGGTGTGAGTGATCAGCACGGCCAGTGCGCAAACCTTAATTGGTTGGGATCCGTTTGCGTTATACGGACTTTGGTGAAGTCGAGTTTTTAGCATTGCACCCTATAATGTGACCAAATAAAGAAATAAGACTGTAGCTAGTCCTATTTAAGTTAGTCAGCAGTTTAGGAACCATGGCGATAATAGGTTGGGGAGAAATTGGCACCTGTTGTGACAATGGTTACCTTGGAACGATTAGATGTTGGTGAGAGGCTGGATTTGACTTCTTTGGAACCGATGCTGCCCTCAAACTTGTTCTTGCATGAATGCTTTGTTCTTTCATGTCGGTTTTTCGTTAGAGTCTAAGTGTTCATCTTTTGAGAGATAAGCCACTGTACACACACTTTGAACCTTATACCTTTTGTAAAAGCACGGCCTCACATACCTTTGTGTTTTTAAGCATTGCTAAGAACTAACAACGTGTGTCGATTAGGTGTGGTGAGTGCCCAAAAGTCTTATTTTGAAGCACTATTTAAGATAGGTTTGAGTGCTTTTGCTGCTAATCATATCAATTTGCTTGATTGATGTGCGGAGTCATAGTATCGATTAAGTTTCGAGTTTTGTTTTGGTAATTTTTACAAGGTTTGCTTGCCTCTGACCATTTTAGTTCAAGTTTGATGTCAAGATGTGTGCTAAATGCGAGGATTCACAATGTGTTCATCATTTACAAGCCAAGAATGTATGGTGGATTTGAAGAAGGGGATCGATAGCGAAAACATAAGAAGACCGGGTTTTCGCTATGATTGCGGGAATTTAGCTGTTGCGAGGGTAGCAATCATAGCGAAAATTCCAATCCTAGCGAAAATTTAAACTATGTGGTAGTTAGGCTAAATTTCGCTAGCTAGCGATCCAGCTGTTCCTAACGGAAATTTTCCAATTTCGCCTCCTGAAAATTTCTACGGGCTAGCAAAATTTAAGTAGCTAGCGAATTTAAGCTATGCTAGCAATCTGTATATGAAATTCTCGACTGTGTTTTGGTATTTTTGATTCCAAACAACCACGTTTTGATATTTTACCATTTTGTCCCTTATGTAATTTCATATTTGAGTATTTTTGGTATTTCACACATGTATATGACTATATAAGCGACTTATGGCTTTGTAACCCTAACTTTTAATCTTTCAGTACACGGCAGCTTTTGTTACAGTTTTCTCTCTTCTCTCTCCTTTTTCTCTCACTTTCTTTGGTGCCAAACACCCTCCAAGGATGATAACTTGGAGGATGAGTGGCTAAAACCCTTTCCTCCTTGAAGTGGAAGGTAGCTGGGGGAAGGATCTGTAATTTGTGGTGGTTCCCTTTATTTTCAACGACGAGTTTGTCATTTTGGTTCCCAAATTTTCAACTCTAGGTTTAAAAAGCTTTTGATGCACTTTCTTTGGCGATACTTGGCGAAGCTTTTAGGGTTTAGTGTATTCTGGCTTTAGATACACTATATCAAATGTATGATTTACGAGGCGAGGTAGGTTAAGAGTTAGATTTTGCTATGATGCATCCATACGATCAATGCCCAGTAATCTTTTGAGGGTTCGATGGATTCTTATTTTTTAGATCCATTGAGACTCATTGGTTACCCTTCTGAATCATTGTTGGATGAGTCAGATAATTTTCTTGTAGGAACCTTAAATGCTAAATAAATGCTTTCTACGAAAGGGAAATTATTGGGGTTTAGTTTTTTAAAGAAGTTAAATGAAAGTCAGGTTCGGGAAATGACTATATGTCATCCTCCTGACGAAAATAGACCACGGAACCCTCGATTATTACCATAGGAATCAACCACAGTGACCCAGTACTTCAAGGAGTTCTATTTTACATTTATTTCGCCTTATTTTCAATTTTGAAAACCACCCGACCACTGTTTTATCCCACACAAAAATCCAAATAAAATTCATAATTTTTTGACTTCGCCAAATCAGACATACTGAAGACATCAGTGTTCGGCCTGGAGCCATTTATCTTTGCGGTAAGCATTTCACGATGGGAGAATATAAGGAAACAAATTTTGTTGATTCCGGATCACCCTACCGTGGCACGAATCAAACATTACTTGCGGATAAATTTAACCTTCTTTATAGGGATTGACTAAATGAAGTCAAAACCCTAGGCTCTCATCTCATTCATTTTATTTTACCTAATAGCTTCGGGATACTTTTGGTTTATGCTTTCAATTGTTTAGTTTGATTTTAATTTCAAGATCACCTTTGTGTTAATCTAGATAAAGCTAGGGTTAGTATAATTTTAGTACTTTGTATCCTTATTTCTTGTGGGACAATACTCGACTTTTCACTATATTACTTGTGGTGGCGCATGCGCCTTTGCACCATAGAGGCACACATTTTATAAACCTTAGTTATTTGAAGTTTTAAAATGTCTTTAAAGAGTTATTTAAGGTTTGGAGCAGTTTGGGTGAAAAGGAGTTGAAAATGACCAATGACCATTTTAATGAGGAAGTAGTTCGATCAAGGTCGTAGGCTCATTCAAGCGGTCAAGCCGGTTCATTCAAGTGCTTGATGGGTTCAGTGTTCACCTCATCCAGATAAGGTTTAATGTCATCCGTTTGGTCACAGAAAGGGATTTTTTCTTTTTAGTCATTCGGTCGAGATAGAATTTGACCGGATGAGATAAAAGGTTGTCCGATTGAGATGGAAAAGTCACCCGGTTGAGCTAAGGGTCACTAACATTCACATGCAATTTATTAAATGCACTATCAACTAGTCATTTAGTTGACCCTTTAATCAATCGAGCAATTATGTTCTAAGAAAAAAAATGCACTAGAGGCTTCCCCCTATAAATTGATGGTTGTGGATTATTTATGGCTATGAGATACACTATGTTCTTCTCGAATACCATTTCTATTGCCCCGGTGTTACATACAATAACGTTTGATTCTTGATGCATTAGAAAAGCATTTCATTTTGGCATATCTTGGGGTACGCGCATATTCATCTACATATCTTTACAGAAGGTTGCTTGGTTTCTTCATATTTTTGCAGCTAGTGAGAAAGTGTCTTTGGTGATCAAAGTGAAAGCAAGTGGGGATTGATTGAAGAGATAGTAAAACAGCCCATCAGAGCCAAAATCCAAGGGTATAAATAAGAAGCTTGGTTTTGGAGCTTGGAAATAGTGGAACCCTCACCAGATTGAAGGTTGAGGAGAAGTGGACGTGAAATGAGGATCGAACCACTATAAGTGAGTTTGCTTATTACTATCTTCTCCTACTTTATACGTGCTCTTGGGTGCATTAAATCTCCATTTGATTGTGCAAAATGTTTGAAATCCATTTCAAATCCCTCCCCCAATT
Source organism: Tetrastigma voinierianum (assembly GCA_016808115.1). Classification (NCBI taxonomy): domain Eukaryota; kingdom Viridiplantae; phylum Streptophyta; class Magnoliopsida; order Vitales; family Vitaceae; genus Tetrastigma; species Tetrastigma voinierianum. The sequence goes on from JAEQBH010001024.1 coordinate 106,209, forward strand.
ACTTGCTAGAAGTCATATTTACTTTCAATGGATTAACATCACGATATTCCAGGTCTCTATAAGAGACCTAAGGCATACTTCTTTTGAGATAGAAGTATTCTTGTACTTGATTGAGAAACTTCAATCCTAAGAAAGTATTTTAGAAAACCTAGATCATTCATTTCAACCTAGGCTTATATACAGATAATTCTATAAGGCTTTCTTTCTTTAAGATCATTTCTTGTGATCACCATGACATCCATACATATGATGAGTGTTGTAACCTTACCATTTTGCTTTTTTTTTTTCAAGAATAAAGTGTGATTTGAATCGCGTTAATGGTAACATAAAGTTCTCATTGACTTTGTGAAATTCGAACTATGCTCTCTAGGATTGTTTCAACCCATATAATGAGGATTTTTCAATTTGCAAACTTCTTGATACTTGATACGAGAAAGGGAATTTTCACATACTTAATTTTCTTATTTTAAAACATTTATTTTGTTGGAAACTCATAATTACCTGATCATGTGAGTTGTTAGCCCCAAAAGCCGATACTAATGGTTTTAGCTAGTATAGGTATGCATAATGACCTTTTTAGGTAGTTTTTATGACTCTTGGGAATCATGAGGTCAAAGTAATGAAGTTATCTTGGACATTTTGTGTGAGATTTGAAGCTTGTGGAAGAAATTTAGTCGAGTTAGGATCATGAAGGAATGATTGCGCAAGAAAATGGAAGATTTGAAGACACTTTGGAGCATTTCGCACTACAACCAGGTGATTTTGCACTGACTTCGCAATCAATGCAAAATTTTGCATCAACTTCTCAATCAGTGCGAAATTTTGCACCGTCTCCACAATTAAGTGACTTGATCTGGGATTTTGCATTGACTCATGCAGTGGGTACGAAATTTTGCTCTAACACCTAGATCTAGTGCAAAAGGTGTGGCTGAATGAGAATAGCAGGATTTTAGGTTCAATATTAAGATTTGATTTGTAATGGAAAGAACTTCACTTGGACATGAATCAAACCTCTAAGAGATGTATTATAAATGGGGATAGAAAATCAAACCAAAAGGGAGTTCAAATTTTCATACTTCATAGTTTTAGTTAGAGTCTTGTAATTTTGGGAGATCTTCCTCCCTATTCATTAATAGAAGCATTCATTCAGAATGTCTTCTTTCATCGACTTTCTTTTTCTGATTATGTAGTGTTGAAGACTCACCATTCATGAGTAGTTTTCTTTCTCAAGGTGAGGTGGATCCAATCCACCCCACCATGGTGATCAAAGGGACAACCACTTCTGAATCAAAGTGTAATTTTTAGCCTATTTAGAGCTGAAAGGTCGGTAATGTACATCGATTGGGGGAATATCGTAAGGAGGCAACAATTTATTTCCTTCAACTATCTGTATAGGAATCTCTTTTCTCTTCAACTAGTTTTCTTGATATTTGGTAAGTCTGAATGGTATGTTGGGTGCTTAGGTAGCACATCTTTGACTTAGCATGCGTAAGAGATTGTCTTTTGTCTGGAAACCACTAGAGGGTTAAGTTGAGAACCTGTTAGGCACCTCTAAAATCAGGTATGAAATGCTTCACTATACACCTAGAATTTGAGCTTCAATTTTATCTTGCAAGAGGAACCTAGGAGAGTTTAGGTGATCAACTATAGGCTAGTTTGTTAGGCAAACAATCGAGATTTACATAACCACCTTTGAATCTGTGGTGAGGGCGAATTTAGTGAATTCAAAACCTATGACTTTAATTTATAATGTTTTCTGAAAATTAGCAAACATCACTTCTACAAAGCATCCGAAATCCAGTCTTTATATTTTTGTTTTTAATTTCCAGTTTTCATAAAGAAATTATTCTAGTAATTAGGAACCTAGGATTCTGAAACTAAGGAAAGCCGTCGAGTTGACAACCACAGAGTCACTATACTTATAGTAGCTCTGGTACACCTAGGGTTGGTTTTAGGTTTTATAAATTTTTGTGTACCTAGTCTCGATCCGACCACCAGATAAGATAAGGACCACTTGATAGGCAAGCGTGTGTATAACATAAGTTGCCTAGGTCTTGCAGTGCAGCGTAAATCGAACATGTAATAAAGTGAGTAGTATCGAGTGTCGAGATCCACGGGGACTAAGAGTGCATTGAATACTGATCTAATTTAATCTCCAACTTTATCTAGATGGTTGTTACTTTGATTTTCCCCATTATCAAAACTAATTATGTAAAAATAACTTGATTCAACAATCTATGGACTTAAGAAATTATTAGAAATTTAAGACTTCGGCTTAGAAACTAAAATAACTAATACTAGTATGACTAGGTTGATGATTGTGAAACTTCGTCAGTTTAAGTCCATTTTCATGCATATTTGAGACCTTAATGTTCAATTTAGTGCTAAATTATGGAATCTTCCCCCAATTAGTGTTTCCAGGGGTTAAAAATAGAAACGAAGAGCAAGAAAAGCGACAATTAATTGGCGGGAAGCATAGAATGTAGTGGCAAATTTCAATATTGTCGCGAAATAATGAAAATGATTAGCGAAGAAAGAATTGTTGCGATAATTCAAACTTCTGTTCGCGGCCAGTAATGAGAAGAATCATGAGAAGACAACTAAAATTCGACATTTCCAAGTTGTCTCGACCGCAGTGTGAGGAAAAGGCAAAGAATTTGTTGAGACATTTCAAAAGTTGTCGCGACAATTATGAGGAGAGTACTTGAGGAATCAACTGAACATTTGTCGCGTGATGACTGAAGAAAGGTCAAGCGGCGGTGTCGCGACCATCTCGGCAACTTTGAAGACATCACGGCAACTCGGCATTGTCGATAATTATACATTTATTCACGACAATTATACGTTTATTCATGACAATCACCCAGAGATCAAAGTTGAACAGAAGACATTGTCAAGACAAATGTGGACAACAAAAGATAAGAAGTGATTATTGCGACATTTCAAACTTTGTTGCAACAAAAACTTCAAAGGCAAACCTAAAAGACACTAGCATATGTCGCGACAATTCCACAACAATGTTTGAAGACAAGCTAGGATGCTAGAATGTTGCGACATTTCTTTTATTGTAGTGACAATTTATTCAGTAGGATTACATTGAAACCCACAAAATTCTCCTTGAATTCCGGCCCAACATTCATTGGCCTATAAATAGGAAGAGACAAGGCATAGAAGAGATATTAGAGGACGGACACAGAGAGGAGGATACCAAAAGAGAAAGAGAGACAAAAGCTTTTGTACATATTTTTATTTTTCTTTTCTTATTTTTTCTTCTTTAATTTTCATTTTCAATTTTGAGGATTAAGAATTAGACAGTCTGACTCTGATTTTGGTGATATTTGAATATTGGATCCATTGTTATGCGAACTTGAAGGAGAAATTTGGAAACATTTATGGAAACCTTTTCTTGATTTGGTTATAGTTTCAATGAATTTGTTTAATCAACTAGTTATTGTTATTTGTGATCCAGTTATGGAAGGATAAGCTCCCTCTGGGAAGGGATTGGTGTTTTGATTATCGTTTTTGTTGCATTTAAATTTATAAATAAATGTTCTAAGTATTAGTGGAGTATACCCAAAAAGAGCTGCATCTATGCTCTGATTTCTAGGATGCCTCTCAGTGACGCAGATGGATGTTCTTGAGAGTAAGGAGCAGTAACTTGGGGGTATGCTACATTGATGCTCTTAGAACTAATAAACTCCAAATATCACTGTGATGAATCATAGGTGGTGTGTTACATACGAATTAAAGGTTCCCTTCTAAGTGACAGCAGAAGTGTGTTCCTGAGGCATAAGGACCACCTGAATGATTCATCGGTTTAATATTTAGAGGTTTCATCTGAGTTTGGTTGAATGTTTATGCTTCTATTTTTGGAAGTGATTATTCTGATCAAAGTGCAGATTGAGGTACCAATGAAATTGGAGAAGGCTTGTGTTACCCTGTCGATGGAGGTAAGTTGACTTCAGTCTTGAGAAATGGTTGAGTAGTATTGGTTTAGGAAAGACAACCAAATCTCAGAGGGAGCTAGATCCTAAAAGTAACTGTTTAGACACATGGTGTCCTGGTTTAGGAACATGGAGATCTAAATGGTTAAATGTATAGTAGTTTAAGGTATTTCAAGACTATAATAATTTGCTCTTGGACAAATCCGATGTTAAGACCGCCAACTAATGATGTTCTTGAACAATTTGGCTGATGACGAACATTGATCACGGACATTCTAGTGTTTATTAATTCTCGAGTCAGAACCTCTAATTCCTTTAGATTTAAACTTCTTTTCAATTCGAAAAATAAACATACCTCTTTGTTATTCCAAACTTTGTTATTTAGTTAACACTCATGGAAGAGAAATTCAAATAGTGATATTCTTGAGTAGTAGAAATTACTTGATCTTTAAATTTCTTATCTATCCCTATGGGTATGATATCTGAACTTAAAATCCACTTTATTACTTGTTGACATGTACTTGCGTTGATGCGGAGTCAAGTGAATTTATAAATAGATTAAAATAAAAAAAGTAAAACTACAGTTTTGAGCGACAAAGTTTTAGTGCGATTCTGAAGGACTTTAGTTATTCTCTAGCAGTAGTATCACAATACTTGTTCCAAATTTAGCACCAAAAAGTTTTTGGCACCGTTTTTGGGGATTAAAACAAGAAGTTTGAAGATCAATATTCTAATTGAAAAGGAAATTGCTAATTTGAACATTTTTACCTTTTTACCAAATTTTTAGAAAAATAGTTTTAACTTAAAATAGTTGATTCAGTTTGCATATTTTTCTATTGTTTTAACTAAAGTTATAATCAAATTTATCTAGTGATCTCACTTTGATTTCAGTATGTTATACCTTTAGGTACCTTTTACATACGTAAGAGGTTAGAAGTTGAATTATTGCGGTGGGCGAAATAGAAGCTGTTGAGGAGTTTGAAGAAGTGAAGCTGACTGAAAAGCGAGTCAGTAGAGAACAAAGAAGGCAATCGGAATATTCTATGTATGGCTGATAGACCTTAATAAGGTAGAACCATGGACGATTTAAGAGACCATAGTAAGAGAAGAATACTCGATAGTGGCGACCATGATTGAGGCCAATAATTTTGAACAAAAACGCCTTAATCACTATGGTGCTGACCATGATTGCTTGGCATCCAGTGAGGATCTTAATGACATTTGGGTAGATTTTGAGGATGGCTAATGCGTAAAATTTGAATGGGTGTGAACCTGATGTGATCCATTTCTGATTGTTTCCATTTTCATAAGGATATTGTAGCTAGCTGGTTTGAATCCTTACCTAATGGCTTAGTGATGCTTGGGAGGAACTTGTGGGCATCCTCGATAGATTTTTTCCCTCATGCTCTCACTTTTGAAGGAAAATCTTTTAAATAAAAAGGAGGATGAGTCATATACAATGGATGGGAAAGGTATAAATAGTTACTGAGAGATGTCATTGCATGTGGGTGAATGAATGACTCAAAATGGACATTTTCTATCATGCCATGAACTATACTTCAAAGGGAACAATGGATGCAGCCTTTGGAGGTGCATTCAGAAGAAGGAGTGCTAAAGAAGCAACTCAACTGATTGAAGAACTAGCTAAGAACAACTATAGAGCTCCATCTGAAGGCTTAGAGAGTAGTAGCAGATTGAGAACAGAAGGTGTGATTGAATTGAACAAAATGATAGCAATTAGAGCAAAACTTGATGCAATTATGAACAAGATGAACAATAAAGAAAAAATAGGTCATTCTTGTAATGAAGTGGGAATTCAAGGACTAGCTCATGAAGGTGCATACCAAGTTGATGAAGTCCAATACATTAATGGGAATAAAAGTTACAACTTCAAACCCATCACCAACCTACCAAACCACTACAAACTAGCATTGAGGAACCATGAAAATCTATCCTATGGAGGTGGAATCCTGCAAGGTCCAAGACTAGCTATGAATTATCATTAGAACCATGCTCCACTTGGTTTCCAAAGGCAGAATCAGGGAATTCAAAGGTAGGCTTGATAAAGTGAGGAAAGTCTCGATCATTTGAAAGTACAGATTTTATGTCTGAAAACAAAAGAATACTCAACTTGCATGAGTAGAAATTTGCTGAACTTGCAGTTTTTCAATCTAACACAACTGTGTTTTAGGCAAATACAAATGCCTCCTTGAAAAACTTGAAGGCGAAGTAGAAGACGGCGGCCCTTAATATGCGGGAAATCGATCAAAGGGTTGCTGCAGTGATCTGAAAAGAATCCAAAAGACTACATGGCCATCATAATGAGAAGTGGCAAAGAACTACAAGAAAGAAAAGAAGTTGAGAAAAAGTAGATAGATGAAGAAAGTGAAAGTAAAGATTAGAATTCAACAGGCAATAAAAATGGGCAAAGCAGAAATGAGTTAATAGATGAAGTCGGCGGTTGAAAGAGCGAGTGAATTACGAAGCGAAAAGATAGTGCATAAGAAAGGAGTAAGGGCAAACTTGTTATTAATTTCTTTTAATGAATCAAATTCCATCTTGTTACCCAAAGGACTATTATCTAATCCCCTGTAATAAAATGCATCAAAAAACTTCTTGACAGTAGAACATGTATGCATAATAAAAATGATTTGTCATTAGTCATTGAAGATTTAGTTGGTCAAAATCTTGCAAGTGCATAGAATTAAACACAAGTAATAAGTGGACCTATAGAATCTTGATATCGATACAAAGATCAGATAGAATTTAAAGTTCAACTACCTAACTACTCAAGTTCCACACTATTTGAACTTCCATTTCATATAAATTTCGATAACTAATTAAAATTCTCTTGTTTAAATTCTTTGTCTATAAGAAGAAAACTTAAAATCCTAGACTTAAACTAGACATGAACTAGATTATTGCTGGAAGTAGACACTGGGATTTCACTGCTGTGAAATTATCAATTCCTGCAACATAATATAATTCTATTCTTTCATGAGTTGGAATATGAAAATGTCAAAGAGGCAAGGTAATATAGTTTGGATTTCTCCACTTAACCATCATTTCAACGATCGAGTCATGTTCATTTATGAAAACACGTGTCTAACGATTACTTGTAAAGCGATTTTCTACGTAAGATGCGAGTTTTTCTTTTCCAATACTTCATACCCATTTCTTATGATTGCGATTTCTTTCTTCCCGAAACGAGGGCCATTTTCAGGATCTACAAGTGAATGATTTCGTCCTTGAAGTCTTGAGGATTCTCTTTCCTTGATTAGATCTAGCTAACACGGGGTCGAGATCATTCCTCGAGACCCGAGGAGAAATCTACAATTGATTAAATTGATAGATCCCTCATTAATTCTCAAACCATGAGTAAATTGATGATTTATCTAAGTAATCTTTTAGAGCTCATTAGTTTCTTGATAATAGTCTAGCATACCTAGTAATGCATCCATGCTCTCAGGAATTTCCAACTCTATGTCATTGAGAGGGCCTCCTGGAAATCGAGCTAGACAGTCCTTAGTGGGTATAAGTAACTAATGTTAGAACAATTCACTTAAGCGAGACAACACCATTCAAATAAATTCGAAATTCTCAATCTAAGTGATCTCCTTCTAATTATGCATAAAAGACCATAACTAACATCAGATCTTTCCCAACGGAAGTTGGGTTTCCAAAAAACTAAATCCCAGTAAACATTGAAATATTGATCAGGAAATTTCATATGCAACTGTAATTAACTGAAAGAAATAAATTCTAGCTTTTCTATGGACTTCATTAGATTGAACGTGTCGGGTGATCTTGAAAAATAGCTCCAACTTGAAACTTAAGGCAGTTCAACATTTTCAAGTCCGATGAAACAAATTGAAATCCTACATTAATTCTAATCGACAAAAAGAAAATAAAAAGAAAAATATAATACAAAAGAGTCCTCAACTCCCAGGATCTTTGATTTTCCGCCGATTGACTACTGCTTTCCTCGAATGTTTCTATTTATAGAGCCACAGGAAGTTTGGAGCCCCAAATTCGAGGCACGTATGGACCCCAGTGCATCTGGGATTACATTCTTGGTCGCGACCTGAAAGTGTTGTCATAACAGAGTTTTAATTCTTTGTTGCAGTTCTTTGTTGCAGCATACGACGTGTCGCGACATTTTCTTGACATGTTTACTGCTGTCTCGTGAGAATTTCCTCTGTCGTGACGGATCTTTCTTGGCAGCACAACACTTTGTCTGTAGGAGTGCGCCGTTCTATCCATTCTATGTCGTGACAATCTTATTTGTGTTTGTTGGAACAATTATGTTGCGACATTGTTTATGTACCTTCTTGAGAATTGTGTGTGACTGGTTTCTATGTCGCGATAGCATTTGTTGGTTCTTGTTGCATGATGTTTTGCATGTTATCGGCATTCTGTCGCGACCCGAGGAAGAGTATGTCATGACAGTCTTGTCTCCACTTAACTGATTTCTTGTTGCTGACTTCATTTTTATGTTCGCGACATATTCTTTGTGTTGTATACGTTTTTTAAATCACGACTGGTTTTCATGTCGAGAGACAGAGACTTTTCCTTCGACTCATCTTTATTGTCGCGACCCGGCTGTTGTGTCACGGCAAACTCCTCTTCCTTGTGTTGGAATCTTTGTGGCGAGATGGAAGTGTCTGTGCGCAACCTTGTTTATCATGACATAGCTTATTTTTGTGTGTGACCTTAATACCTCACGTCATGACATCAGAGCTACTCTTGACTTGAAGTAGTCCTGACATTGAACTCTTTTGTTGCAACGGTCGGTTCACGAGTTAGCATCACTTATCGTGAATTTATTTCTCTGTCGAGGACTGAAACCTTGTCTTAGGTGTCGACATTCGTACTTTGTCACCACATAACTTCTTTATAGTGTCTCAGGGATTTTCCCGAGTTGCTATAATCGATTAATGTGACGGGAGATTTTATGTCGTGACATAGATTGTAATCTTCTATTTTTTCCTAACAATGTCCTGACATAAATTGATATATCGTACTATTCTTCTATATTGCTCTTTAATTTCTTGTCATGACATACAGATACCTTTATTACGATAGAATCTACCTTTCTTCTGTTTCTAGTGTCCTTGACAGGGCTTTTATCTCAAACAGGTTCCTCCTGGTTTTGACATCCAACATAAGAAACCTTGTCACAACATTATCTTTCTTTGTCTCATCTCACTTGTGAATTCTTCTGTGTTACGTGCGGCTTCTGTCATTGTCGCGACACTGGCTCTTCTTCTATATTCGGTCCCTTTGTGTTTAGGCAGAAATATTGTCGTGATAGATTTCCTTAGCCATTTAGCGAGCGTTGTCGCGACACATAGAACTACATTGTGACATAAATGCTCTGGAGTGCTTTTTCTCTTCTTTCTTGCTTAAATTTCTCATTTTAAATTAAACACGCAAAACACAAAGTTTGTAGATAATCATAATTTGGCATTAAAGAGATTTGAATATACCAAAAATAAGCCAAAAATGGATTAAAAATGAATGAGTTTAAGACTCATCACTTATCGACCTCGATTCCATTCCCTCAGTGAAGCGTGGCGGATAATCGGTATGCGAGTTCTTGAATATGTTTAAAGTTGAAGTCAACATTCCTTTGAGGCATTAGCTAAAATGACACATTATGCAAAATTCAAGAAGATATAATCAACAAAAGGAAGTGGATGAAAGTGGAATGGTGAAGCACATAAAGTAAGTTGTAGTGCCATTATTAAGAAAAACCTACCATAGAAAATGCAAGACCTAGGCAGTTTCACTATACCCTACACTATTAGGAACCATGAATTTGGAAAAGCTCTATGTGACTTTGGTGCTAGCATAAATCTGATGCCTTTGTCAGTAGTAAGAAGATTAATTTTAGGGGAGTTAACTCCCATTAAATTGTCTTTACAAATGGCAGATAGATCAATGGCTCAACTAGAAGTGATACGGAAGATGTGGCACCGAAGGTGGGAAAGTTCATTTTCCTAGTGAACTTTGTAGTGATTGACATAGAAGAAGACAAGAAAATACCACTTTTGTTTGGTAGACCATTCCTAGCTATAGAAGCAGCCTTAATAGATGTCAAGATAGGAGAGCTTACTTTAAGAGTTGGCATAGAAGAAGTACACTTTAATATGAATCAGAGTATGAAACAACCTGACATTGAGAAAGCTCAGTGTACGAGGATTGATAATGTGGTTCATGTCAGTAAAGAGTAGAATAATAGTTATATGAACCAAGATCCACTTGAGGAAAGCATGATGAACTCACTGAATAATGAAAACCTGGATTTGGAAAATCTGAATGCAAGTGAGGAATTGGTGGAAACTATTTTAAGCTTAAATGAAAGAAGTGTAGATGATCTAAGCAATGAAAGGAAGGTGTAGGAATAGAAAATTTGAAGGGCTAATTACGAGGAAGGAATTGCCCTAAGCATCTAAATATGTATTCTGGTGAAGAAAAGTCTAAACCTATGATAATAGCGTATATTTGACCCCTAAAAAGGAGGGAAAAGTGAAATAGATTCTCGGAGGACATAAGAGCAATAAGCTTGGTCGAGTGGAAGATCTAAAGGATCGGCCATCTATATGTATGCATAAAATCCTCATGGAAGAGAATCTGAGGACCATAGAACAAGGAGATTAAATCCAATAATGAAGGAAGTGGTTAGGAAGGGTCCTTAAATGGTTAAATGCTAGATTCATATATGCCATATCAGATAGCCCTTGAGTGAGCCTAGTGCATGTGGTTCCTAAGAAGGGTGGAATGACAGTGACCAGAAATGAGAAAAATGAGCTGATACCTATAAGAATTGTGACAGGATGGAGAGTCTGCATAGATTATAGGAAGTTGAATACTACCACTAGAAAGGATCACTATCCTTTACCATTTATTGACTAGATGCTGGATAGATTGGCAGGACATCCTTATTACTATTCTCTAGATTGGTATTCTGGCTACAATTAGATAGCCAAAGCACCAGAAGACCAAGAGAAGACTACTTTCACATGTCCTTATGGCCCCTATGCTTTTAGAAGCTTGCCATTTGGACTGTGCAATGCTCTTGCCACTTTTCAGAGATGTATGATGTCTATTTTCTCAGACTTGGTATAAGAGATTATGGAGATATTCATGGATGGTTTTTCTATCTATGGTTCAGTTTTGAGAACTGCTTGGAGAATTTATCCATGGTACTTAAGAGGTGTAAGGACAAGAAACTGGCTCTTAATTGGGAGAAATTCCATTTTATGGTAACCGAGGGAATTGTATTGGGGCATAAAATCTATAGCAAGGTTGGAAGTAGACCAAGCTAAGATTTCTGTGATTAAAACTTTGATGCCACCAACTATAGTAAAGGGAATCAGAAGTTTTTTGGGGCACGTAGGGTTCTATAGGAGATTTATAAAATATTTCTCCAAAAAAGCAAGACCACTGTGCAGTCTGCTTGAGAAAGATGCCCAGTTTGAATTTGATGAAGCATGCATGTCTACATTTGAAGAGATAAAAGCTAGATTGGTCACAACTCCCATTATGGAAACACTAGACTGGAGTAAGGACTTTGAGATTTTGTGTGATGCCAGTGATTATGTAATGGGAGCAGTTTTGGGGCAAAGGACAGAGAAGATCTTCAAAGCTATATATTATGCTAGCAAGACCTTTAATGAGGCTCATGAAAATTACTCAACCACAAAGAAGGAAATGCTAGCAATGATCTTTGCTTGTGAGAAGTTAGGATATGTTGGGATCTCATGTAATGAATTGCATACAAATAATGTAGAAGTTAAGTACCTGATGGCAAAGAAAGATGCCAAACCAAGATTAATCATATTGGTCTTATTTTTGCAAGAATTTGATTTAGAGATCAAGGAAAAAAATGGTAGTGATAATGTGATAGCTGATTACTTATCAAGGATAGAGAAGCCTGATGAAGATAAAAAGGGGACTGAAATTGAAGAAAACTTTCCAGATGAGTAGTTGTTTCAAGTAATAGTTCAATTGCCTTGCTATGTTGATCTAGTGAACTACTTATCTTGTGCGATTAATATATAGAACTACTGATAGCTAGGAAAGGGAGTTGAGAGCTTGAGAGCTAGATTGTATATATGGATGATCCACTTCTATTTAGAAGGGTGTAGATGAGATCATCGAGTGAATGCAGGAGCCGAATAAGTTGAGATTTTAGACAAATGTCATGCATCCACGGTATGGAGGTCACTTTGTAGGAGATAGAACAACCTAGAGGTCTCTGTCGAGTTTTCTTGTGACATTAATTAGAGGCAGTTCTGAGTTAGTTAAGCTTTGAGACAAATGTCAGAGAATGGGCAACATAAATAGAAGAAATGAGATGCCTCTACAAGGGATCCTGCTGGTGCAAATTTTTTATGTATGGGGTATAGATTTCATGGGACCTTTCCCACCATCCCCACCATCATTTGGAAATCTATACATTCTCTTTGTTGTGGATTATGTATCCAAATGGGTTGAAACTAATACTTGTCCAAGAAATGATGCCAACACAATTGTCGGGTTTGTTCAAAGGAACATGCTGAATAGATATGGAGCCCTAAGGACCATCATCAATGATGAGGGAAGCCATTTTGCTAACAAATTGTTTGCAAAACTCTTGACGAATGTAAGGTAAGACATGCTATGGGTTTGAAACTACCACCCGATCAGATAGATGAGGCGGATATCGATAGGAAGATAAGAATATGCTTGAGAGATAGTGAACATGGCTTGAAAAGTTGGTCGATAAGGTAGATGATGCATTGTGGGTTTGGAGTACGCTTACAAGTCTCCTATTAGGGTTTCTCCATACGAGTTAATGTTTGGAAAGGATGCCATCTTCCTCTTGGCTGGAATATAAAAATTTGTAATGACTGATTAAAAATTTGAATTTTGGTGCCAAGTACGCTAGAAAAGAGACTTCTCTAGGATGAATGAGTGGAAGAGCGAGAATGAAGCCTATGGCCGTGCGAGAATTTATAAGGACAAGTTTAGAAGGTGGCATGCTCAGAGAATTCTAAGAAAATAGTTTAAGGTGGGAGAACCGGTCCCTCACTGGCACAGCTCAGCTCGGACTTTTCGGGAAGCTTAAATGGTCAGAGTGATTGCTCACGGTCATGCAGCCACACCATTTGGAATGGTGCCCCGACGAGTCGGGGAAATGAATTTAAAGTGAATGGTGATAAACACTATATTGGGGAGCAAATAAATGAATAATAATAGTGGATTAGAGTTAGGAAGAGAATTGTTGAAAAGATTGCATATTGTAGCAATGTCTAGTTAAAGACGTAAAACTAAGCAGCTTCGGGAGGCAACCAAAGAAAATTTTATTTTCCTTTGATAGTTTGTTTTTAATTAATTTAGTGTGTTTGATCTTGATTTAAGAAGTTTGATTTTTATGTTAGTTGATTTTATTGTTTTCATAATGAGAAAGCTAATTATTAATTTGGAGCTATTGTCGAGTGAAGCGACTATTAATCAGTGAAATTACCTTTTAAAAATGAGAGAAAAAGCATACTCCAACAATTATATTGAGAAGTTTCAAATTAGCTTTCTTAGTATTAATTTCTTTATTTTGTCATTTGTTTTCTTGGAAGAATGAAATTGAACTTAATTGTCCATGCTTGAATTGAAATGCTTGGTTCATGATCAATTTGTGTTCACAAGCATGATTTGTTTGTGATTAGAAATGATATATGTTGCTTTGTGAGAAATGAATGAGAATTGTTCAGCATTTTGGGTGATTTGAACTGTGATCAAAGTATAATTGTCGTGACATATTCTTAAATTGTCGCGATAAATTAGTTGCCTATTCCATTTCATTGAATAATTGAATCATTTGTCGTAACAATTTTCAAACCTCAAGGCTTAACATTTGATCGCGACAATATTTTATAAGCCCTGACAAATTAATTGTCACGACATTTTAAGAGCTAGTGATTCTTTTAACTTCACATGTTTATTATTAGTGGAAGTGAAGTTATTTTCATATTTTGATAAGTGATTGTCATGACATTAGGTCTATGTTGCGACGATTAATTGTAGTGAAATGTTTCCTGTTAGCATATAAGAAGATTTGAAAAGCCCGAATCAACGTTCCCTATTTTTGACCATTAGAAATCAAACCCAATCCTTCAATCCCACAAACCTTAAGCCCAAATATTAGCCAGACAAAGTACAAAGGCAATGATATTTGATCCACGGTCTGATAAGTTATGGAAGAATTTGCAAATGATGAAAATACGGTTGTTGAGCATCTAGGGAACGATTCTTTGAGAAGGAAGTTTAAGAGCAGGATGTTGAGCCTGAGAAAGAAATTGAAGGAAGGAAAGGAAAGAGTTGAAGAAGAGAAATAGAAAAGTGATGAAGAATCAGACAAATTTGTCTAAGATAAAGCTTATGAGATAATGGAGAGAAGCTTCAAAAGAAAGACTTCATTGGAGAGAGGGGTTTCAAGAAGTTCATCTCACTTTTCAAAGAGGTTATTGAGAAGAGAGGTTGGAGGATTATATGTCAACACACGCCATCTGGATTTGTTGCATTGGTGAGGGAATTCTATGTTAACATGTTGAGCCAAGCTTAGGACTTAGTCTTATGTTAGAGGGAAATAGGTTTCATTCACTAGACATGACATCAATAAGCTTTTGAAGCTTGGAAAGCTAAGTGATGGAACCAAATTCAAGGAGCTTAAAACGAACCCAGACTACCAAAAGATTGTGAAAACACTAACTGCTAAAAAAGGGGAATGGAAGGGCAATAAGAAGAACCCCCATGAATCAGCTGGCCGAGAGTCTCCCTAGCGAAGAAGCGAAGTGTGGTTACATTTCCTCAGTGAGGCATGATGCCATCTAAGCATGTCAGGTGGCAGCAGAGAACGATGTCTTTGTATGCCATTCCTAAAGTGAGGTGGTTTAGGGAAATTCATTCAGACAATCAATTATGAGATACCCCGGAAAGGCGACAATTTTGAGGTCACATCCCAAGTATCATAACATATATTCATAAGTAAAGGGTCGAGGACCCGATAGAGAAGAAGAATAAAGATGTCCTAAGACTTCTCTACTCACCCTCACTGCAATAACCAAACCTCCACTAGACAAAGGTAAAGGGAAATTGAAAGAAATTGAAGAAGGGAGAAGAGACAGTGAGCATAATGAACAAGCAACTATGGTAAGCACAATGAAAAGAAAATATGAAAGGCATAGGAGTATAAATCCAATTTTGATAATGTCACAAAATGCTGGAGTATACAACAATGAACAAGTTGAAGGTTCATGGAAAGCGAGAAGCGTGTGTGATGTTATGGAGATGTTAAATAAAATGAAGCGAGAGAATATAGAAAGAAAGAGACTCTGGGTTAAGAAAATGGATAAAAGAGGAACCTTTATTTTCCAAAGGCTGAAGAAATGAGAGAAAAAGGGACCATTTCTTGGATAGGGCAATCAAACAAAGAGATCTAGAATTGAAAGAGGAATTGAAGCAGAGAGATCAAATGTGGAGTGAAGAACTGCAAAGTAGAGATAAGGACTATTGGCAAGAGCAGACAAAAAGGGA
Source organism: Tetrastigma voinierianum (assembly GCA_016808115.1). Taxonomy (NCBI): domain Eukaryota; kingdom Viridiplantae; phylum Streptophyta; class Magnoliopsida; order Vitales; family Vitaceae; genus Tetrastigma; species Tetrastigma voinierianum. The sequence goes on from JAEQBH010001024.1 coordinate 121,730, forward strand.
TAATGATTTGGCTAGAATTTTGGAGGAAACGAGGACATAATGGATCGATGTCAAACAAAGACGATTATGGTTAAATAGTCTCAAATCATTCATTGATCACCTCAAGACAGTTAATGATTTTCAACTTGACTTGAGAATCGGTGGAAGCAGCGGCTCAGCGAAAAGTTATTAAGGAAATGATAGCATAGTTGTACCTATGGCAGTCCACCTCCATGAAACAGTAGCCGAGCGAACACCCTTAGAACCCATAGAGCCTTAGGAAAACCAAAACCAACGAGTCTCTCTTATGTGCCATTATTTTATTTGAAAAATCTTTTATAATTGTTTTAATAATATAAGGAAGTCTCTTTGATAAATTTGTGCAATTTGTGTCTTTGTTTTGGAATATTTTTGTAGTTGAGTACATATTCTGAACCGCCACGAGTGGTCGATTTGGTGTTTAGTTAAAGCGAGATGATTGTTGTTGAGTTACTTGTGGTATGATGATTGGGTAGAAATGAATTGTTAAATCAAAATGAACTTTTGGATTTTATAATAGCACGAGTAACATTTAGGAACAGAAACGAAAATTTGTAGATGAGAGTGGGCGGGGATAAGTTCAACGGAGTGAAAAAGTTGTGATGTCAATGGCAAATAGGCTGAAATTCTAGACTCTTAAAGACTGAAATTAATGATAATGTTGATAAAGCTGATAATTGTAGCTTGCTTGAACAATACAGTTCAAATGATGACTAAAAACATGCACATTGGCCATGAGTACCTTAAAAACTGATTATGCTTGGGTTAGGAACACCGTATTGGAATCATCATAATTTTAGTCTCAACAGGGTCCTAGAACTTGTTATATTATTATTCAAGGCGAAATCAGAGGCAATAGAACCAACAGGAAATGATTTAGGCCATCCTTAGGAAGTTTGTGCCTTTTAAAGCCTACCATTTGATATGCATATGCATCTATGCATATACCCTAGTACCTTGTTTGAGCCTAATGCCAATTTCATTATCAAAGCCACATAGAAAAACCTTAACCCACAGCAAATCGATCCTTGATAAAGAACCGCTGTTTGCCCAAATTGCAAGATGAGTGCATGAAAAGTAATCAAAAGGACAAGTTTGGGGGAGTACAATTTTGGAATGTGAAGAAGGATAAGAATTAAGGATGTGAAAGGAAGATCAACTGAGTAAAGATGTATTAAAAGAAGTGCATAACAAAAAACTGAGAAGCTGAAAAAGCATAAAAGTTTCAAAAGGGAATATGTTTTTGTCTTATAGCCTTCTCTCTTGAGCCCATTAAAGTTCTTCGGGTGTTTCTACACTAATGCCAATTCAAACTAGTATGGGAGTTATTGATGAGTCTAAGCTCTTTATATTTTTATCCATTTTAAGCATAATTTAGAAGTTTATAATTCATTTTAATGCTGAATTATGAAATATTCACCAACTTTTTGTTTTGTAGGTTTTTAATAAAAAAGAGACATTCTAACAAGAAAAGAAGAAAAATTGGCAAGGGCAGAACCCTCTATCGCGACACAATTTCAGAATGTCGTGTGAGAATCTAATGTGATGGGAGTTATGTCACAACAAGTATCAAAAATTTGAACAGCGAAATGAAGATTGTCGCAACATAATTTTTGATAGACTGATTGATTTATGTCGCGACAATGGATTTTTATGTCGCGACAGATGGAAGTTCATAAAAGAATGTCGCAGCATTCCTCACTCTGTCGCGACTTTGAAATTGACACATGGCAATGAAACTCATGTCACGACGTTTCCACCCATTTCTGTTGTGACATAAGGTGAAGAGATAGCGGGAAAGCTCTGTTGCGACAAAAGACAACTATGTCGCGATACAAAATCCACAATCAACAATGAAGGATAAGAAGACTTTGTCATGACAGAGGATTTTTAAGTCGCGACAAACACAACATGAGGTTGAAGAGAACTCTGTTGCGACAAAGATGTCTATTGTCGCGACAAAAGTTGAGAAGAAAGACACAAAAACTTATGTTGCGACACAGTAAGAAAAACAAGGCAGAAATCTCTGTCGTGACAAAAGAAGATTATGTTACGAAAATAAAAATTGAAGAGTAAGAGATTTCTATCGCGACGAAGGGTACATGTCGTGACGAGAAAATGGAAGGCATGAGACAGCAGAGACAAGTATGTGTGACTGATGACTTTAATGTTAAGCTAAGCTTGATTCGACCATTGAGCGGGATCAAAGATGATTAGCTTCATGACAAAAGAAAAAAGTCTGTGCATTGATTGTGAAAACTTCTATCACGATAATGCTTTACTATGTCCGCGACCGATGAATGAAGAATTTCGAGCGAGAATTCTTTGTCTCCTTATTTGGAAATTTAGGCCGTGACATAAAAGAAAGCAGAAGACTTCAAAACTCTGTCGTGACACAAAAATTCTATGTCGTGACACAAAGCAGCACAGTAGAAGGAAACTTAGTCGCGACAAAGAATTTGCTGTTGTGACATACTATTCAAGTATTCAAGCTAAAAGGTATCCAAGAATTGTCGCGACACAAGAAAAGCTCTGTCGCGACATAAACCCAGGCTTGACTTTAGCGAACTATGTCAGTAATGAGAATTCAAGAAGGGAGATGAAAACTATGTCAAGACATAATTTTCTATGTGGCTACAAAGTTACTAATTGGGCTAAAATTTTGGGGATCCACAATTAGTTCCTAGAAGTGCTAATCCCATCATTTGAAAATCCTAAATATTAGACACATACAGGACCTTTGTAGCGTAGCTTAGCTAAACAGGGAACCTGGGTAGTTGGAGACTCTTGTATATTATTTTTCTTTTATTTTGTTTAGTTTTTAGAGTAGCATTTTAGCTAGTTCATTTTGGGATTGAACAGTGATCTGGTGTGAAGTTTTGAGCTGGGTTCGCTGTCAAATTTTGTTTTTCATTACTGTTTGATTAAATGAATTTGGAAAATTTATGGGTTCCATTTATTCGGTTTGTTTGCAATTTCGGTGAATTTACACGTCCCGGTTAGTCAGCATTATTTGTGATCCAACTTTGATAAACTGAGCTCCATATGGGAATGGATCTTTGTTGATTATTATTTTCTGCTCAACTTGAAAGAAGGTTTGGATTTATTTAATTGGTATTGTTCTTGAAGCTAGTTGTTCGGAATATTAGTAGCTTATACCCAAAAAAAGGACTGTATCTTACTCTGATTTCCCGGAAGCCCTCTGAGTAACATAGAGATGGAGATTCTTGAGAGTATGGAGCAGTTACTTCAGGTATGTGGGCTTAATATTATGGAACAACTGAACTCTAAAATCATAGATAAATCCTTTGGCTTGCACTATTAGTATGAGGATAGTTGGATGATGTATCAATTTAATTGATCAGAGTTTTCTTCTCAATATGATGAGAGGATCTTGATCCCGTCTTAGCATATATCTAATCAAGGAAATAGAGAATCTCATCAAATTAGATGGATGAGTTACCAATTATATTAGAGTAGGCTTGTAATATCCTATTTATAAGGGTAAGAAGTCTTCAGTCCTAAGAAATGGGTATGAAGTACTGAAAAGGAAAAATACCCAGATCTTAGAAAGAGGTTTCTATTCTACACGGAACTAATTAGACCCATGTATCAGAAAGGAATATGGATCTCTAATTAGTGAAATGTATGGTTATGGAGAATCAACTATACCTTGCATCTTTGACAAGTTCGATTTCAAACTAATGGTATTTGAACCGTATTTGGAAAATGATGCGAAATTCATAATTAACCACGCGATTTATTTCCCAGTGTTACTTTACCCAATGAACTTTCCAATCCATTTATTTGAATTCTTTTCATGTAGTTATAGAGTTTTATCTAGTTTTACTGTTGCTTAAGTTTAGAAACAAACCATTTTTAACTTTGCAGTTCAAATAGTAAAGATCTTGAGTAGATCAGGTACATCAATCCTCGTGGGAATGATATCTGGACTTCAATCCATTTTATTACTTGCATGACCTGTGCACTTGCAGTGATTTAGACCAAAATCAATTTTAATGGGTCCCTTTTTCAAAAAAAAGGCTAAAAACATAGTTATCAAAATTTAGTCAATCAAGTTCATGGCATTCCAACTGGGGACTAAAAAGTCTTTGGATGGAATTGTTAATTATTTCATCAGATTTGGTCTATGTTTAAAAATCAGTCAAATAGTTACTAACCCAAAGCTTTCTAACGGTGGTAGAAAGATTAATAAGGTAAAACATTACACATTCCCAAAACTGAACAGATAGAAAAGAGCTTAGGAATGAAATCTTGAACCTTCGAAGTAGAAAGTGGTAGAAAGAAGGCCCGCAATGGAGTATGCAAAGATGCACCAAAACAAGTTTAGGGGGTGCTTGAAGAATGTTTTTAGTAGAAAATAGAGGATGAAGTGTGATTGCAGAAATATTTGAATGGGATGTGCATTGTGGGTAAACTTGAGCTTTAAATGTACAATCAAGCTACCTAGTGCTGAAGCAATATATTACAAACTGCAGAAGACTGTTGATTTTGAGGGTGGTGTTATGCCTAAATTAGTGGAGAGTAATGTGACCAACAAGCCTATGAGGCTTAAGTCACTCTAAAGAGACTTCTACTATTTTATGGCCGTAAGGTTACCTAACTTTCAAATATGTCATAAAGGGAAGACCAACACAAAATCTCACATCAGAGGTCAAGAACTATAGTTGTTTACACTTTATGAATTATCTGTTTATTGGATGATTTGAATTGAAAATCTTTAGGATTCCTGAATTGGAATTGATATCATAACTTACATTTCACTGAATCCAAATTGCTGATATGTTTGAAAAGATGATTGAGAATAAAAATGACCTTAAAGTCAGTCTAATTTCTTGAGACCAGATTAATATGATCTTTTTTCTTTGCTTTGGGGATAAGCAAAACTTTAAGTTTAGGATTACGGTAAATTATGAAACTCATCTAGTTTTAAATCCATTTGCATGAATATTTGAGACCTTAATGTTCAATTTAGTGCTAAATTATGGAATCTTTATCCAAATTAGTGTTTTGCAGGGGTTAAGAGAAAAAGAAGCAAAGAAGCAAGCGGTCAAAATGAAACATAGAATGTGTGCTTGATTTCAATATTAACCATGGCAGCGAAGAGCAATTGGAAAAAGAATTGTTGCGACGATTCAACTATATTGTATTTATTACAAACTCTACTCGCAACCAAATATTGAGAAGAATCCATGAGAAGACAACTAAAAGTTGTTGCGACATTTCCAAAGTTGTCTCAATACTGTATAAGGTAGAAGGCAAATAATTTGTTCCGACATTTTAAAAGTTGTTGTGACGATTTTGAGGAGAGTACCCGAGGAATCAATTGAACATTTGTCGCTACAATTATAAATTTTGTAAATGTGGCCAAGAAGGTCGAGCAACAATGTCGCGACCATCTCCACGGCAACTGCGAGACATCCCAGCAACTCGAGCATTGTCGACAATCTACCAGAGATCAAAAGTTGAACCGCAAAGAAGACATTGTCAAGACAAATGTGGACAACAAAAGATAAGAAGTGATTGTCACAACATTTCAAACTTTGTTGCGACAAATACTTCAAAGGCAAATCCTGAAGACAATAGAAAATGTCGTGACAATTCCACAATAAAGTTTGAAGACAAACAAGGATGCTAGAATGTTGCGAAATTTCTTCTATTGTTGCGACAATTTATTTAGTGGGCTTACACTAAAACCTGGTACTTAATTAGGCTGTTCATTGGCTATAAATATAGAAAGAGATAAGGTGTAGAAGAGTTATTAGAGGACGAATATAGAAAGAGAAAGAGAGACCAAAGCTTTGTACATATATATTTTTTTCTTTTCTTATTTTTCTTCTTTAATTTCATTTTCATTTTGAGTTAGAGTAGTTGATCGAGCTGCAATATTGAGTTGGATCTGTTGAATATGAGATCAATCCATCTTGTCACGAGCTTGAAGGGAGCTAGAAACATTTATGGAAACCTTTTTCTTCAATTTTGATTACAGTTTCAATGAATTTGTTTAATCAACTAGTCATTGTTATTTGTGATCCAGTTATGGAAGGCTAAGCTCCCTCTAGGAAGGGATTGGTGTTTTGATTATCATTTTTTTAGCATTTAAATTTATGTTGTGGGTTGAAGGCTGGATTGATCTAATTGGTATTGTTAGCATAAGGCTGTGAAATATTAGTGGAGTATGCTGAACATCATGCTCTAATTTCAGCGCTGAGTGACACGAGATGGATGTTCACGGAAGCGGAGCGGTAACTTGGGGTATGCCACATTGATGCTCTTAGGTAATAAACTACAAATATCGATTATGATGAATCCACGGGTGACATTTTTAACCTCCCAACGAGGTTCCCTTTTGAGTGAATGCAAAGTGTGTTCTGACGTAGAGGACCACCTAAATAATTCATCGAGTTTAACATTGGGGTTTCATCTCAACTTGGTAGAATGTTTGTGCTTCTATTTTTGAAAGTGATTATTCTTATCAAAGTGCGGATTGAGGCCCTTGATGAGTGGAGGGCTTGTGTTCTGCAATACATGTGGGGCGAGTTGACAGAAGTCTGAAATGGATTTGAGTAGTATTGGTTTGGAAGGTAGCCAGATCTGGAGGGAACCAGATCATAAGAGTAACTGTTTAGAATCATGGTGTCTTAGTTTAGGAACATGAAGATCTAAATGGTGAAATGTATAGTAGTTGAAGGTATTTCAAGACTATAATAATTTCTCTGAGCCAGATCGGTATTTAAGCCCATAACTATTCTTTGGTGTAAACAATTTGCGAGGCCGTGACGGATCACGATCCATTCCCGATTGTGTTTCATATCTCAATGAAACCTCACAATTCCCTTTAGATTTAAACTTCTTTTCAATTAAGAAAATAAAGAGCCAATCTTTTGTTATTGCACTCTGGAAGAAGTTCAAATAGTGATGTTCTTGAGCAGTAGGGGCACTTGATCTTTCAATGATTCAAGTGCCCTTATGGGGTATTAATCAACAAAATTTATGACCTAATACCTCATACTATTTTAGCATAGCTACTATATAGCATAGTGGTTCTAGGATCGTCCATAGAGATGGGTGTTCTTCGTGGAAAGGACTTCTGATATGAGAATTCTCTTTAGTGGTTTTCTCTTTGGATATTGAGTTGTGATAAAAAGGGGTTGGTTTTAATGGTTATCACTGAAAATAAAAGAGATTAAAATATAGGAAGAGGTCCCTTTAAGTATCAGGACACTAGGCTTGGGTTCCTTAGGCAAATAAAGGTTTTTACGGGTCTTTTTCACTCTCATTGGGAGGATAACATATAGTTATCTCCCAAATCGGATCTTCATTTAGCTATAAAGTTAACCTCACACAAATATCTTTGAAAATGGCATTCTTTTATTCATGCTCTCGATCTGGGTAGAAACACACATCTCATGATTCACGCCAATGGCTCATAAGTGATAACTATGAGACATCATTGGATCCATTAGTATCATTAAGGCCTTGGCTTATCAAATATTGACCATTCAAGGTGACTAAAAGGGATCGAAACTAAGAGTTGAAGGAAAGAACATTAATGACGGTGAATACTGCTGAAAAACATGGCTCTTGTTTACCTTAGGATCTTTATGATAGCTGCCGGGGAAGGAGGAGTTTAGCCCTCATCCTCAATCATCCTTAGGGTGTTTTAGACGGAGTGAGAAAGAGAGAAGAAAATGGGAAATAGGAAAAGCGGGAGCTTGTCGATAAACTATCGAAACTCGATAATTAAGAAGTTATTTACAAAGTCTTCTTTTGGGGTATTATATACCACCAAATCAATACAAATTACCAAAGTGTACAAAATAAACACTATTACATAAGGACAAATTAGGAAGAAAACAAAAAGAAACCAAAAAAGTCAAAATGTAGCGGAGGGTTGAAATTTGCAACCCTTGCAATTTACACCAAGGTTCTCTTGTCTTCTTTTAGGTTCTGCTTTTCTTATGCTTTGAGAAGCTCACGAATTTTATTGATTTCTTCATGCTTAAGCTGAATCCCTATCTTCAAGATGTATAGCCTTCAAAAACAACAAAACTTGCCACAAAATTTGATTAGTAGCCCTACTAGGTTCTTAACATGCCAATTGGGTTAATTAGGTTGATTACTACACAAAAAATGCTTAAAAACGAAAGTGCTAAGGGTATGAAATAGCACTTTTTAGGTAGTAATCATTCAATTTTCTTATCAATCCCTAAGGGAATGATATCTGGACTTAAAAATCCACTTTATAACTGACATTGCTGTAAGCAGTAGTGATGTAGACGGAGTGGAATTATAAATATATTAAATAAAAGTAGAAACTTTGAAGTGGAACAACAAGTTTTGGTGCGGGATTGGGGACTTTTGGTTAGTCTCTGGCAGTAGTATCGCAATACTTTCCAAATTACTTGTAACCTTAGGTCTAGGGCATGATTTCACTTAGGGGTACATTTGATCTGAGATTTGGATTTAAATGAAGTGTGTTATTGTTTATTTGTTGTTGGCGGATTTCACTTTTGTTATACTGATCTCTCTCTAGTCTTTAGTACATCTCTTGATTTTAAGTTAGGGTCATCTCATCCTTAATTATCAGGAGTCATTAATATTAAGAAGTTTGTTTGCCATGTTGAACCATAAGGTATCTCTGGCCCAGGTCTTAAAATAATTCATATACATCTCTCTCGAGGAAATCGACTGTAGCTAATTAAAACAAAAATTCAAATGAAGGTGTGTCAAACTATTTGAAATAGAGCATACTATAGATACATCCATGAGTTAAAAAGTATAGATATAAGATAAAATCCATCTCGAAAGAATCGGCAATAGTCACTTATAATTGAAAAACGAACTAGAACATTCTAAAATAAGTAACTACTATTATTTATTTGAATCCATGATAAACAAGAAATAGGGAGAGAAAAATTGATTAGCATCTCCTAGAACGTCATCTTGGATTGATCCCTCCACTCCGTCTCGCATTTTCTCACAAAAGTCACGTCATTTCTTCTCCCCTCCAAGCTAGGGCTTATCCCCATTTTATATCCACACAATTCTGTCTCGAAATGGTAAGTTTACTGGCTAAAAGTTTCCAGCAAGGTCGCGACGTGATGTAAAAGTCTGTTTTGCTTGGTCTCTGTCACATTGCGATGTCAAATGGATTTGCTAAAATCTCCTATTGGCCACGTCACGATGTTAATATTCCATGTTGTGACGTCACTTGCAGCTGCTATGTATGGCTTTTTCATGTCGTGACGTCGAGGTCCACGTTGCAACATAAGGCTTTGCTCTAAACATCTTCTCTCTATTACATCGCAATGTTGAAGTTCACGTCGTGACGCGTGAGCACCTTTCTTGAATTCTTCATTCACTTCCTTTTTTCTATGTTTTCATCATTTTTCGCTCATGCTCTGGATCTTCCCTAAATCAAAATTTGAGAGGAACAGGCATTAAAACTTTAGAAATTACAATAAAATCATGTGCATGATAGGAGAAATAGTATGATTAACTTGATGTAAAATTACACCTATCACCCCGAGCTTAAGGTTGCTTGCCCTCAAGCAAAGGTAAGAACCACACTTCAACATAAGTATGAGAGAGTTAGGCTTTAAGTGAATGCACATTTGCCTCACTGATCTTGTCAAACTAGTATCATAAGGGAAAAATCAAGGTTATGTAAATTTTAGAAAATCCTCGACCCTCAAAATTGAAATAACCCATGCTTCCTGACCCTTATGCGTGTGTGTGATAAGTCATTCTAGCAACCGTCTGACTCGAATATTTTATGCAAACCTGGCTTGTAATGGACCTCTATACATTAAATGTATTAGGACTCCATATGACACACCCCACCCCACTAGTGGCGGTGTGCAGCCACCTCCTGAAAATCCCCGATCGATTTACCTCTAACGACTAGAAAATCCTGTGAGAAGCGAAAGCTGGTATTGCTTCTTTGAAAACTCCCATAAAAATTTTCCTTTTTCGAATCCACGTAAACCTGGGTACACTTTTCCAAATATGTGACAATGTAATCTTTCAAAAGAGCCTCAAGCTCGACACATTTTCACAAAACTACACTATGTACATACATATGCTCATTACTCTAATTCAAAGTATTTCCTTACAAAATATTATCGCAATAACATTCTGAAAGTCAGGAGAATCCTATTGCTCCATCCATCATGCACATTACCTGGAAAATAGTTTTAAAATAGGAAAATAATGAGCTAAGCGAGCTTGAGTAGTGTATGCTTTATAAAATGTTTTTAGCACCGAAAAACATCTCAAAGCTGTAAAACTCTCTTTTACGGGATATTTTCGAAGCCTTGCTACTTACTTTAAAAGTTTCTAAAACTTTCTATACTTGCTTTCTTTTAAAAGTTAAAAAAAAAAACTTTTCATACTTGCTTGCTTTACCTTGCTTTGCTTTAAAAGTTTCTCAAACTTTTCTCAAATCTCTTGCTTTCAAGTTTATAAAACTTTTTATAAACAGAACTGGTCTCGGCCGCATGCTTTAAAATAAACGGGAGCACAGGCTCAGCGGGTTTCTTTAAAATCAAAGAAAGCAGGCTTGGGCTCAATCAAGCATTTGAAATAAAAGCAGGGCACAGGCTCAGTTCGTTTTGAAATAAAAATGGAGCTGGGCTCAACGTTTGCTTTAAAATAAACACGGGAACTGGGCTCATCAATTTACCGATGGTTGATTTCAAAGCGTATAAAACATGCTTATAAATCATCAACCATGGAGGCCTTTCACCTTCTTTGTACCACTGAGTGAGCACGGGGCTTGGGCATCGGTAGTGCGATTAAGGACTGGGTCCACATCACTAGGTGGAAGGCAGCTCGATTCCCTTTTTCATTAAATATGGTGGAATTGACTGGGTCTCCATCACCGTAATTTAGTTAGCAGCGTTAACCACATATACTCCAGTCAGTGCCCGGTCTCCTTTACAAATGCCATGATCGTAGACTAAGTTTGCCGACGAGCAAATCTAAAATGCATGAATGATATCCTAACACCGCCCCATGCACGTCTACGAATACCTCGTAGGTATGCTTGCTTAAAACTAAGGATTTTAGTTAGGTTTGTTTTCGAAAATATTCTTTTTGCTTGCTTGAAACATGGTTTAATAATTCAAAACCATTGTTTGCTTGAATATAGTTTGATAATTCAAAACCATTGCTTGCTTTTTAAAAGTATGGTTGAATAAATCAAAACCATTACTTATTTTCTTTTCACATATGGTTAGATAAAACCATTTACTTACTTTGCTAAATTCATTTGCTTGCTTTTCAAACATAGTTTACAATCAAAACCATTTAAATACGATGTAAAGCAGTTTATAATAATAATACACTAGTATTTAAAAAAATAGGTTTAGAAACGCTCCACCTTTTTGCTTACTAAGCTTAAGCACGACTCCCGCTACTCACATAACTGCTTTTAGCCTACACTGACGAAGATATAGGCGAAAATATTAATCGCGCAACGTAATCATATAAGCTTAGCATTATGTCATAGACTTATTCATGTACTCAGCGCCGGCCAGAAGTAGCAGTGCGCTCGTTTTCATTGAGTTCAGTCTTCTTTGAACCTCTCTTAATCATTTAGTAAGGTTCACATGTCTGATCCCGGTGTGTGAATTTAGAAGCAACTATACAAAACACAAAATGCGGGCATTTCAGAGTACCATAGTATCGATGCCCAGGTACCGGTGGGTTACATTGTGTGTCTAGGGTGCCACCATGTTTAAATCTGGTACCTCCTCGCGTGGTTTTACTTGAAATGCTAATTTTGCATCTTTTGGTACCAATTCTCTTGCTCTGACTTCTCCGTTCCATAATACCTCAAAAACCCGACATGTAATCCTAACTCAAAACAACTCCACAACACTTGAATTGGTGATTTGGAACTTCTTATTACCAAACCACAGGTGAAAATCCAGAATTCAACCCCAGGTCACGATTCCTCTGAAAACCACATAATTTTATTAGTTCCATGTTTATTTTATACCAGCTAGGTTTTACCACAAAACTTCAAAATTCTAGGTTTGGGTAATCTCTTCCCTGAAACCCTAGAACGAACAACTAATCTCCATACGAAACCACAGACATCAAAACCCAAATTACACATGATTCCATGCACAGATTTCTTAGCTCTTCTCATTACTCATGTATCTTCTTATGTATCTTCCTTGCTCTATTCTTCTCTCTCCATGGTTTGCCCTAGCAAAATGAGACCAAAATGAATTTTGGGTTTGTATCATGGCCTTTTATAGTCTCAACTTTCTCCTAATTATAATTAGGTCCTCCATCTCTCAAGAATTGCAATGTAACTTATGTTATTTCTACTTTGGCATACTATCTTCTTTGCTTATGACCTTTATGTCCCATTTGATCAATTACCATTTTACCCTTGCTCTAGTACAAAATTTTGGGTTCATAAATTTATCATTTCAATTTCATCATAATAGCAACTCCCGAAAAATATTCTGATGTCGCGAATTTTACATATGTGCCCTCTGATTGTGTCACTATCACGCTCTTTCGGGACGGGCGTTACAAATCCTCCCTCAGCAGAACATTTTGTCCTCGAAATGAACAAACTAAACTCAAGGAAAGGAAGGTACCTCATTCGAAAATAATTGAGTCTTGTGGCGCATCCCGAGCCTACGGCTCCCCAGTAGCTACTCCCTCATGATTCTTCCTGAAACTTTAGCAGAAGAATTACCTTATTCCTCGACACACATTCCTTATGATCTACAATCTGCCACAGTGTTTCTCATAAGTCGGGTCTCCTTTAGCTACATTGCTCTCTCAACACATGTGAAGGATGCGGGATATATTTCCTTAACATCGACACATGAATATCATGAATCCTTGATAACTCTGAGGGTAACCCCGACTTGTAAGCTCTTGCCCTTGCTCCGCAATCTCGCTAAGGTCCTATATATCTCGGACTAAGCTTACCTCGCTTCCCAAATCTCAAAACACCTTTCCAAGGGGAAATCTTCAAAAAGACCCGATCACCTATCTCGAATTGCAAGTCTCTGCGACGGTTGTCCGCATAACTTTTCTATCTATCTCTTGCTATCTTGAGTTATCTGACGACTTTCACTCTCGAAGAGTGATTTGCCTTGGTCGGGGCCTACTAGTCTTCTTTCACCAACCTCATCCCAACCTGCTGGAGTCCACACATTTCCTATCATACGATTACCTCGAATGGAGCCATCTCTATAATGGTCGTAGTTTGTTGTTGTAGCGGGCTCCCGGTGCCAAAATGAGTATCCCGACTCCCCTTGAATTCCATCACATAAGCTCTCGTATATCCTCTAACGTGCGGAATAGTCCTCTCGTGACCATCAGTACGAGGATGAAATCTTTGTCTTTGAAATGAGCGAAATTACCTAAAGCTATTTGCAAACTAGGCCAAAACCTAGATATAAACCTAGGGTCTCGATATGAAACTATCGAAACTGGAGACTGTGAAGTCTCACTATCGTCCACGTCTGGCCCAGACTGACTTTTCTAGAATCTGACGTGGCGGTAGAAAATGAAGCGTACTTAGTTAATCGATCAACTATCACCCATATAGCATCATGTTGTCTACGAGTCAGTGGAGGAACTGCAAAATCATAGTGATCTTTTCCCATTTCCATGCGGAATAGGGAGTAGTGTTAATATCTTCCGCGAGCCTCGATGCTCTGCCTTCACGCCCCGACGGGGTTAGGCACTGGAGATGAAACTGCGATCTCTTTCTTCATCCCATTTCACCGGTAATGTTCTTTCAAAGTCTGTACACATCTTAGTACTACTGGATGCATAGCATACACGGATGAATGTGCTTCTTCTATGTCTCTCTTATTCATGCCTCTACTTACACCGATTTCGGCCTTTATTATCGTGCGAGTAAGTCTACAATTTGACTTCTGCTTTCTTTCATTTTCCATCTCTTCCTTAAGCTTAAGCATCTGTGGATCTTGCTCTTTTATACTGCTAGAATCGATCCTTAGAAGGAGTCTAACATGAAATGTGGCTAACAAGGCTCCACAGATCTGACCTCGATATCGCCCCTAAAGCTCTCGGATCAAAGCGGTGGAAGATAACTTTGATCTCATGGCAGAGGCGAGAACTCTGAGTCCTTCTCGAGGCATTTTCTATGACGTGCTTTTTCTGGATGGTACTCAATAGTACGGGCGTGGTCATAATCAACTCAAGCCATCTTCTTTGCCTCAAGTTTAACTCTTTTGGGGTGAATATATTATGAAGACTCTTATGATGCGTAAAGAGATCCTGAACACCATATAAATGTCTTCTCCATATTTTAGAGCAAACCACATTCTTCATGACTCTAAGTAGTGTGTAGGGTAATTCTCCTCATGCTTCTTTAGTTATCTAGAGGCATATGCAATCACCTTATCATTAAATGGCTCTGACGAGCCTTGCTTGGAAGCATCGTATAAAACCCGCAAACCCATTATCTTCCATTAAGCGAAGCTAGGCGGAGGCTGAAGTTAATCTATCCTTGACTCCTCGAAACTCATTGTGAGCATCCACCAATCATACTTGACATCTTTCCTTGTCGACTTGAGTCGATTAGAGTGCTATCTGCAGAGAACCCCTCGACAAACTTCTGTAATAACACGCTAAACCAGGAAGCTTGAGCCTCGACACATTCTTTGGTGGTTTCAATTTACCACGGCTTACATTTTCTGAGGATCGCTCCACCCACCGGTGAGGATCCACATGACTAAAGGAATGCCACCTATCAAAGCCAAAGCCCGACACTTGCTCAACTTGGCATACAGCGTCGCTCAGAATTCTGCGACCACGATCTCGGGTGCTGCGAGATGTTTCTCTGAACTACACAAGATACAGTGGACTATCATCGATAAAAACTATGACGAACCTATCCAAATATGACTGGACTACCCAGTTCATCAAATCCATAAACGTTGCCGGAGCATTAGTCAAGCCAAACGGCAAGAAAAAAAGAAAGAAAATGCAAAGTGATAGAAAATCTCATAAATCTTGGGTTGACTCTTAAGAAGCACTCCATTTTATGTTCAACTAGACCAAGCTGCATCTCCATGAATGAAATGCAAAGACTACTCCTTTATTGCTTAGGCTGGGTGCAATATTGTGGTTGTTTTTTTAATGTCGATTTCTCCTTCAAAATATGGCTTCAATGTAATGTCCCAAAAATAGCGTTTTCGTGTTATTATTTTACTTTATAACTTTTTCTCCTATTATAAATTTTTATTTTATTTATTCGATATTTTATTGGTTTTAAGTGATAAAAATAGAGGTTTAAAGTGAGAATTCGCATAGTGGATTAGTGTACTTTAATTAAGCCACAATGGGTTTAATGATATGTTTATGGTATAACTGATTAAATTTGAAATTTTAGATTTAAATGCTAAATGAAAAAAATAGGAATTAATACAGAGTCAGGTCAAAATAGTAATTTAATCAAATGAAGACCCAATTAAGCAAATGAAGAGAGTATATGCGAGAAGTAGAATGTGATAAGTTTTGTGGCTAAATAGAAATGAAGGGCTTTAATGCAAAAATGGGAAATTATCCTTTAGCCAAACATGGCCTTATACATGAAAGGGATATAAGACCAAATCTTGTCTTGTAAAGGGGGAAGAACACATTTTGGTTTTGGGAGAGCTTAAGGCTACAGTGCTTGTGGGGGATGAAGCCAAATTTAGTTTGATTTACTCCGTTGTTTTCAAGGTTCTATGTGATCGAAAGGAAGAAGAAGGAAGAGAGAAAGCTTCGTGAGAGATCAGTCGAGTTAAGAACCCTCTAACTTCCTCTTTGATTGTGTTTAGGTTTGGTAAAACCCTGCTTTTGTATATATATATTTGAGTTAAAGATTAAGAAGCCTTTTTGCTTTGATTAGGATTGGTTTTGATGAATTTTTGTATAAATGAAATGTTGGGGTTTTATAGGAGATGCTGTCAAAATTTTCCAAAACCCATGATTTTGTTTTGGCCATAACTTGGCCATCACTCATCCAAATTGAGTGATTCAAATTTTTTATTAAACTAGACTTCTAGAGAATGGTTTTCGCGGGATAAATTCAATTTGATTACATTGGTCCGCCATCAAAGTGAGCTTTGTTTAGATGAAAATTACAGTTCGGTTTGGCTAAGTTTGGTGTTTAGTATATTTTGGTATTTAGGACATAAGTTGAGTTTTACTCATCCAAGTGATTGATTCAAGTTGTCGGTAAACTAGACTTCTAGGAGAACGAACTTTCTTGAAATAAGTATATTCAAAATTTGACCCCATTAGACCCAAAAATTTGTCAAAGCGAAGATCTGTTTTTGGGCAAATTCAGGTTCTGCTTTGAAAATAGAGTAGTCTCGGTTGTTTAGAACATATCTTGAGTTTCGATGCTTCGAATTGGATGATTCCAATTTCTGAATAAAATAGATTTATAGAGGAAAAATAGACTTGAAGGAATTTAGGTAAAATATGTCTCATTTGTTCCCAGAAAATTTTACATGTGAAGGTGTATTGGGTAGAAATCAACCCTAACCAAAAACACTAGCATGCATGGTTGATATTTTCTCTGTTTGTGATGGATTAGGGGTAGGTGGCAGAGGCTTGAGTAAGATCGGGATTCAAGGATAGGAGTCAGGAAGCGACAACCTTTTGGTTTGTTCTTCTCATTTCTTTTCTTATTGCGGCTTGTATTGGTTGTAAAAACCGAAATGATTTACATGGAAAATGCATGTGTGCTTTGTTTTAACATAATGATTTGTCTTAGTGAATGGGAAATTGATTGCAAATAGATTGCCATGAAAACTGCATGAGCGTCAAAATGTTTTTATTGGGGTATATATGTATATACAATATTGTTATTTACTATGATGAATATTGTGCCCTTAAGAATGTTATCCGTCGTATTCGGGTTAAGGATAGATTGAGTATACCAATAAGGGTCAATTAGCGATGTGCAAAATGAAATGAGGATTTATAGTGGCATCACAGATCCATGACCAACGAGGACATTATCGGTAGTGTACACAAAATATGTTGTAAATAACTGCCGTGACCGACGGGATCATCTTGTGTTATTAAATGTTTTTTCTTGAAACATAGCCCGGCGGGACAGTCTTAGGTGATTCCACATTATCCTATGCCTTTGAGAGTCATGGTTAAATTCATTTAAGGGAAAACTTATAAGTAAATGTAGAAATGCATAATTTGAGTTTTGAATGAAAATTACATATATATTGTTTATTGCATTGACCATTGAAAATGTGCGAAATTTTGTTTTCGAAAAGATGCATATATTTTGTGTTTGATTGAAATGAGTTAGGAATGCATAGAACCACTAAGCATAAATGCTTAGCCATTTGTTTATAAATGCGCTTGAGTGCCAGAAGTGAGATAGGGGAGTAGATCAAGGGCCCAGTAGATCTGGGTCATTGTTGAATCATGTGTGGAGTATAAGTAAATGCTCCATCTCAGCCACACATACCCATTCATTTCAAAAGAAAAAAAAATCTGTATAATTGTTTGCATTGCAAAAAAAGATCTTTCAATCTTATGGGAAGAGTATATTTTGACTTACGTTTAGACATGAACTACAATGTTTTGTAAATGATTTAAAAAGGGTAAGAAATGTCGTATTGTATAAATGTGGGAATTGAGCAAATTATGGGCTCTCTACCGTGATTGTATATATATATATATATAATGCGTATTAGTAATGGGATCATATTTTCATACATACATAAATATGATTTAAATGGATATTAAATATCCCATTGAAAATAAGTATATGAAATGTGTTTTCTGAGATAAATGAATTTAGTGGTCCGGCGTCCACAGATTAGGTCCAGCTGAGTGGGTCAGGTGAGATTCCGGGACGGTCGGCGTGACCGTTCAGCCTTTGCTCGTTCACCTTGAATGTGTCTTTTTATGGGTGTGTCACTTCTATAGCACCATGCGGGAATACTTGTGTCATAGTGAAGGGTCCTAGCCATCTTGACCTTAATTTTCCTCAGAATTGCTTCATCCTCGAATTAAACAATAAGACTACCCCACATGGTACTCATTTTGAATAAGGTTCTTATCATGCCATATTTTTGTTCTCTCCTTGTATATTCGAGCACTTTCATATGCCTAATTTCAGAATTCATTGAGCTCATTCCGTACAGAACCTCTTTGCACCAACTAAATGCAAGTCAAGGTTGAGTTGCCTAGTGGCCTAATATGATTTATGTTCCAACTCAACTAAGAGATGACATACTTTTCCATAGACTAGTTTGTAATGAGACATTACTATCGAGGTCTTATAGGTTGTTCGGTATGCCCATAGTGCATCATCAATCCTCTTTACCCAATCTTTCTACGAGATGCTTACAGTTTTCTTGAGGATTTTCTTTATTTCGAGGTTAGAGAGCTCTGCTTGCCTATTTGTCTAAGGATATTATGCTAGTGCAATTCGATGCTCTACTCTGTACTTGACCAACAAAGCTTCAAAAGGTTTATTATAGAAGTGGCTACTTCTATCGTTGACGATTGCCCGAGGTATTCCAAATCTGGAGAAAATATGCTTCTTTTGGAAATTCAATACTACCTTACCATCATTTGTTGGGGTAGCAATTGCTTCAACCCATTTCATTACACAATCCACTGCTAATAAGATGTACTGATTTCCATAAGAAGAGGGGAATGGCCCCATGAAATCGATTTCCAACACATTAAATAACTCAACCTTAAGGATGGTCTTCAAGGGGATGTCATTCCTATGAGATATGATCTCCATTCTTTGACACTTATCATAAGTCATCTGAAAGCACCGTCTTTGAAAGAGATGGCGATAAAATCTAGCGAAGTACTTTAGCTACTGTTTTGCTATCCCTATAGTGACCTCCACGCTGAAATGAGTGGCAATGCTCTAATATGGGCCTTATCTCATTCTTTGGGATGCATGATGAGTGCAAAACTCATCTATGTTTTGAGTTCATTTCACATGCTATTTTGTGCATTTTATATCCATATTCATGTAAAACTCATAAAATTTCCTCTAAACTTAGTTTTGTAGGATTATTGATGAAAAGCAAGTGATTTGGCAAGAAATGTGAGCAATATATTTCAAGAAGAGTCAACAAAGTCTCACGACGCGCCACTGGGAAGATAGAATTTTCTGTACCATCTGGAGCCATCAAATGGTTCAAATTCTCTCATGGCTTGCGTTACATTCAAGAGCTTTCCAACGGTACTCCACCGCCCAAATCAGGAGTTAAAATGAAGAAGTTATGGCCCCCAGACAAGTTGGAGAAAGAAAAACAAGTTGCTGTCCAGAAACTTAGTCGCGACCAGGAAATTGTGTTGCAACTAGAAAACTTGGTGTACGTCTAAAAAAATTGTGATGACAGGTTGCTATTTTGCGACGAAAAAGCATTTAGGCACAAAAGGCCAAAAGTGATATTTTGACCCTAGATTTCAAGCCCATTTCACCTAAGACCATATATATACTCGTTTTTAGGTAAAGAGGCGTGGGAGATTAGAGAGCCTCTCTCATGGGTTTCTCTCTCTAGACTGCCCATTTTCCGGTTTTCTACATATTTTGATTGTTTTAGATTTTAGAGTAGTTTAGAGCAGATTTTATTTCTAACTGAATAGATTTTGGTGCTTTGTATAACGGAGATTCGAGATTTCACTAAAGGTTCGAGACAAAGATTGAAGCTAAAAATGCGGATGTTCTGCTCTCTCATGGGTTTTCTCTCTACAAGCTGCCCGTTTCTTAGTTTTATACTGGATTTTTATTTTTAATAGATCTTAGAGTAGTTTTAGGGCATATTTTATTTCTATTGAATAGTTTGGTCTTTGTATAACGAGATTCAGATTTCACTAAGGATTCGGACAAAGATTGGAAGCTAAAAATGCGGATGTTCTTTCTCTCATGGGTTTCTCTCTCTAAAGCGCCCATTTCTTATTTTTGCTCTGATTTTTATTTTAATCGTCTTAAGTAGTTTTAGAGCATATTTTACGCCTATTGAAGAGATTTGGTCTTGTACTCAGATATTCAATTTATTTACTGTTGAGGCGAAGATTTAAGCTCAAATCTGGATTTTCTCTTCTTGTCTCTTGATTTCTTTCTTCATTTTCTTACTTTTTGTTTGATTTGTGATGATTGGAATCCAGTAATGGAACATTAAACACCATACAGGGTGAGGATTAATTGTTGAACATTCCAGATTCTGCGGTTTGATTTATTTGTGGGTTTGAAAGCGAATTTATATAATTAGTATTAATCTATAATGGCCCATTTGGAATATTAGTAAGCTTATACCCACCAAGTGCATCTGCTCTGATTTCCAGGAGGCCCTCTGAGTGACACAGAGATGGAGATTCATGAGAGTAAAGAGCGGTAACTTAGGGGTATGTTAGACTAATATCTTGGAACTAATGAACTCTGAAAAATTACTTTGATAGATCACTAATTTACTCATGGTGTGAGGATTAATTAGATGATGTATCAATTTAGTTAATCAGTTTCTCCTCAAATTGATAGAAGGATCTTGATCGGAGTGTTAGGAAAGATCTAATCAAGGAGATAGAAAATTTTATTAAGATTTGAAGGGCGAATGCAATTACATTGGAGAAGGCTTGCATGTTTTGTCTATGGGGCGAGAATTCTTTAGTCTAAAAATGGTTAGTAGTATTGAAAAAGAAAAACAATCAAATCTTAAAGAGAGTGAAGTTTTACAAGTAGCTATTTAGACCCGTTTGTCGAAAGGAATGTGGTGTGTTAGATAGTGAAATGTATGGTGTATGGAGAAATCAATCTGCTACATTGCTCTTGGACAAATCCATTCAACTCAACAAATGTTACTTTCAAGGAAATGCAAAGCTGTTTGTATATTATCCTCATCCCTAGTGACTCTCTTCGTACTTTTAGAATTAAGTAGTTGTTTATTTGGTAGATTTTTAGGATTAAGTTTTAAATCAGTTTTTGTTTCGATTAAATTGATTTTATTGGACATCCTATTTGATCGCCTAAATAGTGAAGAGCCCTTGTAATCGGGGTGATAAAATTCCAATTAGAGAGAACCTCCAATCCTCGTGGGTACGATATCCGGACTCTTAGAAGTCCACTTTATTACTTGTATGACCCGTGCACTTGCGGAAAGGGGTTGAGTGTTGGTAATACTTTTCATTTCAGTTTTTGAGTACACTTACTTTTGTTTCAAATCAGTTTTTCAGTATTTACCACATTCACTCCCTTGGCCATATTTTCACATATACATCATTTGGTCTCTTACAAGTTTTGAGCGCCAGATTCTTAGGGATTAGGCGCGGTTCACTTTACTCTCATTGGAAGTTGACATTGAACGGGTAATTTGCTAATTTAGGCAATTTCAATTTTTATTTTTATCTTTTTGGTTGTGATTTGTTTCTTAGTTAATTTTTTTTTATTAGTATTTTGTACTTTATTTTCTTTTGTTTTTCTTCTTATTTGTTGGTACTTATGGAGGAACATTCAATAGAAGATAGATTTTCCTCTATAGAAGCCAAACTTGAACTACTTCTTCATAAATTGGACCAAAGAATTCACAATGACTCACTCATGGAACAAGGGTATTGCGCTTATCAAGGAGTTCAAATCCCACATTTCGGGAGGAGAGAAGAGTTGTCTCTGTTAAGAAACTGATTTTTATCTACATGGAGAGCAAAAGATGATTAATGCATGAGCGAAGAATTTCCGAGATTTAAATGCCTTCGAGTCAACACTAGTGCTAGATTGAAAAATGTAGAAACAAATAAGTTACTTGGTCGAGCATTCAAGGAAAAATTCTCTAGGACCTCCTAGTAACACTTTGCCCAATCGATAAGATACGTGATACTCCCTTTGGCTTGGTGTGCAAAAATTCCTATCACGAATCTGTGGAAGAAGGTGAAAATGAGCTGGAAATTGAGACAAGGCACTCCTAACAACTTAGATGATGAAGAGTCATTGTGGATAAATGAAGTGAAGAAGTAAGTCGAGTAATGGCTATTCAAAACTATTTTAGTGAAGATTGACATTTACCTTCCCCATGGATTTTATGACTTAGGGCGTGAAGAGGATCCTACAAAATTCTCATATACTAAGAAGACCACTTCTTTCCTCCAAGCAAAGCATGGATTGACATCGACAAGGGGAGCTCACCTTGCTTGTAGATTGAGGAGAAAGCAAAGTTCAATCTTCACCAACCATTACCTTTGATGGAGACGAGAGTGCCAATGAAAGTGCAGCGGCTTGCTTCAATCAAAGGGCACAAGTTTGAACAGTCCCCCTTAAGCATAAATGTGTTTACACCTACATCACATAGAGGGGACTGTTTTGAAGAGTATGGCTGAACCATCAGCACTATAATTAAAGAGTTTGAGTTTCTTTCCTCTCTTCAAAGTGCGAAAGAAAAACATCCTTAAGGTGAATGGTTATGAGAGTGCTTTCCAAGATGAATGATTGGTCAAATGGAAGCACTAGTACTTTCAATGAGTCTAGCTGGACTCTAAAAGCGGAGCAGCTTCTTGGGCAACCTAAGCCATTAATAAGATTCTATCCATTCTCTTTTCTTTTTCTATTTTTTTAGTTATTTAATTTGTTCTTTGTTTTTTTCTTCTTTGGGATGAGAAAATTCAGCGGTGTTTCTTTGTTGTTAGTGTTTTCAGAATAAGGTAAATTTGAAGCTCAACATGTTGTCATGACTAGTTTGCAAGAGCGAAGGAAAGAAGTTGGAAAGTGGTTGATGTAATTATAGTGTGAAGTGAAAAAAAATGGAGTGGAGATGTTCCTTCAATTTTAGGTTTTGAGGTGAAAAGAACCAAATTAGGCCGAAATATAAAGTTGGAAGGTTCATGATCATGCTTGAGAGGTGAAGACAAAGAGATGAGTTTAAGCATGAATGAAAGCATTAAGGACGTTGCTATTGGAGGAATTTTGAAATATATAAGCATGAAGGACTTTTGAAGGATAGCAAGTGATATGGGCAAGAGGAGGCAAAGCTTAAGGAGGAACCTAAGGAGTCAGAAATCATCACCTTTGGACAACATTGACATTCCCAGTTTTTCTGTATTTATTGGGGCTCCAAATGGTTCACCTCGGCCCATGAGCACATTCTACATTGAAGAGCTTTCCAACGAGTCCTTACACATCCAATTCAGAGCTAAATGAAGGAGATATGAGTATATGAGTTGGATAAAAAACGAGTCTTGACGGAATTGCTAACGTGACCCGGCCACTACCGATCACAACAGAGGCTTTAACCCTTCAAAACCATTTTCTTCTTCCTACTTTATACTCTATCTTGCCATACTCTTTCCCTCAACCCTTGTAACTTCTAACCACTTTCAAATTCTTCTCCCATCCACTCAAATCCTAAATCACATTCCTCGATTCATCTTCATCATCTTCAAGCTAAAACCCATCACAAACCCACAAACTTACGCTTTGTTGAACCTAATTTTCCATCATCCATTTCCAAGCATCAAAGAGGAGTTACAATGGAAGAAAATTTTTTTGTGTAGTTGTTTGTTTTTATGGAGTTCTTTGTGGATCATTGTTGATTATGGAGTGATTTGCATGTATGATGAAGGAGGTTTGAAGAATCAAAACTCCTCATTTGAGGTGAAGGAAGTTGGTGCACACAGTGTTTGAGAAAATGCCAAAAGCCACTTTCATGACTCCAAAGAAGCAAAAGAGTGTATCAAGGGTGATACACGATGTCAATGTCTGAAAATCATCAAGGGTTCCTATTCAAAGTGGCGAGACTACAAGGGAGTTCTTTCCCAACTCTCTTTATTACCCTTTTTACTTTATTGCTTCCTTTTGCTCATTGCTAGACATTTAGGACAATGTTCATCTCAAAAGTTGGGAGTCTTTATTTTTGTTAGTTTATCATGTCACACCCACATGTTTGCAAATGACAACTTTGAGGATGGGGGTACTACGAGGTGCTTCTGGATAATGACTTTGTTTGATGCTTCTAACTTACATCTTAGTTTGGTATATTTTTTGTAGTTAGGTTTATTGAGTTAATTAGAGTTTTGCTTGGGGTTGTTGTGATGTCAATAGGACATAAATGAACCCTTATTATGGACAATATTAGAGATAATAGGACTGTCTTAATGAATTATCTCTTTAATAGGCTATTTAGTCTTTGGTTTCTCAAAATCCATGCACGTGGTCACTAAGTACCCATGGCGATTTTGCTTAGGTTAGAGAAGGTTTATGAGAATCCATCTAATTTTGATCTCCATAGGTTCTAGAACTTGTTCTATTATTGTGAGGCGAAATCTTGCGGCAACACAACAATTGAGAAATGATATGGGCCATATGGAAGATTGTGCCTTCCGGCTAATCTGATAATATGCATATGCATATTCCTCTAGTACTGAATGTTGGAGCCTTAAAAGAGCGAGTGCATTTGCCAAAAAATGAAGCCAAGTTTGAAACCCGATAACCTTCCTATACATCACTATCCTCGATAAAGAACCAAACTCACCCATAACATGAGGATTTGAACATAGTGAAATGTGGTGAGGAGCAAGTTTGGGGAGTTATTTTCGAGGTTAAGTTGAAATCAAAGAGATTGTCAAAAAAAAAAAAGAAAGAAAAAAAGAAAAAGAAAAATGTCGAAGTGTAAAAGAAATGAATCTGATAAAAAGTGAGGAGGTGAGTGCAGCCTCGTAGCCTTCCTTACTAAGAGCAAAGTAATCCCAAGGGGTGTCTGACACCTAGTACCCTAAGGCGATTGATGCGAGGGCTATTGATTTAAAGCTCGCTGGGGTTGGTAGAAGCTTAAGGGGTTTTGACATTGCACATTTCAATAACCTTGTCTTAAGAAGGCTTCTTGGTGTTTGTTGAAGAATGCAGAATTTGTGCGAGAAAGAGTGTGTAAGGGAGTATGGAAGGATGCACCTAAATAGGTTACTGGGGTGTTTAGAGTGTCACTATGCGATGGTAAGAATCGGGGGATGGAGTAGGAGGTACATCAATGCGAGAAAATATGTATGTTTTGGGTAGAAGTTTAGCTAAAATGATACTCGACTATACCCCTTGCAAGCCTTACATTCTGAGCTTATAAAGACTGCTTGATCTTGAGAGTTGTGTGTGCTACATTAGTGGAGTGATAAGAACAACAAGCTATGGAACCTAAATAAATTATCTTAGGAGATCTGCGTACTTATCTCAATTCTCATAAACTCATCTAGCTTGCAATTGTTTGGATAGGGGAGAAGACCACACACACATAGAAGTGAGAACCATGATCTAATTTATGCATTATGAGATTAATTCACTATTAAAATGAATAAATTATCTTGATCATTTTCTCTTATATTCCTTGTAAAGGTGAATTCTTGAGACACATATCACACATACCCTTGCAAAGCAGTTACTCGAGTTTGGTTAAATAAAAGGGTGAAATGAACTCTTCTCTTCCATTGCTTGGGAATGAAACTTGGCTTCTTTCTTTTCTTTGCTTGAGGACAAGCAAACTTCAAGTATGGGGGTGTTTGATGAGTCTGAAACTCATCTATGTTTTAAGTTCATTTAACACTATTTTTTGTGCATTTATATCCATATTCATGTAAAACTCATAAAATTTCCTCTAAACTTGGTTTTGTAGGATTATTGATGAAAACCGTGATTTGGCAAGAAATAGGCAATATATTTCCAAGAAGAAGTCAATAGGGAATCTTACGACGCGCCCTTTGGGAAGATAAATTTTTTTGTATCATCTGGAACAACAAATGGTTCAAATTCCCCATGGCTGCATTCTACATTCAAAGAGCTTTCCAACGAGTACTCATACGCCCAAATCCGAGTTCAAACGAAGAAGTTATGGCCCCGACAAGTTGGAGAAGAAAAAGCGAGTTCTTTGTCGGAAACTTAGTCGCGACCAGGAAATTGTGTTGCAACCAGAAAACTTGGTCGCGACCTAAAAAAAATTGTGATGACCAGTTTGCTGTTTTGCAACCAAAAACGCTGGAGAAACCTAAAAAAGGCCGAAAATTGATATTTTGACCTAATTTCAAGCCCATTTCACCCTAGGACCATATATATATACTCGTTTTTTAGGTAAAGAGGGCAGCGGGAAGATTAGAGAGCCTCTCTCATGGGGTTTCTCTCTCTAGACTGCCAATTTTTCCAGTTTTTCTACATATTTTGATTGTTTTTAGATTTTAGAGTAGTTTTAGAGCAGATTTTTATTTCTATTGAATAGATTTTGGTCTTTATTATATGAGAGATTGATTTCACTAAGGTTAGGACAAGATTGAAGCTAAAAATGCGGATGTTCTCTCTCTCATGGGTTTTCTCTCTCTACGCGCCCATTTCTTTAGTTTTTAGCTGCTGATTTTATTTTTAATAGATCTTAGTAGTTTAGGGCATATTTTTATTTCTATTGAATAGATTTCGGTCTTTGTATAATAGAATTCAACGATTTCACTAAGAGTTCGAATAAAGATTGAAGCTAAAAATCTGGATGTTCTTCTCTCATAGTTTCTCTCTCTAAGCGCTTATTTTCTTATTTTCTTCTGATTTTTATTTTAATAGATCTTAGAGTAGTTTTAGAGCATATTTTACTTCTATTGAAGAGATTTCGGTCTTTGCCTCGGATATTCAATTTATTTAATTGAGCGAAAGATTTAAGCTCAAATCTGGATTTTCTTGTCTCTTGATTTCTTTCTTCATTTCTTACTTTTGTTTGATTTGTGATGATTGGAATCCGAGTAATGGGTTATTAAACACCTCTAGAGGTGGGGATTAATTGTTGAACATTCAAGTTTGCGGAGTTTTTAGTTATTTTGTGGAGTTTGGCTGAATTTATATAATTAGTATTCTTATAATGAAGCTGATGGAATATTAGTAGCTTATACCCATAAAAATTTGTATCTTTATACGATTTCCGGGAAGGCCCTCTGAGTGACACAGTGGAGATTCATGAGAGTAAGAGCGGTAACTTAGGGGTATGTTAGACTAATATCTTGGAACTAATGAACTTCGAAAAATTACTTTGATAGATCACTAATTTACTCATGGTGTGAGGATTAATTAGATGATGTATCAATTTAGTTGATCAGAGGTTTCTCCTCAAATTGATAGAAGGATCTTGATCCCGTGTTAGCAAAGATCTAATCAAGGAGATAGAAAATTTTATTAGATTTGAAGGACGAGATACCAATTACATTGGAGAGAACGCGTTTCATCTGTAGAGCGAAAATTACGTAGTCCTAAGACATGGTTGTGAAGTATTGAAAAGAAAACAATCAAATCCCAAAGAGAGTCAAGTTTTACAAGTAGCTATTTAGACCCATTTGTCACGAAAAGGAATGTGGTGTGTTAGATAGTGAAATGTATAGTGTATGGAGAAATCGATCTATACTACACATTGCTCTTGGAGCCAAATCCGGCGTGACTCACAAATGTTGCACTTTCAAGGAAATGCAAATGTTTTGTAAATAATTATCCTCATCCTAGTGACTCTT
Source organism: Tetrastigma voinierianum (assembly GCA_016808115.1). Taxonomy (NCBI): domain Eukaryota; kingdom Viridiplantae; phylum Streptophyta; class Magnoliopsida; order Vitales; family Vitaceae; genus Tetrastigma; species Tetrastigma voinierianum. Next base: position 149,270 of record JAEQBH010001024.1, read on the forward strand.
CATACCTTTTAAATTAAGTGATTGTTTATTTGGTAGATTTTAAGTTAGTTTTAAATCAGTTTTTGTTTACGATTAAATTGATTTTATTGGACATCACATTTACGATCGCCTAAATAGTGAAGAGCCCTTGTAACTAGGGTGATAAAATTCCAATTAGAGAGAACCTCGATCACCGTGGAGTAAATGGGACTCCTAGAGTCCACTTTCCTTCACTTGTATGACCCGTGCACTTGCGGAAGGGGTTGAGTGTTGGTAATACTTTTCATTTCAGTTTTGAGTACACTTGCTTTGTTTCAATCGGTTTCGATGTTACCACATTCACTCCCTTGGCCATATTTTCACATATACATCATTTGGTCTCTTACAATGCATCACCTTATAATTTGATATGTACAATGCTTGTGAAGAATCGGATCCTTCCAATAGTAATGTTTCAAATCTACAAAGAAGTTTTTCTTCTGTTGATATGATAACTCAGGAGGAATCACCTTTGCCAGAAGGTAGTTGACTAGATCTGTGGACCAAGGGGTGTCCTTCTTGCTAGAAATAGCTAGTAACTGCTTATCAGGAAAGCTGTCATTAATGCACAATTGTTTCTTCTTTCCCTCATCTGGTCCATAAAGTCTTGATAAATGGTTTGCTACTAGGTTTTTAGTGCCCTTCTTGTCTTTAATCTCCACATCAAATTCTGAAAAGTAGTACCCAGTGGATTAATCTTGGTTTTGCATCTTTCTTTGCCATAAGATGCTTCATAGTAGAATGGTAGTAGCCCATGAATCAACGCTTTATCTAATAAGATACAGCAGATTTGTCACATGCAAACACTACGTCACAATAATTATTTCTCGATCATCCGTGGATTGATTGGAACCATTCAACGTCTTATTAGCATAGTAAATGACATGGGAGTCTTTTCCTCTCCGCTATCCCAAAACTACTTCGACATCATAGTTGCTTGCATCACACATTAACTCATAAGGGAGGTTCCAATCTAGTTCAACCACGATTGGCATTGTGACTAACTTCTCCTTGATTGTGAGCTCTTTAGCACTCCGTATCGAAATCAAAAGGTGTGCCTTGTATAAGGAGGTTAGAAAAGGGCTTTGTGATTTTTACAACGTCTTTGACGAACCTCCTATAAAAACCTGCATGGCCCAGAAAACTCCTCATTCCTTTAATATTGGTTGGTGATGGCAACATCTTAATGGCCTCTATTTTGGCTTTGTCTTTGCTTTATCCCTTTCTACAAATTGATGTCCCGACATTGTACTTATACGTACCATAAGTGACATTTCTCTAATATAGTACTAGGTTGGTTTCTTCACATCTCACCCCAATACTAGTTTGGGGTTGTCAAAGGTATTTATCAAAAGGTAGCTCCAACCTCTTGAAAAGTCATCCATGATCACTTCTATGCTCATTTCCACTATGTTGGAGAATATGGTCATCATCTGATCCGTAATCATCCATCGTACTAACATTAACATGCATTCTATAATGCATCCCATTGAAAGTTAAAGATAATGGCACCACATGATTTCAAAAGCATATGAAAAGGGTTTTCAACACTTGAACTAAAATGATCCATAAATCGATTCAACTCTTGAATCATTAACTTGGAATTCGCTCTTGAATTTCTAGTGATTGACTCTTAAACCACAAGACCGATTCAATTCTTGAATCCTGGCTACCATGAGGTACAGATTTCACCCAAAGATCTTTGAAGGTAATTTCACCATGGTTTTACATTTTTCTCAAAATCACTAAAAACCATAGTTAAAGAAATTTAAAGTTGAACACTTCAAACTTAACCTGCATTATTTCATCTTGCTCATACAATTAATGAGAAATCAAACTGATGCAAGGATAAACAAAGGAAAAGGGAAAAACCTCATTGTCAGCCTTCACGTTGCGACTTGAAGCATACAGTAGCCTCATGGAAGCGCCCACATCACGATGTCACCTTCTCATCGCGATGTAGGAGGTGGGACCACTAGGAATATCATGTTCTTGACGTGGCGACCCACGTATTTGTGGCGTTGCGGGTTCTTAAAGTCATTCGCCAGCGTGAGCCACACATAGAGACATTGCCTGGGTTCATAACCCACGTCGCGATGTGAGCCCCAACCATCCGTAGATTTGATAAAAATTCCAACTTTGGGAGTTTTAATCTCATCCAAACCCTTTTTTCTTCATTATAGACCAAATTACATGAAGAAGAACATTTGATCAACCCTCTTCAAAATAAAAATCTCATTTTTGAACATTTGAAAAACATGGGTGAATGAAAACTCTACGACAAAGAGCCAGATTTTGATGCTGATTGTGCTCTAATAAGCTGTAATAGGGTTTTGAAGGTGGCATCTCATGCCAAAACAATCGTAAACAATACAAAAATTTCTCCAAAACCCCACCCAAGGACCCCTTTAGACATCAAATTTGCTTTAAGTCAAAGATGAGGGTGTGAGATTACCTTGTATCGGTTTCAAAAACCGATCCAATGGTCAGTGCAGCAAAGATTGAAGCAAACCAAGTCCTAGGTTCGCCTCTAACATCACGAGAAAGAGTGGAGTCGATAACCTTTGAAATGAATAGAAAGAAGTCCCCGTGCTAGCCAAGTCTCGATCTGAAGAGGGAAGCTAAAATTCGATCTCACCAAGAGGAGTTGTTCTTGAATAACGCTCTCTCTCTATCTTTCTTGAGCACCTTTCATGAGAGGAGTGAGCAAAATGGCTTAGTCTTGTTAGGGTTTTCCATAAAGGTCTTTTTATAGGAAAACCTTAGCTCATGAAAATGTCTAAAGTGTCACTCTCTTTAAGAGATGATAGGATACATGCATCCCTATGTGTTATGACGTGTTTTCTCATGGGCCATAAGCCCATGAACAAGCCTAAGCTTGCACTCTCTCTTAGTGAGGGCCTTCGAACTTGGGATTCCACTTATCCCATGACATTCCATTCTCGATATTGAACTCCCTCATATTTAGATCACATCCAAATCTGTTTTATATTATCCTCACACTTTTCTAAGTGTGTGACCCATTAGGTTTCCGGTTATGTTATCTTGTGTTGCAACTATTGAATCAAGCAAATCATGAGTGGCGTCTATGACACATCATATTGGTCGATTATTTGGAGAGTAATTAGTGCATTGCTAACCCTTGTAGACAAATACCACGCTGGTCGTTCTTTCATAAACTATACTTCCTTGGTTTAGAGTGTAACACCCCGAAATATACCCTAGTCGTTTTCAACATGTTTAGGGTATTTTGTAGGTATAATTTGAATTTTTAGTAAATGTTATTTTGCTAAGTGAGAAAATTTAGAAACCCGAAATTTGTACAAGATCTGAGGTAAGTGGAATTTGTTAAGAAACGGGATATAAAAGTCATAAGATAATAAGATTATATGCCAAGTAGAATTATAGGAAGTTGTGGTGCAAATAGAGAATTTGAGGACAAGAAGTGCAATAAAAGGGCCATAAGTCAAAGAATGCATTTTGTGGCAGCAAGGCCTTATGAAGAATAAGTGGATAAGACCCATTGAGGGTCTCTCATTGTGCATTTGGAGAGCAAAGCGTGAAGGAGAGAAAGGAAGAGAGAAAGAGGAGAGAAAGAGAAGAGAAGAAAGAAGAAGAGAAGAAGAACAGGAAGAAGAAGAGGAAAGGTATGGATGCTATGATGATTTTGTATGGAAACTATTTGAATATGGAACTTGTATGGAAGTGTTTGTATGGATATTAGTGGTTCCATTCCTAGGGTTTAGTTAAGAATTCATCCTAACCCTGGATGTCTTGAAAGTTGGGTTGGTAAAACCCTAATTCATATAAGATGAGTAGGAATCATCCCTTTGAATAGGGATTCTTGGTTTATGATGTTTGGATACATGTTTGGGTGTTAAAAAGTTAACCTAACTTACAAGTACTTAAGTTTGGGTTTAGAAAAACCCTAATTAATCTCTATGTTTGGTTTTGGTTGGGTTAGAATACATTTAGGAGTTGTTTTTGGAGTATTTGAGGTTTTTTGGTTAGGTTTTTAGAAAAATGGACAAAATGATAAAAAATCACGGGCAGTATCGAGGGATCACTATGCATAGTAGTGATCCCACTTACGTGAGGCCACGCCAAGCGTGGCATGCCCACCGTAGTGGCCGAGAGGAGAATTGTACCATCCTTTGATTACATTTCTTGGCTGTAGCCAGCTAAGCATCGCGAAGGGCTATCTTAGTAAGCGTATGCTTGTTCGCGATATAGCAAATTTTTGTGTTTTGTTTTGTTTTTCTTTTCCGTTACTCCGAGGACTTTTCTATTGGACTAATAAGGACCCTATAAGTGTATGATATGTCCATTCATGTTTGTATGGTAAGGGAAAGAAAAATTATACCGTACCTCGCCGCCTCGGCGAAGCTTCGCTTCACCTTGGAGAGTTCGATGCGGGCAAACTTAATGACCCTATGATAAGATAGTAGGTTCCTAAGCACATATCATTGTAGGACTGCCTAAGACCAGATATTGAATGACATGGCACTCTCTGTTACGTGGGCAGGCACGTATAGTACTTCGGTCACTCGATCGGTCTTCGGCACTCTGCTTGTAGTGCTATGGAACTTACATTACGTGGGCGGGCATGTCTCGATCGGTGCTTAGGCACTCTGCTGGGTGCTGTGTGTTGTAATCTGCTCATTTCTTGTCTTTGATGCAGGTATTCCAACAATTATATGATAAGAATGCGAATAGCAGATAAGGTTAAAGTATAAACTTTGTAGTGCATACAGTACTTGCATCCTGAGCATAAGCTCTATAGTACCTGCGGGTGCCTCGAATTATAAGTATAAGCTGCGTAACTCCCCAGGGGAGATGCGGATAAGTATAGAGTATGTTATAGTACGAGAATATGTATTAGTTTCTTTATGAATTCATCTTGTTATGATATGCACTCTTGTATATACATTCTTTATTATATGCCTATTGTAAAGAGTATTAATGCATGTGTATACGTATAAGTCATATGTTTCCCCACTAAGCGTTAAACATGGGTTCAATCAGTGTAGTACGGAGGAAGACGTCTGCGATCTTGCATGAGCCCGACACACTTGGCAAGGTTCATCACAGCAGGTTTCACGCTCTAATTATGTAAATGTAAATGTATAGTTTTTGTATATGTATACGTAAATGGGACTCAGGACTATATGTATGCTTCTTTATTAAGCACCCTACGTTAGTGGTTTTATTTTGTACTTGCATATGATATTTTGATTGATTTTAAGACTTGGACACTAATGTGGAAAAGCAAGTAAAGAGTCCAGTGATTCTAAAACCCTCGTCCGGCAGTGGTCGGGCGTGAGCCTAAAGCATGGACAAAGTGTAGCTCTTACTAGACTAGCTACACCACATCTAGCCCAAGTCATATTAAATCTTGTCCTTGGACTAATTACTCATGAGTTATGCACCCAAAGACACTCTTCATGGCATTTTCACTATGGTAGAGATTCCCAAGTAATGATCTTAACAAGAGGCCATAGGTATACTCTCCCACTATTAGGAGTGGCGTCCTTTGTTGGCTACCCAATTACCTTTGAATACCTCAAGCTATACTCGACTATCTTGGCTTGAGCTCAGAAGCGGCTTATGGATCGAGGTTAAAGGACCTGATCAACATCCATGATGATACTTGAGCACCTCGAGTCTAAGGATACATGCAACATTGCTGTAGTGAGGACAATCAGCTACATATAAATAAATAATCCATATGATTGTCTCATGGTAGGTCTTCGATGTACTTAGCTACTCTTAGAAAGCATCCAAATGTCAACTCTAATCAACTCATGATCAGAGTTTATAAGATCCACGACTTGATCCAATAAAGGAGTATGACATGTGCTAGTGCATGCGGATTAACAATGTTCGATTATCGTTAATCCCACTATGAAACATGGATAATTTAGATACTAACATAATTGCACATGATAGGAATCTTATTATCACGATCTCATCACGATTTCCTTCATGCTATGTTATGTATCATGGACTCCATTAACTCGATTAAAGATCTATATCAATTCCACATATGAATATCAAATTACTGAAGAAGCCTTTAATAGAAACATAAGACGTACAACAAGTGCTAAGGAAGATTGCCTTTAGAGCACTTCTCTAACACATGTGTGTTTTCAAGTCTTTTTAGGTATCATTCTGACTCTTAGTTGGATGAGGATGATAATGGACATTTTTGGAAGCTCTCAGTTCAACGCTGAAGCTTTGGAGTCATGGTTTGATCAAGATTGGAAGCTTGAAGCATGGTTGGATGAGACGGATTAGAGACACCATTGTCAAGTTTCGATCCTATAGGGTGCTAGGAGCAAAATTTTGCTCTCAGCCACTCTATGGGAGAATTTTAATTCTTTGAGTTTGATTATGTGAGTTTCGAACGAGACGAAATTTAGGAATGAAATTTACACCCATAGGCCTATGGGTGAAACATGCTCTTGACATGATTTCTTTTGTGATTTCTTTCCTTTTTGACCTCACACGCTCATATATGGTATATTTAGATTGGAAATCGATGTAACTTGCCTAAATTTGCCCCCAAACATGTAAAAACATCCTTTATAAATATGATGACCAATCATGAACAAAAGAGAGACTTTGTTTTGCTAGTAATCCATCAATTAGGGTAGAACCAAAATCCTCTCTTAAGCAACCCAGCAATCTTACCTTTATCTCTGTAATTGAACCAAAATTAGATGATGTTATAGTAGATGAGAAGTGGGTTATTACTATGCAAGAAGAACTCAATCAATTTGAAAAGAAATGAAGTAAGAATTCAGGCGAATGAAGTCAAAGTAATGTTGGTACTAAATGGGTGTATAGGAACAAAATGGATGAAAATGGCATAAATCATTAGAAATAAAAGCAAGATTAGTGGCCAAAAATTATAATCAACAAGAGGAAATTGACTATGAAGAGGACCTTTGCTCATAAGCTAGTTAGAAGCCATAAGAATGTTGCTTATGTGATAGTCATAAAAATTTCATTTTATATCAAATAGATGTGGTACCTTACAATAATTTCATAAACAAATATGTTAGGCTCAACAACTGAATTTTAATTTCTAATCATATTTCAAATTCAAAAGAAGCATGGCAAGAAACAACACAAAAACATGTATGAAAAGCTAAAAGCAAATTCATATCTCTATTTTTCAAAATAGGCAAAATTACATACAATTCTCTTCATTAAGCCAAAAGGAAAATGACATGCTTATTGTTGAATCTATGTTAATGATATTATCTTTTGGTACTTTACCAATGTTTCAAAACTTTGATAAAAGATTTTGTCAAGTCCATGCATAAGGAATTTGAGATGAGCATGATGGGAGAGCTCAACTTCTTCCAAAAGTCTTCAAATCAAACAACTTAAGAAGGACACCTTCATAAATCAAGAAAAGTATATATGAGTGATGAGCTTAAAAGTCATCTATTTTTAATCCATTTTTCTGTTTGATTTTCATCGGAAAAGGAATAATTAATATGCAGAAATATGAAGAAACTCACCAATTTGTTATTAGCGAAGTGTGAAAGAAAGAAAGAAAAAGCGTAGAAAAAATGCGACAATCGGTGGAGTAAAAATGAGAAAATGGCAGGGTGAAATGAAACGAGTTGGGTAACTAATGTTGCGATTTGGGGCGTGCGATCATTATGCGGTCGCGACATCAGGAAGAATTGAAGGAAATTTGATGCGGTCGCGACCAGGGCATCCTAGGATGGGCGACGAGGATAACAGGAGACTTAAGGAATGATGTCGCGATAACGCATCGTGATGTGGCGACGAAGGTGGAGTGTCGCGACAAAGGGATGGAGATTAGATGACAGGAAGCACCTTGGCCTTCGACGGATTTGAAAGATGAGTATTTGTCGACTTAAGATTGTCGCGACAGGAGGGTGGCGTCGCGACACGAGAAAGCAGCCGGGTTGAAGCCTCTACAGGACCTAGGTCGATGTCGCGACAAGATCGATGTCATTGCAGAGCATGGATTCAAGCTGTAAAGAACAAAGAGGTTGAGTGTGACATCAGGGGCACAGTCAAGAAGCCTCGAGGAGACTAAAGTTGATGTCGTGACAAAGAGATCGAATCGCGGCATGAGACTTCTTTCGATTGAAGGTTGGAACCTAAGTTGATGTGAGGCAGAGATGCGATGTCGCGACACTTTAGAAACGACCAGGTTCAAGGCTGAGCCATAAGAGTGATGTCGCGACAAGACATTGATGTCGCGACATCGGGGAACCAGCTGGTGAGGCTGCAAGGAGCACTGGCCCCAGTGTCGCGACCGGGGGATCGATGTCGCGACATCGGGAAGCAACAGAGTTGAGACTGTGGAGCCATAGAGTGATGTGTGACGGAGGGCGGCGTCGCGACACTCGGGGGCGACCGGTTGAAGGTGCAGTTCTTAAAGCGATGTCTCGACAAAGGGATTGAGTCGCGACACGGCGATAACATGGGCGATCCGCGAAATCCGCAAAGGCGCATTGATTAGGGCTGACGGAACCCATAAATGAAATTTGCTGCAACGACGACTCTTGGCGACGAAAGAGATGCGGGTTCTTTGAAGGCTCTACGTATTTTTATTTTCTTTTCTTTTTATTTTCGTTTTTCTTTTTCCATTTAGTTTAGATTAGAATAGTTTGTATTTAGTTCTAATTTGGATTTGAGCGTTAGGCGTAAGAGATTTAGTTGAATGCGGTTATATTTCTTAAGAGTACTTGTCTGGTTGTTTGTGAATTCAGGACAAAATTTGGATTTGAACACCAGGTTTAGATTCTGTGGTTTACTTGATCTGACAAGCCAATGTATGAGCGTTATGTCGGTAATTTAGAAGCCCGACTTCCGTGAATTCAGTTGTTATTAGAAATAATCTTTCTGCGGTATTTTATTCATTATAGTACCCGAACTTAGGATGTTAAATCTACTTCTTTGGTTTTTGCTTGTATCTTGGGTGATCCCAATTTAGTCCTCTTGTACCCATATGAGGTTATTACAGCTGATTTCAGGAGGCCCTCTTGAGTGACACAAGAAAGGCATTACGAGGAAGTAGAAAACAATTTCGGAAGGTATTTGAACCTGATATTCTTGATCTAATGCGCTACGTGTATTTAAATCAATGCATCCTCTTCTATAAAGCATGACAGAATGGAGTTGAGTGAAGTTATTGAATTTAAGTACACAGGAAGGTTCCTCAATTAGAATAATTGAATTAGATCCGGAGTGTTAGCAAGGATCTAATCGAGGAAAGGAGTAAATGATTCTAATTTTGAGGGTGAGGGAACCGGTATGAGTGACCTCGGCAATGACTAATGAAGGCTCGATCTGATCCATGTTATTAGGTATAGTATTGAGAAGAAAAATACAGACGAAACTCACGAGATTTAAGTAGTTATGCCTCACGTGTTAGAGAGAAAGCAGGTTAAGGTGAGATGATGAGCTGTGTGGTTTGGAAGGTCAGATCACACTATATTAATCCTTGGACTAGTTTTAAAGATGTAGTTGGAAAGCAAAGTTCTGATCTGGGGCGTAGGAATTGATTCTTCCTGATAGTGATTATTCAATGTTTCCTTTAGAATAAGCCATTAAATCTAAATTTGTTATTTTGCAGTACAATCTTAATCATTTGTTATTCAATCATTTCTTATCGTATTTCAAGCTTTCAAGCAAATCTCTCGTATAAATGTCTAGTCAAATAGTATAGACTTAAGTAGTTAGGGTAGTTGATTGAAAATTCTTGAAGATCTCTGCCAGGATGGAAGTATGCGAGACTTAAATCCATTTGTTAACGTGGAGCATGTGCACTTGGGTATCTTGGATCAAAACCACCACGAAAATGGTTTTCTCTTACAAAAATATCTTTTAATCAACATGATGATAAAAAGAAACTAACACTCTCAGAGTTTAATGGTTTTATCTAAAGGATTAGACAATAGTCCTTGGATAATAAGTCTTAAATTTGAAATAAGTCATCTTGATCATAACAATTTATCGATGTTGTCTTAACAAGTTTTATGACATTATTGCAGGGGATTAGTTAATGATGCTTTGGCAACAATGTTATGAAATTTGTACATGTGTAATGGTCAGGTCAACAAGTTTTTATGGCGGATTCTTGAGTGTTAGATAATAGTCATGGTAATGACGACATATGGGATTTGTATGGTTCTTGGGTTTAGTCTAAACTTAGAGTTTTGTAGGCGCGTTCTTGGGGATCGAGAAAGAATTTAGTAAATCAATATTCGAGACCAGAAGGAAATGCTAATTTGGACATTTTGAAGAACAAAAATAGCACTCAGCGATGAATTATTTTAGCCACTAACCTTTAACAAACCATATTGAAAATATTTATTGACAGAGACTAATCCTATTAATGTAAGTGTGTTTTGATTTCGGGGACAAAATCTTGTGTAGAAATGAAAACAACGATCGATTCAGTGGAGACACGGGGTAGAGAGAACACTTTCGGAAGCTTGAGAAGATAAGAAATGGAAAACTCGACCGTAGCGGATGAAGACAGATCGGAATGAGCACATAGAGAGCGGCTAGAAGGCCTCCCGATCACGAGTACTATGGAGGAGAGCACGGGAAGCTGTTGAGGAATGAGTACTCTGCCAATCAGGCAACCAAGCTAATGATGCAAATAATTTGAACTTAAGCAATGTAATCTGATAGATAAAATGACATCGATTTCTTGGTGCATCCTGAGAGGACCCAAATAGGCACCTGGAAGATTTCTGGGATGGCTAATACGGGGTGAAGTTGAATGGGGGTAAGACCGAAGTCATCAAGCTGCATCTATTCCGTGAGAGATACGGCCAGGAGGAGAATGCATGGCGAATGCTTTCACCATGTGTTCACGATCATGGGAGGTTAGTAGAGGCTACTTGGGTGGAGTCTTTCCCCAGTCTCACCTCACAGAGAAAGGAGGAAATCATTGTCTTGTGAGGGAAGATGAAAGCACGTATGTAGCTTAGGAAAAGATTGAAGCAGTTCTTTGAAGATGTCAAATCATGGGATAGATCTGAAGACTCGGATGGACATTGTATATCATGCCTTGAATGATATCAAGGGGATCATTGATGCTTCATGTTGTGGGCATTCAAACGAAGAGTCTTTGAAGAGAGCGAGAGAGGCGATTGAAGACACGGTTAAATGCAATATGAAAACTCCTTGAGTTTTTCAAGAGAGCGACAAGAGAGGAAGGGATCATGAAGTGAAGCAGATGCGACCATGGAGAAGCGAAGTTGGATGTAGTATGCAGAATGGACAGCGAAAGGAGAAGACACACACTTTGTGTGTGAGATGAGGACCAGGTTGAAGGAAGTTGTGAAAGGAGTCTTTGAGGAAGTTCATTTGAAGAACAATTCTATGATCTTTGAAGAGGAGTTAGGAAATGTCTGGGTGAGCCAAGCTACAATTTCAAAACCTATGCAACACATGGCACACATTGTCACGACAGCGAGGAACCGTGAAATTTCTCATATGGTGGAGGGGGCTTGAGGAGCTGAGGCATGGACAGGAGCCACTCGACGGGGTTATCAGCGGCCACGAGGTTCGACAACGGCGACGAGTGAACACGAGAATGAGATATCGAGGGGTCGGAGGAGGGCTGATCTTTTGAAGAGCCGAGATCTTTGCATTCACATGGGGATAATAGAAGGGTGAACCTCCATGAACAAAGTTTGCGAGGTGAAATAATACACCAATTCTCAAGTAAAAACACACAGCATCTGAAGAGCACAGAGACACAAGTAGAGGCGAAATTTGGCCCCTAACAAAGCAGAAGATACCTTCCCAAGTGAAGCTACAGAAGAATCAAAAGCTGCATGCATTGATGTGACCCAGGGTGGGAAGGAGTTGAAAGAAGATGAAAGAAAAATGATGACGACAAGAAGAGAGAGAAGCCCAAAAGGAGGAAGCCTTTGGAGAGAAAGAAAGAAAGGGTGGACAGGAAGGATGTCTAAAGAATGGGCCTGGAGTCCCATTCCCTGAGAAATTCATGAAATCAAAAGATAGAGGGCTTGATTTTCAAGTTTTGAAAACCTTCGGAAGCTAGAGATCGATGTACGCTACAGAAGTGGTGACTACGGATGCCCTCTATGCAAAATTCTGAAGAGGACATCTTGGAGCAGAAAAGAAAGATAGTAGAAGAGGATTGTGGAATCTCCACTTTGCTACTTGCGATCTTTGTGGAGTAAGAAGAATTGCCGGAAAGATGAGGATCGGGGGAGTTTTCAATTCTTGCATCATTGGAGGATTTACAAATTCGAGGAAACTGCGTGACTGGGGAGCTGAGCCTTGGCTGAGTCCTCTTTGTTTGAAGCAATTAAAGTTTGGGGAGTTATTCCACCACTATTGCTCTTCAAATGGCAGAGACGGTCGATGGTAAAACGAAGAGTCATGGAAGATGTGCTAGTCATTTGTTGGAAATTTGTTTCCCGAGTAGACTTCATCATTACGGACATGTGGAAGAAGATTCTAAGTACCACCACTCTTGGGAGACCATTCTAATCTTTGGGCGCCTTTGATCGATATGCAAAAGGAGTTCTTACCTTGAGGGTTGGAGAGAGGAAGAACAACGCTCAAACTTGATCAAAGCATGCAAAATATAGATATAGACGAGAGAAAATTGCAAATGTAGTTGATGATGTCTATACCTACCTTTGATGTTCTGGCAGTTGTAATGCTGGAATTTACATCAATGAAAAAGAGATAAATTCGATATGTGAAGGTGAGCTACTCTGTTGTCCATACAGGTTTTATTCTATAAGCTGTGTTGAACTGACAACGAAATGACAAAGGGAAAATAATGAAAAGGGAAATTCATCGAGAAACCAGTGAAGAGGGCTAGTGTTGAAAGAGTTGCCAAGTCATTTTGAAGTAATGCTTTGTACTTAGAATCACCGAGAAGGCAGGTGATTATCTACGCTGGAACTCGTTGATCTTTCGAGGAACGAGAGTTCTTGAAAATCTTAAAGAAGCATAAAGAGTCTATAAACTTGGTCCATTGAAGAATTGAAAGGTATGATCCGCCAATTTTGCATGCACAAGTCACGCTGAAAGAAACTTCAAAGCCATCATTAGAACATCAAAGGCGAGATCGATGATGAAGGAAGTGATTACAGGGAAGGAGGTACCAATTGCTAAATCTTGGTTTATCTATGCAATTTAGAGATAGTCCTTGGGTGAGCCAGTCCATGTGGTTCCAAAGAAGGGTGGGTTTCTTGTAATCATGATGAGGAAAAAATGAATTGATTCCAACAAGAGCGATGACGGGATGGAGGGGTATGCGTGATTGAAAGCCAAGCTCAACCAGCAAAATCATTCCCTTTGCCCTTCATTGATGGGATGATCATTGGGAGGCTGATTAGCAGGACACCCTCGTTTTGTTTCTTGGATGGGTATTGAGGGATACAATCCAGTTGCGATTGCACGAGGCCGAGAAGACCACATTCACAGCCACACATGGTACCTTTGTCGAGGAGAAGGATGCCATTTGGGTTTGATAATGATATCTGCGCACATTTCTGAAGGTGTATGATGTCAATATTTTGGACACGGTTGAAGAGGTTATGGAAATTTTTATGGATGACTTCCTTGCTTGTGTATGGATCCGAGTTTTGATCGGTGTTTGAAGAACACGGAAACGATTGCTTCAAGATCGCAGAACCAAGCGAAGCTGTATGAATTGGGAAAAATGCCATTTTATGGTACTGAAGAGTATTGTTTTCTTGAGGCATAAAATTTACGCTCTCTTGGGTGGAAGTGAACCCGTCGAGGTATCCATTATCAAAACTCTTTACCCATTAAGGGAGTAGAAAGCTTCTTGGGGCATCTTTAGGATTTTCTGGAGATTCATCGAGAGGCTTCTAAATAACTGGACACTGTCTGAGATTCTTGGAGGATACAAGGTTTAATTTTGATGACTCCTGTAATTTGTTTTGAAGAAATCAAGATCAAATTAGTTCAGCACATATTGTTTGCACGAGAATGGGATCGAGGATTTGAAATAATGTGATGCCGAGTGATTTTGCAATGGGGCGTCTAGGGCAAGAAAGGAGAAGAAATATTGAGGACCATATGCTATGCTAGTAGAACCTTCAATGAAGCACGAAAATTACTCAACAACTAAAGGAGATGCTAGCCATAGTATTTGCTTGTGTGAAAAATTCAAGCGATACATTTTGGGATCCCATGTTATTCTCTGCGATCATCACGGCAATCAAGTACGATGTCAAAGAAGAGAGGAAGCTGCTTCCGAGATTGATAAGGTGGAGTGCTTTGTTATTGCGAAGGATTTGACTTGGAGATCAAGGATAAAAGGGTGTGACAATGTGATAGTTGATCCTTGTCAAGAGTAGAAAAGAAGCACTTCTTGAAGAAGAGAAATGTGCCGGCCAGAGAACTTCCCGAGATGAGCAAGCGTTTAAAGTTTCCTTCGACTTCCATGGTATCTTTGATATTGTGAACTATTTAGCAATGGGGTAGTTCAGCACACTAATTATTCTATGAAGAGAGGAAACTCCAGGCGGCTTGAGTATTATTTAGGATGATCCAGTATTTAAAAGTAAATGTGACATGATAATAAGAAGATGTGTGCCCGAGAAAAAATAGACAAGGCAAAATTAGAATAGATACCATACATCTGTATGGGGTCATTTTTCGGGAGAAAGAAACGACTCATAAGATACTCAATGCGGGTATTGGCCCACTATCTTTGGGTGTCTTGAGTGGGTTAAATTGTGTGATAGATGCCAAAAGATTGAAATATCGCGAGAAATGAAATGCCCCTAAGAGGTATAATGGTGGTGCAAATCTTTGATGTATGAGAATGATTTTATGGGACCATTCACCATCATTGGGAACACATTGCATGCGCTGGCAGTTGATTATATTTCAAATGGGTGGAACGATGAACCTTGTCAAGGAATGATGCTAATACAGGTTGTGAGCTTCTTACTTGAAAAATATTTTGGCAAATTTGGAACACCAGAACTATCACATTAGTGATGGGGAAGCCATTTGCAAACAAAATATTTGCAAAACTCATGGCGGTATGGGATCAAGCATGTAATGAGTCCTAGCTTATCATCCCGGACAATGGACAAACGAAATTTCGCGGGGAGATTAAAGAATGCTTGAAAAGGCGTGACTCGACGGGAAGGATTGGTCTTCAAACTTGATGCACTTTGGGCTTACGAGGGATGCATCTGAGGCTCCCATTGGAATGTCCCCATACAGGTATTTTTGGCAAACCACATGTCACCTACCTCCCAGAATTGGAATACAAGGCAATGTAAGACTCATCAAGAGTTGAACTTCGATTTTAAGCGCAGGGAAGAGATTGCTCCAAATATGCAGGCCAGGGTGAGAAATGAAGCCTATGATAATGCTAGAATCTACAAGGATAAGACAAAGAAATGTGATCAAAGGATCTTGAGGAAAAGTTCGGAGAAGCCGGGGAACAGGTTCCTCTTGTTTAATTCTAGAGTAAAGAAATTGTTCCCGGGAAAGTTGAAATCCAAATGGAGTGAGCCATACGGTGGTGTCAACAATACATTTGGGCCGGTGACGTGGGACTGATCTTGGAGAAGAATTCAAAGTCGATAGACTGGCCGAAGCATTATCTAAGCGGGGAGGAAAGGAATGGAAGAGCTCAGTAGTTATCTAGAAGGAAGAAGAACCAAAGCTTGACAAGTCCGACTAAGGACTCCAAAAGCTAAGCTTGGTGATGGGAGGCAACCCATAGAAATTTAGTTTCACGTATTTAGATTTTGAATTTTTTCAGTCATTTCGTTTGATTAGTTCATATAGAATAGATTTATTTTGAGAAGTTAATTGTAGTTTAATTAAATTTTCTTGAATCATCACGGTATGCATCTGCAAGGTGAAAGACATAGTGAAAGCGACTCAGGGACACCTCAATAACTACTTGAGAAATGTCTTGACATGAACAAAGGGGGTAACTTTCTCCACTAAACCAAGCACATGATATGAGTGAGTGCTTGTTGAATTTAAGTTGGAGATGCACGATAAATGTCTAAAGGAGTATAGGATTAATAAAGGAATTTAAGTTTTTGAGATCACAATTAAAACTAAGGGCATGAGTCGCGACATAAACAAAAACTTGAAAATGCAGGAGTCCTGACATGGGGAAGCGAAAGCAATACTAAAAAACCTAGTTATGTCGCGACAAACTTAGTATGTAAGCGACATAAAGAGGAGTCGGAGTGCCAACTACTCACTTTCTTAAATGCCTAGGACTAATGTCTTAAATAAAAATGAGGCAAAATTGATGTCGCGACAAGTGAATTTAATGAAATAATAATTGGCAAAAAACTTGATTAGAATTGCAAGCTGGTGGGAGAACTTTTCCCTTCCAGCAGTATAAAACGGATATCCTCCTTCATGATTCTAAATTCACAGAAAACCCTAGCTCAAAATCTTGAAAACTTTCCTTCAGTTCTACCAAATGGTGAAACCTCAAACCTCGTACCTAACACAGGAAGAGATCATGGAGGAATATGTGTGACCGAGGAAGAAGAAATCAGACGGGAAGAGCCAGGAGTGGAAGAGATGCCCACGAAGCACACCGGAAGCACCGGCGGTTTACGAGAAGAAGAGCGAACAAGAGAAAGGGAAAAGCAAAGAGAAGAAGAGTGGAAGATTACGTGTCGGAGGAAGCTTATTCAAGCGGAAGAAGCACTATGCCAACAAGGGGTTCGTATCGAAAGAAGGTCGGGAACCTATACCACTTTGAGAGATGATTGAACAAACGGTTGGGAAGCTTTGCACATCAAAAATGGAGCTACAGTGGTGAAAGAATTTTATTCAAATGCGAGTGACGGGAAGAGACAACACGTGTTACGTCAAGGAGTGTGAATTTCTCATATGGAGCGAGGCCGTGCCGAAGCATATGGAATGGCGAGCCTGGCTTATGGGTCCAAGTTCAAAAGCTCTTGGAAAACCCAAATTTTAAGAAAAATTGCCAAAAAGCTCAACGACGGAAAAGCACAAGCTGGGACAAGGGAAGGAGGACCAAAACTTTGAGCAGGGGAAGCCTCATGAGGAGGCTAGGTAGCAGTTACATTTCTTGGCCTGCATTTTGGTCTGGAAACAAGCATGTGTGGTAGAGAAGCGAGGAAGCAATTATCTTTGTATGCTATTACGAAGGAGTACAAGCTCAATGTAGGAATAGTAATTGAAAATTCTATAATGAGGTACCATGAAGGAAATAAGAGAGAGTGATCCTCACCCGGCAACCATAAGCTGACCAATGTTTAAAAATTTGGGGTGAAGGGAGTCTACAGGAAGAAGAAGAAGTCACTATGTCTTCCTCCTCTTGTGAGAGTGAGCAAGGGACCAAACCAAAGGGGTGTGGATTGAGCGGAAGAAGCTCCGGTGCGGCCCAGAAGAAGAACCCCGAACTTCCTCCTTAAAATAATACTTTGTTTACGGTGATGAAGGCGGGGATGAAGAAGCCCACATAGATTTCTCCATCCCTTAGCTAGTTCTCCCCCATGCAAAACTAGAGAACATTTAGAGACTTGGGAAAGCTCAAGGGAGCACAGAAGAACAATTCAATAATGGAGGCCCTGTGCATCGAGAAGAAGATGGAAGAAAGGAAAAAGAGTGGAATGTGACAAGAGTCGGGGAAGGAGTTTATGAGAAAGAGTTAAAAGAAGAGATGAAGCGTGGGAAGAAGATGAAAAGAAGAGAAGAGCAGGATGAAGAGAATTCTTCGATGACAAGGACTTCAGAAAGAAATGAAGGAAAGAGATCGCACGATCTTCTCTGAGAAACTCAAATTTGAGTCATGAATCTTTTATAACAATCGGTTTAGCGTGATTCTCGGCTCTGCAGTCATGAAGAAGGCGAGACAGGAAATGGGTGGGAGAACAAATAAAGGGTTCAGAATTTTTATACAAGTCTCTACAAAAAGATTTTGAGAATAATTTGGATAATAGAGAGACCAAGCGAGATCTTTGGAATCTCTGAGCAGAGAGAATGGCTAGAAAATTTGGATTTGATTAACAACAATCTTTCCAATTTGGAATATTGATGAAATGGAAAACACAATGAATGGCTTAGGGAAGAGACAAGATGAGCTAAACAAGAAGGTTGATCTCTCGATGAGATCTTCATTGAAGATCAAGTTGAGAAAAACTAAGAAGAGAAAGGAAAGAAGAAATGAAGTTCCACTCCATTCGACTCATTTGAATACCACCAGACACGGATCCCCCAATATCTTTCTTGCCTTTCAAAGAAAGAGATAGACTTCTTCCCCAAGCGACCTCCTTTATTCTCAGAAAGCCCATCTTGTAGTATTCAACATTTGCGATTAGTCCAAATAAAATGATAAATTTAAAATGAATTGTTGTGTTATTTTGGTTTGTTAAATTTTGTGTTGCTTAATGTGGTTGCATAGTTAGGAAAATAAAGTGGAATTAGTTCAAGAATAAAAAGCTGGCGAGATGTAATGAGCTGAATTGAATGAGACAGGTTAGATTAGGGAATAGGCGAATTGTAGAATAAGGGCGAATGAATCTGAGTTTAATTGAAACAAGTGCGAAAGTGACTTAAGTCTAGGCGATAAGTCGAGAATAGAGGAAGGTAATACGAAAAGTAACAGTATATTTTTGAGTTTGTGAGTACGAGCGGTAAGTCGAGGAACACAGTGAATATCAATTAGTTTAACTTCTCATCAGTAAAATGAGTCGAGAAATCCTTGCTATGGTTAGTCACGACTATTTTAATCAAATTCTAGAATTTGTTAGATTATTGATTAGTGAGGCGAAATCCTAGGTAATCTGGTGACAAGAGATGTCTGAGGCCATTCTTGGATAGTTTGAGCCATTCTAATACATCATATTCATATCTTGATGCATATACCTTAGTTCGAGAATTGAGCCAAACAAGCCTATTTTCAAAAATAAGTGATGGAAACCCCAGGCCCCATCCCTAAAAAATCAATCCTTCAGTAAAGAACATATGATTACCCAGGAATTCAAGGAGGAAGAAAGAAATGAAGTTTGGGGGAGTATATGTTTTTTAGGAACTCAAAGAAAAAAAAAAAAAAAAAGGGATGAAAAGAAAAGCAAAAACTGAGAAAATGCAATAGAAAGAAACTATAGGAGTTAAGTTTTATCTTGTGGCCTAACTCTCTTGAACAATTAAGTTCTTAGGGGTGTTTCAACACCTGAAGTACCCTAATGCCATGCGGTATGGGAACATGCTAACTTAAGTTCGCTAAGAGTGTTAGAAAGCCTAAGGCCAAACATTGCACTATCACTGAATGGTGACAAACAAAGGAAATTTCCCAGGTTGAGTTGCAGAGTGAGAAATAGGGGCATACGGTTAAAATTGAAGCAATCAAAGAGAAGTCCCCGAACATGAAGTTTAGGGGAGTTTATTAAGAAACTACAAGAAAGAAAGAGACGTATTAAAAGAGAGGAGAAAAGGTTCAAAGGTAATCTTAACCGAAAAGTTCCTTCCATCCTACCTATGCAAGCCCTATGATACAAGCCAGACCTGATTGATCTTGAAGAATTTATGATGCTCCCATTAGTGGAGATCGATATGAACAAAACAAACCTATGGAATTTGGAAATATGGAAACAATCAAAACTGTGAAGGACTTCAGGGAGTTAAGTGACTCAGTATGAAGATGAGAAAGGAAAATAAGTTATTATTCAACAGGATCTAATGATTATGTTGTTTGTAAAGCAATTTCAACAGTTTAGTTTTGTATACTATAAAGATTAAAAACTAACCTTGAACTGGACTTGAAGCTAGATGTACAGAAAACAATACATTCCTTGTATTTTACATTGAAGTTAAATTATTTGCTCTTGCAAGACAGAACAGAAAAATGTCCTTTTTGTTTGAGGACAAACAATTCTTTCTTTCCTTTGCTTGAGGACAAACAAAACTTTAAGTTTAGGGGAGTTTGATGAGCTTAAAAGTCATCTATTTTTAATCCATTTTTCTGTTTGATTTTCATCGGAAAAGGAATAATTAATATGCAGAAATATGAAGAAACTCACCAATTTGTTATTAGCGGGGAGTGTGAAAGACAGAAGAAAAAGCGATGAAAAAATGTGTCCAGGTGGAGTAAAAATGCGAGAAAATGGCGGGCGAGAAATAAGAAAGCGGTACGGAGCGTTACTTAATGTGCCGAGTTTTAGGCGTGATCCCATTTATGCGGTCGCGACATCGGGGAAAATTTGAAGGAAATTTGATGAATTCGGCGGGCATCCTGGATGAAACAGCGAGGACTAACCGGAGACAAGGAATGATGTCGCGACAACATCGTGATGTGGCGACGAGGAATTCGACCCAGGCAAAGGGATGGAGGTCGTGGCTTGAAGCACCTTGGCGCTATGGCGATTTGAAAAGATGAAATTGTTGTGTGACTTAAGGCACATTTGTCGACGAGAGGGCGGCGTTACGACACAAAGCAACCAGTTGAAGCCTCTAGAGACCTAGGTCGATGTCGCGACAAGAGATCGATGTCACGACACCAGGAACTACCAGTTCAAAACTGTAAAGACAAGAGGTTGAGGTCGCGACGCCCGGGAACACCGAGTTAAAGCTCGAGTACAAGTTGATGTCAGCGACAAAGAGATCGAGTAGCGACATGAGATACTTCGATTGAGAATTCGCAGAACTAAGTTGATATCGCGACAAGAGATCGATGTCAGCGACACTAGCACGACCGGTTCAAAACGCGAGAGCCGTAAAGTGATATGCGCGACCCAAGACGTGATATTCGCGACATCGGGAACGGCCGGTTAAGAAGGCACGAGGCATGGCGAGCTGATGTCACGACCAAGGGATCGATATCGCGACACTTCGAGAAGCAACTGATTGAAACGTGGAGCCATAGAGTGATGTCGCGACGGAGGGGGGCGCGTCGCGGCGTCGGGGGCCGACCGGTTGGGTGCGGTTCTTAAGGCGATGTCTCGACAAAGGATTTGAGGTCGCGACACGGCGATAACATGGGCGATCCCGCCCGGGAAATCCACAAAGGCGCATTGGAGTTAGGGCCCAACTTGAGGAACCCTATAAATACGGCGCTACCAACGAGAAGCTTAGCGAACAGAAGAGATGCAGGTTCTTTGAAGGCTCCTGTATTTTTATTTTATTTTTCTTTTTATTTTTACTTTTTTTTTTTTCTTTTCCCATTTTAGTTTAGATTAGAATAGTTTGTATTTAGTTCTAGTTTGGATTTGGTGATAGCGTAAAGGTTTAGTTGAATGCAGTTTATATTTCTTAAAATTAGCATGCGGTTGTTTGGTCCGGACAAAATTTGGATTCGAACACGTTTCCATGATTTACGATTAGTTTTTACTTGATGACAAGCCAATGTAATAGTATGTCCCGGTAATTTAAACCCGGCTTCCATTGAATTGGCAGTGTAGCCAGAAATAATCTTTCTACTTGGTATTTTATTCATTATAGTGAACTTGAGATGTTAAATCACTTCTTTGGTTTTGCTTGTATCTTGGAATTGATCGATTTAGGTCTCTTGTACCCTTACTTGAGGTTGTTACAGCTGATTTCGGGAGGCCCTACGGGTGACACAAAGAAGGCATTCCTGAGGTAGAAACAATTTCGGAAGGTATTTGAACTTGATATTCTTGATCTAATGCGCTCTACGTATATTTAAATCAATACGTCACTCTTCTCACTTGTAGCAGGAATGAGTTGGTGGGTATTGAAAATTTAAAGTACGAGGAGAGTTCACCTCAATTCGAATAGTGGTCGATCCTAGTGTTAGCAAGGATCTAATCCAAAGGAAAGAGTAAGCTATTCTAATTTTGAGGTGAGGAACCGATTACTTAAGTACAAAACTTCGGCAATGACTAAATTGAAGGAGCTCAGGTCTGCAGTCCATGTTGTGGGTATGAAGTATTGAGAAAGAAAAATACCCAGAACAAGGCTACGAGATTTAAAAGTAGTTATCTCACCCTCTGTGTTCGAGAGAAACAGTTAAGGTGAGATGATGAACTGTGTGGTTTGGAGAGGTCCAGTCACACTATATTAATCCTTGGACTAGTTTTAAAGATACGTAGTTCAGAAAACAAAAAAGTTACGATACAGAGGAATTGTAGGAATTGATTCTTCACAATAGGCGATTATTCAATGTTTCCTTTAAGAATGCTTTGTTAAATCTAAATTTGTTATTTTGAAATTTCAATCTTCAATTCATTTGTTATTCAATCATTTTTCTTTTACATCATTATTTTCAAGCTTTCAAAGCAAAATCTCGTTATCGTAATCTCGTCCAAATAGTATAGAGCTTAAGTAGTTGGGGTAGTTGATTGAAAAATTCTTGCTTGAGATCTACGTAGGATCGATATCGGACTTAAATCCATTTATTACTTGTCGACTGTGCACTTGGGTCTTGGATCAAAACCACCACGAAAATGGTTTTCTCTTACAAAAATATCTTTTAATCAACATGATAGTAAAGAAACTAACACTCGAGGTTCAATGTAAGTTTTATCCTGCGAGGATTAGACAATAGTCCTTGGATGATAAGTCTTAAATTTGAATAGGTGTGTGATCAGCTAACAATTTATCGATGTTGTCTCGACAAGAGTTTTATGGCATTATTGCGGGGATTGGATTAACCGTCATTTGGCAACAATGTTATAAATTTGTACATGTGTAATGGTCCAGTCAACAATGAGACCTCCTCAAGAAGTTCAAATTGGAAGAAGTAAAGGAAGAAGTAAAGGAAGAAGTAAAGGCCAAGAGCATACTTATGGACTCATCCATCAAGCTTGACAGGGATGAAAAGGTAAGCTTGGGTTTGACGAGCCTAAATAGAGGCATGATTGGGTCTTTGTTGTATAACGACTAGTAGACCCCATTATCATGTATAGTGTATGCCATGCACTAGATTTTTAAAAGCATGTCCTAAAGAAACTCATTTGCAAGGGTTAAAGTCTTTAGGTATTTTGAAGGCACTAGTGATATTGGTCTTTAGTATCCCCAAATGTGATATTAATTTTGAATTAATATGCTATTCGAATCGCAGTTTTAGTAGTTTGCAAAATTGATAGAAAAAGCACTAGTGGGCATTATCACTTTCCTAGGTCACTCACTTGTGTCTTGGCATAGCAGAGGGAAACAAATTCGGGTTTCCTTGTCAGCGGCGGAAGCCGAATATATTGTCGTCAAGTTAGGATGTGCACAAGTACTTTGGATGAAACAAACACTTAGTGACTTTGGTTTGACATATTCTCATGTTCCCATTAAGTGTGACAACACAAGTGCCACTAGCATATCAAAGAATCCTGTGCAACACTCTAGAACCAAGCATATAGAGATTAGACATCATTTCCTTAGAGATCATGCACAAAAAGGGGATATTACACTTGATTTTGTTGGGCCTAGAGGACCAACTTGCTGATATTTTCACAAAACCCCCTTAATGAGAATCAATTTTAACATTAGAAACCGATTAGTGGTCATTTTAGTTTGTGAAAAATTGGTTGAATGACTTGAGTGTCAAATATTGCTTGAAAAATGTTGTGCTTAATTTCTAACTCCTTAACCCTTACTAAAATGCACTTTCAAAGGGGGAGAAAAATATGTATCTAGGAGGTATGTGCTAGATATCAAGGAGAAAGTTATGCATCTAGTGTTAAAAGAGAATGCCACATTTAAATCATTCCTTGATGCTTGTCTTATGTGTTGAATGAAAATTGCATATGTTTTGAATTGGTTAAAATTTATACTATGAAATTATGTTTAGACTATTGGTTTGAGGGAGATTTACTCTTCCTAGATAACCAAGGTTTGTCATCATAAAAAATGGAGAGATTGTTAGCCTAAGGGTACCTCCAGTTGAGGTTTTGATGATAACAAATCAAGGTTATTGGTGACTAATGGTTAAAGTTGAGTTGAGTGATAGGTTGGAATTGATCAAGCATCAAATAAGGATAATACAAGCTAAAAATGATAATGATGAAGTTGATCAAACACTTGGAAGTGAAGTTCACTCAAATCAAAGAATCAAGATGACAAGTAACAAAGATTCCAAGTTTAAGCATCAAGTGAAGATTTTGATAAGCTTTAGGAATGCATGTAAAGTGAATGCATTGGTACACTTTAGGAGTATCATCTTTTGTATATTCTTCATAACTCGATTTTTATGTCTAAATTGGATATCTTTTTGAAAACACAAGTATGAGCATCAAACCTTATGCATTTAAAGTTTAAAATGTATTCAAAAAGTGTTTTCTAAGGTTTGAAACAATTTGGAATGAAAAGAACCTAAAGTGACCATTTTTAGGGCTTTTAAGGCATTCTTTGCACCCACTTTATTAGTTTTTACTCGGGGTTTGACTTTAAATTGATTAAATATTTTAAAACCCATGTTTTCTTGTCAAATTTTAGTTATATTAGACTTAAAATGTGTAAATTAGTTAATTTAAATTTAGAAAGTGATTTGGTGTGAAACAGGTTGAAAGCAGACCCAGCGACTTTTACGTCAGAAACTAGTTGAGCTATCTAGGTCATCCGATTAGGCAACAGGTCGACCGATTGCTCTAAATGGTCGACCGGTTAGTAAAACGGTCAACCGGTTGGGTCTATAAAAACATGTTTTCCATTCTTATGAACCGGTTGAGCCAACGGTCTACCGGTTGGGAACCGAATGAGGTGTGAAACTCAGCCGGTTGGATGCAATAGCTCATCCAAAGACCATAAGAAGAAACAGTCTACCGATTGTGTAAAAAGGTCGACCAGTTGAACAACGGTAAAATTCCAACGGCTATAAAATGGTAACATTCTGTGTACAACGATTAGTATATATGAAACAGTTGACCAGTTGGTAGCTTAAATGTTATCGAGTTCCCACTCTATAAATAGAGTTTGGGGGATCACTAAACAACCAAGAGACTTATTGTATATCCTCTCAAACATCATTTCTCTTGTGAATCAATTCTCAAACCACGATTGTAAGTGCATTCATTTATATGAGCATATTGTAAAGTGCACCTTTGTGTTGATCAAAAGCTTAAGTTGTAATTAAAATATCTTGAGAGCTTGAGAGAGTGTCTCTGTCACGCCCCTACCCCCGCTTGAGCGAAGAGAGGGGGCGCGACATGGGATTGGGACTCCTTTACCTAAATTTCTGGCATTGGTGGGCCCATTTCAATAAACAAATTCATATATCAGAATACAACTTGTAAAACTACCACCGTAGTGGTTTTTAAAATGTCCTGTACATATGTTCCTGAGTCCCATTTACTTGTATTTATACAAATCCACTATTACCAAAATATTACATTTACATTTCAAAACCAAAAATCAAAACCTACATCAGGTGGACTCCTATTGTTGTGTTGGCCACATTGTATAGAGATACCTCGGATGTCTCTTCGAATTTTACATGGATAAAACACCCGTGCTAAGCTTATAGCTTAGTGGGAAACAGATAATAGATATGACCACTTGAAGTGGTCCACATACATATAACAAAATGGACTTATCAGAGTTTACGTATAACAAAAATCTATAACAGAGTTTTCATATAACATATTTCTTTTAACAGGGTTTTCATATCTCCTGTAGGAATTCAGAACATGGATCTTCTACAGAAGGTACCCGTAGGTACATTACAAAACAGAACTAATTCCTTATGCTTTCTTATTGTTCATTATTCATATTCTTATCATATAAATGTTTACTTGTATAGACCAATAACAATGAATGAGAGGGATGCAAGACAATAGGTACCTAAAGGTACGATACGATGCGAACAAGGCGTGCTGCCGCGTGCGGGGGGGTGTGTGCAACTGCGGGGAATTGTCGTCGTGCGAGGCGAGATAATGCGCCCACGTAGCAGAGACGCCACTTAGCCCTAGTAGGAGTGTCGTCGCACTGAATAGAGATGTGTCTGCGTAGCGAGGAAGTGTCATAGCCGCAATGCGGGAGTGTGTCATCCTGCGAACATAAGTGCTATTCATTCCTTTATCCGGGTCTCAAACCCAGGCATCTGATTATATATATTATTGAGCTTGTTATATTGTTCTTAATCACATTGGTGGCATTCAGTGCGAGCATTTTTCTGTCACTATTATACTTGTAGGACCCTTTCATTTCACTTATTAGAATCCTCATTAATCCAATTTTGTACCCTAATTATCTTTCATTGAAAGTCAACAAAAAGTAGCAGTTCTAGAAGTGTAGAAGAAAGAACTTAAAACTGACCCAGCTTGGCCTGGGCGTGCTTGAAACTTCTCGAGGAGGGTCTGGTCGCTAAGGCGTGGGCTCCTACTCGGCGTAGGAGTGTCAGCCACCAAAGAGCAAAAATGGACCAGTTTTGGCTATTTTCACTAGAAATCTTTCAACCAAAAAAAAACTAACTTGAAACCAAACATTAAACTGACTTAAACCAAACAAAATACACATGTATTAAAGAGTTAGGGTTTTCCTAACCCAAAACATAGACAAAGAGGGAGTTAGGTTAATTTCCTAACATCAAATGAGAAATTTCCATACCTTGATCTTCAAACACTTGAACCAAACTTCTTCTTTTCTTCAGCAGACAAGGAACACGAAATGGAAACTCGGCCCCGAACTTCTTGCTCCTCTCTCAAACCATAAATGCCCCTAACCAAATGAGAAAACTCCTGTCCTCTAAGACCATGTTTGGTGTATGTCCCGGGAGTACAGGCTTAAGGCCATGTTTGGCTTATCTAATTTAGACTTTCATTTCTCCTTTTGTAATTTTAGTCCTTCAATTTCATTCCATTTACACATCAACTTATCTAATTCTTATAATAACATATTATATTCTTGAATTATGACCTTTGGGTTCTTAATGTCAAATTTTACCATTTTAACCTTGGTACTTAAATTTCCGAAAAATGTAAATTTTACTTATATTATACCCTAAACATGTAATAAACTACTAGGATATAATTTGGGGTGTTACAGTCTCATTGTGCTTAAGTGAGAAAGCTTCAAGTGTGTATAGTTTGAAAGATTTGTGAATAGCCAATTTGATCCATAATCCAAGTGTAATCAAGATCAAGATTTGAGCTTTGAACTTCGAGTGTGTATAGCTTGAAGAGGTGCCCATTGGAGCCATAATCCAAGTGTAAAGAAGCTTAGGTTGGAGGAACTACCGTAATGAAACCCTAAGTTAAAGGTTCGAGGAGAAATGTGTGGGCGAAGTAGGCAAGGAAGTGTCGAACTCTTACATTAAATCAGACTTTTTTTTTTTCCCTATCCCTTGTATCTCTTTAATTTATTGTGTGCATTAAATTAAAGATTTTCTTCATGTAAAAGTTTTTAGTGATCACCCTACGGTTAGGTTGCTAAGTCATATTAGAACTCAAACATGTTCGGAGTAGATGTAATCATCTTATCATCACTACCAACAAGAAGCATGTCATTTGCGTACTGACATACAATGACATGTCCATGTGTTGTGTCTTTGACATACACACACTTGTCACATTCGTTAATTTTGATGTCATGTGATATCATAATATTGTCAAATTTATCATATCATTGTTTTGGTGCTTGTTTTAGTCCATACAATGATTTCACCAATTTACAGACTTTCTTTTCTTGTCCCAGAGCAGAAAACCCCTCAGGTTGCTCCATGTAGATTTCTTCGTCTAAATCTCCATTAAGAAAGGATGTTTTTACCTCCATTTTATGTACTTCAAGGTTCCTTAAGGTAGCAATTGCAAGCACAATTCTTATGGAATTTATTATCATCATAGGAGAATGTGTCAAAATAATCAAGGCCTTCAGTTTGTTTGTTGCCTTTGATCACAAGTCTTGCTTTGTACTTGTCAATTGATCCATCTACTTTCCGTTTCCTCTTGAAAACCCACTTGGAACTTAAAGGTTTACAACTTGGTAGAAGATCACTAGTTTCCAAGTATGGTTATGCAATATGGAATCAATTTCACTCTTAATGGCCTCTTTCCACATGAGACTCTCTGTAGAAATTCATTGCTCTTTGAAAGTTTGAGGTTCTTTTTCAAGAACATATGTTAGAAAATCTAGACCAAAAGATTTTTTTGTTCTTGCTGTTTTACTGCATCTAGGTTCTATCTCACCGTCTTCATCTTGATCCTCACTATTTTCATTAATGGTCTCAAGCACTCGTTTCGACGAGCTTGGCTCTTCTTTGGATCTACATGGAAATAAATCTTCAAAAAAAGATGCATTCCTCGATTCCATTATTGTGTCTTTATGAATATCTTGGATATTCGACTGATATACAAGAAATCAATAAGCAACATTGTTGTGTGCATAACCAATGAAAATGCAATCAATAGTTTTAGGTCCTATTTTAACCTTTTTAGGTGGAGGAATTTCCACTTTGGCTAAACATCCCTACACTCGCAAGTATTGATAGGATGACTATCGTCCTCTCCATAACTCATATGGAGTTTTTTTTTTTTTTCTTCTAGGTACCTTATTCAAAAGGTAATTAGTAGAAAAAATGGCTTCTCCCCACATATTTTGTGGTAGATCATAACTTATCTTTATTGCATTCATCATTTCCTTTAGAGTGCAATTCTTTCGCTCAACCACTCCATTGGATTGAGGTGAATAAGGTGTTGTGGTTTCATGTATAGTCCCATGTTGAGCACAAAAGTCAACAAATGGCGATTCATACTCACCACCTCGATCACTTCTTAACACTTTAATTTTCTTATTGAGTTGATTCTCAACTTCATTTTTATAGAGACAAAATTTCTCTATCGCCTCATCCTTACTTTTAAGTAAGTACACATAACAGTAGTTTGTGCTATCTTCAACAAAGGTAATAAAATATTTATTACTGTCTCTTGTTTGTACGGACTTCAAATCACATATATCATTATGGATTAGTCGAGCAGGATTTGGAGTGTGTCTTTCAACACTTTGAAAGAGATGACTTGGTCAGTTTTGCCTCAACATAAGTTTCACACTTATGCTTTGCATCAATTTAGCAAGTTGGTATATAATTTAAGTTAATTAATCTACATAATGTATCATAATTAACATGTCCTAATCTACTATATCATAGATTAGACTACTCAAGCATGTAAGTAGAAGTACTCGTTTTATTCATGTTTGACCTAATTATAGTCATTACATTCAACTTCCACAAACCATAGCTCACATACCCTTTCCCAACATACATGCCACTTTTGAATAGTACAAACTTGTTTGACTAAAACACCAACCTGAATCCATGGTCGTTCAACAATAAACTAGATACCAAGTTCTTTTGAATTTCAGGCACATACAGGACATTGTTTAGAGTTAGCTCCTTCCTAGACGTCATCTTCAAGACTACTTTTCCTTGGCTCTTGATTTTTGAAGTGAGTTCCCCATGAACACCTTTTCCCCAGTCTCAATTGGTTAAAAGATGGAAAACATCTTCTTGTTCGAGCACACATGACAAGTAGCACCTGTGTCACTCCACCATTCATTGGGACTGGATCCCACCAAGTTCACCTCAGTGATTACTGTTGTGAGGTCAATGTCAGACACATCCTTAGTGATGCCATCAACCACATTGGCTTCCTTGGGTTTGTTCCTCTTTTTAGTGTCTGTCAGAAGATTTGTTACCTTGCTTCCCATAGTTGAAGAATTTTCCTTGGAACTTCTGCATCTTAGAGATTCCCCCTTTTGGTCCCAACTTACCGCCTTTCCCTTTGTTGTTGGCTTTCTTGGACTTGGAACTTTGACCATGTTCCACAAAAAGTTATGTAGTGCCACTTTGTATTGTATTGCCTTTCTTCTCGAGGATCCCCATTGTCTTCTTGATCCTGAAGTCTAATATTGAATTTTCGATGCTCATTTCCTTTCTCTTATGCTTGAGGTAATTCTTGAAGTCTTTCCAAGCAGAAGGCAACTTCTCAATAATAGCTACAACTTGAAAAGTTTCGCTCAACATCCCTCAGCATGTATCTCATGAAGGATTACCTGAAGTTCTTGGACTAGACTTACCATAGTCTTAGAATCTACCATTTTGTAATCGAGGAAACGAACCATGGTAAACTTTTTAGCCCCAGCATCCTCGGTTTTATATTCCGGTCTAGTGATTCTCATAGCTCTTTGGCTGATTTCTTATCTGAATACACATTGTATAAATAATCAATCAAAGCATTCATGACATAGTTTCTGTATAGAAAGTAAGAATGTTTCCAAGCTTCCACAACACTTATGACTTAGATATCATGCTCATCTTCTTTGAGCTTAGGAGCATCTTCAGTCAAGAATTTCATAAAATTCAAGGTGGTCAGGTAGAACAACATCTTCTGTTGCCATATTTTAAAGTTTAGTCTATTGAACTTCTTTGACTTTTCTGCTTTAAGAATGTTATTCAATAGTACGTAACCTTTGTTGAAGTTTTTTCTCGTATTCGAAAGAGAGTCAGAGTTCTCTTTAAAAGGACTTCAAGGGATGAACGACAAGCGAGAGAGAGAATGTCTTCCCACATTTTCAAGCTAACGGAAGAAAAGAATGATAAAAACTTTTCAAAAAAAAAAAATGATTTTGTTATAATATATCTCAAATTCCTAAAAAAATGATTTTGTTATAATATGTTTCAAATTCTATTTGAAGTATTAATTCATTTTTGTAAATAATATTTTTAGGATAATTCCTATTTTTTTATATTATTGTAATATTAGGTTTCCTTATAGAATAAGTAAAGCTTTTAGGATTATCCCTATAAATATTCTGAGTCACGAGAGGAAAAAGTTATGAGAGAGATTTGGTATATGCATAGATGTAAGGGTTTAAGAGATTGAGAGTTTTATGAGATATTTTCTCAATATTGTGGACATCCTAGGGTTTTGTGATTTTGTGATTTTTCATAGTTGTCGCAATACTTTGATACTCCAATTTTGTTCTTTGTGTTTTCAAGAATAGTAAAAATATTCTCTCTCATCCATGGATATAAGTATAATTGGCTGAACCACGTTAAAACATCTTGTGTATTTTTATGATTATTTTTTTATCTTTATGTTCTTAAATTCATATTGTTGTTCATCAAAGCTTTCGCAATTATAACAAATGGTATCTAGAACTTTAGGTTGAAAATATTTGGAAGAACAAAATATTACAAAGCACATAAGATGAACATAAAAGGAATTCCAGTTGAAGGTGGAGTCGATTAAGATGTGATGGAATTTGATCCAAAGTGGAAATTGTTATAATATGTCTCAAATTCATATTTAGTATTGATTCATTTTTTGTAAATAATATTTTATAAGATAATTCATATTTGTTATATTATTTTAATATTAGGTTTTTATAAAATAAGGAAAGCTTTTAGGATTGCCCTTATAAATATTCTGGGTTGAAAAAAGTTATAAGAGAGATTTGGTCTGTGTAGAGATGTAGGGATTTGAGATATTAAGAGTTTTATGATGTATTTTCTTGGTATTGTAGGCATCCTAAGGTTTTGTGATTTTGTGAATTATCTTAGTCGTCTTAATACTTTGATACTCAAATCTTGTTCTTTGAGTTTTTAAAACGTGGATGTAGATATAATTGGCTAAACCACGTTAAAGCCTCTTGTGTATTTTTATGATGATTTCTTTATCTTTGTGTTCTTGAATTCATATTCTTGTCCATCAAAGTTTTCATGATTATAACAGATTTCATTCAAACCGGATAGATATCCAACAGTAAGTGCCCAGGAGGAGATATGCCCTCCGAAATTTTGAAAGAAAAAAAAAATTTCTCCATTACAATGGAACATGGGACCAAGAGTTCAATATCAATAGAAACAATTCAACATTTAGTGACGGAGCTAGTAAGTACCCAGGGAAGCATAGGATCCCTCTGAAATTCTGAAAAAAAATAAAATTGTCTCCTTTACTGATGGAACACGGGACCGAGAGTTCAATGTCAATAGAAACAATTCAACATACAATGATAAGCGCCTAGGGGTATAGGACCCTCTGAAGAGTTCTGAAAAAAGAAAAAATTGTCTCTGTTACAAATGGAACACGAGATCAAGAGTTCACAAAGGAAGCTACTACACCGTACTATCATGCCCTCAGACTATTTATTTTCTGACTCCGCCACTGTCAAGATAGCAATTAGAGTTTGGGGAGATTAATTAATCAAGTTCCATGTCGGTATAGGCTACAATGGGACTTCTCACACTATGAATGCCATCAGACCACACCAGTGATACAGCTGCCATCGGTGCATCAACTGAATCTAGTCCTTGCCCAACAACAGTCACAACAAAAAATTTCTTCTCTTTTTCTTCCTTGAAAGAGAGGATGTCCAAGGATTCACAAACCTTGATATGAGAATTTGTGTTGATGACTTCTGCTTTATATGTAGCATTTGCACAACCAACATCTGTAACTGTCCTCGGAAATTCAACTTTGAAGGATTTTGTTGCTTCAACTTTAACTGCCATGGAAGGATAATTAAGATCTTTCAGGGAACCTCTAGTGTCTTTAGGGCAACTACTGTTGTCTCCTGAAATGAGTCTCACTGTCTTTGTATCATACCCCATGCTGCACATCATTGTTATGTAGTCAGCTTTGAAGGCTTTATACACTCAACCCGGGTTTACAGCTTTTACTGGATCAACATGTCCAGATCCAAAAGCGAGTTCACCATCCTGTTGATATGCAACAGTACCATTCATGGGCAAACTATGAACAGAATAAAATAACTGGAAAATCCAGAGAAAACGGAAGTTAGATATTATTAAATAAGAAATTAGATTGTTGATCTGAGAAGAGTATGTAAGTGGCGAAGACTACCAGTAGTTATAAGAGCAGATTGGATGGCTGAAGGAGACCAATCAGGATGGAAGGTTTTGATGTAAGCAGCAATTCCAGCAACATGGGGACAAGACATGGAGGTTCCTGACAATATAGTGTATTTGGCTGTCCTTTCATCTTCAGATTCATCAGTAACTGGTGCTACAGGAGAATATGCTGCAGAATCATCTCCTGGGGCTGTTATATCCGGCTGCATTATTTAAGGCAACCAATTAAAGAGAAGCTATAGGGCAACTATTGATATTGTTTAAAAAAGCACGGAAAAAGCATTAAAAAATAAACCAATGAAAACAATAAGTGAAAACCCTAAATAAGAAACGGACTAGGTTCAAGATATAGGAGGAGAAACTGACTATTTAAATATAAAAATTTGAATTATTTGGCTCATTCCATTGGCTACCATCACAGATCCCAAACAATCCATAATGTCATCCCATAAAAGGAAACTTTTTTTTTGTTGAGTCGAGTAAAATTTGGACTACACCCCAGCTCAAATATATACAGATTATGAATAAGCCAAGTGCACCTTCAAAATCTCAGGAATGTTTTGATATAGTTTGGCCCTCTTGATGAAAAAGAAGCCACTGCTGGAGCAGAAGTATCTTTGATTGAGTTAACTCTTTATGTTTGTGAGGATTTCTGTAAAGAAGAATTCAGTGGTTGTAAGGTTACAACTAAAAGAAGATCAAACAATTAGCAAATATACAATTCATCAAGAACCCTCACTTTGTGGAAATGTACGTAGTAAGATTCAACCCTGTTAACTTCTTCATAATTTAATTTTGATACTGGAAGGGACGAGGTGAGAAGGGAACATCAAACTCTTCTACTGAGATTATTCCAACTGCACTGCCTCATGAGCATCTGTATCTCAGTGGTACTTCCTACATAGTATAATTTTCCTTCCACTAGACTTCTTTCTAAACAATTCTCAAGGCACACAGCCTGATACATATGCAAACAACAAAATCTATTATGAACATGAAATTCCAAGCTAAATATCACCTTTAACAGACTTACATGGCATCATATTCCTCGCATGTCCGGGTTACGTCTTTTCCATACACAAGAGGAAACTTGGTTCCATTCAACACAAATGTGTTAATTGAACTACCCTGTTGATATATATAGAGATCATAGAAGCCAAATAATAAGACACTTGAGAGAAAGATCTTACGAGATACTTTTAGGGGAATGAATTATTGTGTTATATTGATGAAAAGGGAGCTGATAATATACGGCTAGGATTGTTCCATCGCCAAGAACAGGCACTTGCTGATGATTTTCCGGTCTGTGGTGCTTTGCGGCCACGCTAACCATCCACCGGTGCAACACTTGTTACTGAATATGTATTTGGACCACTGTTTCCTGCAGAATTCAAGGTTAAAAATACCCTTTGGCCATGGCATGGAAAGAGCCTATTACGAGGTGAGTCTTCCATTCAAACTTGCTGCGGTTTCTTTTCTAAGAGGAAACTGAAGCCAGGCGTCGTAACCCCCATCCAGAAATATGGCATCATCGAAGGCAGCCAATACATCTGAGTCTACACATCCTAATAGGGAACAGACTTTGTGCCACAACCGATCATGCAGAGGGAACCCCTCCTCTTGCATTTCCCTCTCCTATCCCTTCAAGCTTACACCCTTTATTTTGTTCCGGCAGCTGTTGAAGGCTGTGTGGGATCCATGACCATCTATGTCCCTTGCGGAATCATCAGAATCATTCAGAGAATTGTAAAATCGAGCTCCAATTACCTTCCTGTATTAAGAAAATTGACTACGCTTCAAAATACAAAATATCATAGGTAGGCACAAATGGTCCCATAATACGCTATCGATACTTGGCTAAAAGTGTTTAAGGTGGGTGACTCAAATTCCGTCCGGTTTCGATATCTCCTGGATTTTTAAGGGATTTTTTTTGAGCTAGATCTATGACCCACGGCACATTACTGATCTTATTGGAATTTGGGGCTGTTCAGTTTTGAAATACACACATATATATGACGTACATTTTAGGGATTGAGATATTGAGGTGTATTGTGAGCATTTTAGGTTTTTTAGGATCTATTTGGTTATGGTTTTTTTAAAATGTTTTTTGTTCAAAAAAATAAGAAGAATAAGGTAAACACAGAATATATGAATATATTTGGTTCTTTTTTTTGTTTTAAAAGACATGAACATAGAAAACATTAAATTCAAAAAATAATCAGAGAACACCAAAATAGTATTATTTATATTTTTATACAATGTTCTCAAGCACAGTTTTCAAAAACATAAAGTAAACAAACCTTTAATTTTTACACTTTTTTCTCTTACAGGAAGGAAAAAGAGGCATCTTTAATATCAAAATAATTATACTAGAAATTTATGCTTACTTGTTGCAAGAAAAATTCTTGCCCCCTGAACAAACACCTTTCCATTTTTTCGGAGGTGGACCAAAACCTTCATCACCAAAGCTTTCAGATTCAGGCCAAATTCCAGTATCAAGGACTCCAATTATAACATCGCTTTCAATAGTAGGCTTTCGCTCAATAGTTTCAGAGAGGCCCATGAAATCCCCAAGATCTTGTTGTTTGAAGTTGAAGAAGCTTACTAGGAAATACGGACACCACACCGTCCTTATCTGCAAACATTTACATATTTCAATCTTATAATTTTCAAACAAATAAACTGTCCCAAAACATTTGAACGGGATCTGGTGATACATACTAGACAATTTTTGCCGTTCTTTTTCGGTGAGTTTGGCTGCAAATCCATTGAAGCTTCTTTAATAACTTCTGATCAATGAATCCTTTGAAGAACTAAAGAAAGAAAACATTATCTCAATTCAAACGCTCGCTCTAGTTCTTTTTTCTTTTTTCTTTTTCCATAAAACTTCCAGGCTTCATAATTTAATTACCTGCCCTCAAGAACATCTTCAAGAATGTTATGATGTTGTGACAAAGGTGAGAATTCCCCTTGGAGGATGGATCCTAGATAGACTATATAAACCTGCATCATCGTCAAAATTGTTCATGAATAAAAATTAAATTAAGACACAACCATAAAATATAAACAAAATCTTGTGTAGGCGTACCGACCATTTCTACATTTAACACTGGCCCAGGCTTTAGCTAAGCCAAACACAAAATTCTCTCCAACACTCTCTATTCCTTGTTTACCCAAATGGCTCACCAAATGTGGAGTCATTCTGAGCTCTCTAAATCTCTCTCTACTTATTTTTTTCTCTCTATCTCTTTTACATATATGCTTGACTTTTTTAGAGAAGTGGTGGAAATTAGGTGTAAAATAGAGAGTGTGGTTGGAGTGTATTTTAAAAGGAATTGTGCTTAAAGTAGTGAATTTATATTCTAAATATATTTTGGTAAGCTATTTTTGTTAAGTGTGGTTGGAGATGCTCTTACCTGTGCTCAAATAAAGCTTTCTTTCTATCTTCATCATCATCAATAGCCCTTATTCCCATGTTAAGGATGAGAAATATGGTAGCAATTAAACAAGCACTGAGATAATCAAGAAAATAGAGCTTAGCCATTGATGACTTTTCAAAGATACAACAACAATGCTGGTATCCAGAATCCCTCTCCTCTTTTATCTCTTACAAAAATAATTCACTTTTGGAAACAAGTCAATAGGATTATGCAAACGATCGTTTTCACTGAAGTTTTAGGAAAAGATATTAAGCTAATACACCTCATTGAATTGTCTTATTAAAAAAAGTGATTAGCCATGTTAAGAATAAAGTAGGCTCTATATGTAGAAAATAAAGCCAATAAGCCATTTTTTCTTTAACTGAAACCAAATAAATATGTATATATATATATATAGCAGTAGATTCATTTTCCTTTTTCTCTTCTTTAATTTTTCACTATTTATTATCACCTTTCCAAGTTTTCAAAAAATAATAATATAATGATATCCAATAATATCTAGAGAATCTCAATGGTTATAGGTTATTATGTTGTGTAAAATAAACAAATTTCCTTTATTATTTGAAAAACGTATCCCTACTTTTCCTTCCCCACAGATTTTCATTTTAATTTCTTCTCTTTTTATTTTGGTTATCTTCGTAGTTATATAATATAATTGGTGTACAAGCAGTTAATATTACACCATTTGTTTCCCTTAAATAGTACATACACTATGCAGTAATGATTAGGATAACTAATATAAAAAAAAAAAGATTAGATCTTAACATAATAATTGTCAAATTTCACACTGGTCTAGTATGTGGCTGACCCTAACCATCTCAAGCCCTCTCATTTCAAGTTTCATATGGGAAATTTTTTTTTTAACAGAAAAATAATTTCATTAATTCAATCTAGCAATACATTGATAGAAATATTAAATCAAAATCGCTAAAAACTATAGATGATGAAACAATATTCAAATTAATAACATAATTAATTGAATCAAAGTCTACACATTTGATAGTTGTATATACACATTTGATATTACTATTGTAACTAGAATATCTATGACTCCAGTTCTTGAGCATATTGATGATCATTGATTTGATTTTTCGGATATACTTTGCTCGTTCTCAAAAACAAATAAACGACGTACCATGACGATGAAAGTCAAAACATCGTACCAAGATGGCCATGTCACTTATCGCATAAAGACAATGGCTTGTATGCGCTGGCCCCAAGGCGGCGACCTTAGCATGCACCTCGGGCCGCGACTAAATCCACGAAAAAGCAGTAAAGCACAGATATGTGAATAACAACTTTATTGAGAATGTATTAAATGTTGGATTATGCTCCAGAAGCAATCCGAGTTAATAATGGACTACTGGATCAAGCTCGCTAATTAGTGATAGAGCTCATCAATTAATTAATTGCTTAGTAGTCAAGAAACTCTAAATAGCTAGTATTTGTAGTCTGAAGTATGAAATGCATATTATTCAGTTTTTAAAACTACCTAAATTTTGAATGATTTATATGACATTATTTTCTCAATTTTATATGGACCACTAGAAAAGATTATCTCACAATATCTACAATAACCTAATTCTTTATTATATACAGGCGGTTTCACTACTTGTTTTTCATTTCTCTAGGCTACTTTGTCTCACGGCTTAGCGATTGTGAGGCAGTAAATCTCATAATTAATCTCAATTCAAAGGGTTTTTTTTTTTTTTTTTTGGTCTAGAGATTGCGATTTTGGGGTTCCTGATGTACTATATAGAAGGACAAGTACTGTAATTTATTAGAAAAATTAATAAGATGAAATAGAAGAAACTTGTATATGGTGATTCTTGAATTCTCAAAAATGAATAGCATTGGCAACAATGGGGCTTCTCACTCTATGAGTGCATCAACCGAATCGAGACTTTCTATCTTCATCATGATCAGCAATAATAGCCCTCATCCACATGCTCAGGATGAGAAATATGGTAGCAATTAAACAAGCATTGTGATGATCAGCTAAGATGGGAAACCCAGCCCACACTTTGACTTCTCAAAAGATGTCTTAAAAATATTTGATACAAATTGTTCTTCTCCTCTTATCCCTTATAAAAAAAAGAATTTGGAAAATTATGCTTTGGTTTATAGATTTGATTCTATTTAAAAAATAGTTTATACGGAATGAGAAACCAATGATAGATTAACTCAATTTAAAAATAATCCCTAATAGGTGTCCACGCGTAAGAGGCACATAATCTTCCTAAAATGTCCCTTCTGTGAGCTGATTGAAAACCAAATTAAAAAAAAAAACATTTTGAACCCTTTATCTACACCTCCAGGTTAGGGGTAGATATTTTAGTACAAAATTGATCTATGGTAGAGAGGACGAAAAAAATATAGGGTTTTGAGCCAGAATGCAAAACCAATCAAAAGAAAGTATGAATTAAACCCCAAGAAATCTGTTCTTGAAATCATTTTGAAAAATACCAATTGGATTTTGTGTATGCAGGGGATCACTGCTTGAATATATTCGGCAGCTCATTACAGGGGTATGAACCTCTAATCTTACTTTCTGTTCTCTATATAGGCTTGCAAACTGATATTTTCTAGGGAAGCAAACAGTTTATGTCATTTACTTTGGAGAGTATTTTAGCCAATGTGCATGAAAATTTTGTACTGTTTACTCACGGTTGTTGATGCTCTTTACAGTCTCGTTCAGAAATGGATGCTGAGAAACGCATATTGATTTGGCCGAACTCATTTATCCATTATCAATGCATTCTGGTCTTCCTTCAAGCAGCCTGAAAACGAGTACCCAGATTCTTTATTGGTGCTTCATTTTGATCAGAATGCATTCACAATGGATAAGTGACCAAATCAATATACGTTTCTCGTTTTATAATACATTTCAAAAAAGAGAAGACTATGCGAAATGAAAGGTCCCTACAGTATGATCATCTTCTCTTCTTTGGAAATGGGTTGGTACCACTGTGTGGGAGGCACAAACAGACGGTTTGTGAAAGATACCCATTTTTAGTTTTCTTGCAAAAAATTAGGTTTCTAGAATGAAGAGGGGCTGTTTTGGAAAGGATGTAGGGTTCAAAATCTTTTTTTTTTTTTTTCAATCAACTAAGAAAATGAGCATTTTGCCAATGACAGTTGATTAGAGTGCCTTATACCAGGAGTTCGATTCCCAATAGAATTTAGACCGTAATTTTGTAAATTTTCTTTTAAATAGAAAAAACCATATTTTAAAAGGAAAAAAGCTACATTTTAAAATCTTTCTAAAATATTTTAATATCTTCCTAAAACATTTAAAATTCACACATAATATTTTAAAAGAACAATCACGATATTTTAAAAGAACAATGTCACTCTCATCAATCCATTTTTTAAATTATTAATTTTATGTATTCCATTTTAATTATATAAAATAGATAAATATAATAATAATTTTTTTAAGGATGATAATGATAATTTTTTTATCATAATAATTTCATCATTGTTATTTTTTTATTAATATGTTAGATATTATTCATTTTATTATTTTTCATTTTCATTTCTTGATATAATTAAGATGTTAATTTAAGCATATAAAAAAAAATAATTTAATACTTAATAGAAATAAAATATTAAAACGAAACAACTTCATGCCAATTATAATATCCTAACATAATTTTTTTAGAATCGAATTGATGGCAAAAGCAACATAATTTTTTGAATTTTACTTTTTGGGAGCGAGGTAATAGGATTATGTAAATGGTAGTTTTCACTGAAGTATTAGGATCGGAAAAGAGATTAAGCTAATACACCTCCATGCCAATTGTTGTATGAACACTTTTGTGATATGATCATTCTCATTGAATTTTCTTTTTTCTTTTTTTTAAAAAAAAAAGAGTGATTAGCCAATAGTCATATTAAGAATTAAGCAGTTAATTTCTATCTACAGAAACTAAAACCAATAATCCCTTTTTTCTTGTATTGAAATTTTTTTATAGCCTTTTCAAGTATTTAGAAACCATATTAATACATATATTTATGGTGAAAAGTAGTCACATATTTATTTCCTTTTTCTCTTCTTTTTTCACTAATTATTATCATCTTTCAACTTTTCAAACAAATAATAATTTTATTAATAACAAAATATTATAATGATATCCAAAAATATCTAGAGAATCTCAATAGTTATTGCTTATTTATGTTGCGTAAAAAATAATAAATTTCCTTTATTATTTGAAAAACAGATTTTACTTTTTCCTTCAAATTTTCATTTCAATGTCTTCTCTTTTTTATTGGGTTATCTTTATAGTCAAATGATATAATTGATGGATATATAAGAGCATCCCCAGCAGTCAGCCAAACTGGGGAGCCAAAGCCATTTTTGGCTGTTTTGACAAAAAATTCAGCTCCAGCAGTGGAGCCAAAGCTGGAGCTAAAAAATGGAGGATGCACAGTGATCAGCCAAAACCAGTGGAATATGGCTGATCATTATTCCCTTTCAACCAAATCTATAGCGAATTTCCCACCCTCGCATTGTAGCCGTTGGAACCAACATTCGATGCAAATCCGTGATCCAAAAACTGAACCGTATGCAAGCAAAAAAAATATTCATGACCAAAAACAGAACAGAAAATTTTTCATTATTTCCCAATGGATACAAAAATATTTTATAAATAGAAAGAAACAAACCAAATATTTCATACACAGGATTTGAGGGAAGAAGAAGAAGGGAAGAACTCAGGTGACCTGTAGCCGTCGCCGTCCGCTGGCCAAAGTCCGCCGTTCCCGCGGTCGCATTTGCAGACCCAAAGTGAGCTCTCTTTCTCCCCCCATCCCCCTTCTCTATCTCTTCTCCCCTCACCGGCGCCGATCTCCCCCCTCCCGCTGCTGATCTCCCTTCCCAATCTCTTCTCCCCGTCACGCCCAGGGAAGCCCCTCCCCACCCAACATTCAGATTTTGCTAATGAAAATTCGTTTTGGTTTTGGGTATTCAAAATGAAAAAAATAAAAATACTTTTCATCGTTTTTTTGTAAATCTTTTAAAATCTGGTCGCGATTTTTAACATATGAATTAATTTATTTTATTAGCTTTTCTGAAATATTTTATTAGCTTGGTATTTAAAAATAATATTATTATAAATAAAATATTAACGATAAATGAAAAAAGCAATAAATCGTATTTTTGTGAATATTTTGAAAATGATTTACAAGAAATAGTATTTACTTGATGTAATTTATTTTATTAGCTTCTGAAATATTTTAATTAAGCTTAATTATTTTGAAAAATAATATTATAAATAATATAATATTAATAAATGAAAAAAAACCCGATGTAGCTTTTTTAAAACCGATGTGATGTGAGAAGTGTCCAGTGACATTTAAATGTTAAATTTATCCCGACTTTTATAACAGAGAATGATTTGATGACAAATTATTTTCATTATTTTTATAAGAAGTACAAATTTTTAAAGTAATTAATATTTGTAACCAAAAAAGAATTTATAACATAAAATATTATTAATTCAAAATATTTATATTTATTTTTATTGAATTAATTAAATATTTATGGCGCATTTTTATTTTAATTGAATCTTTATATTTATTTTAAATTTTAATTAAATATTTATTTATCTTGCTTTAAATCGATTTTATAGTGAATGGAATGATATAAATGAATGAAGGTACATAATGTAATTATTAAGGAAGAGAAAGGGTAAAATTGGAATAGATTTAGGATAGATGGAGCTTTTAAATCTTTGGCTAGCTTTGGAGATCTTTATTTAAAAATTTAATGGAAGCTCTCGAAAATCGCACCCAGAGACAAAAATTTGAAACTTTGGATCTTTGTAATTTTGGATGGCTAGCGGAGATGCTACAAGTAATAATATCACTTCATTTTTCCTTTAATGAGTACATCTGCTTTATGCGGTATTTATTAGGACAATTAGACAACCAATATAAAAAAAATAGTTTTTTAACATAATAATCATCAACCTCCCTCTTATCTCTTTTTCATGCTTTTCTTAGTTGAGCGATAAAGGTGATTTTAAATTCTTGACGAAATCGATTAATGGGCTTGGGTTTTATTTTCCAATAAATTAAGTTGTTTCTTCCACATCGTTGCGGTGTGTTTTATCGTTGACCTATTACGACGTGTTTTGTCACCAACCTATTGCGGCGTATTTTGTTGCTGACTTGTTATGGTGGGTAGTTGTATCGTCGACAATAAGCTTCTTCGTGTGTTTTCGCATTGGCAATTTACATGGAAAAGTTCAATCCTGCCAAAGGATTCTGGGGTCGAATCTTGTTCGCCGACGTCTTTATGAGATATGAAATCTTAGATCTACAGCGTTTTGGATTATCAAATGTATAGATCTTGAGTCAATCCTTTTTTCTATTAAATTAGATGTTGCATCATTCTCTAAAGCTTTTAACACTTTTGACTATACATTTCTATGGATTATTTTACTTACCTAAATCAATCAATTTATCTATTTTTTTTTTAAAAAAACAAGATAATAATCATCATATTTCACAATGGACTGGCCCCAACGATCTCAAGCCCTCTTATTTCAAGTTTCATGTCAAATAAGGGAGACTTAAACAATACATACTTATATATATGGTGATTCTTGAATTCTCGAAACTGAATAGCGTTATTGAACTATATTGCATAGACTACAATGGGACTTCTCACACTATGAGTGCCATCAGACCATACCAGTGATGCAGCTGCCACCGGTGCCGCAACTGAATCGAGTCCTTTTCCAACAACAGTCACAACAAAAGATTTCTTCTCTTTTTCTTCCTTGAAAGAGAGGATGTCAGGATTCACTTCAACCTTAATATGAGAATTTGTGTTGATGACTTTTGCCTTAAATGTAGCATTTGCACACCCAACATTTGTAACTGTCCTCGGAAATTCAACTTTGAAGGACTTTTTTGCTTCAACTTTAACTGCCATTGAAGGATAATTAAGATCTTTCGGGGAACCTTTAGTGTCTTTAGGGCAGCTACTGTTTGTCTCCCTGAAACGAGAATCTCACTGTCTTTGTATCATACCCCATATTTGCACATCATTGTTATGTAGTCAACTTTGAAGGCTTCATACACTAAACCCGGATTTACAGCTTTAACTGGATCAACATGCCCAGCTCCAAAAGCGAGGTCACCATCATTATATGCACTAGTAGTACCATTCATGGGCCAAGCTATGAACATAAGAAATACAGCAGAAGAAAACAATTTGATATTATGGAATGACGAAAGTTTGATTATGTAGGGAAGAATTAATTAA
This sequence comes from Tetrastigma voinierianum, assembly GCA_016808115.1. Classification (NCBI taxonomy): domain Eukaryota; kingdom Viridiplantae; phylum Streptophyta; class Magnoliopsida; order Vitales; family Vitaceae; genus Tetrastigma; species Tetrastigma voinierianum. The sequence continues at coordinate 192,807 of JAEQBH010001024.1, forward strand.
AATATAGTGATGAAGACTACCAGTAGTTATAAGAGCAGATTGGATTGCTGATGGAGACCAGTCAGGATGGAAGGTTTTGATATAAGCAGCAATTCCAGCAACATGGGGACAAGACATGGAGGTTCCTGATAGTATGGAGTATTTGACTAACCTTTTATCTTTAGCTTCGGTAGTAACTGGAGAAATGGGAGAATATGCTGCCAAGATATTTACTCCTGGGGCTGTTACATCTGGCTGTATTATTTTAAGGCAACCAATTAAAAAGAAGCTATAAGGCAAGAGTTGATATCGTTTAATTAAAGAAACCAGGAATAGGCAACAAGAAATAAACAATGAAAACAAAAAACACTCTTATTTATGTGGAAGCCCTAAATGAAGAAAAACTATAGGACATAAACGAGGAGAAATTTACTATCTTGAATATCGCTAAAATATTGTTGTATTTCAGCCTAATCTATTTGCTACCATGACACATCTCAAAAAATTCATAATGTTGCACCGCTCAACTTTTTGGGTCAAGTCAAATAAAATTTGGGTCATCAAACTCTAACAAATATATAGATCATGAACTAGCAAAGTATACCTTCAAAATCTCAGGTATGATTGAATTTGGCCCTCTTGATGAAAATGTAGCCACTACTGGAGCAGAAGCATCTTTGATTGATTCACTCTTTAGTATGTTTGCTTGAGGATTTCTGTAGAGAAGAATTCAGTGGTTGTAGGTTTACAACTAAAAGAAGATCAAACAATTAGCAAATATACTATTCATCAAGAATCCTCACTTGGTGGAAATGTAGTAAGATTCGACCCTACTAAATTCTTCATCATTTAATGTCGATGTTGGAAAAGGGAAAATTGTAGGAGCATCAAACTCTTGTAAGATTGACCCAACTGCACCAACCTCATGAGCAACTCTATCTCCTTCTATGCTTCTACATAGTATAATTTTTCCCTCCACTAGGTTTTTTTCTAAACATTTCTCAATGCACCACCTTATACATATGCAAACAACAAAATCTATTATGAACATGAAATTCCAAGCTAAATATCACCTTCAACAGACTTACCGAGCTATCAATTCATCACATGTCCGGGTTGTGTCTTTTCCATACACAAGAGGAAACTCGGTTCCATTCAACACAAAAGAGTTAATTGAACTACCCTGTTGATATGTATCGGGATTATTTTAGGGGAATGAATTAATGCATGGTTGAGTTATTAAGATGAAAAGGGAGTTGATGATACATACTGCTAAAGTTGTTCCATCGCCAAGAACAACCTTGGTGATGATTTCCCGGTCAGTGGTGCTTGCTGCTACGCTGACCATCCATGGTGCAACACTTTCTACTGAATATATTTGGGGACCTTCATTTCCTGCAGAATTCATGGTTAAAATACCTTTGGCCATGGCATGAAAAGAGCCTATTGCCAATGAGCCTTCATTCAAATTTTCTGCCAATATTGCTCCCAGAGAAACTGAAATGATGTCAACCCCATCGGAAATGGCGTCGTCGAAGGCAGCCAATACATCTGAGTCTGAGCATCTTGATTGAAAACAGACTTTGTACACAGCAATCCTTGCAGAGGGAACCCCTCCTCTTGCATTTCCCTCTGCTATCCCATAAAAGTTAACACCCTTTATTTTGTTCCCCGCAGCTGTTGAGGCAGTGTGGGATCCATGACCTTCTACGTCCCTTGCAGAATCATCAGAATCATTGTTGGAATTGTAAACTCGAGCTCCAATGACCTTCCTGTAATAAGAAAAATCAGCACGCTTGAAATAAAATATATATGTCATAGGTAGAGAGCACAAATAGTTCCCTTTATACTCTACCTGTATTTGGCTAAACTGTGTTAGAGTTGGTAACTCGAATTTTCTTCAAGTGAAAGAGGATTTTGGTGAAGTAACTATCACCCACTATTGATCTTATCTGCATATGAGTCTATTCAATTTTGGGACACCTATAAATAAATATATAATGTACTTTTTAGGGTTCGGTTGTCCCTAATTGCCGCAACACTGCAATGCTCCAATCATGTATCTGTTTTATTTTTTAGCAAAAAGATCAAACGCATCTTTAATATAGGAGAAATTTATGCTTACTTGTTGCAAGTAAAATTTTTCCCCCCTGAACAAACACCTTTCCACTTTTTCGGAGGTGGGCCAAAGCCTTCATCACTGAAGCTTTCTGATTCAGGCCAAATTCCAGTATCAAGGACTCCGATTATAACATCACTTTCAACAGTAGGCTTCCGCTCAATAGTTTCAGAGAGGCCCATGAAATCCCAAGATCTTGTTGTTTTAAGTTGAAGAAGCTTACTAGGAAAAATGGACACTACACCATCCTTATCTGCAAACATTTTCTTACTTCAATCTTACAATTTTCAAATAAATAAACTGTTTCAGAACATTGGAATGGGATCTGGTGGGTACATACTAGACATTTTCTCTCTCCTTTTCAGTGAGCTTGGCTGCAAACCCATTGAAGCTTCTCTTATAACTTCTGACCAAGGAATCTTTTGGAGTACTAAAGAGAGAAAACATAATCTCAAATCAAACAGTAGTTCTAGATCATTGCTTCTTTTTTTATTTTTCATAAAACTTCATGGCTTCATATGTTACCTGCCCTCAAGAACATCTGCAAGAATATTATGGTGTTCTGACAAAGGTGAAGTTTCACATGGGAAGGGATCTTTGAATATTGAACTATATGAGCACACGAATCATGTCAAAATTGTTCATTAATCAATATTAGAATTAAGACACAACTACCATAAAACCGAAAAGGTATTAGTATCATATATATAAGTAGCACACTTGCCTTTCTATCTTCATCATGGTCAGCAATAATAGCTCTCATCCCCATGTTGAGGATGAGAAATATGGCAGAAATTAAAGAAGCACTGTGATGATCAAGAAAATAGAGCTTAGCCATTGCTGACTTCTCAAAGATGTAAAAATGTTGATGCACAATGTTCTTCTCCTCTTTTATCCCTTACAAAAAGAATTCACTTTTGGAAGCAATTAATCCAGTAGGATTATGTATATATGGTAGTTTTCATTGAAGTTTTAGGAAAAGAGATTAAGCTAATGCACCTCCATGGCAATTTGTTTTATGGACACTTTTTGTCAAATTAATTATTCTCATTGAATTGTCTTATTAAAAAATGGGAAAAATATGGGATTTAGCCATATTAAGAATGAAGTAGGTTCTATATAGAAAATAAAGCCAATAAGCCCTTTTTTCTTTTATGGAAATTTTTTCCTTTTCAAGTATTTGGAAACCAAATTAATAATTTATGATAAAAGCAGTCATATATTTATTTTCCTTTTTCTCTTCTTTTTTCACTAATTACTATCATCTTCCAAGTTTTCAAACAAATAATAATTTTATTAATATCAAATTGTTCAAATGATATCCAAAAATATCAAGAGAATCTCAATGGTTATAGCTTATCTTATGTTGTGTACAAAATAATAAATTTCCTTTATTATTTGAAATATATATTTTACTTTTTCCTTCAAATTTTCATTTAAATTTCTTCTCTTGTCTTATTGGGTTATGTTTATAGTCAACAATCAGTATTGATGGGTAAGTAGTTAACATTACTTCATTTTTTCCCTTTAATAGTACATACACACACCTTTGCAGTAATTATTAGGACAACCAATATAAAAAAAATAGATTTTTAACATAATAATCATGAGTTTCATAATGGCCTAGTAAGTGGTTGATCCTAACCATCTCAAGCCCTCTCATTTCAAGTTTCATGTCAAATAATGAAGAATTAAATGAAATATAAAGAAAGTATATATATAAATGAACAGTTTCTCTGAACACTAGATGTTTAGCTAAATTGGTAAAATGTTCAAAGTTTTAAAAAACAGAGAGGGGAGGTCCGTTTGAGTCCTTATTAGGACAGTTTATTACAATGTAACAAACATTCTTTGTATTAAAAATGTTTCAAATCTTCAGGACCTTTAATTCTTTAGGAGAAATATATGCAACTTGTGTAGGAGATCCATAGAATATTTAAATATATATATATATATGCTCTTTCAAATTTATGGTGTATATAATCCCATAATCGATATCGCTCATGTCATATATAGTTAAAGAGCATGATATATATTTTTTAAATTTTTAAATATTATTTAATTGATTAACCATCATAGTTCCTTTTTTTTTTTTTTTTAAATTATTGCTAAGCATGATTTCATATGAATTAAAAATTGATTAGCCAATATATTTCACATTTCTAAAATTTATTGGTGATTAAAAATGTCTGGAGAGAGATTTTCCACATGGAATTTATTTCCAAGAATTTACAATAAGACAAATAGAAAGCCTGAATGAATAAGTAAAGTTAATTTATCTTTGTCTGTTTTCAATTTTGTTACAGAATTCCTAAAAGGAAGATGAAATGAAAGAGGGGGGAAGGACTAGGAGGGACAGAGACAGAGGAGGGTGAAAGGAGAAGGAGATGAGAGAGAGAGAGTAAAGCCTCTTCAACCAGCATTCTCAAAATCAAATTCACAATCTTTCCAAAATAATCTGGCAACTCAGCTCTATCAAGATTCTGTACTATGAAGAATGCTTGAAACCAACCTAAGGGCGCCCCAGAAAAGGAAAAAACATATAATATCAGATTGATTATTTGCTTGAATTTGGATTAAAGTACATAGATATAACGAGGATAAAAACCAATATCGTTGCATAACTTTTCTTCTTTTTTAGAATTGATCATCATTCAGTGAGTCCACAATTACGTGTCACATACTCCTCTACGACTGCCTTTTATTTATATATATCAGGAAATCCCTTCAGCACATATTGTTGGTATTTAAACCATTACAGCTAAAAAACTAATTGTTTCTTTGAATGTCACAGAAGCTTTCTGAGGCAACACAACTGTCCTTCTCTATCTCCAAATGAACAATTAGTCACTAAAGACCCCTGAAGAAAAAGAAAAAAGAAAAACAAAACGGTCACTGGCATTAGATTGAAGTCGCAACAGAATAGGGGAGCAGTATTGTGTTTTAGGAAAATGTTTGTGGTTAGAAGACTTACAACGTTCAAAGGGAGTTGTGGCCCCAGAAGCTAAAAAGCCAACCCTCTCAAGTATGAAGATAGTTAGCAGCCATCATCAGCTCCAGAGTAATCTCGGGTTCAATTGGGAATTCAGTATCTTTCCCACTGGCGAGCAACATTTCTATGTTAGTTTAAAGAAGAAAAAAAATTCAGAAACAGGAAATGCATGTTTGCATAAACACAGTATCCTTCCCAGTGGCAATGGAGCAACATTTCCATGTCAGTTTAAAGAAGAAAATCACAAACAGCAAATGAATGTTTGTATATGATTTAACAGAAGTACAGCACCACATGGAGCTGAATGGAAAACCCAGATTCAGGTGGAGAAACCCAATTACTAAAAAGAAATTGCACCAATCTCTGTTCCACTACAGTCCCATCCCATATTATTTTTTAGCAGAAGAAGAGCACTAATGGGGTGGAATGGAAAACCCAGATTCTGGTGGCAAAACACAATCACAACAAAAAAAAAAAGCACCAATCTCTGTCCCATTACAACCCCATACCATATTATAATTTAACAGAAGTACACACTAAATGGGGCTGAATGGAAAACCCAGATTCTGGTGGCAATACCCAATTACTACAAAGAAAATGCACCAATCTCTGTCCCATTGCAGCCCCATCCCATATTATAAACAAGTGTCTAGGATCTTTGCAACACAATTCCCATGGCAATCCATTTTAAATTGATGAGGACCCAAATTTCAAAATATTGAATATGGCAAGGAGTATGGCACGGAGCAGAAAAGTTAAGGGTGAGTTTTGGAAATATCTCCGATAAAGAATCATTTTCAACAGCAAGGCAGGCTATTTCAGATATATATATATATATAGAGAAAAGTTAAGGGTGTGTTTTGGAAATATCTCCAATAAAGAATCATTTTCAACAGCAAGGCAGGCAATTTCAGATATATATATACGAGTCTGAATGATTAACTTTTACTCAAAATGTACCACATTAAACTTTTTACGCATAATCAGGCTACACTATATTGACAAAATCACTTCATCCACATGAATTGCTTCATATTACCAAAAGAAGAAACATCACTAGAGTTTGCAAAGTATTTAATGTATAAACTACATGATAAGAGTTTGAATATTATGGATTATTGCTGAGAAACTTGCGAAAATGAACTATGGCTATATCTGAAGATCGCGAGAAACAACAGAACTATAGAAGCAACAATAATGATTTTTCTTTATGCCAAACTTGCTGAGAAGGAAAGAGTGCATATAGAAAGTCAAGGCGCCCCATAGGAATTGGTGTAATAAACTATCCTACCTTTTTGTATGCTATGCTAATGTGACATAGCAGTTTACATCTGAAAGAATCACTAATGTATACACTGTCATATGCTACAATCCAAGCCAGTTAAAACAACCCAAGAACAAGAAAGCACAAATAGACTTTTACCAGCAACCTATAAGAAAAACTAGCCAACCCACAAAATCTAATAATGCAATATAAGTCCATCCCCAACAATGCAATCAAATCCAATCCCGAAAATGATACCCAAAAAAAAACTTTAATTATTTGGTTCAAGCTTTCACAATTCTCAAAGACTCCAATTTCTCTCTATCCAGCAGCACCAAGAAATGCAAAAAGGAGCAACCTTCCAAGCTTTGTTTCTAGATTTCCAAGTTACGAGATGTGGATGTCAAGCCCAATTAATTATCCAATTACCAATTACTTATCCATGTTGATCTAAACTTGACCGCTCAAAACATGTACTCACAAACAATTTTTTAATATGAAGGAAAAATAAAAGAATATGAAAAGGAAATGTGTAGGGACATTTTCGGATTAATGAATGTGCAAAGATAGTGCCACTGAAACTTTTTATCTTCTCTTTTCGAGAAAGCAGAAGAATGAAAGAGAAAACATTTCGTTTAATTGAATCATAAGTTAGCTCTATGAGAATTAAATTTGTAAATGGAATCTAAAGAAAAAACTAGTGACTAAAATAAAAGGTTAAACAACGACGACAAAAAGCTATTATACCAGCCAAAACCCTATGAAATTCGTAAATGAAATCTAAAGAAGAGGGTGGAAGCCCAATAACTCTCTCTCTCTCTCTCTCTCTCTCTCACCACACACACACTACACACTGCATATGCACAAAATTTGTTTTTACATAGAAGTAGGCAAAAATGTTTTTTTTTGATAAGAAGTATAAGTAAGCAAAAGATAAAACATCAGTGCTATCAAAAAAGGATTCACCAACATACATAGGTCACCACCAAAGTCAAGACCACATATACACATACTTAACTTTCACACCACGACTCTTACCAACAAAGCAGCATCTCCCTCACTTTTATAACACCAGAAGCTTTCATGAAAACATAATAAAGAAGAATAAAGATCTGAGTGGACTTTTGCTTTTTATATGGACTTTCCCCAAAATCCACCAAATAACATGAATCCAACCTTGGGTTATTAGCTCATTTCCTCTCAAGTTGTCTCTCTGGAAAATAAATTGATTTTACAAGGAACCCTTTAAACACTAATCACTCTCACAATAACCTTTCCCTTAATATTCCACCATATGAACCAAACACAATCTAAAAGTTAATTCCAACAAGAAAAAACCATCTCATATTCACCCCTATAGCCATGGCCTTTACACAATTTCAATTTAACCAATCTAATTCAATAATTTTTAGGTAAATATGCTCAATTGTGGAATGCAGTACAACAAGCTTACAAAATCTCTTCTGGAGTAAGGAAATACATGATCAAGAAATATCAAGTCAAAAATAAAATAAAACAAGCATTTTCCAGAGCCATATAGTGCTGCTTTCTTCCTACACAAAAACTATACCTAAGTGCAACAGTTGATATCAGAAACAGCATGACTGATCAAACAAGATTATGCCTACTAACATATTATTGGACAGTAGTCACGGTATAATAAGAGAAGAATCCTGAAAGAAAGTGGTGTCTTCATGCGATCTACTAAAGCCAACACAAAACTGATTCTCCTCGGTAACATTTGTGCACTGGAAAAATAATAACCTGGCAAACTGAAGAGACCAGTAGAAATACTGGCAGATCTTCTCAAGAATGGTGGTGCTTATCTCCGGGAATGTGACTTTTCCATGTTCCCTTTCCGCAAAGCCCCCTGAATCCGACCAGAAATCCTAGTGAGAACTCATGCGCAAGCTCCAAACTCACAGTTTGGTTGCAACGGGAATTAAATAAATAAATAAAACGAACTTTCAAAAATCAAGAAATGTTACGCCAATTTCAACCATTATCCAAATTGTGAATTTAGGGTTCAATCAGCAAGAGATGTTTTTGTTTTCTTGATTACGGCAAACATAAGTAAAATAAACCTCCAATTCAAGCATTTTTTTTTCCCTTTTCCCTAATTCTTGCCCAATTTTCTCTAGAAAACAAAAATGGAAAGATACCGGGAGAAGTGAGCATGTTTCGGATGGTCTGAGAAACCATGGCAGCTTTCTTGTCAATCACGAATTCGAAGCCCTCTGCGCTGATCAGCTTCACAGTGTCTTCCTTACTCATTTTCCAACCGTCGAAGATCACCTGGTGATGAAAATTGAAACAAAATGGACTCCGATTCGCCAGGCGTGTTTTTGTAGAGACCAGCAAGTCGCTGTTTGGGAAGCCAGAAAATCCAAGGGAATTGGGGTCCAGATGTAATTTTCCTTTCTTCTCCGCCAAGGAGGGTGAAAAAGAAGACTTATTGGGAGTAGTATAAAATTTAAAAATTATGTTGGTAACAATTTTTTCCTTATTTAAAATTAAATACTGTAAAACGCTAAGCGAAAATAAAAAATTTGATGGGGGGTTACCATCATATAGTAATGCAACCAAATAAATAATAATAATTAAATTTTGTATGACCAAGGGTTTTGGTGTTAAATGCTATTACGTTATTTAGTCAAAGAAAATTACTATCTAATAATCTAAATTAAGTGATTAAATAAATTAAGGTTCAAAATTCAAAACCATTTGCTATTTTAAGTTTTTAAAAATCTTTTAAAAATTTATTCAATAAAAGTAGACACTTGCCTCTAATATCTTATAACAAAAGAAAAGCAAATTAAAATTTCAATTATTATTTACTCTATAACCAAAATATTTTTGTCATATTTGGAGGAAATATCTAGATAAAGTTAAGTGGACAAATTTGTTATTTTAATTGTTGGAATTCTCGAATAGGAAAATGGAACTCATGAAACATTTTTTTTCCTCCAAAGCTGTGTCTCGTATTCTAAAGACACTTGTATATTTGATGTCTTAAGACACAATTCTCTGGATCTAGTGTTTTATAGACACTTCTTCTAATAGTCACCAACAAAATCCATAATTAAGGATTTCTAATAATTGTCTATAAGCGTTTTCGAGGCCTAACTCAAATGGTAAATAGAGGGATGGGTGGACGGGATATCCAGGCTGAGTCATTATAAGAGCAGTAATGCAATGATATAATACGAAGTGAATAAAAATAAAATAAAATAAAAATCGTTATTTATAACATAATATTAGACGTAGAAAATGCGTAAACGTGTTCACGTAGGCTTATGGCTTGTGTAGGTGAGATGGTTGAGATACTGCCTGGCACTAGCACGATGGTCTTGGTCGAGTATTATTAAGAATGTGGTGTGTTTTATAATAGAGTTTTATTTTTGTGATCTTTTAATTTCTTATGGAATTAGTTTGAGGTGTGATATAATTTAAAAAGTATTCCTTTAGTTGGTCACGTAGATCAGAAACTATAACTCCTTGATATGACCCGAAAAAAAAAAATCATATACATTTAACTCAAGTGTATTAACTCTATTGTAAATTTATATATTTACTAAAATTTCATATATGTGGAATATACTTACACTATATTGCTTTGTCATTATCTAACCTAATATGTAGGTTTACCAATATATCCAGCAATAGTTCTATAACCAATTTTGTATTTCTGATTAATATACATAAATAGGTTTACCAAAAACATTCTCACAACTTAACAATACACATTTTTAGTTGTCTTAACTTCATAATTTATAAAAGAAACTAAACTAATCGTATGATTTCCTCTTCAACCCTTTTGTTTTTCTCGTATTCTTTTGAATCCCTTTCCTTCTCCAAGACATGTTCCCTATTATTCTTGAAATGAATTATTTAATGCAAGTAGATTTACATTATTAATCATTATCTTTATTTTATCTTTCAATCTTATTCTTTGGATCTTTTCCACTTAATATTCATGTGAGGGATGCTTAAAGAAAGCTTAACATTGCTTAAGCATGCATCAAATTAAGGAAACCCCGATGAGCAAATAAAATGAAAATAATAGACATTATTAATATTCTAGTGTTTATTGAAAAAAAATAAAAATAAATGTAATCACGTCAACTCCTTTTTTGAATTTGTAGGTGCTCTTTTCTTCCTGCTAGCCAATTCATTCCTTGGGAGACTAATCAAGTGGGCATGGGCATTGGTTTGTAGTGGACCATTCCGAACGTGTCACTCATGTTTGTGGCTTTCACCCCTTCATCAACCATACTATTAAGACCACTATATATATATATATATATGAAATAAAACTATGAGTAGTTGTTTAGCTAATTAGTTGTTTGGTTGTTCAATTAGTTACGGCTTCATTATATATATATATATATATATATATGGATTAATACAAGTCTTTTAATAAGAGTGAAAGTCTTTTAATAAGAGGCTTGAGTTTCACTTTCTTTCCCAAAAATCTGCCTTCGTTCTTCAATTTTGTTTACACTTTAATATAGTGTATCAAGAGTTATCCAATGCTTCAGCTGTATTTCAACATTGCTAGACCTATTATGCTTGTCTCTTCTTTTTTCCTTTTGTCAAACTTGGATTGTAATGGTGACTTCGTCTAGAAAAAGAGCATTCCATGATTGAATCCAGGTCGAATTTTAGATCCTTCTAGTCCTTATTTTCTCCATCGTTCCAACAACCCAAAGCAATTCTCTTTTCACAATTACTCATAGGAGATAATTATTTACGCTTCTTGGAGTTGATCCATGTTTATTTAATTTATATTACATCATAATATTCTGTTTTTCACAAATTTATTTTTATTGGGATTCGAATCCTGAACATTTTATCTTTTTATTCTTGTTTGAGTTTTTAACCATTTGAGTCAAATCTTATTCGTTATGTAAAAAAGAAATTAATTAGTTGTTTATTGTAATTACGTAGTTATAATTGTCTAATTAGTTGTTTAGTTGTTCAATTAGTCACGAGTAATCTAATTATACATATAGTTGTATATAGTGTTGTGAGAGCGACAGACTTTCAATAAGAGAAATAGAGTTTCCCTTTCTTTCCCAAAGTTGCCCCAACACTCTTCAATCTTCTTCACTATAATAATTAAAATCAGAGTGATCAATAATGAACCGATTTGTTTTCTATAGATTAATCATTAAAATGTGACTGGGAAATGATGATCCCACTTATTTCTCTATGGGCCTTAGGCTTACTAGTTACTAATAGAGATTTTGAAAAATAAACTATTAGAGAATATGTTCTTCAAGTATAATTTGAAAAAGAATTCCAAGTACATGAGATTTCTTTTTTGAAATTTTTATGAGAGCAGAATTTATTCATTTTGTAGTTAAAAATATTTTTAGAAATACTTTAAAAAAAAATTGTAACCATATAAAAAGTCTCGCCTTCAATAAACACATTGTTTTTATATTAATTAAAATACATTTAATTATTATCTTTACAGCGAAATATTTTAGTTATAATGTAATAAATATCCTTATTGAAATCTTTCTCCTTTATGTTTTTGCTTTAAAAACGTTTTAACTTTATCAATATAAAGCTTGTTTTGAGTGGATCATGTGGCTAACGTAAAAATATTTTTAAGTCATCTGTAAATCATCTGTATCGTCTACAGATAGGAAAGAGCAATAAAAGCGATAAGGTCTGATAGAACGTAATTATATTCGTAAGGCTTCGAATTAGCGTGATTAAGTATGAGAGAATTTAATTATAGCTACATGTCGATAATATATTTTTAAAGATTAGTGTCATCACTACGCCAAAGCATATATAATGAGCAATGACCAATCTTTATATACTATCGAATATATAGATAAAATAATTAGTCTTTTCTAATTTAATTAAAAATTTCGAGTTTCAATCTTAAAAATAAGAATTAATTTGAATATGATATCCTTTTCGTACGTTGACGAGCCAGTTTTAGACCCTGACAAAAAAAAAATATATATATATTTATATCTTAATCCTTGCGTGAAGGTGTTACATCGTGCTACAAGAAGAGCCTGTAGATCACCGCATATAATAAAAACAGATAAAATGAAATAATCTGAAAATAAAATGCGCTGGAGGAATGACGAGGTGCTGTGCCAACTCAGAGGTTTTTAACAAATTAGATTTGGGCAATTGAAAACGTCATCGTTTTGTCCACTTGACAGTTGTAACAATTTCTCGCTTCCTACTTGTTTATATCAATAAATTAAAAGCCAAACCCAATAATTACAAAATTCTTCCCCAAAACTTTTGAATAATTATGCAATTGTTTTCTGACTTTCCTAATTTTACTTTCGCGGTGTTTTGGTAGGTCTGTCGAAATTGACAGCGGCAACGCGATTAGCAAGCCTTTGATTAGCCGTGGTCGCGGGTTTGGGTGAGGCACAACGAGGTTCGGGTGATAGCGGTCGGCCGTTTAGCAGCGTTTAATAAGCGAATTACCGTGTTCGGGTGAGGAACGTCTTACTTAGTTTATAACAGTTTACAGTTTGCCAGCGTTGTTTACTGCTAGCGGATTTCTGATGGTCGCGTGGCGCTGCATCCGGTAAGCGACGATGCTTAAACGCGATGCCGTGATTAAATGGGTTTGGATGGGGCGCAAAGCGAGTTCGGGTGATAAGCGGGTCCCTTCGTTTAACACGTTTAATAAGCAGGTCGTGTTCGAGGTTTCACATGTTTCAGCGTCCTTTAGTTTGCTGTATGGTTGCGGCCGCAACGTTTGGCAGCTTTAGTTTCGACGGTCGAAGTGCTTGATTGGCAGAAAATTAGAAATGTAAATGTCAAATTTTATTTTAGAATAAAATGTGACTATTGACTTTTTAGTTTGTACTATGGCTTCTGATTAGATTTCTCAATGTGTGTTTATATTGTGTATTTAAACTAACAATATATAAGTATAAACATATAATTAAAATAATTAAATACAATAAAAGATAAAATCACTTCCAGATTAATAATATAATAAATTTATTAAAAATCAAACTTCACTACTTATATACACATAACTTTGATTGTGATCTAATTATTTTTAATTGTATAGAACTGTTATTATATTAACGTACGACTTATTTCAAATTTTTATATTAAAACATATTCCATATTACTTACTTATATAAGTATTAATTTAGGATCCATAATATGGAACCCAGCAATAAAAAATATTTTTTAAATGATTTTTTCATATTATTTAGTTTTTATCATAAAAAATATATAAAAAAGTAAAAATATAATAAAAAAATGCTTATATTTTTATAACATATTTTAAAATTTATTAGTCCCTTATGTAATAAGAGAAAAATGAAATGAGTTTGAATAAACATATAAAAATTATTTGTATTAAGTTTAAAGTTATTTTTATTTTCTTCAAACTTTTTTCCTTATACTTTTTTTCTCAATTTTCCTCTCAATTTATCAATTTAATTATTTAATTTTTTAAAACTTAAATAAAGTATATGAATAAACAAACATTTTCGATTCATTAGTATTAATTTATGTGAAGACAACATAAGAATGATGGTAAGTTCCGGTTTTTTGGTGCATTGGAATTAATCAAATAATCCATTGCCTCAAGTTTCTAAACTCTTAATTTATATGATTTAATTTGAGTTTATTCACTTAGGCTCTGTTTGAAACTTAAAAATTATTAAGAAAAAAATACCAAGAAAATTTATTTTCTCATGTTTGGTTTAGCTGCTAGAATGTTAAGAAACGAGTACTATAAAAACAATGCAGGGAATGAAACCTTGAGCGAGATGGCGTAAAAGCAGCGTTGATGGAAACTTGAGTTTACGAGCGGCCGCAATATGTGGAGATGCAAATTAACACGTTTGCGGGGCTTAGGAAAAGAGCGTTTGAAGATCGAGTCTTTGTGTTGGAGACAATCTCCCTTAAGACAAGTATTACCTTTCGATGGTGCTTAGTTAATGACAATTTGTCTGCCACGAAGATGAAATGATCTCCCAACCCAGAAGAAAGCACTTCCCTTTGTGTTAGGCTATTCGAACCGGAATTGTGTGCGAGAACTCAATCTCTCTCTCGACATATGAAGTAAAGGAAATGACTCGAATGAATATTTGATAAGATGTATCAAATGAGAGAAGGGTACTATATAGACGTCTTTATAATGTTGGTATAGTCATGAAGCTGGAAGGGTGGATATCATTCATGGCGGAACAAACACGATTCTGCGTCTGGAGGCCTTTGTCAGTCCAGCATTGGCTACGCAAAAGCAGTTTTGATCTTTAAGGTGAGAGTTTAAGCAAATACGAACCTAAGCTAGGCGGCTCGATTCGATACGGGCGCGACAGTGCAGCAGTGTGTGAATGGTGAACCAAAGGCATAAAAGCTAGGTCTCTCACTTCCAGCAAAGCCCAGGGTGCAGCTGGGACCCAAAATACAACTTCTGAGGTGGGTGTATTTATATCCTTTAAAAGTCTTGTTCCCATCGGAGTGTGGGACCTGACTTTTACAAACTTAAACCTTTAGTTACCATTTCAGGGGTGATGTTTGGGGCAATTTAATTCAACTCATAATGGTTTGGCAGCTTCGATATATAATCTTCGTCTCACCATGGAGATAACCACATTCCCATGTGGACCCACCAAAAAGCTTTGTGGGACCGATGTAAGTTTAGCTCAAGATAGCTAAATTATTGCTCAAACCCATTTTTTCCAACGTCCCCATGAATGAAATTGGCTGAGATTATCCCGAGGTGACATCGCTGACAAGAGAGTTTAGTTGGAAATTTTAAATCGAGAGGGAAGGTAGCTTGTGGCCTTAGACCTTTCCTTGTGAAATGCTATCGGGATTCTTGATTGATTAGTGAGCAATGATGTCTTAAAGCTGTTCAATCATTTGTGTAGCCAGAAACCTGATAACATTCACGCGAGGAATATCTTTCCTAACCACGAGTTGGTTCTCACGGTTGTGTTCATTTGCTCCCCGAAAACGATTCTGGTTTCATGAGTGCTCTAGAGAATGTAGCCTATCGTTACCGTAGAGCGAAGCCCGATTCTCACTCACATAGGTGACTTCTTATGGAAGAATATTACACTATACCCACTTGTCTTTAACAAGATATAAGTCATTAAAGCGCCAGCTTTACCACGTTCTTCTGAGGGCATCACTATTTAATTATGAATGAGTGGAGATTTGTTCTCCGTGGTAGATATCTCAATGAGTCACCTGAAAACTTCGGTTGTCCCTTTGGACCTAGATCTTGGGATCTCCAGTCCGGCTAAATTTGGGTTGCCATTACAGCGACTATTGAGTGTCTTGGCTTTTAAACGCATTCCACGCCGATGATTTACCTGCTCTGGTCAAACCTTTGGTTGGCGGATCCATAATGTTCTCTTTTGACCTTATGTATTCAATGGTCATAATACCAATTCTGAGAGAAGTTGTCTTCACGATTATTATGTCTTTGGCTTGAATATGTCGAGACTTACCGTTATATATATGACTCGTGCTCTTCAATTGCTGATTTGACTATTGCGATGAATGCGGATAAGCGAGCCTGGGTTGTGGCCAGGAATATCTTCTAAGAAATGGCAAACCACTTTCTGCTTCTTCACCAACTTTTATCAGGTGCAATAAGCTTCCGGATTAGTCGTGGATGCGATACCGCGTTCTTGAAATTTAGAACCGCTCCCGCGCGAGTGTAGTAGATAGCCACTTGTGGACTTGAGTCTTTGGTGTCGGATATCCGATTAGCATCACGGTATCCTTCAGAAATGCTTGCTGGATATTTTGAGTAGTGCAATCCATAATTTTGGGTGTATTTCAAATACCTCAAAACTCGAACTATTGCCTTCCAATTGTCCGTACCTGGATTACTTGTGTATCTACTCAATTTACTGACAGCGTAAGCTATGTACGGGCAGTCTGATTCATGACATACATCGGCATCAATTAGCTAATACATATTCTTGTTTGTGGCTTTGCCATTATTTTTGGATAGATGTAGATTTACATCTATAGGTGTTCTCATTGGACTGTTATCATTTTGTTTGAATTTCTTGAGAATTTTCTCAATGTAATGTGATTGAGATAATATTGCCATCGATGTTTTGGAGAGATCTGCCATCCCAAGTATAACATCAGCACAACACACTAAAGTCTTTAAGTATGACTTATTGTTGAGCGTTTCCTTGGTAGTTTTAATGACTTCATTGTACTTTACCCATGATGAGTATATCATCAACGCTAGGGAGACAAATAATGACAAATCCACATTCGGTGTTCTTGACATATACACATTTCTCACACTCGTTGATTTTGAATCCATTTATCATCATTACACTATCAAAATTTTCATGCCACTGCATTGGTGCTTGCTTTAATCCATAAAGGGATTTAACAAGCTGACAAACTTTCTTTTTCTTGACTGAGCGACAAACCACGCCCGGGTTTGTTTCCATGTAGATTTTCTTCATCCACGGTGCGGCCCCCAGCAGGGGGTTCGGGTGACTGCAGAATGGCCGCGAATACAAGTGGATGTCGGGGTTGCAGCCCGCTACTTGAATCGAGGCGAAGTCTCCTTTATGCAGGGAGCTCTACCCCAGATGAAGGCACTACACATGAAACACAGTCCCAGCGAGTGCAATATAATCCCGACATGAGTAAAGCGGCGCGGGCCCATAAACAATACTCATCATACATACCCGACTATGAATCGACTATATACCCGATAGTTACAAGAGTTGGAAATGTTTTACTTTCTTATACAACATATATTAAAATACTGCCGAGAATTCTAATACATGTAAAAGCATCATCAAGCCATAACCCGGCTTTCTTCACAACCAATATCTAGGCATTTGTCTCCTCTGCTCTCCACGTACTTTGTAAAAGGGTCCCACGGCGGGGGTGAGCTGTACCCGATGGTGGAATCGCCACACAAGTGGGCTCTCCACCCCCAGGGTGCAATCGATGATCGAAATAAACATACATTCAAGCAAATGCATGATCCCTACTTGAATGTCTGCATGACCAACTTCGGATCAGGGTCTCAGGCTCTCTCACACTTGCCTAAACCTTGTATGAGAATTATTGTTTTATTGGTGGACAACCATCTGATGTATATATATCAATTGGGCCGCTCCGACCGGTGAGCCATATTATTTGTTTATTAATTTGCCGCAGGGTGAATATCGATTTGGGCGCTCCACCTCCGACGTTGATATTTTCATTTGGATTACCCTAGATAATTAATATTTTAGACTACCCTCGAATCATTTCTCTCTAGACTCATCTCATGCACTAACTCCTATAATTCTAGGATGTTCCAGTGCATATGGAATGCATGTATGCCATTTGTCTGATCTAATTCACATGTAAATATATAAACATGCATATATTTACCAAACATTCAATTCACTAATCATGTCATGTAAATTCCACATTTCCCACATCAAAAATTAGCTCCTTGGGCTAATGATCATACCGCAGTAATTTAATTTAAATCCCTTTCGACCCGAAACCTGAAATTTTCCGCAAAATATATTTTTTGACCACTATTCGAGAGCGAGCAAAACCACTGGAGTTCTTGTTCCTATCAAGACACAATTTATCGGTTCACTTTGTGAACCCGTATTTCTCGGCCGATTTCGGCCTCATACACATAAAAGCACACATTTTCACACAAATGCACAACTAGGAACCCACATTAGCCCGTGGACAGTCACGAACTGTCCACATGGGTTTCAAAATCCAACATCTCAATTCCAAGCTTTGGAACCGATCAAACGGTCATTCAAGGCCTCAAGCAAACCGAAGCATTGTAAAACACTTAAAATGAGAGTAAAACTTCGAGTAGGGAGAAGCCTACTTATCTTGGGTTTGTCAAAAACTCACAAAAGCAAATGTGCGTGGCTGCTCAATGAAACGTCTTTTCGCCTTACCAGAAGATTGCGACGGTCGGATCGCCCGTATTTTTAGAGAGAAGTTAAACTCTCTCACTCCTAAAAACGCCATTTTCCAGTTTACTTTTGCTGCCCAACTCATCTTTTTTTGTTCTTTTAAACTTTGGAAGACCTGCTTTGTAGCACTTTTTGTCTTTTGTCACTTAAACAATTTAATTAATTAATTCCCTTCTTTTTCCAGTTTTGACATTCGGCACTATCTCGACCGTCTATTTTCATCATTTCTCTACTCATACCACTTATGGCACATGAGTACATGTTATATGGGACTTTCGTCGCATCGAAAATCGTTTTACGGCGCGGCTTAGCGATGCCTCAGCGATGTAAATTGACGTCTCGGAATTGGCGAAGGCCTGCGTGCTAGCTAGATTTCGCGAGACAATTCAAACGGTGCAATCCATTTCATCATCCGAGATCTAGAGAATAAATTATGGATTTTTAACCGAAATTAACAATTTTGTTATCGAAATTACGATTTTTTCCTTTTTCCAGAAATTGGAATTTCTCGGGTCTTACATTCTCCCCTCCTTAAAAGGAATTTCGTCCCGAAATTCAGGACAATCACAATCACACACATGAATATACAACACGCACTCTATCATGCATGCTTGCTTGATCCATTTAAATTTTTAAGCGGCCCAAGCTAACGTCTGCATTCGTACTGCTTGAAGGGATAAGGTGGCATATCGTGTCCTCACGCTCCCACGAAGTGGACTCCTCCACTCCATAGTGCCTCCATGGTACCCTCACTAGCCTCACGGTCTTGGGTGCGGCGATTACAATTTATCAACAATGCACAGTCGCCAGCCCGGGGTAAAATTCAGGTGTCGTACTCGATACGTCGTCCACCACATGAAATTTGGATCACGGGTATATTTCCGGAGCATGGAAGCGTGAAAACACCTCGTGGACACGACATCTTTGGGCGACATACTTAGATGCCCTTAACGGTGCCTACTACCCTCGAGGTAACTCTGAAGGGTCCAGTGAACCTCGGCGGTAAGCCTACGCTGACACCCTTTCTCGTCAGGCCAGGTGGCGGGTCAGACAAATCCAGAGATGCTCGATACCACTAAACTACTTGACGCTAACTGGCGTAGGATGTCAGAAGTGAGGGTCACTCTTTTTATCATACTTATAACCTTTACACTTGCATATTCATATAATGTTCAGCAATTGATTTGTATTGTTATATGCTTGTGAATTACAAAATATACAAGCTCCAAATATGGAAATGTTCAACATTTTTAATATTTACATTAGTTTACAAAATTTCATATACAAAATAGACTGAGATTCTTCCGGTGGGCACCTATTGATGTATGGCCTTTTGGCTGTGATAATGGATTGCCCTGGACCTGCGATTTCCTCTTACGTACCTACGGATTGAATACCCCGGAGTGCTAAGCAGCTTAGTGGGAATATGACTTCTATTAGAGTCACCACCTTATACAAATGCATATAACACATATAACATTTCTGAGACTCTTATCATTTCTCATATATATATATACTTTTCATAGCCACGGAGTTTCATTTCTTATCATCTTCCATATACTTTTCATGTAATCTTGTACTTTTACTTCTTGCACATAGCGCATACTATCGTGCATAGCGGTGCTGCTTCTCATATCGTAATGGAGTGTAATCTCTACACTTCCTTTGCATATACCTGTCATTTTCTTTTATGTTTCATGTCTGCTTAAACCTTAGAAGTGGATCTGAGAGGGAAACCATGAGGGCAGAAGGCGCTATACTCAGCATGCGAAACGGTGGTCCATGAGGGCCGGAGCGCTATATTCCTTTGTATGAAGCAGGTGGTCCATGAGGAGCCCGAAGTATTTTGTAATATAATATGCAGAAGGTATCATCCTTTGTGCGGGACCGGTGACTGGCGCATCCCATGAGGGCAGGAGGCGGTGTATTACTTTCGGGGATGCCCAGAGTGATCAAACGGGATCTATCTCATTGACCCAAACGGGGCCAGAATATCAGAACTTGTATGCTGCAGACTTATTTTCCCCCTAATAGGCATGCCCATCTATCCCTCCTCACCCAGGGTTAAGTGAGCAATCGATATGTATTTTATGTTCGATATATATTTCGTATTAGAATAATTATTGTCATTGGTAATCATATGAGGATATATGCACAATCAGTTATTCATATCTTTACATTTTCATACTTAAATTTATATGCATAAATAACTATCAGCACACTGTATACTTATGAGCTATTTATGAATTCATAATGAGGCGTTCATAATACAATTAACTATGGTTACCCTACCTATACTGCCTACTGTTTTTCCCGTGTTTTCTGGAACTAATAGCGAGTTCCAATCTTATCAAGCTGTCTATTGATGAATTCTTGACTCAATGGGCTTTCCATAGAGTCCAGGAACACCCAAATCGGAGTTCAAACGAAGGAGATATGACCTTCCGAAGTTGGAGGTCATGCGCAGTTAGTCTTGACGAGCTGACCTGAACTGACGAGCTGCACTGAAGTGACGAGCTCAGTCTAACACCTCAGCTTGACATCTAATATCTTCTTCAGGCATATGGATGGATTCTTGACTCAATGGGCTTTCCATAGGTCGAGAACACACCAAATCCAGAGTTCAAACGAAGGAGATATGACCTTCCGAAGTTGGAGGTCATGCGCAGTCAGTCTTGACGAGCTGACCTGATTTGACGAGCTGCACTGAAGTGACGAGCTCGGTTTGACACCTTGGTCTGACATCTAATAATCTCCTCAGGAATATGGATGGATTCTTGACTCAATGGGCTTTCCATAGAGTCCAAGAACACCCAAATCGGAGTTCAAACGAAGGAGATATGACCTTAGTTGGGAGGTCATGCGCGATCCCGATCTTGACAGGCGACGCTGAGCCGGCGGCTGTGAAGTGTGGCTCGATTAACCTGTAACCTGACATCTAATATCTTCTTCAGGCATATGGATGGATTCTTGACTCAATGGGATTTCCATAGAGTCGAGGCACGAAATCGGGTGGTGAAGGGGAGATATGGCCCTTTAGAAGTTGGAGGTCGTGCCTTGATCGATCTTGGCGAGCTGACACAGGCCCGGCGAGCTGCACTGGTGACGAGCTCAGTCTAACACCTTAGTCTGACATCTAATATCTTCTTCCAGTATGGATGGATTCTTGACTCCACGTGAGGCTCATGAGTCTAGAACGCTGTCAGATTCGGAGCGGAAGGAGATATGACGCTAGGATTGGAGGTCATGCGCGGTCGATCTAACGAGAGCTGACCTGGATACGACGAGCTGCACTGAAGTGACGAGCTCAGTCTGACACCTTGATCTGACATCTAATAATCTCCTCAGGCATATGGATGGATTCTTGACTCAATGGGCTTTCCATAGAGTCCAAGAACACCAAATCGAGTTCAAGCGAAGGAGATATGATCTTAGAAGTTGGAGGTCATCTTGTGTCCAGTCTTGACGAGCTGACCCTGGTGACGAAACTGTACTTAAGTGACGAGCTCGATCTGACACACCTTGAAGTCACGACATCTGACATCTCCTCAGGCATATGGATGGATTCTTGACTCAATGGGCTTTCCATAGAGTCGAGAACACCAAATCGGAGTTCAAGCGAAGGAGATATGACCTTCGAAGTTGGAGGTCATCTCTTGTGAAGTCGATGGAGTCTTGACGAGCGACACAGACCGGCGAGCTGCACTTAAGAAGTGGCGAGCTCCGGTCACAGCACCAACAATTACGACGTCGTAATGCCACTCAGGCGCGCTATGGATGGATTCTTGACTCAATGGGCTTTCCATAGAGTCAAGAACGCAAATGGGAGTTCAAGCGAAGGAGATATGACCTTAGAGTTGGAGGTCATGCGTGGTGGCACACGGCGAGCTAAGCTCTTCGAGGATCGACGACTACGGGACTGGCGACCTCTGGGACGAGGCGCTGCCCCGGGACACGGCTTGAGCCTCTACGATTGCGGCGACCTCACAGGGGCGACCTACATGGGTGGCTGCTTTGATTTGGCGTTCGGAGTAAAGACCATAACTTGGTACAGGAGTCAATTAAATTCAAGAAGCCTAGCAATCGAGGCTCCTTGATGTGGTTACGAAGGCTTCAGAAGGACTTACTTCCAAATTCTCTTTATTTCTGGTTCAAAAACTCGTTCTAAGGTCCAGCTAGTTGACCCGAATTGGCAGGCGACCCTACCAGATTTAGTTAAGGGTGACCTCAGTAAAAGGGTATAACTTAGTCTACAGAGAGGTCCCAAATCCGAAATTCAAAAGCCTAACATCAAGTTAATTGATGTGGCTACAATTTATCAGAAGGACTTACTTCCATATTCCCTTTACTTCTGACCTAAAAACTCGTTCTAAGGTCCGGATACTGTATATGATCAAAAATAGGGAATTTTCTTGGTTCAACTTGCAACTAGACCCTTCCTAAAGCACATATCTAGGATCCTTAGAGCTCTTCTCAACTTAATCCTAACAAGTAGAGATTAGGAGTTTCCAAACCCAAGACATGTATATTCACAGCTCATTCACGAGTTCCATACAACCCAAGACATGTATCCCGGGTACCCATACTCAAATTCCATACAACCCAGAGACATGTATCGTACCCTTATACTCAAATTCCACTTTGTAATCTTCTTCTTCTTCTTCTTCTTCTTTTCTTCGTATTTGCTCTCCTTTCTCCAAGACCAAAATAAGATATTTCTTTTTGGTCTTGTATCATGTTGATCTTGTCTACCCTTTTTATTTACTTTGGTCCTCAGCTCTTTATAATATTTGCAAATCCAATTTATAATATTTTTACAATAGCCTCAAATCTTCTTTATTATTTTGTAATTTACGCATGCATATTCCCTACTTTTGTTTATCTTTATTTATTCGAATAAACATATACCTTTAGTTTATTATACCCCAGAAAACATGTTATACAAAATTGTTGGGGGCATAATTTGAGATATTCTGACTTCCAGCTTGGAACGACCACTCCCTCTTGGGCATCACTGTGAAGACGTGATCACCAACCTCGAATTCCTGGGGTCGACGTCGTACATCACGCCCAGCTGCCCTGTGGCTCCGGCGGGAGAGAGCGGTATCGTCATTAAGTTCACCCTTCTTAGGGTCATCTCTCTAATCAGATCGGGACCGATAATGGGCTCTCCTCGGTCTAACTTAACAGGTGACTATATGGCCTCCATACAATGCTTCAAATGGTGCCATGCGGCATGCTGCATGGTAAGCGTTGTTGTAGGCGGAGAATTCCACTAGAGCAAATGCTCCTCTACCCATATGTCAGGGACACATGCTCACCCAGCGTGTCCCTCTAACACATCTTATATAATCCGCACAGTGTATAACCACACACACAACCCTTACTTGGTGTGTAAACAACGACCTTCCCAAAGATTACTATCGATAATCAATGGACGTCAACCTAGTCCATGTCATGAATGACACATCTATACGGGCCCTTCAGGCAACAACGCAATGTAATTTACCTGAAGGCGTGTCAAATCTCGAGTCACTCTGACTCCTATCACTTTCCCGACTCTAAGTCTACGTGATAACGACCGTGTGTTTTCATCACAATTTACACTAGCCTCTTCGACACACTTCGAGCCTCTTACATTTCACGGTTAACTATGAGGTTTTCATTGGACGTAGTCCACAGGAAACCTTGACCCACATATCTGAGAGTGGTGAATGGCCACGTACCGTACCCACACCCGATTAAACGATGTTACATTGCACTGACGCAATAATGTCAATACTATGGGCACTGAATCCGGGGATTACCATGAGCAATCGCGGGGTCGCTCGCTCCGCCAATCTGGAAGCTTATCGGGTGACTCTGCTCTGTCCTAGGGAAGAACATCATACAGCTGCTCTAAAGGCCTTGCGCTAGCCCGAATCGATGCCGTGTGGGATTTATGATGGCAGGCTAAGTTCTCAATTACGACAACCCAGATGGTTGTCGACTCATCAGTGTCGAGCGACATTGCAACAGCGATATATGCCACTCCCCAGGTCCACTTTCACGGCTTCATTGCGTGAACTCGATACATCCACGGCGACCCACACTCACGCTTCGGCTTATACGTGATGCTTTGGAAGTGCTTGTATAGCACCGGCGAAACTAGTTCTCGACAGTACTAAGTGTGGAGGAATGGCTGTATACTCTTCGTCCTCTGGCTGGCTGGAATTTGCATTGTGAAGTCTTCAGGATCACAATGCAAAGTGATCAGTCTTAGATGCCCATTTGTGTCGACGAGAGAATCACCTCTATCCACACAGTCTGCGACTAGCGTGATCACGTACACAGTCTTGAAACTCATGTAGGCCGAAGTCTTACGCCTCTTCCCAGAACTAGAAGAGGGTGATCCTCCCTCTTCGCTACCAACGCGCATCCCAGGAGTGCTCAGGGCATCTCGATCTCTCTACATGGTCGGGACATCTGACCATAGAGTCCATGTCCGTGAGGCGAAGTCAAGCGATCTGTCTGAATGGACAACCGGCCCATTCTCGTGTCTCGTAATACCCGGTGATCAGAACTCGTATCTCGAAGATTGACATTAGGTCTCTCTGACTCATCAATGCCTCAACCTTCTTTGGTCGTGACACTCTTGATCTTTGACACCACTTGTCTAGGAAATCTCACCTCGATAAGCGAAGCTCTCACTTGCGGAACTTGGTGTACGGAGTTAGTGGTCTCTCGGCAATTGTAAACGATCCTCGATGATACTCATGCTCCACTGCGTGGGATAGATCAAAATGCCATCACGAAGACTATGACAAGCGATCTAAATGGGTTGGAATACCATGCATGAGTCCCTTGAATCTTCTTGGCGCGTTAAGTCGATCAAAGAGGCATCGCAAGTAAACTCAAGTGCCCATATGGCGTCCTGCGTGTCTTAGGATATACAGCTATCCCACAGCCACCGACTGATGGTAACGGTCTGAGTCTATCTTAGAGTAGACTCGCTCCTCTGTTGTCGAACGAATCATCGATCCTCGGTATTGGGTACCAATTCTTGATCGTAACCACATTCAGCGCTGATCAAGTCAGTACGATTGAAAGATTAACATCCTTCTTTTACGTAGCAGGCAGGAGCTCCCGTGGTGAAGTGCTTTCGTTCTAATGAACCTTGTCCGGTGATCTGTGCGTGGACTACGAGTTCTACTGGCTTCAGCCGATTGCCATCTGTGCGGAGTCATAGAGATGGAGTAAGGAAATACCAGTGTAACTTGATGCAGAAGTCTACTACCCTCATGGAAGTAGTCGGGTAGCTCGATACGGAAAAACACCCACATACTTTCGCATACTACTGAGGTGATAAGTCTAGTCTCTCCTCGCCCTCCAGGGTTAGGCTCGCTAGCCAACTTGCAGCTAATATCCCATTTTGGACTGTATCATGCAGGGTAAAATGTATGTTATCCCCACAGAAATACCACACTAATGCGGAGTCATGGCAGTTTGTAACTCTCTGCGCTCCTGATCGATAACAACCCTATAAGGCGCCGATTGATCCATCCCGAGGTTGACATCGAACTCGACATGTCCATGATCCTCGGATCCACTTTGTGAGTAGAGTCCCAGAGATCTCGGCTCGCTGACCTCGACATATCATCCTATTCTCTTTGATCACAGGGGAGAACTCACATCCTGAGGCTCTTTGGGTCTGACTGAGTCCTGCAAGAGTCTAGCCCATCTCACAAATACGGGCCTCGCCCTCTATGTTGGAGTCACGACTAACTGATCTGAGTCGTATCGGAGGTGATCTCCATAGCACCAGAGTCGTTCTCGATCTGCATAAACGTGGTTTGCCCATAGTGGATCTCACTCACCCACAGTGAATGTCGGAGGGTGGTCTTTCTAAATCTCTGGAGGTTACTGGGACCTCCTGACTCCCACACCATGTACCGTGCTATAGCGACCCATTTGTAATACTATAGCCTCATCAAGAGTCTGCTGATCAAACACTGATTGTGCCTGACCAGTACCCCGTGGACGTCCTCTACGTCCTCGTCCTCTACTAGCCATCTACATAATCAACATGGCAGTCAATATACAATACAGTATCTCCAAGGCATAAACACAGCCCCGAGACACTACTCATACACAAAACCCGTGTATATATCAAGTCCCTGCATTTATGAAGCAATGCAGGACAATTTGTCTACAAATCAAATCATTTTGATCAAAATTTTTTTATTTTGCCATAAATTTTATTTTTAAAAATTTTTATCAAATTTTATTTGATTTGATTTTATTTTATTTAAATTTAAAAAAAAAAATCGAAAAATTTTGCGATGAACAGTGTTCATGAACCGGGTTCACAAACAATGTCCAAAAATTTGACTCAGGAAAAATACCGAGTCAAAAACCAGGTCAAAAGCGTGTCGGGTGCGAGCTGGCCTTGGTTGGGCACCGAACGCCTTCCGAGTGCGCACGAGGCGCGCTGAGGAGGCAGCGCCCTAGCCATGTGTGATTTCTTCTTGTGTGTCGTCGCGCCAGTGGCCAGTGTCTTCATATGATAATTCTTAGTCCTTGAGCCCCAGTGTGCCGATATCGTGGCGCGATCTGGATGCGCCCGGTAATGTAATCTTGGCACAGCCTCGGCCGGTGTGTGATATATTTGCACTTGACTCCTTTTAGTCCTTGATACCGGGGTGTATTGCAACCACTAAAACCCATATGCCGACCTTCTGTGTCACGATACACTTTGTGTATTGAGATCTGATTTTCCACAGCATGCAGAATGCTATAGCTCTGATACAAACTTTGTGTCGTGACATATTTTCCCTGTACCAATACAACCCGGCCACCTCTTTGCGATACCTTCACCTCTCGATCCAATCCTCGGCTAGCGCACGGCATTTGCTCTCTCACGATACACTCATTCTCTTGCAATAAATTTTTCCTGATATAATTTAGGCGATAGCCCAGCAGTTCTGCACACTACATTTTTTCTTTGTTCCAGAATACATAAATAAATTTCTAGAAATTCATTTTCTTCACTTTTCTTCAGTTTTACACCATATAAAACCTTAGAAAATTATTTTCTCACCTCTTAACCAAATAAATTTATAAAATTTATTTTCTTTCCGATTTTCAAACGATTTTCTCCATATATACATATTATATATATATATATATATATATATATATATATATATATATATATATATATATATATATATATGTATATATATACATTTTTTTTTTCTCATTTTCCACACTCAAATAAATTTATAAAAATTTATTTTCTTCCATTTTCTTCAATTTTTCAACTTGTGAAACCTTAGAAAAATATCATTTTCTTCAATTCTTATCCCATAAATTTATTAAAATTTATTTTTTTTTCTTCTTTTTCTTTCCCAGTTTTGTACATTGTACAATCCAAATATTTTTCTAAAATATTTCCTAACTCATCCATGTGCTAAGTACTAAGCACATAACATTGCACAACACATATACAACATGGCATACACACCATCATACAATAATTCATCAAATCACACAAAACACATCAACACATGCATGTAGTGTCCTAGTTTTGTCCCGTGATTTTCTAGGTAATCTCATACCTAAATAGAGACAGCCGAACCACAGAGTGGTGATGCTCTCGCTCAAGCTATGGCCTAAGCCCAGATCCCACTCCCGATCTATAGGTTTCCATATACCTATACTCCGCATCAAACCACCTGAGTGGTGATGGATTGTTACCCAAACCGTCCACCCCAGGTATTCGTATGCCTAGCTCGATACCAATTGTGGCAGCCCCCGAGAGCCGGTCGGGTTGACCACCAGGTGATGCCTGAATACAAGTGGATGTCGGGTTGCAGGCGCCATAAAAATCGAGGCGAGTCTCTTTGTGTGGGGAGCTCTACCCCAGATAGAACACACACGCAGAGCACATCCCAGTGGTGCAATATAATCCCCTGACATGAGTAAAGCGGCCACTTGGGCCCATAAACATCTCATCATACATACCAGTATGAATCCCGACTATATACCCAATGGTTACAAGAGTTCAAAATGTTTTACTCTTATCTGACATATATTAATACCTAAATTCTAATACATATGAAACATCATCAAAGCCACAACGGCTTCTTCCACAGTGACCAATCTCTAGGCGGCGTCTCCTCTCACGCTCCTGTACTGTAAGGGTCCCACGGCGGGAGGTGAGCTAATGCCGGTATTAGAATGCGCCTAGTGAACTACTCTCCACCTAAGTGCAATGCAATGATCCAAAATAAACATACATTCAAGCAAATGCATGATCTTACTTGAATGTCTACATGACCGACTCGGATCAGAAATTACATAGCAGTCTCTGTGTGTCTAGCATGTGAAATTATTGTTTTATTAGTGGACAACCCTCCGATGTATATATATCGAATTGGGCGCTCAGAAGCGATTGATATATTATTTGTTTTAATGGACTACCCTCGGAGTGAATATCAATTAGGACTCAGACGATTGATGTTTTTCATTTGGACTACCCTCAGATAGTGTATTTTAGACTACCCTCTTAATCATTTTCTCTAGACTCATCTCATGCACTAGTAAAGTCACAGGATGTTCCGATTGCATATGGAATCACATGTATGCCAATTCAATCTGATCTAATTCATGTAAATATATAAACATGCATATATTTACAAAACATTAAATTCACCTGATCATGTCATGTAAATTCCACATTTCCACATCAAAATTAGCTCCCTTGGGCTAATGATCATACACGAGTAATTTAATTTAAATCACTCGACCAAACACATATTTTCACAAAAATATATTTTCGTGACCACTGTTTCGGGAACAGTAAAACCATAGGTTATTGTTCTATCAAAACCTGATTTAACGGTTCACTTTGTGAGCAGTATTTTCTCGGCGATTAAGACTCATACCTTATAAAGCACATTTCACACAAATACTGTAGGAACCCACATCAGCCCGTGGAGCGGTCCTTGGCATTCACATAGGTTTCAAATCAATCTGGATTCGAGCTTTGGAGGCCCAGATCAAGCGGCCATTCAGGCCTCAAGCAAACAAAGCATTGAAACACTTAAAATGAGAACAAAACTCAGAGGGAGAAACCCCTACCTCTTGGGTTGTCAAAAACTCACACAAACGGGTGTGCTTTGCTCCGCGTCGAAACGTCTTTCATGCTTGTCCAGAAGGCTAAACGGTCGGATCTTTGTATTTTTAAGAGGAAGTTAAACTCTCTCCTCCTAAACGCCATTTTCCGGTTCTGCGACTATACGCCCAACTCACGTTTTTGTTCTTTAAACTGGAAGACAACGTAGCACTTTTGTCTTTGTCACTTAAGCGATTTAATTAATTAATTCCAGTCTTTTCAGTTTTGACATTCGACACTATCTGGAATATTGCATTTTGTCATTTTCTCTGCTCATACCATATGGCATGGTACATGTTATATGTGACTTTCGATCGCTTCGAAAATCGTTTTCTGACTTTCGAAGCGATGCCTCGAGAAAAGCGTGTAAATTATTGTCTGAATTGTAAGTCTGATGCTAGCTGGTGGCGAGGCAGATTCCAACGGTGCAATTCGTTTCATCATCCGAGATCCTAGAATAATTATGGATTTTAACGAAATTAGCTATGAAATTTGTTGTTGTGATACGATTTTGCCTTTTCGAGTGGAATTTCTCGGGTCTTCTGGTCACCATTTAAGAAAATTTGTGTTTATCCATTGATGTATCTTAGATTGTGTATATTGCAATAGCTATTAACATTCGAATGGATGATATTCTTTATTCTTGGTGAATGGGTATCGAAATAGTGGCTTAACTAACTTTTTGCTTGTAACCTTTGATAACCGATTACATTTATATTTATCTAATAGATCCATACGATTCATTTCCTTCTTGAATATCCATTTATATCCTGAGGTTTTGAACACGGTGGAAGATCACTTAGTTCCCATGTATGATTTTGCAAGATGGATTCTATGAAGCAGTTTATAGCCTCTTTCAGTATGGAGCTTCGGGCTCGACATAGCTTCCTTAAAGCTTTGAGGCTCATATTCTAACAGATACGTTAGAAAATCTAGACCAAAAGATTTTGACGTTCTAGTTCTTTTGCTGCGTCTAGGTTCATCATCATCTTGTTGGCCTTGACTACTACCTATTGCAATATCATGAGTCCTTTTACTTGAGTTTGACTCATGTGTGGATTCCTAATAAGGAAATACATTTCAAAGAAGATGCATTCCTTGATTCGATAATAGTATTGGCATGCATATGATAATTTCAGGTTATGGAGTGAAAGCGACATCACTTTACTATTATGTGCATATCCAATAAGAAAACCTGATCAAGCTACTTTTGGTACTATTTTGCTGTTTTAGGTATGGTACCATTACTTTAGCCAACACCCCACACTTTTAAAGTATTTGTAAGAGATCTTTGACCTTTCCACAACTCAGGGGATTTATTGGTTTCTTGTGAAATTATTGGTGAGAATATAATTAACGGAAGAATTGCTTTATAAATTTTGAGGTAGTCGAGCTTAATAGTAATGCATTCATCATTTCTTTTAAGTTTTGTTCTTCTCGCCGACAACCCCATTTTGTTGAGGTGAATAGGGTGCAGTCGTTTGGTGTATTATACCATGTTGTGAACAAAAATCCCCAAAATGTGCTTCATATTCACCACCTCTATCACTTCGTATTACCTTGATTTTTCTATCAAGTTGGTTCTCCACCTCATTCTTGAAATGTTGAAACATTTCCAATGCCTCATCTTTACTTCTCAATGAAGTAAACATAAACGGTATCTTATTACGATCATCAATTAATGTAAGAAAATATTTCTTTACCTCTCGTTGAATAAGAATTTGAGATCACATATATGCGAATGTATTAATTCTAGAGGTTCACTACTTCTTTCAATTGATTGGAATGAAGTTCTTGTAAGTTTAGATTCCACACAGATCTCACATTTATGATTTGAATCTATTTGAAATTTAGGCAAACATTCCATATTAATTAAAATGCCCAATGTATCATAATTAACATGTCCTAGTCTACCATGCCACACATTAGAAGATTCAAGTATAATAAATGGAAAACCGTATTCTTTTTATTGATATTCTTCAATAGGAGGTACTTGATCATTACATTCATTTGAAGAGCTAATTGCTCATGAACCCCTTTCTCACATACATCCCATTTTGGTGAGGATAGAAGTTATGCGAGACACAAACACCAACTTGACCTTCTTATAACAGCCAGTCGGACACTAGATTCTTTGAATTTCTAGCATTCAGCACCATTGAGAGTAATTTCCTTGCCAGATGTCATCTTCATCTTACCTTCATATTTTAACCTTGGAAGAAGAGGTTGCCCGTAAAGAGTTGTTCTCCATTATCTATGGTTTGATATGATGGTATCTTCTTGTCACGAGCAAACATGACAAGTGGTCCACGTGTCCACCCACCAGCTGTATTAATTGCTGCCAGTGAAGTTCACCTCGGAGACTCTGGTGAGAGGTTCATGCTCTGAACATTGTCTACTTGATCCACCGCTGGCTTGAGGCGTTTCTTCTTCGGATTCCCTTGTTCCTTGCGACTATAGCCAGTCCTTAGCACGGTGCCCTTGCTTGTTGCACACATAACACTTGCCTTGGAACTTTTCGTAGGACCTTGCTTGGGGTGGTGCCATTGTCTTCTCTTCTTGTGATTGTGGGAGGTCGACCTTGTTCCTGACATTGGCCTTGGATTCCACTTAAACCCTTGCTGCATTCTTCTCGGATCTGCGGTTTTCTTCCTCACATTCTCGACCTCGCTATCAAGTCTTCAAGTCTCTCATTTCCTTAGCTTATGCTTTAGGTAATTCTTGAATTCTTTCCACATCGGTGACAATTTTTCAATAATTGCGATACTTGGGAAAGGATTCAGCGAGAACATCCATACCGTGTCGTAGTAGAATCACTTAGATCTTGAACTTGGTGATCCTTGTCTTAAATTATCGAGCATCTTGTAGTCTAGGATTTTTCCCACTACAAACTTCTTGAGCCTGCATCCTCGATCTTGTACTTTTTTGTCAGAATTCCACTGATTCTCTTACTTGATATTGGAAGCGCCCGATACACATTATATAGTGTGTTGTCCGGGGCCATTAAGGAGTAGTTCGCGACGAAATCGGCATGCTTCCATGCTTCCTGGCAACCACTTTGCCTGTCGGTTTCATCTTCCTTCAATGCGGGAGCATCCTCTTAAGGAAGCGGGCCGTTCAGGTAATTCGGTGAAAAACATCTTTGTTACCACCTTTTGGTCTGTCCCATTAAATTTTAAAACTTCTCTCCATGACTCTGGTCATTGGTGCCATAAAGTTGGAGGCGCAGTGGGGTAGAATCATTAGTCATTCTCTTTTGAGCGAATTTTGTTTCTAGAAACAATATATTAAATTAATAAAATGACTTAGCCAAATTTTGAGCAAACACGGTATATATAAAAAATGACTGAGCCAAATTCTAAGGATTAATCAAAGTGGCTATTGTTTCTGTGAATAGTGTTAAAAGTATTATCAAATCTAAATTCAATTATATGAAAATAGTTATCTACGTGCAAATACTCAATAATAATAAATAAATAATATTTAACTAATTTGGGCGTGACCTTCGTGGTGTGAGGACCAAAGACCCGGTGATCAACTGACCACGGTGTAGTATTTCAGCAATTATTGAAGACAGATAACTAGAAGTTCTGTATTTCAGAACTAAGATCTATATCTAAAATAAATTAATTAAATCTAGTGCGTGCGAAATAGCATAGCAGGTTATCTAGGTTCTAGAATAACGTGTCGTGTCTTAACGGAATATGAGGTTAGCCTTGCATAAACATAAAGTTTTGCAAACAAAAAATTACGGCCGAGAAAGAAAAACCGGTGCGGTAAAAGCGGAGCGAACGTTACGTTTTTGGTTATGTAAAGCCAAAAAACACAAAAAAAAATATACTTGTCTTAAGATTGTTAGAGAACAGTACTATAAAAACAATGCAGAATAGAATATAACGAGATGAGCATAAAACACGTTTAATGGAAAACAGTTTTACAGAACCTTAAGCAATATGTGGAGATGCAGTGCTCACAGAAAATAGAAAAGAACATTTCTGAGATCAAGTCTTGTGTTGGACCACGATCTCACTTAAGAGCAATCTTCTTTTTCCTTGATGATGCTTGAGAATAATGACAATTTGTCTCAGGGATGAAATGATCTCCAATAGCGCATATGTTGGTTGTCGAACCCGAATTGTGTGCAGAACCCGAAAGCACTTCCTGAAATGAATGAATGAATATTTCAATGTATGTATCAAATGAGAGAAAGGGTGACCTTTATGGGTATGCTCATGATTGTTTGAGTACCGGTCATGAAGCCTGGAAGGGTAAATTATACGTTCATAAGCTGATGGAACCACGAGTTTCCCAGGTCTAGTGCGCTGCCGAGAAGAAACCAGCGAGAGCCCTATTCATGAGATCAAGTCTTGTGTTGGACACAATCTCCTTAAGACAAGTATTACTCTCGCAGTGGTGCTTCGAGAATAATGGCAATTTGTCTCCCAGGATGAAATGATATCCTAAACAGAAGAAAACACTTCCTGTGTTGGCTGTCGAACCCGAATTGTGTGCAGAACCCGAAAGCACTTCTTGAAATGAATGAATGAATATTTCAATGTATGTGTCAAATGAGAGAAAGGGTGGCCTTTATATAGACCTACTCATGATTGTTCGGTACAATTATGAAGCTTGGAAGGGTTGTGTGCATTCGCGAAGCGAGCAGGACACGGTCGCGACTGTTGGAGAAGACTCATCAGGTCGCGGTAACTTCTATGTAACGGTGTTTTGATGCAGGTGACTTTAAGCTAGTCCGGGAACCCAGAACTGGCCGGCTGAGGTGCGGGGCGGCCCGCGGCCTTGTAGCGTGGTGGAAATAAGCATTGGGTGCTCCACGTTCCCGCAACCGGAGGTGCCCGCCCGAGGCCCGAGGCCTAACTATAAGGTGGGTGTATTTATACGCTTTTAAAAGTGCACATTTCCCCATCCAGATGTGAGACGAAGAACTTCAGCAAAACTAAGCGCTTCAGTTCTGGAGTTTTCGAGGTGATGTTTTGGAGCAATTACAGTCGCTCCTTAATGGTTTTTGAGCAACTCAATATATAATCTTCATCTCCCCATGGAGAGCACACATTTATGGACCACCAAAAAAACTGTGGCACCCAATGTAATTTAGCTCAAGATAAAGCTAAATTATTGTGTTCAAACTCATTTTCAACATAGAATATATAAAATCAAATCAAATATAATCAAAATTTTACATATTTTAAAATTTTCATAATCCTTTTACAATAGTGATTAGAAAGAAACAAATAAAATGAGTTTAAATAAATATATAAAATTAATTTATTAAGTTTAAATCTATTTTTTATTTTTTTCTTCAACTTTTTTTCCTTCTATTTTTCTTTTTTATTTTCTTTCTTTAGTATTTTTTGGGTTCCAAAGGAAGCCTTAAAATTTGATTATGTTGTATTTTTCACTTAGCTTAATTTTTTTCTTAACTATGTTTATGGGGTTCATGCCATATGTTGAAAGTTTTCTTAGGATCATTTGTAACCCACAAAGTAATAAGGAAATAAAATATAAGGAAAATGGAAAAAATAAAGAAAATAGATAATAAGTTAAACTTAACAAATTAATATTACCATGTTTATTCAAAGTCATTTTATTTGTTTTATTTTATTATATAAGGACTTAAAATTAAAAATATAATAATTTTAGAAAGAATTTTGAGTATATTTGATTTTAAGTTTAATTTCTTAAGTTGTTTATATTTCCAATTTTTAAGGTTTTCTCATCTATAAATGCGACTTTCAAAATGCATTCATGATTTTCCATCCTTATGTATTGAATTTTTAGCATCAAAATCGTTTATTGTTATTTGAAAATATTTGTAAAGGGTTGAATGAAATTAAAATCCAATTATATATTTTAAAGGCTCTCAATGAAATAATAAAACTACTGAAACTCTCATTTATCAAATTAAAAGCAACATGAAGTCTGCAATATATCCTTTATGTTTAATTTGTAAAGGTTCCATAAAGAACCAATGGAATAAAGTTAAAGGAAATAAATTTTCAAGAAAATAAAAAATAAATTTCAACATATACCTTTTAAAAAAATTATATATTTATTTAAACTAATTTTATATGTTTTCTAATATATAAAAACAAAAAAATTTTTAAAATATATAAATTTTAAAATTTGTATTATATTCATTTTCTTTTATATTTTCAAATCAAACAAGAGAAAATTATTATCCTTAGGATTTTTTACCTTTTTGGTTATAGTTTTAAGCGTTTTTACTCTAAAAACAAAAATAACAAGAATACATTTTTCTTTTGAAAATAATCAAAATGTTAGATTTTTACTAATATTAGCTCAAACTTGTAGGAGTTGTATAGGAATTGATTAATTATAAGGTAATGACTAATGAAGCCCCATATGCTTGTGATAAGTGGTGAGGTTAGATCTGGACCTTTGGTCCACATCCTCTAGATGGGAGGATGGACAGTCCCGAGGATCATTCGAGTAAACTCATTGGACCACTGGTTTCTATAAAGGGAGAGAAAAGCGTCGTTTCTCATCCCATCCTAGTTCTCGTAAAACCAGAAGTTCACTAGAGAGAAGGAGTGCTATTGTGAGGAGCTTAGGGAAGAGGAAGATCAAGATCGTGATCCACAAGCCACTTCGTCTTTCCATAGTTTATAATTATCGCCGGACAATATTATAATTTTAACCTTAAATATAACCAAGGACGGTCAGTGGTTTCTTAATTAATTTATGCGAGAAAAGTCAAGGTTATAGGTTTTGTGTCCCTCTCACACGCATAAAGTTACTGAAGCACGGATATGGGATTTTCTTGAGGATTATAATCGCGATGAGAGTGGTTATCATAGAGTTGTGATAGAAGAAGTACGGGGACTACGCACTTTGAATTAGTGGTGTTGAACTTTGGTGGGCTGCCTCTTGTAACCGACTGACTCCTGTGATCTGGCTTGTGAAGGAGTAAGCGATCCTCCTATCGAACTCGTGAAGAAGTAGTTAGTGAGCCAGTCATTCAGGAACCACAACAACAAGTGGTTCGGCCTGATCGCTAGATTGTCGGACTTAAGAAGATCCTCGAGAATTCGGAAGTGGCCGTTATCGACCTGTTGTATACTACGAGGAGACAGGCTACATGCGGACTCGATCAAGACCCCATTTCTTTTGAGGCCATGACGTGGTTAAAGAATGGTACGTCTACGATGAAGGATGAATTAAACTCAATGTGGCTTAATCCAAATGCAGGATCTAGTAGAGTTGCAGAAAGTTTTAAGTGCGGTAGAGGCGCAAATTGGGTATAAGACGAGCGTCACCTCTGTGTCGAAAGATATGGCGACTTGTTGCCAAGGTTTCACTTCAAAAGGAGGGCATTGATTATCATGACACCTTCTCGAGTTTCCAAGAAGGACTCACTAAGGATAATCGCGCTTGCTGGCTACGTTTTGATTTATAGCGGCATCGGATGGATGTAGCGGCATTCTGAATGGAGAACTTGAGGAGAAGTATACATGACTGTTTGGAAGGATTCATTTCAGAAAGGTAATCATCTTATGCACGCAAGCTAAGTCTATATAGACTGCAGCTCAAGCTTCCACGGCTGATGGCGTATATGAAGTTTCACAATATCATTACCTCATTCGGTTTGAGGAAAATGACCAGCGAATCCAATGTATACATCAAAGGTCGGTGGGGAGCAAATTCACGTTTCTAGTCACGTATGTTGATGATATTTCTTTCGGCAAGTAACTGGGATTGGTGGGAGACCCGGCGATTTCTCTCTCGAATTTTGACATGAAAGATATAGGGAGGCTTCCTATGTTTTGGAATTGAGATACATAGAGATAGATCTAAAAAGATCTTGGGGTTATCTCAGAAGGCCTATATCAATAAAATTCTAGAAAGGTTTAATATGAGAAATTGTTCTGGTTCAATAGCTCCCATTGAGTGTAATAAGGTCGGTTTGTCCACGATGTCCCAATTCTCTGGAATTAGAATCCATGAAGAATATTACATATGCATGCGGTTAAGCGGTCCCGAATTACATTTGAGGTTGCACTAGACCGGACATTGCATTCAGCCGTGGGAATGTTGGGAAGATATCAAAGTAATCTCAAGGATAGAGCATTGGGCCATTTGCCAGAAGATTTATGCGATATCTCCGAGAACAAAATTTATATGCTTACATACGGTAGATCATGCGGATTTGATTGGATATACGGTCTGGGAGCTGCAGTATAGGGTCGAGAAGTGCGCCGGGCTACATTTTATGTTAGCCAACTAGTGCTGATGGCATGGAAAAGCGCAGCGAGACTCTTCTGACATCTCGACTATGGAAGCGAAATTTGTCGCATGCTATGAAGCAACAAAGCGAGGCATTATGGTTGAAGAATTTTCTTCGAGGGCTTAGAGTGATGGATATAGTACCTAAACGATAAAACTCTTTGTGATAATCTTTGAAGCGATGTTATTCTCAAGAACAATAAAAGTGGGAGCGCGGCAAGCACATTGATATAAAGTACTTGGTGGTGCGAGAAAGAAAGCGTCGGAGAAATTAAAATCATCATTGAGCATATAGAGCACTTAGTTGCTAATGGTAGCGAGATCCATGACAACTAAAGGGCTCCACGCCCGAAAATTGTGTATAAAAGTCATGTTGATAGAATGGGACTTGTGAACTCTTTTGATGATTAAGGTCATCTGTTTATTATTGCTTAACTCTTCGACATTTTAATGCGATATTTAGTTTATCTCATTTTGTATGCCCAAGATATTTAGAGATTTTTTTGTTGCATTAAGAGGGTAAGTGCCCCTCATAAAGAATTAATACCACATAAAGCACTTAATAAGATTAAATACTTGCATTTGTGATTGTGGAAGAAGTATTTGCCATCTAAAAAATATAGCATACACAGTTCAGTATAATTTATGATATCTTACTTAAGTATAAAGATATCACATAAGGTTTGGGCTAATTGTCATGTGTTTCTAAAACAATG
This sequence comes from Tetrastigma voinierianum, assembly GCA_016808115.1. NCBI lineage: Eukaryota > Viridiplantae > Streptophyta > Magnoliopsida > Vitales > Vitaceae > Tetrastigma > Tetrastigma voinierianum. The sequence goes on from JAEQBH010001024.1 coordinate 231,245, forward strand.
TATGGCCATACAAAGAAATTTTCATATTCACTATCACTGTAATTAGAAAATTGTTATTTATTTTTTTGCTTTTTCTAAAACGAGGTATTTTTTAAAAAACCTACAATGTTGAACCCAGAGTGGGAGAATGTTAGATTTTCTATATTAGTGACTTGTAGGAGTTATATAAATTGATTAGTATAAGGTAATGACTAGTAGGCCCATATGTGATAAGTGGTGAGGTTTAGATACGGACCTTGAGTCCACATCCTCCTAGATGGGAGGATGGAGCCGGTCCGGATCATTCGATAAACTCATTGGACCACTGGTTTTACTATAAAGGGAGAAAGCCATCTCATTCTCATCCCATCTAGTTCTCGTAAAACCAGTTCTACTAGAAGAGTGCTATTTAGCGAGAGCTTAGGGAAGGAAGATCGAAGATCGTGATCCATGAGCACTTAGTCTTCCTCATCGGGGTGAGGCGGTCACCTAGATCTACACCATGGCCGGAGGTATAATTCCTGAACCTATAATCTAAAGTCTTGATTTTCATTCCGCATTAATCTAGATCAAGACATAAAGAAGGTTAAAATTATTAGTTTTAATAATAATGATTTTAATGGGTCCTATGCCGAGTAAATTATTAGTTTTTAGTATATCACCTATTAGCTATATATGAAATAAAGTTAGATAAAATCTATGCGGTAGCGAGTCTTTTACTTGAAAGGGAGGCAGTATTTTATCACTAATAATTAGCGTGGGTTAGTTATTAGATAAAGTAAATAATTACTATAATGCCATTTAATGATAATTGTTGCTTTACACTAATAGTAAGCATATAATTTGTTCTTTTCGATGTTGCTGCAAGTCGGTGATCCAACTCGGTTATTCCTATATTGTCAGGCGATAATTATAAACTATGGAAAGATAAAGTGTTTCTGCGTTAGGGTGTATGGATCTAGATGCGGCTCTTATAGATGAGCGGAAACTCCAAGCGAGCCAAGCACTCGGCTTGGCTTGTGCATTACTCACGGCGATGGGAGAGATCAATGTCGTCTCGGTATGATGGTGATCAAGACCCATCAACCCGGAGCATAAGGGGATCTATCACGAATGCGAAGCTGTTAAGAAGCGATGGGGGCCATTGATGAGCAGTTTGTGAGCTAGATAAAATGACTAGCACCACTGGCGAATTTGTGTTCTATAAGGAGTTCGCAAAATGTGAGAGGACATATAATGGAGATGAAGAGATATAACTCAGTGAAGGCCCTTGATGTCGATTTTGAGTCATTTCCTAGTCCATTTATCTTGTCTTCTTTGCCGGTGACTTTCTGACATTTAAGGTCTCTGCATGACACATGGGAGATGGTCGAGTCAGTGAATTGCTGAACATGTCTGTGTAAAAGGAGGAATGGTTAAAGCAGAAGATTGGAAGCAATTAGTCTTGTGTCTCACGAGAAAGGTCGAGCCCTGACAAATCCAGTGATCCAAAGATAAAAGCGAGAGAGGAGTAAATGTCCCCATAAAGAAAAGCGGGTGACAAAAAGCTACAATTTGTTTTTTAAGAGAAAAGATATAAGAAGGAATGCATCAAGTACGGATATGGCTCAAGAAAAATGAAGGTATGAAACATGGTTAATTATTTATGAATCAAATTTTGTAAATTCTCATGATTTACATAACACATGAGGTGGATGACTCGGGTTCTGATCCATGTTCTCTTGTTATGCGGGGTTTCAAAACCTAAGGAGCAGTGAGAATTGAACTATGCGTACGACCGATAAGATCTTGTGGCGAGTTGAAGGTGTTGGGACATACAGGCTAGTTCTACACATTGGATACGTGCTGAATTTGGACAAGACTTTTTATATTCCTAGTTTCTCAAAGAATCTAGTATCTGTATCTAGACTAGCGCCTCAGGGCTTTGATTTTTCGGGTTTAAAGATGTATCTTTCGATTTATTAAAATTCAGTACCTATTGGCTGCAGTAAATTAACAGTTAGTTATATTAATATAAGTCTTGATCAAAATGTGCTCACTCACTAGCTAGCATAACAATGAAATAATATCGGTGTAATAAATAATCACTCGTCTAACTGCTTGGCATAGGAGATTAGGTCACATCTCCCAGTGACTTCTAAAGGTTAGTGAAGGATGGTGTCATTCGGACACTTGACTTCAGCGACTTTGATACTTGTTTAGGTTGCATAAAGGAAAGCAAACCAGTAAAGTCCAATAAGGAGCTAAGAGAAGTGATACAAAGAAATTCCAGGAATCAAATTCTGATATCTGTGGACCATTTACCACCAATGTCTTAATGGTGGTATTTATTACCTTCATTGATGATTCCTGAATACATGTATCTACATCTTCTAAATGACAAATCGAGAAGCACTAGATGCTTTCAAAGGAATCTATAAAGCGGTATTAGAAACAATGCGGATTGAGTATCAAAATTGTAAAGATCGATAGGGTGGTGAGTATTATGGTAGGTTCACAGGACCAAGGCAGACACGGTCCATTTGCTAAATTCCTTGAGGAAAATGAATTTGTAGCTGATTATCACGACTTTGGCAGCCACAAGCCAAAATGGTGTTCTTTGAAAAGAGATCTGTTACATTGATGGACATGTGGGAGCATACCAGTGTCTCAAATCTCCTCTCGCATGGAATTATGAAGCCTTGAAGACAGGTGTATACATAGAAACAGGGTTCCATCAGAGTGATTCCTAAAACACCCTTTGAGCCTGGAATGGATGGAAGCCTTGTTCGGCTCATAATACATATGGGGCTGTAAGTAGAGGTAAAGTGCTCACAGCCCATAGAAAGGAAATTAGACCAGGACATGAAGTGTGTTCTTCTTGGCTGTAGGAAAAGTCCAAGGGTTATAGGTTTTATTGTCCCTCTCCTGCATAAGTTAGCGGCCGGTGCCAGATTTCTTGAAAGATTATAACATGATGAGTCGTTATCATAAAGTTGAAATAGAAATCTGGACTATACACTTTGGTCGTGGTGTTGGACACAGTGGGCACATATACTATGGCTCAACAGCTCTATTAGGATCCGCAAACCTATGAAGGGCGATAAGTGATCATCTATCGGAACTCTCTGGAAGAAGTAGACAGTGAGCAGTCATTAGGAGCCACAACGAGTGGGTTGGGTGCTGCAAATCACTGGGCCCGATAGGACCTGAAAATCACCAAGAGTCGAGAAAATTAGGCCATTCCATCGACTATAGTTGTATGCTTAGGAGGCAGAGGCTGCATGTGGACTCAATCAAGACCCATTTCTTTTGAGGCCGTAGTAGTCTGATTAAAAATGGTCGATCACGATGAAGGATGAATTAAACTCGATGGCAAACAATCAAGTCACGGGATTCATTAGAGTTACGGAAAGTTTCGTGCGCGGTAAGGCTGCCAGTGGTCTATAAGACCAGTGATGCCTCTGGTAACATCGAAAGATAAACAAGACGTTGCCAAAGGTTTCCTTCAAAGGAGGCGTGATTATCATGACACCTTCTCAGTTTCAAGAAGGACTCACTTAAGGATAATCCATGGCGCTTATGGCTCAGCTGATTTTGACTATCAGATGGATGTAGCGGCATTCTGAATGGAACTTGAGGAGAGTATACATGATTTCATTTGATTCATTTCAGAAAAGGTAATCATCTTTGTGCGCGAAGCTAAAGAAGTCATATCTGGGCTAAAACAAGCTTCACGACAATGGTATATGAAGTTTCACAATATCATTACCTCATTCGGTTTTGAGGAAAATATTGAGTAAGTATATTTATATAGAGGTCGGTGGGGAGCAAATTCACGTTCTAGTCACGTATGTTGATAATCTTTGTGCGAATGTAATAGTTAATTAAGGAGACCAGCGATTTCTCTCTCATAATTTTGACATGAAGATATAGGGAGACTTATGTTTTAGGAATTGAGATACATAGAATAGATCTACAAGATCTTGGGTTATCTCGAAGGCCTACAATAAATAATTCTAGAAAGGTTGTATGAAATTATTGATTCAATAGCTCCCATTGTTAAGATGACCAAATTGGGTTGTCACGTGTGAATTCTACGGAATTAGAATCCATGAAGAATATTATGCCCATGCGGTTAGCGTTCAATTACATTGAGGTTTTTCTGTTTGGACATTGATATGGTGAAATCCAGAAGATCATCAAAGTAATCTGGGATAGAGCGTTGGGCCAATTTGCAAAAAGTTATCGATATCGGGGAACCGAACACCATCGCGCTACATCTGATCAGATCCATCTGGGTGATTGGATATCTGAGATCACAGACTTTCTGTTGCAGGTCGAGTCTACGCCCGGCTGTTTTATATGGCAGTGAGTGCGGTGGCATGGAAAAGCACAAGCGGACTCTTCTGACATCCTCGACTATGGAGGCCCGGAATTTGTCGCATGCTGTAAAAACAGCAAAACAGGCATTATGTGGTTGAAGAATTTTCTTCGGGGGGCTTCGAGTGATGGATCACGATTACCTAAGCCAATAAAGCTTCTTTAAGCGATAATCTTCTTGGCGTGTTCTTCTCAAGAACAATAAAAGTGGGGCCATGACAAGCATTGATATAAAGTACTTGGTGGTGAAATCCGAGAGAGAGTAAAATCATCATTGAGCATATAGGCACCATACGCTAATGGTAGCGAGATCCATGACTAAGGGCTCCATAAATTATTGCCAAGAAGATGTGTGGTGATTAGGACATGAACTCTTTTGTTGATTAAAGGTCATGACATTATTGGCTCTTGGCATTTATTGCAATATTTGGATTTATCTCAGTTTTATGTACTTTTCAGTGTTTGAGGATTTTGTTGCATTAAAGAGTGGGGTGCCCTCATAAGATTAATACCACATAAAGCACTTAAACAAGTTAAATAACTGCATTGTGATTCTGGAAGAATGTTTCTTGTCAGAAAATCTTAGCCACGGTTCATATGAGTGATATCACTTGTATAGAATCTCACATGGTTTGAACAATTGTCATGTTGTTTTTCCCTAAAATAATGTATGGCCATACAAAAAAATTTTCATGTTCACTTCTCGCATTAATTAGTTATTATTTATTGATAAAGCCCTCTAATGTTGAACGAGTGAATCATTAAATTTTCTATATTGGCTCTTTGTGCAGGTTATATCAAAATTAGTTAGTATAAAGTATTGACTATTAGACTACATATGATAGAGTGTTAGTGAGATAGATGGGACCTTTGATGCATCTCTAGATGGGGAGGTGAGCCAGTCAGATCAGTTAAATCAATATTTGATTACTGGTTTTTCTAAAAGGGAGAAAAGCCATCTCGTTCTATATATTAGTTCGTAAAACCAGAGAAGTTCTATGAGAAAGTGTACTATTAGGAGCGAGAAGGATCGAGATGGTAGTCCACAAAGCCGCCCGATGTTCATCTATGGATCAAAGGTGCCTAGATCTACGCGGCGAGGTGCCAATTCTTTGAACCTATAATTTCTCAGTCAGCGTTTTTATTACGCGTGATATGACTAATCTCTCTTTTAGCTGATGGTGATTGTTATTATTAAATATTGTTTCTATTGTTATGCATTGCACTTAGTTGGTAGTCTTTGTGCGGTGAGATTTATAGACAGTATAACCATGCAGTGATTTGAGAGCCAGTAGTGTTTAGATCTTTAATAATCGGAAAAATACATCTTTAAGCTGAAATCAAAGCCTTTGAGGCGCCTAGTCTAGATCTGAGATACTAGATTCTTAAAGCGAGATGTAAAAGTGTTGTCCAAATTCCTTGCGTATCGGTGTGAGACCAGCACTGTGTCCCCGACCTACATTATTGACGGCATCTTATTTCCTGAATAGACGCATAGTTCGCCCTCATTAGGTTTCCTTAAGTTTTGAAACCCCTGTGAGCATTAAAAGCATGGTTATGAGGCAAAATTGATCACCAGTATTATGTAAATCTGTGTTTGCAAAATTTGATTCATAACCACACTTCAACAATGTAAATACCTTCGATGCCTGTGACCATATCACGGCCTTGGTGCATTCCTTCTTTATGTGACCTTTTTCTTGCGGAAAAACAAAAATTGGTAGCTTTTGTCACCCAGTTTTCTTTATGAGACAATAGCACCACCTTATCACTGGATCACTTTTGAGTTGGTTTGACCTTTAGCGGAACCATGAGATTCAACATTTCATTCTCACCTTCAACGCGCTATCTGGACTTTGTAACAACAAATTCATTATTTGTGTTTCTCTATTATGTGTCATGTAGGAGACCTTAAATCTTTGTATGATCATTGGCGAGAACAGTCAGTAAAATGGACTAGGGTATTCGAAAAATCGACATCAAAGGGCCTGAGTTGACGACTATATCTCTCATCTCCATTATATGTCCTCTCACACGCATAAAGTTGTAGAAGCACGGAATGCCAGATTTCTTGAGGATTATAATACTGATGAGAGTGGTTATCATAGAGTTGTGATAGAAGAAGTCGAGGGACTACGCACTTTAGTCGTGGTGTTGAGCACCGGAATGGGCACATACACTGAGCCCGGCAGCTGCCTGTTGAGATCTGACTGAAGGGTGATGGCGATCCTCCTATCCGGAACTCTCATGAAGTAGTTAGTGAGCGGTCATTAGGGAACCCTGACAACCCAAGTGGTTCATTTTTCCATGATACTAGACATTGGAATCTTAGAAGATCCTCGAAGTGAAATTTAGGCCATTCCATCACACGACTATGTTGTCTACTTACGGAGGCCAGGCTACATGTCGCGATCTTAGAATATTATTTCTTTTTAGGGCCATGGCCCGTCTGGTCTAGTGATGCGATCACGATGAAGGATGAATTAAACTCAATAACCATGTTAAGTCGGGATCTGGTAAGTTTGCAGAAGGTTTTGTCACGGTGGCACATAGTCTGGGTCTGTCAAGACCAAAAGCGATGTTAACATGAAAGATATAAGGCAAGACTTGTTGCCAAGGTTTCCTTAAAAAGGAGGGCATTGATTATCATGACACCTTCTCTCCGATTTCAGGACTCACTAAGGATAATCATGGCCGCCTATGGCTCATTTTGGTTGGGTGCGCCTCGGATGGATATCAAAAGCGGCATTCTGAATGGAGAACTTGAGGAGAGTATACATGACTCGGCCTGAAGTTCATTTCAGAAAAGGTAATCACATCTTGTCTTTGAGACTAAAGTCTATATACCGGGCTAAACAAAGCTTCCACGACAATGTTTATATGAAGTTTCACAATATCATTTACCTCATTCGGTTTAGGAAAATGTCTTGTAGATCGTATATATCAAGGTGGTGGGAGCAAATTCACGTTCTAATTTTGTATGTTGATGATGTTACCTGCGGTAATAACAAGTTAATTAGGGAGACCAAGCGATTTCTCTCTGAAATTTTGACATGAAGATATAGGGAGGCTTCTATGTTTTAGGAATTGAGATACATAGAGATAGATCTAAAAAGATCTTGGGGTTATCTCAGAAGGCCTATATCAATAAAATTCTAGAAAGGTTTAATATGAGAAATTGTTAAGTTCGATAGCTCCCGATACATTAAGGTGATAAATTAGTTGCATATAAAATGTCTGAAATTCTCTGCAGAATTAGATCAGTAGAGAATATTCCATGTGTACTTGATTGTGATCTGGTCTATTTAGAAGTTTTGCCCAGACCGGACATTGCATTCAGCCCAGTGAAAGAGGTCGTAGGAAGATGTCTCCAGAAGTAATCACAGGATGGCATTGGGCTGGTTGCCCGAAAGTTATCACGATATCTCAGAGGGAACCAAGACTATATGCTTACATCTGAAGTCCGATCATCTGGATTGATTGGATATCTGAATCACCGAGACTTCTGGCTGCCAAGGTCGAGAAGTCTATTGAGGGCTGTTTTTATGTTATGATAAGTGCGATGGCATGAAAAGCGCAAGCGGACTCTCTGACATCACCGACTATGGAGCGAAATTTGTACAAGCATGCGCTATGAAGCAACAAAAGCGAGGCAGTATGGTTGAAGAATTTTTTCTTGGGCTTAGAGTGGATCTGATTACCCTAAGCCAATAAAGCTCTTTATTGATAATCTTTGCTTGGTAGTGATGTTCTTCTCGAACAATAAAAGTGGGAACCCTTGACAAGCACAGTGATCTCTAAAGTACTTGGTGGTGCGAAAGCGTCGGGAGAAGAGTAAAATCATCATTTTAGCATATAGGCACCTTGCTATTAGTGTGAGATCCCATGACTAAGGGCTCCTTGAAAGTGTATAAAGTCATGTTGATAGAATGGGACTTGTAAGACTCTTTTGATGATTAAGGTCATGACATTATTGTAACTCTTCGACATTTAATGCAATATTGATTTATCTCATTTTGTGTACTTAAAGATATTGAGATTTTGTTGCATTAAGAGTGGGAGTGCCCACTCATAAAAATTAATACCACATAAAGCACTTAATAAGATTAAGAAATAAAGTACATGACATGACGGTTATGTTGCAGGTGGCAAATGTAACAGTACCACGATCACGTGTAGTTGTTGTGCGTAAGTGCTTATGTATTAGTCTTTATGGTAAAATTACTCTTTAATGCAATAAAAATCTCAAATATCTTTAGTAATACAAAAATGAATAAGCAAATGTGCATTAAATGTCGAGAGAAATAAAATCATCATTGAGCATATATAGCATATAGTGCTTGATTTTCTAATTCGCATTTTGCAATTATATTCAAAGTTAAATTGGTCACTTTCGGCCCCCGCAGTAGTGATAAATAACAAGAATATGATTGGAATATAGTAATAAGTATCTGCGAGATTAATGGGTCCTATGCCCGCAGTGCGAGATACTATGGTTTTGATATATCTTTCATGTTATATAAAATAAGTTAGATAAAATCCTATGTGGTAAGCCGGTCTTTTTGCCCCATGGAGCCGGAGATTTTTATCACTAATAATTAAGTAGGTTAGTTATTAGATAAAATTGATAATTCTATAATAAATTTAATAATAATTGTGCTTCGAAACTTGCATAGTGGCAATATATTTTATCATTTTCGGTATTAATAGCGTCATTGATCATTTAGTTCATTCTAAATGTATAAATAATTATTAAAACTATGGAAGAATAAAGTGCTTCTCAAATTAAGATGTGGATCTAGATAAATATGGTATGAATGGGCAAACTCAGCAGAACAAAACGCTCTGAACGTTGTGCGTCCTCACGGCGATGAGAAGATCAGATCAATCTAAATAATGTGGTGATTGTCAGAACCACATCGGCAGAACCGCCGAGGGATCCATCACGTGGATCTGAAGCTGTTAAAAATGGTGGAGACAGTGAGTGACAGTTACAGTGATCAGATCAAGTGGAAGCCAAACTCCTATTGCCTGAGAATTGTGATTTCTCATCAGTTCAGGGACATAGTAGAAGGACATATGTGGAATTGAATCTCAGTACATCATTGAAGAGGGCGCGATGTGTGGTGCTAGATCATTTCTCGTCATTCATCTGACTATTATTTGTGGTGACTATACAACATTCAGATCTCTTCTGTGACATGGAGAAATGGGTCGATCTGATGATTATTGGGCATGTGTGTCAGGAGGAAGAACAGATGAAATAGAAGAGTTGAGCATAGATGAATCATATGTCTCTGAAGATAAACAAATAGTCAAAAGTGGTCAAAGGTAAGGCAGAGGATGTAACATCTGTAAAAAACAGGGTGATAAACTATAATTTGTTTTTTATAGAGAAAAGATACATAAAGAAATGTATCAATACAGATCATAACTCGAAAAATGAATATTATGTTGTCGTTAATGTATTATGAAATAAAATTTTAATATTATCTTAATTACATATACATGATGGATTAAACTGAGTTCTACAAATCATCATTTCTCTTTAAATCTCACAGAGGTTTCAAAAACTTGAAACCTATTACGAGCGCCATCAAATGTGGGGAAATAAAGATAAAATTAAATGATTGAAGATGTTGGGGACATCTGAGTGATTCTCACACCAGTGAATAATCTTGATTTGGACAGACTTTTTATGTTCTGATTTCTTTGAGTCTAAATATGTAATCTCAGACCTAACCTTTCAGGCTTTGATTTTGATTTAAAGATGTATCTTTTCTGATTATTAAAATTCAGTACCTATTAGCTCACGGTAAATTAACGGATGGTTTATATTAATACAAATCTTGATCTTGAAATGTGCTCTTTATCTGATGCATAACAATAGAAATAATATCAGTGTAATAAATAATCACTCATCTAGCTTATGGCGCAGGAGGTGGTCACGCTCCATGGCGCTGAAAGGGTTGAAATTGAGGATGATGTAATTGAGACCTTCAAACTATGACTTTGACTCTTGTTTAGGTTATAAAGGAAAGCAAACCATGAGTCGATAAAGAATAAGAGAAGTGATAAATAAAGAAGATAATTCACAGCGATATCGTGGACCATTACCGCAAATGTCTTAATGAATTAAGGTATTTTATTACCTTCATTGATGATTTTACAGATACATGTCTCATCTTAAATGTGTCTGAAATAACAGATAACAAAGTCTATAAAGCAGAGTGAAACAATGGATTGATATCAAAATTGTAGATCGATGGGGTGGTACAGAGTATTATGGTGAGTTCCACGAGACCAAGGCAGGCTGAATATCTTCAAATTCCTTAGGAAAACGAATTTGTAGCTCATTATACGACACACAGCCGCCCGCCGGCGAAATGATGTCTTTGAAAGAAAGGAATCGTGCGTATTGATGGACATGAAGCAGAACATGACAAGTGTCTCAAATCTCCCTCCTAACACATGGGTGAAGCCTTGATTATTGTGTACATTAGGCAGGGTTCCATCGAGTCGAGTTCACAAACACCCTTTGAGCTATGGAATGGATGGGAAGCCTAGTTTAAACCATGTATAGGTACGTCAAGTGATAAGGGTGTACAACCCGCGCTGAAAGGGTCAGACCCGAGGGTGATGGGTGGTTTCTTCTGTTGGCGTCAAGAGAGAATCTAAGGGTTATGGTTTTATTGTCCCTCTCACACGCGTAAAGTTGTAGAAGCCCACGGAATGCGGATTTCTTGAGGATTATATCTGCCAGTGAGTGGATTTATCATAGGTTGTGATAGAAGAAATGCAGGGACTCTGCACTTTGGTGCGTGGTGTTGAACTGGTGGGCACATACTACTATGGCTCCAGCAACTTCCTGTTGGATCCGCGACTATGAAGGTGATAAATGATCCTCATCGAGAGACTCGTGAAGTAGTTGGTGACTGGTCATTCGAGACCCGCGACAACAAGTGGTTCGAGGCGCACCCACGATCACTAGGTGTCGGTTAGAAGATCCTCGAAGGCCAGAAGTGGGCCATTCCCATCGACTGTATTTGTATACTTCACGAGGAGACCGACTACATGTCTGGACTCGATCAAGACCCCATTTCTTTTGGCCATGGTAAATCTGGATTAAAATGATTTTGATCTGATGAAGGATGAGTTAAACTCAATGGCAAACAATCAAGTCACGGGATCCCTATTAGAGTTACGGAAAGTTTTGCGATGCGGTAGAGTACACGGTGGGTCACAATAAGACCAAGCGTGCTGTTAACATCGAAAGATATAGGCAGACTTATTTTAAGGTTTCCTTGAGGCATTGATTATCATGGCCACCTTCTCTCAGTTTCTGAGAAGGACTCACTAAGGATAATCATGGCCCTTGTGGCTCATTTTGATTTAGGCCACATGAATGGATCATCAAAGCAAAACGTTTGAATGGAAACTTGGAGGAAATGTCATGACTCGCTTCCGGGGATTCATTTGAGGAAAAAGGTAATCATCTTGTCGCAGAGCTAAAGAAGTCCCATATCTCAGACTCAAACCTGAAGCTGCGGCAATGGTATATGAAGTTTCACAATATCATTACCTCGATTCGGTTTTGAGGAAAATATTGTGGTCGATGTATACCATAGAGTCGATTGGGAGCATTCACGTTTCAGTCTGTATGTTGATGATATTTTTTCTTTTGTGAGTAATAACTTGGATTAATTAGGGAGACGAAGCGATTTCTATATAATTTTATTGCCTGCTGAAAAGATATGGGGAGGCTGCATGTTTTGAATTGGTACTTGAGATAGATCTAAAAGTCTTGGGTTATCTCGAGGCACATGTCGATAAAAAAATTACGAAAGTTGTATATGAAATTATTTAAAGTTCCAAGCTGGCTCCCATTGTTAAAATTTGACAAATTGATTGTCACAATGTCAAGATTACCAAATTTAGAATCCATGAAGAATATTCCATATCATACACGAGTTAAGCGGTCTAGTCTATTTAGAGGTTTGCACTAAGACGAACATTACCACGTGCGAGTAGGAATGTTGGGAAGATATCATAATGTCTGGGATAGAGCATTGGGCCGGCTCACCAAGAAAGATTATCGATATCTCGGGAACCAAAGGACTATGCTTACATGAGAGGGAGTGTCAGATCATAAGTTTGATTGGATATCTGAATCTGAGACTTTTCTGTTGCAGGTCGAGTCCGCCTGGCTACATTTATGATAGTATTAGCGGTGGTGCGATGTGGAAAAGCACCAAGCGGACTCTTACGACATCACGACTGGGGCGAGAATTTGCTTCGCATGCTATGAAACAGCAGCGGGCATTATGGTTGGAAAATTTTTCTTGAGGGCTTAGAAGTGATGGATACGATTACCTAAGCCCGATAAAGCTTCTTTGTGATAATCTTCTTGGCCGATGTTTCTTCCTCAAGAACAATAAAAGTGGGGCCCATGACAAGCATGTGTGCAGAGTACTTGGTGGTGCGAGAAAAGCGTCGAGGAGAGGTAAAGTCATCATTGAGCATATAGACACACGCACTGTGGTAGCGGATCCTTGGCTAAAGGGCTCCCTTTGAAAATTGTATAAAAGTCATGTTGATAGAATGGGACTTGTGAACTCTTTTGATGATTAAAGGTCATGACATTATTGTAACTCTTCGACATTTTTAATGCAATGGCTGAAGTTTATCTCATTTGTGTACACTAAAGATATTTGAGATTTTTATTGCATTAAAAGAGAGTGGGGTACCTCACTAAAAATTAATACTACATAAAGCACTTAATAAGATTAAATAACACATTGTGGTGGAAGAAGTGTTGCCAATCTAAAAATATAGCAACATCACAGTTCATGTAATTATGATATCTTACTTAAGTATAAAAGATATCACGTAAGGTTTGGGCTAATTGTCATATTGTTTTCTAAAATAATGTATATTACTAAGATTTTCATGTTCCTATCACCCTAGATTAAAAATTATTATTATTTTTTTTTTTGCTTTCTAAAACAAAATTATTTTTAAAAAACCTACAATGTTAAGACAGAGTGGGAGAATGTTAGATTTTCTATATTGGCTCAACTTGTAGGAGTTATATAAATTGATTAGTATAAGGTAATGACTATTAGGCCCTTGTAAGTAAGTGGTGAGGTTAGATGCGGACCTTTAGTCCACATCCTCTAGATGGGAGGATGGACCGGTCGAGATCATTCAAATAAACTCATTGGACCACAGTTTCACCCCATAAAAGGAGAAAGCCATCTCATTCTCATCCCATCTAGTTCTCGTAAAACCAGAAGTTCACTAGAGAGAAGGAGTGTATTGTGAGGAGCTTAGGGAAGAGAAGATCAAGATAAGTGATGCAAGCCCGCCGTCTTCCTCATCGGGGTCGAGGCGGTCACCTAGATCTACACCATGGCGGAAGTGCTGTGAATTCTGAACTATAATCTATAGTCTTGATTTTTTCATTCGCATTAATCTAGATCAAGACATAAAAAAGTTTATTAGTTGTAATTTTCTAACACAAAACATAATTCAAAAAATAAAAGAAATTCAAGAACACTGAAATAATGTTATATGTATTTTAAAAAACTATTTTCAAAAACATGAATAAACATTCTGCCCTAAATCTCATCATCTTTCCTGCTTGCTTTTGTAACTTTTTATTAAGTGTTATTACCATTATTATTTTAATCTTAAACTACCGATGAATTCATCCTCCTTTTCTTTCAACCTAAACCAACCACTCAAAATGCAATCCCCATTTTCTTTGAGGCTAAAGTCATGGTTTTGCGATGGGGTTGTAGTTAGTGATCTATAGGAGCCAACTCCATCTACCAATATTGAATTTGATCATAATCCAAATTAGTATGTGACATGAGTAATTAACCTAAAATTAGATAATTTTTATATTTTATTTTAGTTAGAGATCAACACCAAAACAATGTTAATAATAGACAAATTAATAAAAGGCATATAAGTTAAATTTGAGTTGAATACGATTAAATCACACGTGAAAATTATATTAAGTTTGTAACTTTGTATTTACTTTTTTCTATTTCCATTCACACTTTCATATAATGTTTTAGTATTATGTTCTTACAAAAATCCGAACCTGGTTCTTCCATATGCCTATCACATCGCTTTACCACTTGAGTTAGGGCTCAAGAACTTGTTTTAGATTTTTTTTTTATCACACCATGAGATGTCCTGAGCAAACTCATTGATGCGGACCTCGAAGCTGTCGAAGGCGGCCACGAGCCCGGTCTGATAGGAATAGCATCTCGAGCAAGTGTCGCTTTCTAAAACACTTTGTATGGCAGGATGTCCTTGGGCGGCAGTGGCCCATGGTAAGGTACCGCTCTGGTCGCGTTAGTGAGACTCATCTTTAGGACATCAGGTGGCCTTCCACCAGTGTCGTTCTGCCAGTGGCCTCTCTGGGTGGCAGTGCAACACTCTTAGGCTACATTAATGACCGCCGATGATATGGTCTTAAGCCCTAATCGAATAACCTTTCGACATAAAGTGATTTGATGGGAGGAAATAGCCTCTGAGTTTAAGTATTCTTTATTTCTTGTGTGGCCCGATGTGGGATTATCACTCTTCTTGCATCTGAAGGCATTATTTAAGTCATCATGTATAAAGACTAATCCACGAAGAAGCTCACGTGAAAGCACGATGATATGGTCCTCCAGGACAGGTGAAAGGCCACCTAAAATGTGGTTGGAGAAATAGCATTCTGAGTTTAAAGTATTCTCCCGTGGCTCTTATGTCAGGCCCGATGTGAGTTGTATCGGCTGTATACAGGAAGATATGTTTAGAGTCGGTTTAGCGCAAGGGCTAATCGGTGGTCGAAGAGATCGCGAGGCTTGATAAAGCTTATCGTAAAATATAAGCTATATTACCGAGATTCGACTAGAGGCTGATTAAGTTATGAAATTAGTATCTAATTATAAGAATCATTTATATTTTGAGTGATAATATAAATTTATTTAAAACGAAGACTTTCTGTTTTTAGGTGGAAGAATATTGTTTAGTGTTTGAAACTATATTATCAGAGATCAGTCAAACCAAGTGAGAAAGAGTGCCTCAGTTCATAAAAAAATAAAGGAAATTTTGACACAATTGATTATTATAACTTACTAGCATTGCAAAATATTCATCAATAAAGACGTTGTCACCTTATAATTTTATTAACTGAATTTATTGACCGCAAAGGAAGGTAGACATAATTTTGGAAAGAACAAAATGTTGGGGCCACTTTAAAATTAGAAGAAAAATTTGGGAGTAAATCTAAATGATTTTCCAAAAGTGAATAATGATAAAATCCCAGGAGAGGTCGTTTAGACTAGAATAAAGCCATTTCTTGGATTTTTCTTTTCTCTTTCTCTCTCACGCCAGTATTCTTCCTTCTTTCATAACCACTCTTACTTCTGCAATTCTTCCAGCTTTCTGTAATTCTTCCAGAACCTTCCGAAATATCTGGATTCAGGCATCGAGGTTCCTTTGCGCGTTCTGCTCTCGATCTGTCCGCCTTCAATTAGGGTAATTTGATTGCTCTTCTGTTGGTGTTTGTTGCACTGTTTTCCAGATCTAACTTTCTTTGCATGTTTTTCTCTGTTTGCTTTTCGAGAAAATGGGGGAATCCGTAGGGAAATAAATGTTTGAGTCGATTTTTTTTTTTTTTTAGTTATTCTTTCATTTAAGTGCGTTTTCTTGGTCACTTGGATTGGTTGATGTTTGTTTGGATCTGAAATTTGGGTGGATCGGGTAGGTTTGAGAGATCGGAGAGGAGGAGTTATGGCCAGCAGAGTGGATCACGAGTACGATTACCTTTTCAAGATTGTTTTGATCGGAGACTCTGGTGTTGGGAAATCGAATATCCTGTCGAGGTTTACGAGGAATGAGTTCTGCTTGGAATCTAAATCAGCCATTTCAGTTAGATTTGCGACGCGAATCTTTGCAGGTAGTTTTTGAATGCTCTGTTCATTCCAATACTTTTTGTCTCTATTATCATTCTTTGTTGTTTGTATCTTTCTTTTAAATCTGTTCATCCATGAATAATTTTAAAAAGAAATTGTTTAACTCTTTGAGAACTCCATGATTTAGTGCTTGTTTACTATCGATGGTTATTTAAATCTTTTAGTGTTTTACTATCCAAAAGTGAATGTTTGTTTGGAGAACCGGATATTACTGCACTAGAGAAGCCCGCATAAAATTTCGACCTTTTAGTGTCCATGTTTGGAGTATTTTTGGATGTTGAGACACACTTTTTTCTCTTTGAAAGTTTGGTTGTTTAGGTTTCCCATCCTGAACTGCAAGTGATCCACTGGCAGCTGTTGTTTGGTAATTAATTGCATATGCTAATTCTAGTGGTTGGTGTGGCTGGTGAAATTCTGGATTTTCTTATTGAAATAAGGACAGAATATGTATGGATGATAATATATAATCTATGCATTAAGGAAGATAAAACTTTCTTGCCGCAATGAAAAGGAGCACTGTATTTGAAGTTTTAAGCAAATCTTCATTGATTCCTATAATAAAAATAAAACTTATTTTAGATGGCTTGCTGTCATTTATTCAGTTGGAATGTCCTTTGATGATTGGATCAGTATACTCTGATATCAAAACATAAGGTTGACTGGTATACAGTCGCATTTTTCATTCACAAATAGATAAATGGGTTAACTTTTTGGTAGTTTGTGTTGATCTATAGGTGGTGCATGCCATTTCCTTTGCTTGTGTGAGAAATTTAGGGTGATGTTTCTCAATCATCAATGTCAATGTTATTTCCTCAACCAGTGCCAATCGCCCATCACTAGCTAGTTGGTTTACCGTAGCTGGGATGTTCACTCATCATGTGTTTATGTACATGTAGAGACTGAAAGAATTATCTATTTCTCCTTTCAATTTGTATTTCTTTTTCATTATTAGATATGGTGAAGCAGTCATTTCTTAATCGTTGGCTTGCAGTGCTGTAATTCATCAGTTTTCAATCTACAGATTGATGGAAAGACAATTGAAGAGCACAGATATGTAGGATACCGCAGGTCAGGAGCGATATCGAGAGCTATTACCAGCGCTTACTATAAGAAGACGTTGGTGCTCTTCTTGTTTATGATATAACTAAAAACAGACATTTGACAATGTACAGGGTGGCTCCGTGAATTGAGAGGATCCTTAGAGCTCAAACATTATCATCATGTCTTCAAACAAATGTGACCTCAACCATCTTAGAGCAGTCTCAGAAAAGGATGGTCAGGGGTTGGCTGAGAGGGAAGAACTCTCATTTCTTGAGACATCAGCATTGGAAGCAACTAACATTGAAAAGGCTTTTCAAACCGTTTTGACAGAGATTTACCATATCATAAGCAAGAAGGCACTGGCCCGCCCAGGAAGCAGCGGCTTCAATGAATGCACTCCACGGCCAAGGAATATATTAACGTCAACGACATCAGGGAATCAAAGAAAAGTTGCTAATTCTTCTTGGTATTGACATTTGAGGAGGAAAAGCAAGCTGCGAGCAATAGTATATTTTTTTTTTGGGTGAAATCTTGTGAATATTTCCTCATTCAGTTATGATAAGGATGCTTGTGAAACTTGAAAAAACTAGAGTGTTAGTAGCTTAGGAGGATCACTCTTCTGCCATTTCTTATTGTGTTGCCTTCAATGGCGGAACTGACTGACACCAAGATTGTCACATTCTGACTGAACTATAGGGTGGGAATAGTGAGAGACATGAAGCATTTATAGATCTAGTGTTTCCTTTTTAGTTTTTTGTGGTTGGGTTTGTCTGATGTCTTCTCTTTCTTATAATAAGGCGTTACCTTTTTATATACTCCGTGGCTTTTTCTCGTGCACTGATTTCAGATAAGAAAATATGATGATTGAGGAGCTTTTAACCTGTAGGTTTGATCTGCATTCTACCTAATCTGTAGCCACTTCCAGGCAGATTGTAGCACATAAACATAAAACTGATCCAAGCATCAATTGTTGTTGGTGTGTTATGTACTGTTCTTTCTTTACAATGAGATTGGCTATTGTTCTTTGTACTGCATTTAGTTTATAAAGTTGAACCAAACCTACCCACAGATAAATGGATGCAAGAAATGGACCCCATGGATAAGAATAAACAAATGGAAGAGCTGAATGATCTGCAGCATTAAGTGAATAGTTGATACATAATAATATTTGAGTCTTGGCCCAAACTAATACAAATTTAAAAAAAAATTACCAAAATAGTTTGAAAGTAAATGTGCAAAATAGTTTGAAAGTAGTAGCCTTCCCAAAGTATTGTCTCTGTCAATGACTCTGGCATTTTAGAGGCACTGACTTAAGACATTGTTGAGATGCATTAATATTTACATTATTTTGATTTCAATCATATTAGTAAAAAATTCAAAACAACATGTCTAAAAACTCAATATTTTCACTATAGTTGGAAGCAACACACTGAGAACCAAAGGTTTAGGACCTGCGTGATAGGGAATGGTTGTAAGACCCTTACAAGAAAAATAGAAAAGATTAAAATGAGAAATTATACAGAGAAAGAACTACCATTTCTGTGAATCACTATTAAGCATACCTTGTAGTAACAGAAGAGAATTCTATGTGTTTTTCACAATAATCTCTAATATCACTAAGTATTTGCTGGGGCTGGCTCCTGGTTCAGCACAATACATGGCAAGACATTGCAAGCACCAACTGTTATTGCCCGACATATTGATACTTAGACATCCTGAGCTCAGCAAATATTTTCAGATATTTTTCAGGATAGCAATATTGATTTCGCTGGGCGCCCTCTCCCATTAGTATGCCAAATATATTTCTAACCATAGTTAGGGTTGTTGTTAGGACGAACAAAGCCAAGTGCAGACCAGATCAATATAACCATTTTGCTTTGCACCATATTAGTATCAACAATCATCCACCCCAACAGATTGAATCAAATCAGCCATGACATGCAAGTAAGCCCTTGGAGATTTATGTTCAATATTTGGTCTTTTGGGAGCTCGACAACACTAGTTTAGCATTCTCTTCATCAATCATCAAGCACAATCTCGTCACTTTCATGATGATGTGATGATAGTCATGATGGTGATGATGGTCGGGATGATCTTTGTGCCCCTACAATCATGATGGTGATGATCGCCGGCCCAAGCCATGTCACCAAGATCAAATTGCTTTATAAAACCAAACGCTGCAATTGCAAACATGCCAGAGCTTCTTAATGTTGGTACCCCATTGCATAGGTCTGTTTACTGCTTCATAGATTAAGATCCAGAATTAGCCATATAGGCTGTACAGAAAAAGAAGATACCTAAAACTCTTGATTGAACCCAAAGACTGCTGTGATGTTTAGCGCCCTTCTGATGCCAAACCACCAAAGAAATGAGAACCAAAAACATCCCACTGAAGCAAATGTTGCATCTCTGTAGAGAACTGCGAGGCTGTTCATTTATATCACTAACAATCTCCACTGCCATGAAAATTAGATAAAATATTATGAGCCCACACAGTTTCCTACTTGACTTGGATCTTTCTTCTGACTCCAACCTGCTAATATCTCGCTGCGAGAAGGCGCAGATGTGACAGCAAGATAACTGTGATGGTGTAGTATGAACATTTTCTTTATAGGCTTTTGACAATTCAGTTTCTGGCTGATGCTCTGCTCTGATGGGGACTTCAATATTTTCCATCTGCTTCATTGATAGCAAAAGCTCAAATTTTAGCAGAAGCTTTTTTATTTTTTTGGATAGGTAAAAGCACAAAAGAAAAATTATAGCTAAAAATTTCTCCTCGACTCTACAAGGAGAATAATATTGACTCCAAACAAAGAGGTACGAGTCATGTTTCAGAGCCAGGACAAAATACACATCGAGATCTAAGCAACATGCAAAGAAAATTACAACCAAGGAAAAACCAATTTCTTCCAATACATGATGACTTTGAGAGTTAGATGACATATGAAGGGCATAATGATACTAGAAAGAAAGGCTATGACGATTATGACTACATAGTATTGCAAATGAATGACAATGGTAGGAAACCAGTAGCAAATAACTATCCGTTAGAAACTTCATGGTGCATCCATAAAGATGTAACACAAGGAAAGAAAATTATGCTATACACACATCGAGATGAAGGATTTTTCAGCAACATCGCAGATGGTAAATAAGAAAAAAATAGATTGTTCTACAGGCTTGGTTAATGGAGAACTTCAGCAAAATTATTGACACAATTTTATGGAATTGAGTGAAACAGGATTCAGACCTCAAAATTTTGAATTTTCTGTTTTATTAACGTTGTTGTAATCCCTTGAGAATTTTATGACAAGTTGATTGCTCCGATTATACATAACAACGTGCAGATTCAGGATTGAAAACCCTGCTTATGATTTCTATGGGATCAGGGCCACCGATATCCATCCGATTGACCTCATTGAGCCTTCTTTTCTAACCACTTGGGATCGGCAAAACTAAATCCCTTTTACCAGTGTTTCCCTGAATTAGATCATGTCATCAAGCTCCTGTTCTCATTTCCAACTTCAGCAAACAAACATTTCACAAAATGCCTTACCTATATTCAAACAAAGCGAATTCAGATCAAACAACTGACATTTTGAAATACCAAAGCCGAAAATGAAAAAAACGTGCAGGAGGTACACCTCAGAATCAGATGAACAAAAAGGGGGCTGAATGATGATGACCCAGTGGGGATTTCTTCTGGTGGAAACAAATAGAAAAAATCAAAGAAAAGGCCGCCCAGAAAAACATAAAATACCCATAAAACTTTCCATATCAGTTGGGCACCACATTGTTGCCTCGCTTTCAACCAAAAAACAGAAGATTCCCCTATGCACAATTTTAGACATATTAAGTTTTTTTTTTTAAAAATAATTAAAATAGTTTGAAAGTAAGAAAATAATTACAAAAATGTAAACATTAGAACCCCGCAGTATATATATTTTTAAAGGGCTGTGCCGTGAGAATCCTGATGGCGCATGTTACTGTTCAGTTATTTTATTTTCAAACTATTTTAATAAATTAAAAAAAAAAACTACAAATTTAGTCTGTTTTTCTGGTCAACTGCCAGTAGCCATAACTAAGACAAACAATTTTAGAATTTTACTAGTTCTTTTAACTATTTGACTGGATAGAAAGATTGACCAATATTCTAAACCAATCTATAAAATTGGATTAAAATCAGAGGTGTTTATTGTTAAATTTTTTTATTTATTAAAAGTAACTTATTTTCGGACTTTTATTTATTTATTTATTTTTAATTTTTATAACTTATTATTGAATAAAATTTAAAATTCATACTATAAATATAAAGAAAAAAATATACTATTTTCTCTTTTTACTTCTTTTAATACTTAATAAAAACAAAGCTTTACAAAAATATAAAACTCTAAGAAACCATCCATCATTAAGACCAATATAGTAGTAAAAAAAATATATTTCAACAAAAATGACAAAATCAGACGCATCACATATTTCTAAATATAGTATCACAATATTTATATTTCATCACATATTTCTTGTTGTAAAAAAAGAAGTTAAAAATAATTCGTAGAGAAATAAATTTTTTTTTGATAAAATCGTGGATTCAATTAAAATTAATATTAAATAAAAAAGTCAAAATATTTATTTATTATTATTATTTTTTTAAGGAATACGAGTTATTGAATGTTGAGAATGCAAAATAGGCAATAAAAATTCTAGATTAATAACGACACCCGAACCTGAAGATCACCATGTGCGGCGACATTCGCAACCTCTTTGCAAACGGAATTTCTGTTGAAAAGTGATGAAGCTAAATCCTTGCAGTCTTCCACTAATATATCAAATGAGAGTTTGTAGTTGGGAGGAGTTGATTGCGTTGAAGGCTAACTGAGAGTCAGTTTCAACTTTCAACTATGATGTTTGTGAAATTACTCTTTTGTTGAATCCACTGCCGGGCTATCTGGCAAGCTATACATAAGATCAGTGTGAGCATAACGTATAGCTCAATAACAATGATGTTTATATTAACATATTGTTTAGAAGTGAATCATAATTTTATGTTGGATTATATTTATAGCTTATGTTTGTTTAATTTTGTTTGATAAAACAGTTTCTCTTTATGATTAGGTATGATGACTTATCTTATTATTATGATTTATGTAAAATTAGTTTATAATAGTTTTCTATTATGGATGTTTATGAATTTGTAATTATATTCTTTTCAGATACATTTTGCCAAGGCGTGTTGCAACGCCTACTATAATTATGACTTGTTTTGATATGAACAGGTGAGGAATCATCGTATAGTATGCCGGAAGGTCACCATGTTCAATTTCCTATCTGTGGATTATTGAATTGTGATTAATTCATGAAATTTTGTTGAAGATATTGTGATATATTCTAACCTCACTCAATTAAGAGATGATTCAGAATATCGTTTTGATCTTGATAAATTAGGAAAGATAATAATTATAGTCAGTTCAGAACTCAGAATCAAAAGAAATATCTGATTATCCATTAAACCAACTCTCGTATCAATGTAAATGTGACCATTAGAATCATTATCCATTGAAACGTCAGTGATCGTTATTCAAACTCGACATACTGTTGAAAAAGATAGATTATGGTGAATGTGATAGCTCTTGTTTTGATATTTAGATGGTTGTTGCAGCACCTCTTAGGAGATGGGCATAGATTGATGGTTCTGACCAGGACTTTTTGACTTGGTTCGAAAATGGTTCTTTCCTTCATCATTCATCGAATGTTGACCTGCGATGTTCTCGTAGCGTTGAAGACACTCTATACTATGATATATGAGACAATTGATTCGCACCAGCGACGCACCGATCACCGGAAGCCAGAACGTTTATGAATTGAGCGCATTAGTAAGGACCCTAAGGTTTGATGTTTGATATCTGGGGATCGTCCATGGTTAGTTTAATCGTTGGGAGCATCATCCCTTAAAGATGACGGCCGACCGTTGTATCGTATCTCCCGATTCTTGTTTTTGAAGCGGATCCTCACCATGGTAGGCGTAAATTTTTAAAGATCATCATCTCGATCGTATGGACTTAAGTGGATCCGATGGCGACGGTATGGAACTCTCTCATTCAAACCAATCCGCGCCAAGACCAATGGTTTAAATTGAAAGGAGATAATAATTTTCAAACAGAAAAACGGATCGAAGAAGCGGGTAAGGTGTTATAAAATGCGAAACCATACCGAATAGCGTTGACGAACGATCAGTCTTCAACTGCGAAGAGGCGACGGTGATTATCTTGACGAAGAAGATATCAAACTCGCTCTTCAACGCCAATTAATATGTTCGCGTGTTTAAATCTCTCGTTCATATCTGATTGGTTCTTAGGCGTGACGACCGACGTAGCATTAGAATTGATTGAATTTTCAGTGCTAGTAGTGTTACAAATTTTTACAGTAATTTTCGTCAGAATGTTTTAATTGAAGATCTTATTGATTGATTCATTTGCAACTTACTTGCATCTGTGTACTCTATTCTTATGGCACGTACTCCATGTCAAGAAATTCTTTCTCATCTGTTATAATTATTATTTTAGATTAGTTTTAGTTTTCTTTTGAATTTTGAATAATGGTTTGGGTTTCATATATTAAAGATAAAATTTTATATGGACACTGGATCATTTATGGATGATTTTTATTAAATTAGATTTAAATGTTTCTTCTCTTTCATCATTTATTCATGATTCATCATATGTTATTGTTAGTAATAACATTGATTCTATGACTTAGCATCTTGGGATTCTAGCGTCACATAGGAAGGGATAGAATGACTAGAAGAGAGAAGGCCTTTTTTAGAGGCTCTTCACTCACCAAAATCAGACCTACAATTATGTGAACTATGCCTAGCAGGCAAAGCTTGTAGAAAACCTTTTGGAGCAGCAAAGAGCTATCAGCCTATTGAGCTTGTCCATTCAGACATTTGTGGACCAATGAATAAACACATAATGGGGCCTCTTATTTTCTCACACTGATCGATGACTATTCGCGATATGGTTATGTCTATTTGCTATCTCATCACCATGAAGCATTGGATTGCTTCAAGCGCTTTGTGGCAGAGGTTGAGAACAAGCATGAAAAAGGCTTAAAAACCTTTAGGACTGATCACGGATGCGATTTGTTTGATCAATTCAAGGAATTCTGTGAGGAAAAAGGGATCCTAAGACATCTCACTATCCCTTGCACCTCGCAACAAAACGGTGTTGCAGAGAGGAGGAATATGACTCTTCTAGATATGACTAGATCGATGATGGCATGAAGCCGACCTCCTATGTCTTTTGGTGGATGCTTGTGACACTAAATCAGAGGTCAGTTGACAACACGATCGACTCTTGATTCACGGTGGATTTGGTTTAAGTACCACCTTTGTGATGTCCCGTTTATCAGGGATCCATTATTATTTTAAAAAAATCAATGCAAAGTCTCGCTTGTTGGGGCTATCACCTGGCATGAACTTTGTATATTGATATCTTAACCCGTGGTCTCAACATAAGTATTATTGACCTCACATGGTCCATTTGTCCATATCCCAATATACATCCTTTACGAGATCATTCATTCATTAATTTAAATATGAAAATAAAATGCTTAATTACACAAATAATAAAGAGTCCGTCGTGGCCCTTCTTATAATTTCGCACCCGACTATTTATCGATGATCGAGAATTTAATTACAATTCTTTTTTACCGCCAGATATTTTTATAAAAGTATTGCTCAAGGCCACATGTGCTTCTTCTTCACAATCCTGACTCGTCGGATGCCGTCTCCTTATCACCCACAGCTGCTGAAGAGGGTCCTGAGATGGCGTGCGGTAAAAATTCTCTAGAGGCTACTCACGCACAAATACACATGAGTAATGCGCAAATAATAAACCCATATTCCATATAAATATTAATCCTATACTGGTGTTTGTCATCATGCATGAGATTAAGACTCTCTGTACCTGACTGAGTCCGTCGGCTCACTTACACTTCTGTGGCATGAGTGTGAAAAACCAGTCATTGGTGTTTCACCTAATGACTTAAATCATTGGACAACCCTCTAATTTTAATTTATCAAATCTCGTGTGTTTATTTGTGTTGCGAATTTCCAAGGTCTCACCGCAGGCTTCGCAACATCTTTCGATACTTTTGCAAACTTTCATCACTAGATACATATGTCTAACCAAGAATAAAATTTGAGTCTTTCACCATAGGGGATATCACTTTGTCTTTATACTTCATTTGAAGCCGCGTGAATTTATTATTATTGTTTTCTTGTTGAGTCTCAATTTTGGACGTTGTCCATTTTGGGCTCACCACGCGTTCTCACGAGAATGGTGAATAACAGTACCATACACCTTTTAGACAATGTGGCCAGTGCATATGTCTGATAATGTCGTTCGTACGTCTTCGTAAATACATACACAATAAAACTACCTTAAACATTTTATATTTGGAGAATTATATTTCCCACATATAATTTTCATTCATCACAATTTCCATGTTAATACATCACACAAACACATATTAAGCATGAATTTTACCGCCTATGATTATATTATTTATTTTCCAATAATAACATATAAAATGACTGATCACGGACCATATACAACGGGGGCACCTCTTAGTCCCTTCATAGTTCGATTCTAGAATTCTTGTGATGCAAAACACACCACAAAACCCGAAGACATCGGAGTCGGGTTCACGAAAATAGTTAAAAATCCACATCGGAATTTGTTCGAAAATAATTTAAAATTCACTTCGGGAGCGTAAAGCTTAGGTCACTGAAAATTCTAAAAATTTATACCATTGAATTTTAGAATTTGAAATTTAAGGCCTCTCACGACCCTCAATCAAATCCCAAGCCATTAAATGACTTTTAGACTAGAAATAACCTAAGTAGGAAAATTCCACTGCCTGAGTGGAATTTGTGGCTAAGATTTTAGTACCGTGCGTAGCTTTACGTCATAGACAACTTTTCCTTTTCTTGACGAAAACCTACGTCAGATTTCCGTAAATCTTAGAAAGAAGCGAAGAAAAAAAAAAAATCTCTCTCTCTCTCTCTCTACATGCTCTCTCCCCCTCCCCCACTATCGTTTTCCTATGTGACTTTGTTTTTTTTAAAAAAAAATTGTGTGTATTATTTATTTTCCTTGGCCCATTGTGGCCCCATTTTCTTGTTTTATCTTTCCTATTATTTCCTCCACTTGACACTTGGCTCAATGTAAGCCATTCACACAAGTGCACCACATGTCATGCCATGTGTCCTTGACCTCGATGTCTCAGCGGTAAAATCCGTATCTAAAAATCAAGCGAATTAGATAGAGTAACTAGATTTCGAGAGACGAATTCAACGGTGAAGTCCGTTTTGTCACCCGAGATCTAGAAAAGTTCCGGTTTTCAACCGAGATTACCATTCTGATTTTTTAGAAAAATGAATTTTTCTGGGTTTCCAATGCTCTTATATTCCTTCACCTACATCTTGAATACTAGTGCCTTCTGATCATTTCCTCGACTCCTACTGAGCTATGGTATGGAAAAGCCCAATTTTGGAGCATTTGCTCCCTTAGGGGATCGTGCAGATGTATTCCTAACGCTAACCATAAGTATGGAAATTTGGGCCACACAGATCTAGAAAGCATGCTTTCATAAGGTATCTGAAGGCTCGAAAGTCTTATGTGATGTGGTGAACACCTAAAAGGGGAAAGGCCCAGAAGTGGATTGATGTTGATTTCGTGAGAATGATTTTCCGCATGAGCGTGTCAGTAGAGTTTTAGACCTCCTGAGTTGGAGGAACTTAGTAGTACCACTTTAACTTGGCCGGGTGGGGAATTAGTTCACACAGATGTTAGAGATAGTGGGAGTGTTCTTAGCCTAGTGGGAGTGTTCCATTGAATACATCAGACCTCTGGCTGCGTCGTAGCAATGAAGTGTAGCATTCTCGTCAATCCACTTTGAGATTAGTGCAGGGGATCTTTGCTGTCTTGCTAATGAGCCTTCTTATAGAGAGGCGCTCTCTTCACCTACTAAGGGAGAATGGATGGATGCAATGAAGGATGAATTGAGCTCTATGGATAAGAACTCTATGTGGGAGTTGGTGGATCTTCCGCCTGGTCGCAAAGCTATCGGAAACAAATGGGTTTTGAAAGTTAAGCGCAAGGCAAATGGGTTAATTGATAAGTACAAAGCACGTCTTGTGGCGAAGGGGTTTACCCAACAAGAGGGTATAGATTATGATGAGACATTTCCCCCTATTGTCATGGTTGCCTCTATTCGCCTTATCCTTGCTATTATCGCGCAACTGGATTTAGAGCTATATCAGATGGATGTTAAGACTGCATTCCTTAATGGAGAGCTAGATGAAGAGATACACCCTTGTTTCGACCCCGGGTTTGATCGAGGACAAAGAGGAGCAAAGTGTGCAAGCTCAAACGTTCCATTTATGGACTCAAACAGTCATCTAGACAATGGTACTTCAGATTTCATGACTCGATTATCTCTCACGGTTTTGAGATGATTGAAGAGGACCATTGTGTGTATCTGAAGCATTCAAGAAGAGTGTACTCATTCTATCTCTTTGTATATTGTGACATCATAGTGAGGGAAATGATATATGGACTCTGTGTGGCCACTAAGAAGTGGTTGTTCTCTAC
Organism: Tetrastigma voinierianum; assembly: GCA_016808115.1. Taxonomy (NCBI): domain Eukaryota; kingdom Viridiplantae; phylum Streptophyta; class Magnoliopsida; order Vitales; family Vitaceae; genus Tetrastigma; species Tetrastigma voinierianum. The sequence continues at coordinate 259,260 of JAEQBH010001024.1, forward strand.
TTTTAGGATGAAGGACATGGGTGAGGCGCATTTTGTGTTTCGAGACAGATTGTTAGAGACCGTTCTAAGAAGCTTCTTGGTTTGTCTCAAGAGACTTACATAAAGAAGATTCTTGAACTATTTCGTATGGAGAATTCCAAACCCATTTACACCCTTGTTGAGAAGGGGAGTGCTTTGTGCTTGGACCAGTGTCCTAAAACATCTAAGGAAAAGAAAGCCGTATCCACCAGTGCACCGCCTGCCCGAGGTGATTAGGAGATCATATGTATGCCATGTTATGCATAAGGCCCCGGACCTGCTCTTTGCGAGTCATCAGATTACCAAAGTAACCCCGGGACTGTCGTGTGACGGTGAAGAGGATCTTCGATACCTCAGAGGGCCAGCCAGACTTTTGTTTCCGCTAGGGTGACTTGAAGGCTGAAGGGATATAGTGATGCTAGTGGGCGGTGATAGAGATGAGTGCAAATCCATATTCGGATTTATCGTTCATTCTTGGAGCGCGTTGTATCTTAATTAAACGAAGCGAGCTGTGTTGCCTTATCTGATGGATGCAGTATGTGGTGTGCAAGAAGAACATCTAGTTAGAGAGATTAGATTGCAACGCCTAGGCATTACAGCCCGTGCGAGAAGGCATGGCATTATATTCTGAAGTAGTAATGCAGCCACTGGCGTGTGCGAGATGATCTGAAGTATCACGGGAAGTCTAAGCACATTGCAAATCATTGCCATTTCATTAGAAATATGGTCGCGTGGGGTGAAGTGATCATAAACACATTTCTGACATGGTGGCTATACTGTGGCGCCTCAAAACCGGGGTGTCGTTGACAACCGATCTGCACTTGAAATACTAAGTGAACTATGGGTAACCCGACACTACTCCACTAATCGAGAGCGAAGTCTCCTTTATGCGAGGGCTCTACAGTACAAACACAATCTAACAAGTTTACAATGGCCACCACCGGGGTCCACATATAAATAAAAATAGTAAAAATATGGCCATGAATTTACAATCAATACTCATCAAATAGATCCCCAACCAAATATGTTACATAGTTCGAGAGTTAACACATTACTCTTAATACAAACATATATTAAAAGTTTACAATTTATCACATGTTCATGATATCAAAGCCCGCAGTCGAACTTTCCACATGGCCTCTGTGGTACCGCCTTCCGATATCGCTCTGTACTGAAATGGTGATCCTCAGCCAGGGTGAGCAAAGCCCTGATAGAGATAATTTCACAGTTGCGCCCACTGAAGTCTCTGTATGCATGGCAGCAAAACATTCAAAGTAATTACATGAGCCTCGAATGTACACGCGACGACCAGTGTCCAGGAGTCCTCCCGACTCTCTCCTTTATACCCTAGCCAATATCTGATAAAATAATCGATTTCAAAACAAAGCTTTTTTTTTCTCGAAAACACACCTCTAAGGAGTTTCGGTAAAAGTAGTGGACTAAAGGCGAATGTGTTGGGAACCAGCCCTCATGTTCATGGGGCTCTCAGAGCGTGTAATTTTGGATCATCTCAACATAATTCTCAGAAAAATCATCAATTGAAATTCCTTCTGCCAGTATTCGTTTTCTTTTTAGTTTAAATGTCATGCAGCTCAGCTCTAATACTCTAAGGTGCCCCAGTTTTCTTGAAATACATGATGCAAATTCGACACATTGTGCTTCAATATATTCACATGCATATATATGCCTGGTGTCCATAAACATGTTATGCAAATTTACATCAATAACACAAAATTATAGCTCACATAGGCTAATTAGCAAACACAAACAATTCATTTTGAATATGACATCATAAAAATTCACACAAAAATATTCGTATTTACTATTCATGTGAGCGGTGAAACCCTCGGGTTCTTTGTTCACGGCCCTAAATAGGAATTTTCTCCTCGATTCAAAGCTTTTGAGGCTAGAATTTATGGCTAAAACAAGCCTCGGAGCATTCCTAACCATTTACATGGCTCTTAGACAAAGATTAACCTAGTAGGAAAAGGTCCACCTCTTAGGTTGGCTAAACTCACCTGCATCGGTACCGGCGTAGCTCGCCGCGTAGAACAGCTTTCCTTCTTGCTCGTCAGCTAAGCGGTCATCGACAGAATCCTAGAAAGAAGAGGTGCACCTTCTCTCTCTACAAAATAAAAAAAACAGCCACTGCATCTCCATTTTGCTCTCTGCACGTTTTTTCTCCTTTTTCCATTTGAGAAGACAACTATTCAACATTTTGTCTTATTATCTCATTAAACTTTCATTTAATATCATCAATATTCATCAAGTTTTGGATTTTTGTGGCTTGTATTATCTGTAGTCAATTTTAATCCTCTACCTCTTCGAAGCAACATGTGTGCAAAAGTCACATATTATAGGTGAACTGTCATGTCATATCGTTTTCTGACAGCGTCTTGGTCTTATCGAAAAGCGTGCAAATTCAAGTATCTCGAATTGATGAAATTCGACGTGGTATTAGATTTCACGAGGCGATTCAGACGGTGAAGTCAGTTTAAGCCGTAGAGATACAGAAAAGATTTGGATTTTACCAAAATTACAATTTTGCCATTCAGAAAATTGGAATTTTCGGTCTGTGAGGCCCGATGACTAAGCTGTGCTAGAGATGTGTTTACGATCTCATGTTGAGTAGTATGGGTTAAGTGGGATGTGACACCTCTATGAGTTGTATTTGACATTATTAATAATAATAATTGATTATTGAGTTTTATTTTGTTTTACTCTCAAAATAATTATTATTGTGCGCATATTCTTAGTACATGTCAACAGGCAAGAATCTACCTACTCACACAAGTAATTCACCTTGGCACTTTAGTAGCAAGAAAGATGAAACTAAAGAATCTATGGCGCTCTGGAAGCGATCTAAGATTTTACTTGATAGTCGCCTTAATTATGACTAAGATGAGATTATTTGAGAATCGTTCATAGAATTCTTTCCACAATTCTATGAAGCCTGAGAAAGCCAGGTGTGAAGTTGGGCAATTTTGTAGTGAGCTGTTTCATACGTATGGTATAAATTTGATAGCGACATGCTCGTTTATATGAGAGTTAACACCATAACATACATATCATGCGTATGTGCTTAATCTTGGACTAATAGTGTGAGTCTTTGGATAATTCCTTATCCACCATTGTGTGACCAAGATCTTAGGGATCTAACTTATGTCATATGACCTAGGCTCGGTCATGAAGAAGATGCTTGATGTTCTTTGCTAGCATGCTTTCTAAGGGTTATGATTGATACAGCCACATGGGGCATGCAGGAAGCAATCGGGTTTAATTGAATTGGCGTGAGTTCTTAGGGAAAGATTAGTACTAATACACCTATCGTAATGTTTGTAAGTTGGCTAACGCTTATGTCGATTTCGTATTCGATATAGGTTGATAAACACTTGATATATTGTAGGATTGAGTATTGCTCACTATGAGGGATTGCAAATACTTAATCTGGTGTTGATGAAATTATCTAGGACATATGGGAGTAGCCTTTGGGTGATGTATTTTTGTTAGTCTTGGTGGTGACTTGATAACTATACTACCTTTGTTGTTCGTTTCTTCTCGCAATGTCGCACGACCCATTTTCTGTATGAAGAGATGAGTAAGTGAGTTAATTGAGATGCTTTACCCATTGTAGGCGAGTGGGAGCTGTTAGACTTTTGGGTTGGGCTTTGGCCCAATCCATATCCGCTCATTATGGACAAGAGGTTAATTCTTATTTAAATACCCGTTGGATGGGATAGGGATAAGTCCCTTATTAAAATAGAACTATAATCGTTTGCTCCGGTTACATTTATGATGAATGAATCCCACTTATATTAAAAAGTCCCTTATCATATAGGGTATTATCAAACCTGGCCCAGATATCGGTTCCTCCTCGATCACTCTCTCACTAGAACTCTCTTTTGGGAAATCACCATTGTTGCCCCTTGGACGTTGGTTCGTGAAATGATTGGGGATAACACGCTGTGGCTATTCTCTATACTGCGAGAACTAAGGAACATCTTACGAGACAATAGCAACGGGACGTTGGCATCTTTGTTGTTGGGTTTAATCTGCATTAGGTTAGTGACCTTCTTGACTTTATATATCTGGTCATATCTTATATGTTGTATGAATACTTGCACACATCGTATATCCTTGATACACATCTCTTTAATAGAGTGTTGAAATTGACACTTAGATAGCCATCGGTAAACACTTTAAACTAGCTAGGGATAGGCATTGAAGTAAGGGACCAGCACTCCCTCACAAATGGGCATCAAAGCAGCAAATGAGGGGAGGTTTCTCTTTCATTAGCACACACTTGGCAAAGTTGTTGCACTAGCATCACATGACCTCTTAAGTTATTTGTAGTAGGCAGAACTCCTTGAAATGTTCGCCACATGAAGTTTTGTACCTTTGATGGAATTCTCAATTTCCAAAGGGTTGCCCAAAGATTGGTTCTCGAATCAATAAAAGTTTCTTGCAGTCCCCTATAACTACTCTTGACAGTGTGATGCCCTTTTATGGTTGGAGCCTAATACAACATATCCTCTTTTCTATTGAGACTGGGAGGGATATTAAGAAGGGTTGAGCTATAAAAATTTCGGTCTCATTCTCATATGAGGCATTTTTGCAGTGTTAGATAGTGATTTTATCTCTTGAGATGCAGTGGCAGGTGGGAGTACATGCGAGAAAACATAGATCTCGAGGAAATAAAATCATTATCTGATGTAAACTCGTTCTCATATGAGAATAAACTCTTGAACCATGATAGAGTTAAATCTCTATCTCTTGAAATTAAAAGATCTATAATTAAATCTCTATCCCAGTTTTGCTCCTCGGGTAACATTAACTCTTAAACCTTAGTGTTGGCATATGGGTCCCGAGTTTGAGGATATGTAACTTTCGACTCTCCATTTAAGCGACCATGGGTCACAGGTGATCCCTCATTCTAGAACCATCCTAACTTCGCAATCTTACATTAATCTTAACTGCATCCTTGGTTGCCTAGATACTCCTCATACATAACTTGGGTTGGTTCCCGAGTTGGCTTGTAAGAAAGAAGAATACGGAAAGTGTAACACCCCAAATTATACCTTACTAGTTTATTGCAGTTTAGTGTTATAATAAAAGTCAAAATTGTATTTTTTGGAATATAAGTGTTAAGGGTAAAATGGTAACTATCAAATTAAGGACTTTAAGGACATAAGTTAAAAAGATTATATGCTATTTTAGGAATTTGGATAACTTGATTTGCAAATGGGATAAAGAATAAGGACTAAAAGGAAAGGGCTAAAAACTTAGCCAAACGGGGGATAAGACCAAACATGGTCTTCTAGAATATGAGACAAATTCTCATTTTGGCTTTAGAGGGAGTTAGGGCTACGGTTGGAAGAGAACCAATTTTGGTTTGGTTTTCTTGTTTTCCATTTGTTCAAGGTTTAACTTAATCAAGTAAAGGAAGGAAAAGAAGAAGAGAAGAAGTGAAAAAAAAGGAGAGCTAAGCTGAGGTTTCAAGAGAATCAAGGTATGAAACTTTGGTTTGGAACTCTCATACTTGTTAGTTAGGAAATTCTTCAACCCCTTTGTCCATGTTTGGGTTAATAAAACCCTAACTCTCATTATAAAGGTGTTTTGTTGTTGGTTTGAGTTGAAAATTGAAGTTGTTTTGGTTTGGTTGGAAATTTCCTGTGAAAAAGGGTAAAAAGCCCCAATTTCTATACAACCACAGTCTTGCTTCGCCTAGGCGAAGTTTGGTTTCTAAGTGAACGAAAGCCCCAAAATTGCGTTTACTCACCTCGGCGAAGGCACTTTACTGGCGAACCTACAATCTGTTTTTTATTCATGTCTTGGTAATTCTAGAAACCAACGAATTGGATTAATGTAGGATCTAACAGTGAATGAAAGGGTCAAGGTAATACGTGGCCGCAAGTTGAATGTAAAATATTGAGCCTCACTTGCTTTGGGTGATCCCCATTTACAGGTAGACTTTGTTTTCTTCTTACTTATTTGCGTGTGTTATCAAATGCAAAGAATGAGTAAGAAAAATAGAATGCTCTAAAACACATATAATTGTATGTCTGATTAAGACTGAATAGTGAATGAATAGAGCACCTTTGATTAGTGCTTTGACACTCTTTGTTTAGTGCTTCGACACTCTCTAATTAGCGTGACGACACTCTCTGTTAGTGTTACGACACTATTGCATTGTGCTACAACACCTCTATTACATGGGCAGACACGTAATGTGCTTCGGCAACTCTGTTCAGTACTGTACCATACCTTCGAGTACCTATTATGTTGTGTCCCTCTCATTCATTATTTTCGGTCTATACAGGCAAACATTTATATGATAAGAATTTGAATAATATGATATATGGAAATAATTATATGAAATCACAAATGTCAGTTCGGTTAATGGTGTAGCTCTGGGTACCTTTTATTACAAGATTTACAGTATGTACTCCTAAGGGAGATGTAAAAGCTTTAATATATGAATTATGTTATATGTATCTTTGTATTGAATTCTTGCATGTGATCATATATGTTATACATTTTTTCCATTAAGTTATAAACAGCACGGGTGTTTCATCAGTGTGGGTATTGAAAGAGGTTGTCGAGAGACATCCCAGCGTTAGATTAGGGCGAAACCACGGCCATTAGGTGTCTTTAAGTGTAGGTCTTTGTTTTTGTTTTTGTAATGTAAATGTAATAATTTTGTAATAGTGGAATTTGTGTAAATGCAAGTAAATATGACTCAGGAATTTATGTACAAAAACCTTTAAATACTACTACGATGGTAGTATTACAAGTTTTATCTGATATATGTATTTATATTTTGAAATGAACCCACCAATGTCTGAAAGATCAAGTTAAGAAGTCTCGGTCTCGTGTAGCGTCCCCTCATCTACTTAGGCAGGGGATGGGGCGTCACAGGAAGTACCTAGCCTTGTAAATTTATGCTGCTAGAGAGAAGGATCTATTAATAATTTTTACCCTTGCTTGCTTAACCTAACTAAGTTGAATTCATGTAGATTGCGGAATCCTAGACCCCCAACCTTTTTTGGCTCACATAGACGGCCCATCTCATCCAACATTCCTTTGCCTTCATTAGCTTTGCTACCCCACCAAAAAGAATTGAACATTTTTTCAATATCCCTACATACCCTTATTGGCAGTAGCATCACATCCATTGTATAAGTAGGAAGGGCTTGGGCAACAGTTTTTGAAGAACCTCTTTGCCTGCATGGGATGAACTTGTTGTTCAGTTATTTAGTCTGCTCCATACCCTATCTTTCATAAACTAAAAAGCTATTTTCTTGCCCCGACCAATGAGAGAAGGTAATCCCGAATAGTGTCCATGGTCTATGGTGCCTCGTACCCATAATTCTGAGCATATGGCGGCTTTGGTGTTGTCATCTTCATATCTACTGAATGAAATAGAGGGCTTGTGGAAGTTGATTCTCCGGCCCGATGCCGCACCATATTCATTTAGGATTTGTTTTATTGTCCTAGCTTCAGAACCTGTGGCACGAAAAATAGAAAGCAGTCTTTGGCAAAAAACAAGTGGGATATGAAGGAGCATCACGAGCTATGCGACGACATCCATGGATAAGGAGCCCCATTTTCCAGGTTCTGAAATCGCACTCAGGGCTTCAACGCAAATAATAAATAGATATGGGAAAAGTGGATCCCCTTACCGGAGGTCTCGTTGAGGGTGAATTGGGCCCAATTCTCTCCCTTAGTGCAGGATGGCGCATCGAACATAGGAGACACATGTTATAACCAACTGCACCCAGCGTGCATCAAACCCCATACTCTGTTGGCGTGAGTTCTGCATTTAGCCAATTAGGGAAATCATATATTTAGGAAATCCCTTCAATCAAGGGTACAACATGATTGTAGCCGTAAATATTGTTTTGACTAAGAGTAACTTCCTAAAATATTTTTTTTTATCTCTATATATTGTACTATATTTTATGGAATGAATAAGAGAGAAAAAATGTATGTTTGGCATGGTATCAGAGCAAGATCTTGGGCTCCCTGTTTACTGATCAGGCAGAGGTCAAGTTTTTTGCTTGGTCTCCATGGCTAACTCCACAAAAATCATTCTTGATAATTTAACATCAAAAATGACGGAGGTCTTGTCAAGGGTCCAGACCTCTCCTTCTTCCATCACTGATTCCCCGATGGTTCCAATCAACATCAAGTTGGATGGCTCCAACTATGGATTATGGTCCCAGGTTGTTGAGATGTTTATCTCAGGAAAAGACAAACTGGGATACATTAATGGAGACTACCCCTAACCACTAGAAACCGACCCCTCCTTTCGTAGATGGCGCGAGAATCTTATGGTGAAAATTTGTTGATCAACTCCATGGACCATTCCTTGGTTTGTAGAACTTTATTAAGCTACCAACTGGCTAACGGGTATGGGATCTGTTGCCACAGCATACTTTGATGGAGCGTACACCAGCGGTATACGAGCTCGAGCGTCGTGTATCTCGGAATGAAACAAGCGGCGGATCTATCGAAAATATTATAACGATCACGGGGTTGTGGTGAGAGATCGATTTTGTTCGTAGAATCAGTAAGTAATGCGATTGACGCCAAAACACAACTCCATGTTCTGAGGGCCAGTATATATTTTCTCGACGGACTAGATGATCGATTGGATCTTGTTCGGAGCAATGTTCTTCGTCGAAACCTTTCCCTTCAATTGAAGCGGGCATATGCTGCGTTCGAAGGAAGATCTCAGGCTCAATCACGTGATGATATCGGGGCTTGAAGTAGTAACTAATTAGTCTTTGTTATGGCCACCAAAGGCGTGAGATTTGGCCAGTCACAAACTTTGCTAAAGTCTGGGTCTTCCTCGATCAGAGGTCATTTGATGATGGGAATAGAATGCGATCATTGTGGAAGTACAAAGCTACCGGGAGACTTGTTTCAAAGTATGGCTACCGGTGGTGTACGAATTACAAGCGAAAGAAGCGAGATGCTTCTGCTTATTTGAAGGCGTCGGAGGTCGAGTAGCGTGTGCAGTGAATCTCAACTATCCCTTATTCGATTAAGCGAGGAACCTTTTGTATCAACGGTCGAGGTAATTGTGGTCAAGTTTTTTGCAGCTCCATTACTCATAATGATGGTGCTGGATTATGATTTCGAGACAGGACCATATGACATTTGACCAAATGACTTCTCGACACGACTCCTCCACGGAGGACTTGCATTGCGATGCGATAGGCTGACCTACCTGATCCTGGTGCGGAACCGTGCTGCCATTGTCTCCCTACTGCTGTCTTTAGCTCACACACTTCTTGTTCCATCTCTCTTCCAGCAGTTGATGTACGTAGGTCGAGTCACTAAGAGCTTAATTGTGTTGTCTTGATCTACTCACACTTTTGTCTTCTTGAGGGATATTCTTAGCAAGGAGATTGTGGGCGTGGTGGAGGGGTATTTGTGCTACTTAGATGATTTGATAAAGCACACCACACCATCGGACCAGTAGCCATGAACGGCAGATTTGGCTATGGCATAGGTGCTTGGGGCACCCATCATTTGGCTATATCCAGCATCTATTCCCATCTTTATTTTCCCGTCTGCAGAACTTGGACCTTAAATGTGATACATGTATCAAGGCTAAAAACTGACAGGTCTCTTATCAGGTTAGGCTGGAATAAGACTAATACTCCCATTTGCATTGATACACTCGATGTGTGAGATAGTCTAGATAACTACCCCAGCTGGTCCCACTTAGTTGGTTTGTAATTTTATGTGATTGTACTTTCGAATGACATGGCTCTATCGGCTAAAACCAAAGCGAAGTTTCACCATTTTCAAGCATTTCATGCCATAGTTGGACGCAATTCTCTTCAGATAAAATTCTTCGATTAATAATGAGTGGAGAATTCATAGCCTTAGAAGATTTCGGGCTATTTCCAACAACATGGCCTCCCCTCCAGCTGGACCTCATGCTCTCGAACACCACAACAAAATGGTGTCGCGGAGAGGAAAAATCGACATGCAGAGCATCGTGCTCTTCTCCTCGCGCACATGTCTTAGAGTTGCCATTGGGGGGATCTTTGTGGCTCTTGGTGTACCTAATCGGCAAGTATGCAGTGGAATTTTGCACTTAAAACCCACACAAATCCTCTCTACCCATTATATCTTTACTTCACTATTGATGCTTCCTCCTAGAATTTTCGGGTGTGTTGCTTTTGTCCATCTCCACAAGAATCAACGTACCAAACTAGACCCCTGTGTGACGCCCCAACTCGGCATAGGATGTCAGTGAGGGCCATTTTTTTTTTTTTTTTTTTAAACATAACAGCACTTTCATATTTATATAATGTTAAACAATTAACTTGTATTACATTACGTAGCGGTAGTTACAAAATATAAATACAAGCTCCAAATATGGAAATGTTCAACATACAAATATTTACATTGGTTACAAAATTTCATATACAAAATAGACACAAGGTCTTCCCGGTGGGCACTATGGATGTGTGGCACTGACTGGCGATGTGGATTGTCAGGTCCTCTGTTTCTCTTGAAATTTCACAGTTGAACACCGTGCTAAGCTTTGCTTAGTGGGAATATGACTTCTATTAGAGTCACCACGCCCGATCTGAATGCATATCACACATATAACGATTACGTATTCTTATCATTTCTCATATATACTTATCGTAACAGTTCAATTCTTATCATCATCAGTATACTTTTCATGTCAACTTGTATTTACTTCTTGTTCTTGTAAGCTGTATACTATCATCACATAAGCGATTAACTATGCTTCTCATATCATGTCATATATTCTCTACGTTTCCTTTGCATATACGTCATTTCTTTATGTTTCATGTCTACATAAACCTTAGAAGTGGATCGAAACCATAAGAACTGAAAGGTCTTTGTTATCATTGTGTGTGAAACAGTATCTTATGCGTAATATGATACAGAGAAGGTATCATCCTTGTATGAAGACGGTGACCATCCATGAGTGCGGTAATATGATACTGAAGGTATCATCCTTTGTATGAGCGATGACCATCCACGTGTGCCGTAATATGATACGAAGGTATCATCAACTGTATGAACCGGTGACCATTCATGAGTGCCGGTAATATGATGCGAAGGTATCATCAGCATATGGCGGTGACCATCCATGTGCCGGAGGCGTTGTGGTGACCCTTTAGATTTTGTCAAGCGAGATCTATGTCATCGACCCAAACGTGGTAGGAATATGCGTACGTATTTGTTTTTTACGATAGGCGTATCGTCTATCCCTCTACGGGTTACAGCGGGCAAGTCAATGTGTATTTTACGATTTAGTATATATGTCTCTCTTATTCTAGGGCCAATTATTATTCGGTAATCATAGGTGATATATATATATATATATATATATCTACAATCATTTATTCATATCGTTGCACTTTTCATATCTCCTTATATGCATAATTAACTATGCTTGCCATGTATGCACATTTATTTATGAATTCATAATAGAGCATTTATAAAATGAATAGTATAGTTGCACATGCGCCTATTGTTTTCCGTGTTTTCTGGAACTATGAGTTCCAATCTTATCATGCTATCTATTGATGAATTCTTGACTCAATGAGCTTCCATAGAGTCAAAACTGGCTGAATGTCGGAGTTAGCGAAGAAGTTATGACACTAGAAGTTGGAGGGTCGTGCCTTGATCGATCTTAACGGCGGCTGAGCGACAGTTTGCACTGAGTGACGAGCTAAGTTTGACACCTTGGTCTGACATCTAATATCTTCCTCATGCATATGGATGGATTCTTGACTCAATGGGCTTTCCATAGAGTCCAAGAACACTCAAATCGGAGTTGAAGCAGAAAGTTATGACCTGCCAGTTGGGAGGTCATCCGTAGTCAACACAGCGAGCTAACCATTGTTGGGCGACCCTTTGTTCGTTGGCGATATGGTGTTGGTGGACGACCCGCTGGTGGGCGACCAACTGTTTGGCAATCTTGTTGTGAGCCTGATTTGGCGAAGTCTTGTTTAGCGAATCTTGTTTAATGGAGCCTTGTTTGTAGTCTTGTTGGTGGGCGACCCACATTTGGTGGGCGACTTTGTTAGTGGGCGGCATTGTTGGGCCCGACCAGCTGTGGCTGTTCAGCGACCAGCGTTGGTGGGCGGCCCTGATAGTGGACAACCAGCATTTGGGCGACCCTTTGTTCACTACCTCCACCCATTTGATTGTTCGAGTAAAGACCATAACGGGTCTACGAAATTCAGTGAGAATTGAAAACTAACATCAAGTTCGTTGATGTGGCTACATTTCCTGAAGGACTTCCTTCTAATTCTCTGTATTTCCTGACCCAAAACCCGTTCTAAGATCCGGCTGCATGTGGTCGAGCAATGAAATTTTCTGGGTTCAACTTGCAAGCTAGACCCTTCTCAAACACATATTTAGGAGCCTTAAAGCTCTTCTTAACTCAACCTACGAAGTAGGTTTAGGAATTCCCAGGCAAACCATATACAAGATAGGGTTCTTAACCATGTATCCATCTTTGTCTAGACCAAACTAGGCTTCATGGCGAACATGTGTATTCCTTACCCGTATTCACGGTTCCATCGCTAGTTTACATACACACATTCATGGTTCCATACTTTTCTATACCAAATCCTTAGTTCCATACTTTTCTATACGAATCATAGTTCCATATAATACTCAATTTAGTAATTCCATACAAATACCCCTAGTTCCATACCTGTGATCTTCTTCTTCTTCTTCTTCTTCTTCCTTTATTTTCTCTTCTCTCTTATCCGTATTTGCTCTCCCTTTCTCCCAGACCAAAATGAGATATTTCTTTTGGTGTATTCATATTGATCTTATCCCCTTTTATTTACTTTGGTCCTCAGCTCTTATAATGTTGCAAATCAATTTATCATATTTTACAATAGCCTTAAATCTTCTTTATTATTTGTAATTTAACTTATGCATATTCACACTTTTGTTTTATCTTTTATTTTTATTAGAATAAATGTGCATTTACATTTATTATACCCCGAAACTTGTTATAAAGCTGTTAAGGTATACTTTGGGGTGTTCTGACTCTCCCCATGAAAGAATTTAGTCTCGAAATTCATACTGAGATGTCGAAGGATTGCGGATCTTTGTGGCTCTCATAGTTGCTTGGCTCCCAGTAACTTCTTCAGGTGGTGTTGCGGAGAACTTTCACTAATGATCTCTTTGTTTGTTCATGGCTGTTTCCTCTCGAGCCAGAATGGTCTTTGGCTCCTCATCATAAGACAAATCTTCTTGTACTTGTATCTCTTGCATTGGTAGTATGTGCGACTCATCAGAGCGGTATCTCCGAAGCATCGACACATGAAACACATTGTGTAATTTGGCCAGCTCCGGAGGGAGTGCCAATCGATAAGCCACGGGACGATACGTTCCTCATATGGCCACATGAACCTTGGACTCGAGCTTGCCTTCGACCAAACCTAAGAATTTTCCTCCATGGTGATACCTTTAAAGACCTTGTCTCCACTTTATATTGATATCTCTCCTCTTTAGGTTGGCATCGACTTTTTGTCTCTATCCTTCTTGCTAACCTCTGTAGGAATAACTTGTACTTTCTCTTGTATCTTTTACTAAGTACGGACCTATCGGTTTTACGCTCATTCAATTCATCGACAAGCGGGGTTCTACATTCTAGGCCGTACAAAGCTTCATATGGTGCCCGTACGATGCTTATTTGAAAACTATTGTTATAGGCAAATTCCATTAAGGAATATACCTATCAAACTTCTGAAAATTCTAATGCGACCTCGAAGCATATCTTCGAGCACTTGAATCAATCTCTACATTTGTCCACTTGTTTGCGGATGGAATGTAAAATCTTAAGTCAAATTCAGCTTAAGGCCTAAAGCTAATCACCTTCCGTAACTCATGTAACCGCGGATCTCTATCCGATACAACAGACAATCGCACACCATGCACCGCACAATCTCATCTACATATAACTCACTAGCGATCCATGTGAAAGACTAACTCGACTCAGAGGCAAATTCGGGGCCGAATTTTAAGTAGCCTATCAACCATCACCCAGACAGAGTCATGTTTTTGTTGTGCGAGGGGGAAACTTGACACAAAATCCATGGTAATGTTATCCCACTCCATCGAGAAATTGAAGGATTCAACAAACCCGTAAGCACTTATGTTCAAATTTTTGACTTGTTGACACGTCACAAACACAGACATATTCACTACATCTCTTTTCATTCCTTTCCACCAATAAAACTGCTTTCCAAGTCCCTTGAGATATCTTATCGTCACGCATGGTAACACCGTATTATGAGCCCCAAATAGCAACTTTTCTTTAGCCTTTATCATATGGCACATAATCTATTCTGGGAAATACAAACTTCATTTCTTTCTAAAAAATCTAGTCTGGCTACTCATTTCTAACCATCTCAGAATTTTTCTCAGAATCTCTTCATCATTTTTCTCGCGCATCTATAATCATTTGCTTTAAAATGGGTTGCGCTTCAATTGAGCTAACATAGCTCCATCATCACCTAATTCCCAATCACTATAACAGCGACATCATACCAATCGTCTTCTGGCTAAAGCATCTGGGCTACTATATTAGCCTTCTCCTGGATGGTAATCTATGATGCCATGTCCTTTAATAATTTAACTACCTCCGCTGTCTCAAATTTAACTCTCTTTCTCTAACAAGCACTTGAGACTTTATGATCGGTGTAAATTCTACACTTTTCCCGCATAAGTAGTGTCGCCATATTTTAAAGCAAACACTACCGCAGCCTAACTCTAAGTCACATGGTTAGATACTTTGCCTACGTGGCTTCAACTGTCTAGACGCATAAGCTTCACTACTTTCCCATCTCAGACACGCATCCTAAACCAATGCCTACATCACTATACAAGATGTACTCTTTTCCCCGAGGTGTCACACACACCGGTGCTTCAAATCTCAACATCCCTTTCAACCTGCTCAAAACTATTCGACATTCGTCTGGTCCACTCAAACTTCTATTCCTTTCCCCGAGTAATCAGCGGAAATGGAGTAGCTTAGCGACTCAAAAGCCTCTCACAAATCTCTATAATACAACCGGCTAGACCTAAGAAACTTCACCCGGTCACATTTCCGAGTATTTCCAATTCACAATCGCTTTCAATCTTAGCAGATCAACTCTTATACCCTCAAGATACAACGCGCTCTAAGAATGAGACTTTTAGCCAAAAATCATATTTTGTCGAAATTTAGCATATAACTTCTTTTCTCTTAACGTCTCTAAGACTATTTTCAAGTGTTGTTCATGTTCCTGTGCATCCTTAGAATACACCAGGATGTCATTAATAAAAACCACAACAAATTGATCCACATAGGGTCGAAAAACCCTATTCATCAAATCCATGAATGTCAGCTTAAGGCATTAGTCAATCCAAATGGCATGACCAAAAATTCATAATGTCCATATCTGATTCTAAATGCAACTTCTATGATATTCCTTCCTTTTACTCCTTAATCGATATCACTCCCCGATCGCAGTCTGACCAAAGACACTACCTTTCAACCGATCAAAAGATCTTCACTCCCTGCACGGCATTTCTGTTTTTCACTGGGCTACCTTATCGATTCGCCGAGCAATCGATGCACATCCGTAGAGTGCCATCTTCTTTTCACAAATAAACAGTGCACCCTAAGGCCACTGGCCTGGAGCAAATCCTTTATCTAAGCTCGCGAATCACTCTTTATCCTTTCAAATTCAGGAGCCATCTCAGACGGCAGGTCTCGACATGGTGGGATCATTCATGGTACAATTTCTATGGCTAAGTCCACCTCTCTCTCATGTGGAATACCGGTAACCCTTCGGAATACATCCGAAATTCCTTACTACATCGATCTTTTCACATCAACCTCGACTCTTCGAGTCAAGTATCACGGCTAAGAATGTCTCACATCCTTTCCTCATAATTCTCCTCTATTGCATATGAGATGATACAGACATCACACTTTATCCAATGCCTCAGACTTCATTACCTCACCGGTCGTAGTGATTTCAAGACTACCGTCTTTGTCCACAATCCACGATAGCCTCTAAGCTAGATAAACTAATCCATTCCTAGAATCAAGTCAAACTCTAATGGTAAGGTTATAAAATCAGCTAGAAACTCTCTTGCTTGTATAACAATGGGACAATTTCAGATATGTTATTCACACTAACGTCAGGTCCCAACTGACTAGTTACATGCATATCATATGCTAATATCTCCATCGTCAGTAATTGGCCAGTACAACATGCTCCATGCACACATATGAATGAGTAGATCCAGGATCAATCAACATGCATCTCTATATCATATAAAGAAAATATACCACCTATAACCTCGTGGAGCATTCCGATCCTCACTGAGCCTTCACAGCATAAGGTCAGGCCGGTGTTGCAGGCATGGGCACATCCACTGCCTTCGAAACTATGCCTCCCGTCCCCTCCCTATACCGAGATGGGCCACTACGACTTCTACCACGACCGCGAGTCCAGCAGGTCGCAGATCTCCTCGCCACTTCCCTCGCTGACTTCCATTATCCCCTAACTCTTGAGGACACTCGTGCTTTCAAATGTTCAAGGCTTCTACAATCGAAAAACACCTCCTCGGGTCAATTATTCAGAAACTCCCAAATGCCTCTATAGCAACAGGGCATTTGTGAATTTCTCCGGTCTAACTGGTTAATTTCACCGCACTACGTGCTAATCGACCTTTGCCTTCCACTTCTCGTAGCAAAACTATATTCCGACAGCTGAGATTCTTCAGTTTTTCCCGAGGAGGACGGTTCTCTAGAAAACTTCTTCTTTAAATCTTTCTTGTCGCTTGCTTCTAGTTTCGTATTTCATTGTACTGACTAACTGATAGAAACTATCGCTTGAGAGAAGTCATAAAGCAAATACTTTTGGCGGTAATCATGCAACCATCCTCAAATTGCCTACACTCGAAATGCTCTGAGGACCACCCTGCATACTTACTACACAAGCAATTCTTTTCATATTCACAAACACCGATAAGCTCCTTGCTTCAAATTTAGAACTGTTTCATTTGGAATCCTATACATTTGCACATACTTCGCCTCGAACTCTTGACAAAGAACTCCCAAGTCATGGGATTTGGAATCCCTGGACTTTTGAGCACCGGTTTCCACTAATCGTATGCCTCACCCCGCAATAAAGGAGACTCCATGATGCTCTCCGACGGAGGGCATCTAACCTCTTCTAATACCCTTCTAACTCTTTCAAACTTAATCTGTATTTCTCCGACTCTTCCATGCTCGACCATGGAATTCCTCTACTCCATGTCTTCATCGTGTCTAATGAAGTTTTTAGGAGAGGTCAACTATCCAAACCCGAGCCATGTCTTCATGATATTCCTCAAGAAGGCTTCCGGTTCATTGTACATTACTTTTCCGAAGGTTCATGCCGATAACCCTTGTTCTCTCGGTTAACACTCACAGCTCTTCTTCTGAAGATCCATCTATACAAACACAAAGGACATCCACATCAAAGCCAACACATTACTAAACATGCTTTTCTATCATATATACTCTATTCCCAGAGCGCCTAAACCTAGGCTTTTCCAGAAACGCCTAAACCTAGGCTCTGATACCACTTAACTGTGACGCCCCAACTCGGCATAGGATGTCAAGTGAGGGCCACTTTTTTTTTTTTTTTTAAACTTATAACCTTTACACTTTCATATATTCATATATCAAAGAACAATTAACTTGTATTACATTCTGCAGTAGCAAATGGATTACAAAATATAAATACAAGCTCCAAATATGGAAATGTTCAACATCTACAATATTTACATTGGTTACAAAATTTCATATACAAATAGACCTAAAGGTCTTCCAGTGGGCACCTATGGATGTGTGGCCTTTGACCACGATGGGATTGGTCCGGGCCCTTCTGTTTTCCTCTTCGCACTCATATGGATCAATTCTGCTAAGCTTTACGCTAAAGGGGAATACACTCCCCATTAAGAGTCACCACACTTCGATACAAATGCATATCACACATATATCAGCTTATATATATTCTTATCATTTCTCATATATATACTTATCATAAACTAGCTTCCATTTTTTATCATCATCCATATACTTTTCATGTCAACTTGTATTTTACTCGTTTTTGTAGAATCGTATACTATCATCACATAGCAAAGGCTATGCTTCTCATATCATGTCATATATTCTCTACATTTCCTTGCATATACTGGTATTTCTTTTGATGTTTACAAGCCAGATAAACCTTGGCTGACACAAGAAACCATGAGGGCCTCGAAGGTGTCATATCATTGTGTGAAACAATGTACTATGCCTCTGCACATGATAATTCTATGTATCATCATCAGATGAGATGCGCTGACTCATCCATGAGTGCCCTAGAATATGATACCCGAAGCGTATCATCACCGATGAGATGCTGATCATCCACGCAGCTCCTGTGAATATGACAATTCGGCTGCATCATCACCGTATGAGCCGACTATTCATGAGTGCCCTAGAATATGATACCCGGCTGCATCATCACCGTATGATGTTGACTATCCATGTGCTCGAAGGGCCGTGACCCTTTCGCCACCCGATCCAAACGGATCTATGTCATCGACCAACGTGGGCCTAACATCTGTACAGCAACTGTTTTTCCCCAAGAGGCATGTCCATCTATCCCTCTACTGTGCCCCAAGCGCATAATCAACGTGGTATTTTCCTTGGTTTAAGATATATCTCTTATTCCCGAATAATTATCGTTATTCTATGAATCATAGGTGATATATATATATATATATATCTACAATCATTTATTCATGGTCGTTGCACTTTCATATCTCCTTATATGCATAATTAACTATGCTTGCCATGTATGCTTACGAAATATTTTATGAATTCATAATGTGCATTTATAAAATAAATATGGTTACCTGTGCATCAATACTGTTTTCCGTGTGTTTCTGTAGAACTAATATGAGTTCCAATCTTATCATGCTATCTATTGATAAATTCTGACTCCAATGAGCTTCATGAGTCCAAGAACACCAATCGGAGTTCAAACGGAAGAAGTTATGACCCTTCCGGTCGAGGTCATGCGCAGTCGGCCTGGGATGAGTCGATCGAATCGACGAGCTGCACTGGAAGTGACGAGCCTGGATCTGACACCTTGGTCTGACATCTAATATCTTCTCATGCATATGGATGATTCTGACTCAATGGGCTTTCCATAGAGTCCAAGAACACTCAAATCGGAGTTCAAACGCAGTTATGACCTTCAAGTCGAGGTCACGCAGAGTCAACTCTTACGAGCCACCACTGCCGGACCGACCATCGCTCACCGCTGGATGACCACCGCTGCGGACGACATCGCGGGTGGACTACCAACGCGTGGATCGACGATCGCTTGACGAAAATCGCTTGACGCGGCCGCTTGACGAGTACCGCTTGACGGCCATCGCTTGACGCAATCGCTTCGACGAGTACCGCCGGGTTTATGACCACCGGCCGTGGATCTACCGCCGCGGACGGCACACCGCCGACTACCACCGCTCAACGCTGACTTAGCATCGCTGGTGGACTACCATCGCTGCGGACGACCGTTGGTGGATCGCATCATCGCTGGACGACCACCGCTCACCGCTGACGACCACCGCTGCGGACGACTCGTGCGGACAACCACCGTTGGATCTACCACCGCTCACTACACTCACCCATTTGATTGTTCAGAGTAAAAAGACCATAACTTGGTCTACTGTGAGTCCGAATTGAGAAATTGTGGTGCTTCCAACATCAAGTCTCATTGATGTGGCTACACCTCACAGAAGGACTTCCTTTCCAAATTCT
The DNA here is from genome assembly GCA_016808115.1 of Tetrastigma voinierianum. Taxonomy (NCBI): domain Eukaryota; kingdom Viridiplantae; phylum Streptophyta; class Magnoliopsida; order Vitales; family Vitaceae; genus Tetrastigma; species Tetrastigma voinierianum. Next base: position 279,163 of record JAEQBH010001024.1, read on the forward strand.
CTGTATTTCTGACCCAAAACTCCGTTCTAAGATCCGCTACCGCATATGGTCGATAATGTAGAATTTTTCGTTCAACTTGCAACTGCACTTTCTCAAACACATATTTAGAGCCTTAAAGCTCTTCTTAATCCAACCCTACAAGAAATGAGTTTAGGAATCTCAAACCCAAACCATATACAAGATAGAGGGTTCTTAACTATGTAATTCCATGCTGTCTAGACCAAAACTAGACTTCCATACAAACCAAGACACGTAGATTCACACCTATTATTCACAGCTTCCATACGCACTCTATTTACATACACACATTCATGGTTCCATACTTTTCTATACCAAATCATAGTTCCATACTTTTCTATACCAAATCATAGTTCCATACCAATACTCAAATTTAGGGGTAATTCCATTGCCAAATACCCCTAGTTCCATACCCGTGATCTTTCTTCTTCTTCTTCTTCTTCTTTCCTTTATCTTCTTCTCTTATCCGTATTTGCTCTCCCTTTTTCTCCTGCATTCAAAATGAGATATTTCTTTTGGTCTTATCCTTATTTGATCTTATCCCCTTTTTTATTTTACTTTGTCCTCCAACTCTTATAATATTTGCAAATCAATTCTATCATATTTTTACAATAGCCTTAAATCTTCTTTTTTATTATTTGTAATTTAACTTATGCATATTCCTACTTTGTTTTTATCTTTATTTTATTCCTAATAAATATGCATTTACATTTATTATGTACCCAAAACTTGTTATAAAACTATGAGGGGTATACTTGGGGTGTTAGCACCTCTGCCATTCTAAGTGCTTGCTTCGCTATGGTTTACATAAAAAGCCAAGTGCTATGACCCCAATACCCACTCGAACCCATCATCATGGATGTTACATTTCTCGAGTCCGAGAATTTTTACTCCTTCAATTGCACTCCAATTCTCCTCTTCGTGGGAGACTCATGCAGAAGTGTCAAATTGGTTGATGGGCCAATGGAATCGAAATAGAGAGGTCGAGCAGCACGAGGCACCACCACAGAGTGAACATATCAATCGAGAAATGAAGGCTTCGCAAAATGAAGAACTCGAAAATACAGAGTATCCTCACCCTCACTGCACCAAGGCCCTCCCCTCCCGAGAATGTCCTCGAGGTAAGTACCTTACTGCACCTTACATGCTAATATCTTGGATTCTTCTAACGGGTTATGTGTTGCCTGTATTATCAATCGTGGGAAACCACCGAACAGATATAGCCCTGATAAAGAAGAAAGAAAATCCAAGTACCCACCCGTAAATTACGTGATCTACTCAAGGTCCGGTCTGCCGCTCAAGACTTTCACTTAAACACTATTCTCCTAGCCATATTCCCACACCGGCTGAGAAGCGCTATATCTGATCCAAAGTGGGCGTACAATACAAGAAGAACTAGAAGCCTTAAAGAAAAACAATACCGAGGTCAACCCATTACCGTAAGGAAAAAATAATGGATGCAGATGGAAGCTCCTATAAATACAAGGTCAGACATGGATCAATTGACCGCGAGGCTTTGTAGCGAAGGGGGGTTTACCCAAACGCATGGCATAGACTACTTAAACCTTCCTACCAAGAGCTGGGAACCGACATCGTTAGTAGTCCCCATCTCTCGCAAAGAATTCTCGGGATCGCCACTACATCAACTCTCGACGTGAAGAACGCTTTCCTTCACGCAACCTTGACGTGAGGAGGCATATGGAGAGGTTCCACTAGTGGTATACAGATCGATTGAGACCAAAAATTGCTCAGAAATTGGAGAGGGATAAGCATGGACTAAAACAGTCACCACGAGCATGGTTTGGACGATTTAGTTCAGCTATGAGGAAGTATGGCTATCGCCAAAGTAACTCGGATCATACTCTTTTCTTGAAACATCGACAAAGCAAGGTGACAACATTAATAGTCTATGTGGATGATATGATAATTACGGGGGATGATGCTGAGGAGATCTCGAGGTTACAAGAACAATTGTCTGCTGAATTTGAAATGAAGCAATGAGGGCCTAAGTATTTTTCTAGAATGAGGCATGAGGTCAAGTTTTTCATATACCCTCTCTCAACTTAAATATGTAATCGACTTATCGACTAAGTAGGATTACTAGAGTGTAACCTGATACGCCAATTGTGTAACCACAGTCAGGGAATATTCGATCAGTGCCAAAATTGATAAGGTGAGGTATCAAAGCAAAGCGGGAAGCTTATTTACTTATCTCACACTCGCCCGCACATCGCTTATGCCGAAGTGTGGTAAGCCAATTCTATGCATAATCCGAAAGTGAAGACCACAGCCGTAATTCAATTCTCCGTCATCTAAAGTCATCACCGTGAAAGGACTCATCGTTTCTCCAAGAATGCCCATCCGATATCAAGGGTACACAGACGCTGACCGGGCCGAACCTCGATAGAAAATCTACCTCGTGCTACTTTACATTCATGGAGGAAACTTAGTTACATGGAGGAGTAAAAGCAAAAGGTATGGCATCAGTTCAAATACCGTAAGCCGAAGCTTCGAGGCATGGCGAAGGATTACGTGGAGCTTCTTCGCTTAGAAATTTGCTATCAGAGGCCTAAGCCTCTATTCGCAATGAATTTATTCTGATAACAAAGCTACCATTGACATATCTCACAACTCAATTCAACATGACCGTAATTAAACATGTGAAGGTAGACCGACATTTCATCAAAATTAACCTCGAGTTATAAGATTATTCAATTCCCTTTTTTAAATCTGAAGATCAATGGCCGATACTTACCAAGGTAATTTCCAAAGAGAAACTTCAATGACTCACCTGGATACTAGGTGTTGTAAATATCTACAAACCAACTCGAGGGAGCATGTTGAGTTCCGTAAATTCTTCCACCAGGAAATCATATTTAGGGAAATCCTTCAATCACATACAAATATGATTGTGAAGCCAGAATATTGTTTCTCACTAAGAGTAACTTCCTAAAATATATTTTTTTATCTCTATATATTGTACTCTATTTTATGGAATGAATAAGAGAGAAAAAAGGTATGTTTGACATACTCAACATAACCCTTTCCAAGAAAACTCACTCCACATGAACATATGCCCTCTCGCCATATCAACTTTCATTGCCCTCCTTCCATTGTGTCTTCTTGTTTAGATAATGCAAAACCTCATGAGAAATTAGTATATTGTCGATAATGGTAATGCCCTTGATACAAAAGCACTCGGGACTATGGTAACTACCTTTAGCGTTAATCTTTCGAGGAGGTTAGCCAAAGGTTTTTGCAACAATTTTATAATTTACATTACATAAGGAGATCGGGTCTCAGGTCTCCTATAGCTTCTCAACTTGCTGGCTTCTTAGGAAGTAAACTATATGAGTATCATTTATTCCTTTTCCGATCTCACCCGTGGATAAAAATGAAAGACATGCTGCACTAATACCCTTACCAATAATATGCCAAAAGTTTTGAAAATGTCGCTTTGAAAATAGCAATCCCACATCAAGGATGCGGGATTTGCTCCATCCATCCCCTCTCCTATAAAAGGGGATCCTCGTCTCATTATAAATCACACCTCCTCACCCACTTAAGCCTATTTGTAGTATTACCCAATTGTTTCTTGGTATCACTTTTTTCCTCAATTTATAGAAATTGATTTGGCCTGGTGTCCATCCAGGATGTTCATTCATGATTTTAGGCTTGTCACCAACTTAATTTATGTTATCCTCCTCCTTCGCTTAATACATTATTTTTATCTTAGTTTTATCTAAGATTCACTGTTATCCACGTTGAATCCTTCCTCCTTCCATCAGAAAACTAACTTTACTTTCAACAGAAATTATTGGTTCACCATCGTCTTGTGACTTATTCAAGTACAAGGAAAACACCTCAACTGATTTATTCAAGTATGCTAATAAATCACACTAAGTCCAATGGGAACTACAATATTATAGTTCATAAGAAAGGAAATGTTGGGAATCTAATAAAAATTCTGATATATCCATCTGATTGATGATTTTGAAATAATTGTAATGATCCACAACCATAATATCATTCCGCTATTTATGTCTCACGCTGAAACACCCACTTAATGAGAGAAAACACATGTCATATACACAAAGTCTTCCTATATCTGTCTGTGATACAACACTTCAGTAGGCACTATCTGTTAAAACCATGATTACACAACTAATAAAACACAAACCTCATATTTAATATCAGATCGCTCATATCAATTTAGAACTAATTTCTGCTTTAACCATTTGAGATTAACCATGGTCTTCATCCATGAGGTTTATGATTTAAAACAAGCCCAATGATTGAGAGTCATACTCATATATTATAAGGTTTTCTCACTATCCATATGATGACAACACGCTTACTAATATTCCTCCACGGTTGGAAGATCCTTCTCAATTTCACTTCAAACAAAATATTTATAAACTGAAAATTTACATCAAAGAAAATCTAATCCGCCATAGGATATGCCAGGTCTACCCAGTTTATCAGCTATATATTTAACGTTATATAAAATTTGTATAAATTGTCTTCTTGTTATTTACATACATAAATTGAATTTTAAATCTTAAATAAGATATTTATAATATAAATCATAGGAATAATTTAATTTTTATTATCTAAAATATGAAAAATATGCTCTAATAAAACTAATTTTATTTTTAAATAAATAAATAAAAATATATTTTAAACAATATTTTCAAAAACTAATAAATACTCTCATTCACTATACTTATCAAAATTATTTTTGATATGTATATTCTTATTTCAATATTTATTTAAAGAAATTTAAGTGCTTATTTAAATTTTAAATAATTTTTATTTTACAAAATATTCTATATATCCGTAAAATTCAAATACGGATATATTAATTAAAAATAATATTTTTATCCTTAGTTGAACATCCTGTACTAGTCAATGTTGCTTACTTTTTTTTTTTTTTTTTATCATTGTTTGCATTTTGTCGTACTTAAACCTCTCATTCATCGATTCTGATCACCAAAGCACATCCATAGTCTTTGATGGTGCTTTTACCGATATCACCGGAGCCTCGAGGCCGCTGGGTTTGGCCTAATGGATCTGATCGTCGAAAACCTACAACATGCACAAAAGGGTGGATCCGGCAGTGTGCTACCATCCGATGGCTAAGCCGCTTCCTTATGAAAAAGAATTCAATTGTTTTCTATGGCGTGATCATTGCTGCACTGGTATAACAAGATTTATAAGGGGAAAATAGCTACATTTTCCCCGCTGACGGGTGATACCAGATCTTTCTACTGGGTGAAGAGTTTCATTTTCCCTATCATGGACCCACTCTAAGGGATACTTGAGGAGTCGTGATCATGCACGATCTTTCTTCCTAATCCGTGGGATGGACTAGAAAACTCCACTTTTCCTTTTATACGAGCACTCGCCATATCACTGATTTCTAGTAGGGTGATTTTAATTCGGGGCCAGCTTCTTATCGGGTCCCCAACTCCCTTTATAAAGCGGAGGTTCGGGTCAGGCCCCAGGCTCGCGCTCTGTGCCTATGTATACGTAGTTCTCACCCCATCATGAGTTTCTCACTTCGACTAAAGCAGCTTATGCGGTCAAGCGCTGATTGGCTGCGGCCCACGAGCTCAGTGATGGCCTGATATAAGCTTGCTCGCGCCAAACGCCTTCTCCGATAATGATGGCGCCTTTCGATTTTCGCTGGGCTCGTTGACTGCCGCTCCTCATGCCTTTAGAAACATCCTCAGACAGACTTTTCCACTTCTTCTCGCGGCTCTGGCTATCTTTTTATCGTTGTTCGCACTGCCTGTGGTGCTTTCTCGTCTTCTTGTGGCCGTCTCTCGATTTCCCCTCCTTAGTTCTAAGGCGCCTTCCTTTCCTCACTGCTTTTCTTTCCTTTGCTTTTTTGAATTTCCAGTTGTTAGGCGTGCCGGGTCAGGGGTCCCACTTTCGTAGCTTGTTTGGTTTCCTTTCTATCATCAAGTAATTGGGCGCGCTTCTATATGCTACGACAGGAAGGCCTACAGTCAATGCTCGTGGCGAATGCATGACCCAAGTGGTCTCACACAAGCGATTGCTTGGTCTTCAATAGGGTTATCTTCCTCCGCTGTGGCAAGGAAGATTAGCGAGATTAAAAATTGCTGTGGCTTCAAATATTCGAGGTCACATGATGTATGCAGACGCCACACCTAGCCTAATCGAGCCTTCGTCGCTAAATTTTTGCTACTGCTATAGGCCCCTTCGTGTCCGACCGTGTCCCGATATCCTCACGTCTTATGTGGTGTCCGTTCCCAAGATGGTCTCGCTTTCGAGGTGGCTTTGAGAACGACCTTCAACTCCTTCGCACCCCTTCATGGTATGTGTTTTATAAACATTTTAACTTGTTCCCATTCCCAAATTTTCTCTTCTCCCAATTTTTGGGCTTCTTGGTCGCCTTTTGGTTTTTCAGGATAAGGGCCTCGAGGTCCCAAGATTGCTCACATTAGATCCTCAATGCCATGAAAGAGGCCCTGCATGTTTTTCAGACATTTATAAGCTGCCACTACCAGTTTTATTATTTCCTAATTCTCCCTTCCCACAAGCATTGAAAGAGCGCTACTTTGTCGGGGGTCAAACACGTAATACAACCACAATGACGACACATTGGGATTCCAACCGTATGGATCATTCCTTGAGAACTCCGCGTGAGTTTTCCGGGTCCATGCCAGTAGGGTAAATCTTTTCGCAGGTCAAAGGTCTGCCACTTCATATGGTCAGGCCATTTTCAGTGTTCATTCCGACCCACCCGAGGCCAGGAAATGAAGGCTAAGGCAATACAAGTGTCGCCCTGCGTATTCGAGCTGATCAAGCCTGACCTTCCCGGGCTCTTCAGAGGAGCCCTCTAGTTCCTCCCTGCTCTAAATCTCCTCCGCCTCCCTACTATGAAACCCTCTCCCCGGGACCCTAGTCATAAGCCAACCCTGTGGAGAACTTCGTCCGTGGTCAAGTCGTTAGCGGCCAAGAAGAGGAGCGTTGAAGTTCAGTGGCCCAAGATCCTCCGATTGGGGAGTATCCGATCCCCACTGCGGGCCCAAGCTCAAAAGTGAGGCAGGAGCGGTCCTCTTCTGGCCGAGGTGTCGAGGTGGCTAAAAGAAGGTCCTCGGCCCTTCGCAGTGAGCTAAGGGTTCTTCGAGAAAGGTCAGCCGAGCTCTCTAAAAGTCCTTCCTATCTCCACCTGAGCCTTTTGACGTAAAACGCCCTCACCCCCTCGCCCGGATGCGAGATGCGGAGTTGGATCGCTGAAGTCGAGGTGAGAGAGGACCCGCTACTCACCAACGTGAAAGCTCGCCGTCAGCTATTTACTCATTCCCCCAAGAATCTGATCTCAAAAGTAGAACCTCGCTGCTGAGGAGGCTCGAATTCACATTCCTCCAAGAAAATTTGCCTTCAGACGCTTCGAAAGACCTTTTATTCGGTCTTCGCTTTGTGTCACGTTTGGCTTATTAACTCCATCTTGTTCTCGCATCGCACTACTTATATAAAGGACCTCACAGGAGTGGCTGGGTTTCGACCGAGAGCTCATTTACAAGGCTAGAATGATATAGTGCTAAGGTCGCCTCCATGACTTCCCAGAGGGCCGAACTGCGAGCTTGACTGATGATGTTTTGGGGTATAAATCCGATCTGAAGCATACCTTGACTACGGCGAGGTCAACATGAGAATAATATGTAGGCCTAAGGTCCTGGCGAGGATGAGCCAAGTGTGGTTAAGGAAGAGTTCCGTGCCACCGCAGTAGAACTGCACCAAGGCGCTGCCGTTGATCGAGCCCACGAGAGGGGCCCTCCTCAGTCAGAGCCTGCAAAGGCGTTTTGTCAAGTATAGTGTCCTAAAGCATAATTTAGACCGCTTCCATGAAACAATTTATATTCCGATTCTTTATACATGTGTCAGAGTAATTTAGTAACATTTAGTAATCCCAAGTTTATTAATGTAACTAACGCAGATATACTGTGCTTATAATAGATGATCAAGACATAGAGATTGAACTAAACTGTCTCGTAGGTAAATCAAAGTAGGATCTTGATCTATAATACTAAGATACCATCGAACATTAAGAATGCAGAATTTTTGGATGGACACTGATGTAGTGACATTAAATGGAGGTGCTTTATGTAATCGATTACATAGACAAGACCGTATATTATTAAACTCAAATAATATACTGCTACAATTAAATTGCAGAACTGTCACAGATGTGATCATATGCAGATTGATTCTTAATCTTGAGTACGCTGAACTCCCCAAGCTCATTTCGATAGTGGCCTTGATTCATAGGTTACTAGCCTATCCAAGACAGCCCAATACTTATGTCTGAGGCCCATTGAGATAGGTGGCTGGGAACATGTCTTGGCAAGATATGGAATCCAAACCTCTGAGGTTTGACACTGGGTTCCTTATGTTAATTTTGAACTCGAATGTACTGAGCGTTTCCTCATTTTTATAACAAGTTTATAAATTAACTGCTCACTAGTGAATTGAATGAAACTTAAGGATAAAGATATCACTAGAGGGGTAAAACGTAATTTTTACCTAGCCTAATGATGGACCACTCTATGTGGATTGAATTGTAATGTAATGATTATATAAATGGATCGCTGAAAGTATCACTACGTAAATTATTCCGTAATACAAGAGTTCCACATTTTTAATGAATAATACTGAAACTAATAAATTAGATTAATTGATTGTAAAGAGTTTAATTAATTATCAAATGTATTGAAGTTTGGAATTACAGGTCCATAGGTCCTTTAGTCGCTTCTCAGAAACACTGTATTATGATTAAATTAACAAAGAAATCCCTTTCGAGGGTATAGTTGTAAAAGAAATTGTTTTATAGAAACTATGTAGTAATTATTGATAATTAAAATGTTAATTAATTAATTAATTAATAGTAATTACTATATGGATGAAACGGTTAATTTGAGAAATTAATAAATATTTTAATTAATTAATAGTAATTACTATATGGATGAAACTAAGTAATTTGAGAAATTAATCCATTTATTTTTTAGTCACTTAATTTGAATTAATTGAATTCAAATTATTTAAATATGCTATTTGATCCAATGGCTGGAGATTCATTCAAGGCATATTATATAATAGAGGCAAAACCCTAGGCGTCAAGGGAGTTAAACAGAGGAAAAAAGAGAGAATTTCACTTTTCGCTTCATCTAACCTCTTGGATTCATGTGTTGAAAATATCAAGAGTTCTAAAAATAAAACCTGTAATATGTACTCACACGCACTTAGTGAAGAGGAAAACGTCACTGAAAGCATCACGGAAACAAGGAAAAAAAGGATCTTGAGTCATTAACCTTACTCGCTTAAAATCTCTTAATTTGATTTATGACTTTCTTATTGTTTGCTGATTAGCATGCATTACTATGCGATCGTAAAGTTAAGCTTTCTATTAATTTTTAAAATTTATTGATTCAAAATCTTCCGCGACAAAACTTTGTTTAACTTAAAATCTTCATTTTGTATCAAAGCTACTTCTTATGTGTATATGCATATTGTGTATGTTACATTCTTGAAATATTTAATAATCTCATGATGTGCTAATTGTTATATATCAATGAATGTTTTGAATATGGAATTTTATGAAGGGTCAGTAATTGTATGGTGTTTTAGGTTAAGATTTGTTTATTTATTTATTTCAGAGATCTTATGTGCTTCATAAATGTCATAAAGTTTTTTGTAATTTTATTTTAAAATTCATAATAATAAGAAGATCTAAGTATCAAGATCTAGAAAGTGATCACCATGGATTTATGCCCACACCTATCAGCTCTATACCTTCAAAATCGTATTATATGGACATTGGGTATGAAAGCATGCCTAAAAGGAAAAGACGTTTCAGTGATATTGACGACAAACAACTTTGTTTCCTATTCTTTGTCAAGCCTTCATTACTTTATTTTCAGTTCTATAGCCTGTCGACCACAGCGTGACTACGCACCCAAGTCCGCGCCTAAGCCATTTTTAGCATTCCCCACAATAAAAAATCGCTGAACCCTCACAATAAAGAGTTATCAATTCTATCACCCAAGTTAAGTTTTGAGTTACGAATCAAGAGTTGTGAACCCAAGCCACACTGAATAAGAAGAGCAAGGAGCATGTGAATCGTTGGTGTCTCCAACTTCAGAATTTATTTATTTATTTATTTATTTTATTTACAAGCACAGAGTTTTAGAAATACCCCAAGACACCCGACTGGGCTTTCTTTTATTTGTTCACTGCTTTATTCTTTATCATATCGATACACTGATAACATGTCCACGATTTAACATGCCACACATGAATGCCCACATTTAATGCTTTTGCCACATATCATTTTTCCTATATGATAATAGGATCGGGTCTCATGTGCTTATCTCGTTTCATCTTTGATTGACAATTAATTAAATAATGTGCTTAGGCTTAATTAGCTAAACTTGCAAAATTCACACTTCACTCTAATTTGCTTCGTATATCATCTTGAAAAGCCTAGATTTTTCCAACGCTAATAAAATAAAAAAATTTATTTGACACGGTAAATTCTGACTTAAAGCAAACTATTTTATATACTAGGTTTACCTAATAGCACCTATACTTAATTATGGATTAGATTGTCTAATTAACTTAGTACTAATAGATTGGACTCATAATTTGATTAGAGTTCACATCTTATTAATTAATTATATAGGATATAATAATTGGCTAGGATTATAAGATAGTATGGGAGTTTTATACATAGAAAACACTACTTAAAATAGGAGCGGGAGAAGGTTGAGGCGACAATATACTCCTACGGTCTCCATTATTAGTGCAACACAGTGAGATATGATAAAGGCCTGGCGACGCTTAGATTTCGTTTCTCCTCCCTACGGAGGGTTTCATCTATATTAATATCAAGGTCGACTTCCTTAGAGATAGATCGAGTGATGTATTTCAGATTATCCTACCCTATCATGCAATTTTGAGTTAAGTCATTAACTCTCAAATAATGGGTCACACACTCACAAGGGTATGGTTAAACTGCTCATCATACTTGACCAAATTTGATTTGAAGATTAAGTAAAAGAAAATATGAGATATTTTGATTTTTGCTTACACTCTGAGATAGTCTCAAAGCTGATTCAAATTGGCATGACAGATCCTTTACGACCCATACAATTGTTGAATCAATTTTATCGAAAATAGTATAAGGTTTTATGTGTTTACTTGCCGCATTCATGCATCACGCTACTTTTCTAAAGCTGTGATATTTATTTTCATTTATAGTAATTGTTTGAGTTATTTAATTTCAGCAATCATGTCATCAAAACCCCATTATCGCTTTTACTCTCACAATGAAAAATCGAAAGGGTGATAACTTCAAGCAATGGAAGTCAAAACATTAATATCAGAAGCACTCATGAGAACCAAAAAGTTCGCTCACTGAGGAATGTCCTCCAGAGTCCCCTGCTAATGCTTCTCGTGATCGCATAAGAAAGATATGGATAGTCGATTCATTCCAACAAAGCCCACGTTAAGCATGCTTGCTAGCATGAAACGATGTTCTTAGGAAGAAGCATGAGGACATGGAGGATCGACATGACATGGGAATCTCTCCAGCCATGTTTAGGCAACAATCCGATCACCGCTGCAGGCTACTCGTGAGCTACATGAACGTCAAGAGAAGAAAGGCGCTTCGCCGGTGAACATGTTTTGAACATGATCAACCCGATGCATGAGGTGGAGATACATGCAGGGCCACTCATTGACAGAGCTTACCTGGTTAGTATTATCCTCGAGTCCTCACATCTCCAAGCCAGCTCATCACCAACTATGTTATGAACAAGCCTGTAGCATAACACGACTCGGGCTCCTTAATGAATCATAGACTTTTGAGGCCATGGTGCGACTAGGCCTAAAGAGGGCGTAGCAAATGTTACTTTAGCAGGCTCATCTTCCTCTTCTGTAGCAAGAATAAAAAGAGGAAGAATACACAAGTGCGGGTCCGGGAGCACAAACTCCAAGAAAGGAACCAAAGGCAAGTGGAAAGAAGAATAACCCATGATAAGAAGCCTAAAGGAAAGTGTTTCACTATGGGTTGAAGGTCATCAGAAGAGAAATCGTAATAAGCATTCTCCGAAATTGAAGGACAAAAGAAAGGTAAATATGATTTACTAGTTTCGTAAGCTCCGCTTAGGTGGAAGATGATTTGTCACCCCGATAGTTGATTCAAGAGCCACTAACCATGTTTGTTCTTCTTGCGCATGCCAGTTCTTCGAGGGAATCCTGCCGATATGACGTAGCTATGAGAGTCGTAGAAGGGGGGAGGTCGTCTCAACAAAGGCAGTGGGAGTCGCCCGTTTAAATTTTAGGAATAAATTTCTGCTTGAACAATGTATTTTTCCTGTTTAGAGAAATTCTGATTTCTATTTCTATGTTGTATAAACAATTATTTAGCATTTCATTGACAATGAGATTGTTATTTCAAGAAATGGTTTAGATATTTGTCATGCAAAAACTTGGAAAATGGGTTGTACGTCTTAAGGTCAATCGAGCATCACAAATAATCTGGTCATCAAAGTAGAACATCTAATCTTAACAACGCCAAAAGCTCATACAGAATAATGATCTTTAAGAATTTAAACAGTTTACATTAATTTATAATAAACTGCTATGTACATATCCTTACAGTTAAACAATGCAAATTCTTCCGCCGTGAATCCATTGTAATGTGAATAACGTTATCTTTCTAGTAAAAATAGATCCGTATGAACTTTCCAACTCATAGCTACGCTCGCAACCCATCATATAAGCCAGAGGTGGTTATAATATTTCGCCGGTACTTCAATGATAATTATTCAAGGATACTGTTATGTTACTGAAGCAATGCAAATCCAACTTTTTATAAGATCTCAGAAATTCAACTTCAAAGAAAAAGCCATAAAATCACTCGATTAAAAAGTTGTTAATTTCCCGTTAAAAACCGTAATTTATTCTCTGTGATTCGATGACAAAAAGGATTTCACCGCTGGAATCGCTCCTCGCGAAATCTAAATTTCCAAAGACGCAGGGCCTTCATTAATTCAGACACTGAATTTACACGCTTCGAGGCACGCAGCCGTGCCGTAAATGATTTTAGATGCATTTAAAGTCAAGATATAACATGTACTCATGTGCCATAAAGTGGTAAGGAAAGATAGAACGATGAAAATTTACTACAGATAATAATATCAAATCGAGAAAAGAGGGGACATAATTCACACCTAAAGTTTTAAGTCACTAAAAGATAAAAATGGAATAAAGGTCACCCTTTACAAAATGAAAATGAGCCAAAACGTGAAGCTGGATGCAAAGAGTTTGCATAAAAATGAAGGTTTTTAGCAGAGAAGATCCGACTCCTTCAAAAATACGCGATCCACCGCTTCAGCCTTCTCGACAGCAATATAACTACTCTACAGAGAGAGGGTTTTCACATGGGTACTGATTTAGGAGTTTCCCCAAACTCCGAGAGGTAGGGGTTTCTCCTACTGGTTTTATTCTTAAGTACTTTACTAATGCTCGAATGACGAGGCCGCAGGGTTGTTTTCGACGGCCCCAAACTCTCGGACCGAATTGATATCAACTCTTAAATTGACACACGGATCGACTCACATCAAGCTCAAAGTCAATTGTGTTTTCCATGATGAATCACAGGTTGATTGAATGGTGTTTAGCTGGACGAGAAGTGTCTACAAGAACTGATGATCAGGATTTTTCTAACAGCAACCGAGGTTTCACTATTCCCAAACAAATGTTCTCAAAAAATATATTTTTGTGAAAAATACGTTTGGTCGAGTGATTTAAAACTAACCGCTGCTTCGAATAATAGTCAAGCCAGCCACTCGATGTATGAAATGAGAATTTATATGACACGATTATGTAATTGATTTGTTGGTAAATATATGCATGTTTATATATTTACTTGATTTGCATCAGACATGGAATTGACATACATGCATTCCATATGTACTGAACACCCTAAAGACTATGTGAGTGAGGCATGAGATGAGTTTAGAGAAAAACGGTTCGAGGGTCGTCAAAAAATATTAATTATCGAGGGTAGTCCAAATTAAAAACATCAATCGTCAGAGCTTTACTCAATTTGATATTCATCTGGAGGGAGTAGTCCACAAATGCTAATATCAATCGTCTGAGTTGCCCAATTGATATACACACATCCGAGGGTCAGTCTACAAAAAAAATAAAATATAATAATTCTCACGAGGCTTAAAGTAGTGTGAGAGCCTCACGAGGACTCCTTGACTGAGTCAGTCATGCAGATATCTACAGATCATGCATTTGCTCGAATCGATGTTTATTTCAACATCAGACCGTACTTAGGTGAGCAGCCTACTTAGGCGATTCTACTATCAGCATTAGCTCACCCTCGTCGAGGATATTATTTACGCGCATGCGAGCCAGGCGAGGACTGGCCATCCCGAGATCAACATCAAGAAATGGTCATACGTATGCATGCTATATATACATGTATCAAATGTCTAATTTAAACATATGTACTGTGATAAGGAAAATATCAGAATCTCTTGTAACCATTTGCATAGTCTCGATTCATACTAGTATGTATTATGAGTATTCTACCGGGGCCCAAGTGTCACACTATGGATTGGATATATTGGATATATCAATCGTCGATGCGATACGCAGTTTTCAGATTCGGGCAGAGCTCCCGCATTAAAGAGACTCATTCCGACTGCGGAGAGAAATGCCCGTCACCCGACATTCACGAGTGTTTCCGGGCCAAGTTGATCAGAATTCCGACCCCGGATCTGGGTGTCACATTTGGAAAGTTTCAATAATCCATTATAACAAAAGTAGTTGTAAACTACTAAAGCTCTTTCGATTAGATCGATGCAGGTGAATACTGATACAGAGTTCAAGAATCATTTGTCGAGCATGGAATCCTATCCCAACTCATTAAAGACTCGAACACTACAGCAGAATGGTGTTGCAGAAAGGAGAAACAGGACGTTACTAGATATTGTTAGATAAATGATGAGCTACTCCTCGTTACCAATCTCATTTTGGGGATATTCACTACAAACTACGGTCTACATTTTGAATGTCCTTCCATCTAAGTCAATCCAAAAGACACCCTTAGAGTTATGGAATGGACACAAAACCTTAGTTTACTTTACTACAGACATTAGTGTCAGCACACGTGTCAAAGGAGCATCAGAAGTTAACCCCGCACGTATGCCAGATGTTTCAGCTATCCAAAAGGCATAAGGAGGTTTTTTCTATACCCTTCGGATAAGAAAGCATTTAC
The DNA here is from genome assembly GCA_016808115.1 of Tetrastigma voinierianum. Classification (NCBI taxonomy): domain Eukaryota; kingdom Viridiplantae; phylum Streptophyta; class Magnoliopsida; order Vitales; family Vitaceae; genus Tetrastigma; species Tetrastigma voinierianum. The sequence continues at coordinate 294,509 of JAEQBH010001024.1, forward strand.
CGACAAATGCACTTTTCTCGAAGATGACTATATGACAACTCAAACCTCGCAAAGAAGGTTGCACCGAGGAACCACGCTTTGATCGTGACCAAAATCACCATCAACTACTCGACTTAACGACAAAGTCAAGAGACCACTATTCCTATTCAGACATCCCTGTACTTCGACGTAGTGGGAGGGTAGGTGAGACTACCATCCTGCATTGACATGAAGGAGAAGTACAATTTCTAAAGGTCGTATCACTAACCAGACGATCCATTAACATACCTGGATGACTTGATGATTCGGGGTAGCGACAACGGCAAGATGCTATGAACAAAGAAACGGAGTCCATGTACTTTAACTCGTTCGAACTAGAGATCCACCGAGATGTCAGCCTGCCAGATGTAAAATGGATCTTCAAAAAGAAAAAGATAGCATAGATGGGAAAGTGGACTTCAGTTAAAGGCCGGGCAAAGGGTTATAACTAAAAAAGATGGAGTGACTTATGAAGAAACTTTCGCCAAAGAGCTATGCTTAAGTCTATTCGCATTCTTTATCCATAGTCGCTTGTCTCGCATTATGATATGGCAAATGGATGTCACATCACTTTTCTCAATGGCTATCTCGAGGTTTCTACATGATGCAACTAGAAGGTTTATGGCTGTACATGCCAGAAGTCCGCAAGTCACAGTCCATTTATTGACCACAAGCTCAAGCTCTTGAAATCCGCGCTTGATGAAACTATCAAACATATGGTTTGATAAAATGTCGATGAACTCAGTATAGCACACAAAAGAAAAGAATAGTGGTCTTCTCAATTCTTTGATGGGTGAGATGATATTCTACTCATTGGGAATGATGTAGAAACATTATCAAACGTAAAGAAACGGCTAATGGCAATTTCAAATGAAAGATCAGATAGGCAAGCTATATTCTTCGGATCCAAATTATGCGAGATCATAACAAGCTTTTGGCATTGCCTCAAGCATCTTATATTGATAAGGTACAGCCTCGATTTTTATGCAAGATTCCAAGAAAGGTCTATTACCGACTAGACACATGGAATTATCCTTTCCATGAGCAAGGTCCTAAGACACCTTGGAAGAGGAAGAGGATATGAGATGTATTCCCCACGCTCAAATTGTAGGTACCTTATGTATGCCATGTCAGGAATAGGTCTGATATCCTGCTATGTAGTAGTGGATAGTCACTGTTACCAATCCAATTTCAATGAGGTCACTGATAGTTGAAGCATATTCCTGAAGCATCTGGCAGAGAACGAGAGATTATATGCTTCAGGTACCTGGCCGAGACTCGAACCCTATCGATATACGATTCACTCAATCGTATTAAAGATAATGAAAGTCGCATATCCGGGTCAATATCTGGCCCAGGATCCGTAGTCTGAGAAGTATCAAATAATCTAGTATTATGGATTCAACCATGAAGTCGAATACATAGCGGTTCAAGGTACCTAAAGAATCGCTTGGCTCAAAAGTTCTACACCGATATGGAAGTAGTTCCAAACATGGAAACCACTTGTTTATACCGTAATGTCAAAGTGGAGCGATGGCAACCCAAAGAAACTAAGGAGCCACAAGAGAGGGAAGCATATAGAAAGGAAGTATCATCCGATACGAGAGATCAGACATGTAGGGATGTAGCCAAGTATGAAGATAGCGCTTTAACATAACCTCACATCCATTTACCAAGACTTACTTGAAAGGGTAACTTACTCGTCACTTTAAAGGGACTTGAGGTTTAAGAGACATGTCTCACCCGCTTAGTGGCAAGCGGGAGATTATCAAGCATTTATGCTCCTAAAGCATGTAATTTGTAATAGTTTCATGAAAACAATTTTCTATATTTGATTCTTTATACATGTGTTGTATAATTTAGTAAATATCGAAATCCCAAGTTTATTAATGTAATCTAATCTTAGTATATAACAGCTTATATATGAGATGATCAAGATTATAGATATTAAACTAAATCAGTCTGTAGTAAATCAAAGCAGAGTCTTGATTCAAGTAATTACTAAGATGGGCCACTAAACATTAATGCAAGAATTCGATTTGGATTACTGATGTAGTGGACATTAAATGGAGGTGTTTTATGTAACTGACACATAAGACAGACTTGATATGAATTTGCAAACTCTAAATAATATACTGCTAATTAAGAGTTTAAACCGTCACTAGATGATCATATGCATTGATCTTAATCTTGAGTAGCCATGGACTCTTGTCTATTTCGACAAGGCCTTTTGATTCATAAATACTATTATTCTAAGACAGCCCACACTTATGTCTTCAGAGGCCCATCAGATGTGTGGTCAGAACATGTCCACGTATATGAATCCAAACCTTCTTAAGGGAAGCCATAATTGTCTCCTTAAGTGTTAATTGAACTGACAGCGTTTCTAATTTATTACAGGTTTATAAATTAACTGTTCACTAGTGAATTAATGAAACTTAAGGATAAAGATATCACTAGAGGGGTAAAACGGCAATTTCTACCTACTTTTAATGATGGGCCAATTACAGGATTGACCTGTACGTAATGATCATATAAATGGACTGCTTTCGAGTATCACTTGAAATTATTCAGAATTATGAGTTCAATTTCAGATTTTAGTAGAATAATATTGGAATCCAATAAATTAGATTAATTGATTAAAGAGTTTAATTAATTATCAAATTTATTTGAGCTTTGAATTACAGTCCATAGGTCCCTGCCAAGCCTCAGAAACACCGTATATGATTAAATTACAAAGAAATTCCTCGATGCATAGTTGTAAAAAAAATTGTTTCATAGAAACTATGTAGTAATTATTGGATAATTAAATGTTAATTAATTAATTAATTAATAGTAATTACTAGATGGATGAAACATGTAATTGAGAATTAATAATATTTAATTAATTATTGAATTAATTAATTAATAGTAATTACTATATGATAAACAATTAATTTGGAGAAATTAATCATATTTATTTTGGTCACTTAATTTGAATTAATTTTAATTAATATTTAAATAAGCTACTCTGATCCAATGGTTGAGATCAATCTGGCAAGATAATATAAATAAAACCCTAGGCTGGCAAGATAAAATTAGAGAAAAAAAAAAAGAGAGAAAGAGTTTCACTTTTTTGCCTCCATCTAACCCTCTTGATCCTACAAAGCCGAGAATATCAAGAGTCTCTAAAACAAACCTCATCCGTACGCCCACACGCACCTCAGAGCAAGAGGAAATCCACAAGATCGTGAAAACAGTGGAAAAAATAAAATAAAAGCGATTTGAAATACAACCCTGGCCTCACAAAAAAATCTCCTTAATTTGATTGAGGTAATTCTTCTTTATTGTTTGTTGATTAGTGTGCATGTACCATAGGATCGTAAAAAGAGTTTTTATTAATTTTAAAATTTATCGAACTAAAAATCTTCCGTCAGAAACTTGTTTTGAACCTAAAAACCTTCACGTCGCCGAGATGCAAGACGTTATATGTGACCTCCAAGAGGCAGAGGCGCGGATCAGCCATGTGGATGAGTAATAGCGGAGCTGAGGGACGAGGCCGCACCTTATGGGCCTCCGAGTGGCTCGCTTTCAGATGCAGAGTCACATGCAAGGCTTTTCCCGGTTCGACTTCCAATCTTTAAGTTCCCGATTTAGCCAGCATAAGATCCATGTTTACGAAGAAGCTGACTCGAGGTGTCTCCCCGACGCCTCCTAGCTCTGCCTCCCTTTCCCCGGAGAATGAGTTCCCGCGAGGCTGCACCCTCCCCCGCCACCCGGGCCCCGCCTTCCGACGACACGCCTGAGGTCTCGCATTACTGTTACTCAGAGCTCCCCTCAAACACTTAGCCCTTTTCAGATAATCTGGCACGTATTCTAAGCCCCGACATCCGTAGAATGCCATCATTGGTTTTGTTATTTTATGGATATTTGTCCTTCTACCTCTTTAGTTTTCCCATCTTCTTCTATAACCTGTGTTGAAAGGGTTTTCTGGTCTTTTGATGTGCGGGTTCTTATTAAGCTATGCAACCCTTGACCGATTAGGCTACAAGGCTCTCTTGTCGCCGAGCAACAAGGCTCTTTTGAGACTGAGCTGCGCTACTCCCTTGAAACTGAGCTACAAGGCTCTTAACAAGATGGCCTGAAATCGAGCCACAAGGCCCCGAGCTACATGACTTAAATTACTGCCTGGGTCGGGCCGTGTTCTTTATGAACCGAGTCAGCACGACCTTTGAATCCGAAAGCCAAGGTTCTCTGATGCTACATGCCCTCAAGGCTCGCTGCCGAAGCACAAGGCTCCCGAGCCATGGCTCGAAACCGAGCCAGGCGTCCCGAGCCACGGCCCCGGCTACGGCAGGGGCCTCGAAACCGAGCTACCAGCCCCGAGCCACACGGCTCCTGAACCGGAGCCATAAGGCCCTTAGCCGCACGGCCCTCGAAACCAAGCCACAAGGCTCTTTAGCTGCATAGCCCCTCAAACCAGCCATAAGGTCCCCGAGCTACATGGCTCGGGCTACTGCCTTCGGGCCGTCGTCTTTATGAACCGAAGCAGCACTCAATATGAGTCAAGAAGGCTCTTCGAGCTACAAAGGTTCTCGAGCCACAAGGCTCTCGGGAGCTACGCACTTCGCTACTTCAAGGCCTTCTTGAACCGGAGCCACGGTCTCAACCGAGCCACGCGGCTCCCCAGCTACTCGGGTCCATCGAAACCGAGCCACAAGGCCCCGAGCCACATGGCTTCCCGGCTACCGGGCCTTCTCGGGCCGTCTGTTCTTATGAACCGAGTCAGACTTGACCCTTTGAACTCGAGCCGCAAGGCTCTTCGAGCCAAGGCTCCTGTTACACGGCCCGGCTATTCGCCTCTTGAAACTCGAGCCAAGGCTCCTAAGCCGAGCCACGGGCTCCTCAAATCGAGCCACAAGGTCTTTAAGCTACATGGCTCCTCGATCACTCGCCTCTTCGAGTCGTTAGGTTCTTTATGAACCGAGTTGTAAAACCCTTTTGAATCTGAGCTATAAGGCTCTCTTGAGCTACAAGGCCCTTCGCCTTTTCTCCCAGTGCAAGGCGCGGCGTGATTTAATGCAATCTCATGAGAATCTAAAAGACCGATCGCTCTCCGTGCTTCTCCGGTTTCTTTATAAATTGTCGCTCGATTTGGCTCGTGTTATACCTCGGCCGCACCTTTCTCTTCCCTCTTCGATAGTGTTGTAGTTCGCCTCATGATGAAGCTTCTGGCTCGATCGCCACCGCACTGGGGTCGCTGCGACCTCAGTCGACGCTGGTTTCATGCCTACCTTTGATAGAGTTGTGTTTTTCAGTTCCTCCATCAGGAGTTGTGTTGTTCCCTGTCCCGCCCATTGATGGAACTGACCGGGAACGATTCAAGGCGATGTCGAGGTGATATTTTTAAGTCTTCTTCTTCCATTATACCTCGTCTCTTTTCTTTCCTCTTCTCGCTTCCTTCCTCTTTCTCCTTCTCCTTCATTCTTTCTTTCTCCTCCTTTCCTTTCTTTTCCTTCCTTTTCCTTTTCTTTCTCTCTTTCTCCTTCTTCTTTTCTCTCTCTTTCTCTTTCTTTCCCTTTCTTGTATTTTCGTCGACGAGTGTTGCCGATGAAGAATCACTCACACTCACAAACATGTTTTCTTTTCGTTCATTCTTCTGTCCTCATGATCAGAGTTTCGAGATGTAGAAAACGATCATGATTGTAATCTATGAGATAAATGAAATAAAAGCACAATTTTGAAATGTACTGGTTCATGGTTTGTTTTTCTTTTTTTATTGATCCGGGAGAAGATGAATTTCAGCCGAAAAATGAACAAAGACCAAGTATTATAATAAACTATGAATTTCTTTATTATTAAAAGCTACAATCCGAGGTCTATTTGGTAGAACTCGAGGTGCTCGGGCTGCTCCAAGAGTGTGGCAAGGTTTTTCCCTCCTCTGTTTGAAGTTCGGAGTTGCCAGTCGGGATCATCTGCGATACTCACGAAGGTCCTTCCTAGTTGTGTCCTAGCTTCTCGTGTGTGGGTCTTTCCTCGTCGCGTGAGTTTCTTCGTAATCCAGTCACCAGCCTAAACTTTCGTCCCGACCCTTCTGGGCCGTAATATTTTGTTGCTCCTCTTGTGATAGTTCTCATGACGCTTTAGGGCGTGCTCTGGCCTTTCTTCTGGGCTAAGAAGTCTAGGTTCAGCGAAGACCTCCTCGTCTGCCTTGTGATTTGCAAACTCAACTCGTGATTTTAACTCAACTCGACAGAGCTACCGCAGGCTAAACTCTAAAGGCAATGGGGTTTCGTTGTCGATCTCGTAGTCTCCGTAGGCCCATAACACCTGGGGGAGGTATTCTACCCATTTTCCCTTTAGATTTTCCAATAGTCTTTGGGCGCCTCGAGTCCTTATATAATGATTTCTGGTCTGCTGGACTCGGGACAGCTCCTGGACAGTAGTAATTCTGACACTGTCATGCTTAAAATCTCCGAACTTCGGGATTATCGAACCGCTCACACGCATACCAGTGGCTCTGTGATTCGAACACAAATTATGGAACGCCTACACGGCCACGCACTTCCGCTTCTGATCGCTAACGCTCCTGGCCGACCCACTCTGGTGAAGTAATCACTCCTACAACAATAAACTTGCATCGACCTTCCTAATGGGTAGGGCTCAAAGATGTCAAGCCCCCATCACAGTGCGCTCGGGCTTCTGTGATCGAGATCGCTGGCTCTAAGGAGGTGAGGGATCTCGATACGCTCTCGCATGCATCTCGATTTTACCACTCCTAAGGCTTCGAGTATCAGGCCAATAATATCCCCGCCTTAGTGTCTTCATGCAAGGACCCGGCTCGATATGGCTGCCACAGATACCTTCATGCACCTTCGAAAGCACGCATCATGCCTTCTTCCCACACATTTAAGGATGGGTGCTCTAAAGCCTTGTCTATATAAGGTTCTCGATGAATGGCGACCCAAATGACCCATTTCGAGCTCGAGGCCTCCTTGATCGATCGCGTTCCGTCCACCAAGTAATCCCATAGTGGTCAATCCAAATTCTCGACTCGGAGCATTACCGGGGACACCTCTTCACCTGGGTCAAGGTTCACCGAGTTTTGAGGTGCTCAACCGGCATTAACTGCCTAGATCCTCCCGTGGCTGTTGTTAGCTTTCGCGAAGGTGTCCACCGTGTTCTCCGTCCCGGGACATGCCCGACCGAAACCTAAACTCAAGAATTTCAGCACTCGAGGTAAAATGATCATACCTCCGCTTCGTGAGAGTCCTCCCATCCGCTTTACCACCAATCGGGAGTCACCGACATCTCCAAATTTCTGATCAGCCTTCCACAGAGTGGGTAAGATTAAGCCCTGCCATGACCATTTCATACTCCTACCATTACTGAGGCTTGAAATTTGAATCTAAGGGCGTACTCCACGTCAATCCCATCCAGGGAGGTCAATCACCCATCGCTTCTGGGAATTGGCATTCTCATCGACTTTACGCCCCGTGAGATGGGCAGGCTCGCGCCTCAATCGAGTAGCTCTTGCAGATGCCGGTATTTAAAGGGGTGAATTCCACGATGAAGTCCTCCAAAACCTGCCCTTTGAATGTCGTCCTCGGCTTATACCTGATGTCGAACTCATTAAGCTCTATGGCCCATTTTATCAATCTTCCCGAGGTCCTAAATTTCGGTAGTATCCGTCTCATCACATTCCCATTGGGACTCAATAAGGTGAGCCCGGGAACATGGCCGAAGCCTTCCCGGGCAGCTGGTTACCAAAGGCTGGGGATCAAATTTTCCATCTGATACCATTCCCCGCCTCCCTCAAAGCTCTGATGAGTAGATCGGCCGCTGTATTCCATCCTCACTCTCCGACTGCATACGGTTGAGAAATCAAAATGGCCAAATAGGTAAGGAGTTCTCCTGAGGCTTACTGTGATTCGGGAGCTCAAGTATGTTTTTATTGCCGAGAACGCTTCTCGCATCAAGGCCCAATGGAAAGCCTTTTTCAGAACTTGGAAGAATGGTCGGCACTTATCGTTGGATCTGGATATAAAGTGGCTTAGAGCAGCTATTCTCCCAGTCAAACGTTGGATCTCTTTGGTGTTCGAAGGTGGGAGCATGTTCACCGCTTATCTTATCTAGATTTGCTCTATTCTCAATATGACTATGAAACCCAAGAATTTTCCGACTGAGACTCCGAAGGCACACTTGGTCGGATTTAACTTCATGTTATAGTTTTTCAGACTGAACGACTTAGCTAGGGTGGGCTATGTGTGGAGCCAAATTTTTAACTGATTTTACCAAAGATGTCATCTATATATACCTTCATAGATGCCTAACTGTTTCTAAACATTATGTTTACTAGCCTGATATGTGGCCCTCGCTGGGCTCTTTCAACCCCGAAGGGCATCACCCTGCAACAAAGAAGTACCCTTCCCGCTACGAACGAGGTCTTCTCTTGGTCATCGGGTCCATTCTAACTGCCATATCCTCAGAGCACCCATAAAGCTAAGAAGCTCATGGCCGGGTGTGGCGTCCACTATCAGGTCGATCCACGGTAGGGGAAAGCTATCTTTCGGACAGGCTTTGTTGATATCGGTGAAGTCAATGCAAAGTCGCCGTTTGTCGTTTGCCTTTTTGACGAGGACTACGTTAGCCAACTAGTCAGGGTATTCCACTTCTCGGATAGCTTTCGTCATAGGTTTGTTAACTTCTTCATCGATCGCTCTCTCGCTTTATGGCGAAATTCTTCTTTTTTTTTTTCTGACAGGTTTGAAGTGAGGGGGCTGATGTTTAGTCTCGTTGGTGGTGATCATCAGTGATCAATTCTCATATCTTCATACTTCTGTGGATACTTCCATGCCCGCTTTCAAGAAGTGGATGGTGGAGGTCCCCGATATCTTCGCTAGTTCGGGATCAGATAAACGAGATGTTTTGGTTGTTCATCAAGCTACACCGCTTCAGTTCTTCCTGAGGGGGCAGAGGCTGCTCATCTCATCTTCATGCTCGAGCTCTGGCCCATGCAGGACGATGCCTACCGCTATTTCATAAATGCCGAGTAGCACTCCCTGGCTATGCGCTGTTCTCCTCGAACCATTCCTACCCCACACAGAAATGAACTTGATAACCATACGACAGGCTTAAAGGGCTCATGGTGGAAGGTCCGCCCAAAGAAGATAAGCTTATGTCGACTGGGCATCCACTACGAGGAATCCCACCGTTGTTAGGGCCCCACACTCCGGGATATCCCAAAGTGAGCACTAGTCGCATCGACCAGTGGGTACTTCTCTTTCTTCCTGAGAACCCCCGCAGTGGGCGCGACCGCTCTGTACCTTCCTCCGACGCCATCTTAATTGGCTATCGATCGACGCCAAGATGATGCCCACGAGCTTCCACGTTGTCAACCGTGACTCGTGCACTGCTTTGTTAACTACAACAACCTTTACTACCACGGACGTCATGAGGATGCCGCAACCTTCCATGCTCCGAGTCCAAAAAAGCATGGGTGGTGTCTAGGCCGAGGAATTTAGATATCGCTTCAGATTTCCAGCACCCGCTCGATGTCACAGAGATGAGCCTTGGCGACCGAAATGACTCTCCTCCCGCGAATCCCCTCCGAGATCATACGGATTTCCAAGGGTCAGCCGTGTCGAGTCAGGCCAATAAGAGGTGATGGGGCGGCTCGGGTCCCGCCCCTCTCGAGGCCACGGTTGAAGATGTCCACGGACGTATTCAATTTCCTTCCTTAGCCGGATGCAATCATCCGTTCCTGTCCATGATCCTTATGGAATCTACACACTTGGGCTAGTGTCAGTCTCTCTTCGCCGGTCCCGTCTTCATCTGAGATGGCCACCTTAAAAACTTTTCGTGCTGCATCTCACGTAGGACCTACGACACCAAGGCTATCAAGGGGAAGAATTTCCGAGGTGGATATCGCTGTTGTAGCCCTGCCAGGTGGGCCTTAAGCAACCACGACATTGCCTCGTCTCTTCGAGACCGTCTCCTCGCTCTATCCCTCATGGGATCTATCTCCGTCTCCTCATCTTCCGGCCCGCTCACTTTTTCTCGTCGATTTTCTCCTTTGCGTGTAAGAGCTTTTCCGCTTATAGAAGGGCCTCGCCGTCGATGTACACTTCGCTTAGCTGAGCACCTCGGCGATGCTTGCTTGAGGATTCTTTCGAGACGGAAAACATCGTGTCTTTCGACCACGCCTAGCTCCGGCGATGAAAGCGACGGCAAACTTCTCATCCGTGACGCCTACCTTTAAAGACTCGCTAAACTCTCCGGACATAGACGCCGTGCCCTCCGTGGCCCCGCTTTATGGTCAAGATGATACTAAGCCGTATGTCCAGCTTCGGCGAGTTGGGAGATTTAGACGATGGACAAATTTCTCTAAAGGATGATCGACGATGGGGGAATTTACGAACCAGCTAAAGCCGCCTTTTAGTGTGATGGCAAAAAGCTCGCATCTAACTGTGGTCCCTAAGACTCATGGTACCCATTTTGATTCTTTCAGAGATTGGGAGGTGAATCCACAGGATCTTTCTGCTCCATTGAACGCTTCGACTGAGGCATTCTAAACTACCGGGAGAGAAGCTGCAATTCCCTACTGTGGAACTGGACTCAAGCATCGTAATTAACGCATCCATGGAGATCTAAGCTCGTTTTTTCATTGTTTCACGCCGACGAGCTTCCATTTGATGTCCCTAAATTGCTGCTCCCACGACTGCCTCCTCCCATCTACTGTCAAAGGTGGGTCCATTGTCTCTGCTGTTCCTGCACCGAGAACCCTCACTGCGGTCTTCCTGGCTTATAAGGATCTGCCCCGACTCCTGGCTAGTTCCTCCTTCTCCGTCGTCCCGAGGAGCGGTCGTGTGTCATTCCTCCCGCCGTCAGATTGGCTTGATGAGTTCCTCCAAGTTCCCAGCGTGACGCTACCGGCTGGTAGGATCGAGCCGCCTCCACCTCGTCAAGACGGGCTTGTATGGGCCAGTACTGCTCTAAATAGATCACCCATCTAGGTCAGCCTTGCTAGTCTTGCATCCTAGTGTGGGCTCTGCTGACCCTACTCACAAGCTTCGGTCATACCATCACCACTCCAGACCGGGCACTAGGAAGAAACTCGGTCGCCTCCCACAGACGGCCACGCAACCGATGGAGCTTTTTTTAAACCGATATCACCTGAGCCTCTCGAGGCCATTGGCCGGCCCACTGGACGGACGTCGCAACCCGCAACCCGCACAAAAAGGTTGGTCCTGGCTGAGAAAAGGCCGACTGGCCGCCCAGACCCGGGCTAAGCCATTTTCTTCCTAATGAAAAAGAATTCAACCGCTTTCTCTATATACGACGCTGCACCTTTTCAGGTGGAATGGGCCTGCAGATTTATAAGGAAGATAAAGGGTTACTTTCCTCGTCACGCGATACTCAGATTCTTTTCATCACGAGAGCTCTTTTTCCTTATCATGGACCGACTCTTAAGGATAATTATAGTCAGCGATCACGCACAATCTTTCTTTCCTAATCCGCGACGCGACCGAGACAAGACTTTCCTTACACGAATGTCACTAACACTTTGATTTCCGGTAGGTGATTTTAATTTTGCCTTAGCTCAAATGTCAGCATGAGGGTCATTATGGGCTCAAGGCTTTATCGGGTTCCCAACCCCTTTATAGTTTAAAGTTCGACCTACGCCGGCCATAGTCGCCTACGATATAGCTCCTCTACCCCATCGCTTTGATAATTCATTTTATATTCGCAGACTTAAAAACAGCACTTGTACTGTCAATACACTGTGACTGAAAAGAGAAAACTGAACCACAAACATCTTTAAACTTTATTCTTATTCAGCTAGTTTAGTCCCAAAACCAATTATTTAAATGATGTATCTCTATTAGTGTCTTTAATTTTCATTCATTTTACACTTTGAAAAAACTAGAAAAATCATTAATATATTGTGTCCATGATAGAAACTGATATATATGATAAATTTCAAAAGTAATAATCTTTTTTTATGTTTTTCACTTTCTAAGAAATTGACATATTCATTGAAGATTAATTTTAATTTTAACTTTGTATATAATTATTTTTGATAATGCTATTTTTAAATTTATTAATAAAAAGTGAAAGAAAATTATGGATTTTTTTGGATAACATTAAATAGATTTATTGATTTGGATCAAATCCGCCAATAATCTTAGGTTCTCTAAATATTTTTTTATTATCAAATATATAGGCTCGAGTATATCATTTTTTTTTTTAAGTTTTTAAAAATTTTGATTATCTGTTTTTATCAATTATATTGAATTATATTGCTAACTCGAATCAATAAATTTATTTATTTTAAAATATATAATTATCTATAAACCAAATCAGACTGATTTTATTAATTTTATATTTTATATTTTAAATTATCCATTTTGGTTTTAATAAATTAAAATCAATTTTATGGGTTTAATAAATTAAAATCAAATTTATCTATTTTGGCTTTAATAAATTAAAATCCATCATCGATTACATTTTTATATTAAAAATGGAACGGAATAAATCACTTGGATAACATATGGAACCCTATTTGGACCCTACATGTGGGAACGACCCACTAAACATTATTCTGGGAATTTTCTTTTCAAAAGGATTATTTTGAATCTTTGATACATCACTGTAATCTGAACAATGCTGGCTGGGAATAGAATGAAACAGTTACGCATTTACGGTAGATACGTTGAAAAAGCAGAGGAGAGGACTGAGGAGCGGATTTATCAAGAGAGAGAGAGAGAGAGAGAGAGAGAGAGGCGATTCCGCGGCTCCGCTACATCGGAGTTGCAGTCAACTACCTCCGCACCACGCAGTATCTACCCCCAAATTTACATTATTTTAATTTAATTGTCGCAGGCAACTACATTTATTATCATTTTTAATTACCATAAATTAATATTAAAGTTTCAGCACACCTCTCCGTTCGCATCACCCATCTCTATCTCTATCTGCCTCTGTTTTTTTATTGTTTTTGTGGTGTCTGGCTGTTCAAATAGAGCTCGATTGATCTTGGGGAAGAAGGGTCCCCTCCTTCCTCCGAAGCCCTAGGGTTGTGGGTTTTGTGTTATCGGGATTTTGTGGATTTTGGGGTTGAGAGGGGGAGGAGATCTATGGCGCAAATGGAGAGCGGTGTCTTGGATGATATAATTGAAAGGCTTTTGGCGGTTCGGCAGGGGAAGTCCGGGAAGCAGGTGCAGCTGATGGAGTCGGAGATCCGCCAGCTCTGTGCTGTTTCCAGAGAGATCTTTCTTCAGCAGCCTAATCTTCTGGAGCTGGAGGCGCCAATTAAGATCTGTGGTGTGTTTTCTTTTCACTTTTTTTCTTTGGATTGAATGTGGGGTTGATTTGGTTTTGTTTTCGTGATTTTTGGATTATAGGGGGCTTTGGCATTGTGAATTTTGATTGATTAGGGTGTGTTGGTAAATGGGTATGACGATATATTTCTTTATAATGTGAATGAGGAATGCTAGCTTTTAGGTTATTAGGAGATGAAATGTGGGCTTATGCTGAAATAAGATTTTGTGTTTCTGGGCCAATGTTTCAATTTTTAGGAGGATGAAGATTTTTATTTTTCAGATGGAAGAACAGTATCTTTGCACACCTCATCTCCGCCACTGTCTATACACCCGGATGGTGAGTGATTTCGAGAAGGCTGTGAGTGACATGATCTCAAAGGCAACACTCATTATGAGCTTATCATTCTACGATCGGCTCTTGCACCCATTTCACGATACTCACTGCCAACCTGAAGAAATTTATCAGAGAAACTGGTGACAATATAGCCCCCACCTAGTCAACACGACAACATGCCTGAGCAAAGAAAATGGAGGGTTGTGAGTAAAAGACTTGGGGCACCTTAATAAAGCTCTTCTTTCAAAGTGGAGTTGAGATTTATGGTGGAAAGAGGGACTGTTTGTAATGATGTAATTAGGGCTAAGTATGGAGAACAAGAGGGGGGATAGTGCTCTTGCACAGTTTAGAGGGGTATGGGGTGGGTTTGTGGAAAGCAATTCGGAGATGGTGGCCTCTTGTCAACTCCAAGTTGTCCTTTGTGGTGGGCAGTGGACAAGAGTAAAATGTTGGCAAGATACTTGGTGTGGAGATGCACCACTGTGTGTCTTTCTTTCTTTATTTGCTATTGCTGTGTCAAAGTAGGGTTAGGTGAGAGACTGTTGGAGTGGGCTGAGGAAGGGGAAGGTCGGTGTCCTCAGTTTACCAGGCCTTTAAATGATTGGGACGTGTAGGATGTAGTGAGACTACTAGCCTAACTTGATTAAGTCACTCCAGTTGAGGAGGTGGAGGACATCTTCAGGTGGATGATGACTCCAGGGGTTGATTCTCAGTTATGTCATACTTGGCTTTAGAGTCACGCATCACTGAGCCTTTCCCTTGGGAGTTGGTGTGGAGATCTTCCGGGCAGCCCAAGGTCTCTTTTTTTTCACTTGGGAAGCAGTTTGGGGTCAGATTCTTGACCTAGACCAACTTAAAAGAAGAGGTATTTCTATGGCTAATAGATGCCACTTGTGTCTTGAGGGAGAGGGAATTGTGGATCATCTTCTTCACTGCATAAAGACAAAACTGTTGTGGGAGCATCTTTTTCTCTTTTTGGGGTTTTGTGGGTGATTTCAGGATCAGTTCAGGACACTCTTGAGTTGGAGTGGGGTCAGATTGGCAAAAAGCAAAGAAAGACTTGGCAAGCAAGACCCTTTTGTTTATTTTGGTCAGTTTCGAAAGCTAGGAATGCAATTGTTTTTAGAGACGAGATCTTATCTATACAAAGGTTGAATGCTTCTTTTGTTTTTTTGCTTTGGTCGCAAACCAAGTTGTCTATACCCAATGGTCCTGCGAGTATAGCTGAATTTATTGAGTGGGTGGGGTGTAAGTGAGTTGGGTTTGTATGTTTGTTTGGGTAAACTTGTGTTATCTCCTTCTTTTACCGTTGTATCATTCTAATTTTTGGATGTGTTTGAAAACACTTTGATCTACAATCTAAAAGATGGAGATCTTGTTTTGATGTTCCAGTTGAGAGCTACACTCATTTGAACCGAGCTGTTGTGGAATCAATTCCAGTTTCAATTTAAGCTTTCTTTCGCTGTATTCAACCGTTGGATTTTGATTTTGTTAAATAAGATCTTGATTGAGATTATGGACGGTGTATATCGTAATCTGTGATCTTATTTAACTCAAAACAGAACTGGCACAATGTTGATGTTTTGTTTGAGCAGTCTCTATTTTTGTGGATTTTCTCACAATTGCACTGTTGGATCTTCCTGGATTTTGAATTTATGATAGATAAGGTCTTGATTTATGTTATGAACAGTGGAGATTGGATTTTGTTGCTATGGTTTTATCTTGCAAGGATATTACTAACTTTCTTCTAAAGAGTCTGCTTGTATTAGCTAATTAGATGAGAAAGGCTTCAATGTATTTTTTCCAGATAGAAGACCTTTTACTATGAGAATTGATGGTATTTTACTTCATGTTTCCTACTTCATTTAATGAACTTTGACTAGAAGAATTTTATAGTAGGTTATTTGATGTTGCCTACTTCATTTAACAAACGTATTATGTTGTCATTGTTGTTGCAGCATATCTACTTAAAACCAGGGATTGTTTATAAGGTTTAGTTTAGATGAATTGCTTTCTTTTCCTGAATATGGGCATGATCTACTAGCCCAAAGTTTAAAAATATCTGACCTCCAATCTCTTCAACTCTGTGCTCTGGAATGGATCCTTTCTTTGATAGTTCTAATGATTGTAAAGTAGCTGCTTGCTCAATTAAAATCAAACCATTTTTCTGCCAAAATTCAATACAAATTTTAGACCCAGATGATGCCCAGGGACCTAGATTTACAAACTTACCCTTTCATGACGGAATAGCCCTCATCAGAACCATGTTCTGCTTAGAAGTGACTGATTTCTGCTTCTCTTCTCTCTGAAAGGCATTTTTTTTTTGTGTTTGCTACTTAATGCATATTCAATTAGGGTTTGTTTGTTATTTTCAATCAGTTGTGTTCATTGCCTCATAAATTAACATTCATAAGCATTGGTTTGTCTGTTAATTAATTTATTTGTTGTTCTCCTTTGATTTTTGTTGATCTCCAGGTGATATTCATGGGCAATACAGTGATCTTTTAAGGCTCTTTGACTATGGGGGATATCCTCCTGAAGCCAATTACTTATTTCTAGGTGACTATGTGGACCGTGGAAAACAGAGTTTGGAAACAATATGCCTTCTGCTTGCCTATAAAATTAAATACCCAGAGAACTTCTTTGTCTTGAGAGGAAATCATGAGTGTGCTTCTATTAACAGGATTTATGGATTCTATGATGAATGTAAACGTCGGTTCAATGTTAGACTTTGGAAGACCTTCACTGATTGTTTTAATTGTCTCCCTGTGGCTGCTCTGATTGATGATAAGATATTGTGCATGCATGGTGGCCTTTCCCCTGATCTAACAAATTTTGATCAAATCAGAAAATTATCCCGTCCAACTGATGTTCCAGACTCTGGTTTGCTTTGTGATTTACTATGGTCGGATCCTGCTAGAGATACCAAGGGTTGGGGAATGAATGACAGGGGAGTCTCTTACACTTTTGGTCCTGATGTGGTTTCAGAATTCTTAAACAAGCATGATATGGACCTTATTTGTCGTGCCCACCAGGTTGTTGACATTCCTTTATTCTTCCATTTTTTGATTCATGCAAGCTTACCAATAGCTTCTTTTTCCAGGTTGTGGAGGATGGATATGAATTCTTTGCAGACAGACAGCTTGTTACAATATTTTCTGCTCCCAACTATTGTGGTGAATTTGATAATGCTGGAGCAATGATGAGTGTTGATGAAAGCTTAATGTGCTCTTTTCAAATACTTAAACCATCAGATAAAAGACCCAAGTTTATGTGAACAAAGATATGATAACAGCTGTCTCAATTTTCCCTAGAAATTGAAAAGGTTAGTTTCACACTGCCATGCATGCTTTTCCCTTTTTTCCCAGAGAAATGAGAAACTAATAAATTACTTGGTCGATATTTTGTGGTCCTAGAGAAATTATTTTCTGTAATGTATATGAAAGTAATATACTCTCTGTGAATGATCTTATTGCTCTGCTTTGTCTCCAAATGCTGCTCAAAATGTAACAAAATGTTTGACTCAAGGATTTTAATTTATGTTAATAACTAAATGTAACAAAACTAATATGCTTTGTCTCTTCTATTTATGTTAATTTGCAATGTACCATAGTGCTGGATTCCATGGTAACAGGCCTGTGATACTCCTACATCACTCTGATGCAAAGCTAGCATTTGCTGATATTGGTACCTCTGTTTTTAACCAGAGCAGGCTGGCACTTCCAACTCTGGGGGAAAGATCACTCAAAGGAGACAGTGGCTTTATCAGATTCTTGTAACTACTAGAGGGAGGAGTTGCAAACTTGGTAGTAGCAGTCAGTCGGCTATGGTGAAACTGTGGGTAGGAGACGAAATTTCTGACCTCTTAATTGGAAGGCCATTGTGTTTTAGCCTTAATCAAAAAGAGCAACAAGTATCTGGATAATTTGTGCTGAATACAATACGTATTTAAGTTTAAGATTTTGTAAGAGAGTGTGGAAGGGGGGCTGTAAATACATTGGTTCTGCTGTAAATGACCTGAGGAGGCTGTTGTAGAATGCATGGAGACCCCCATGATATGATTGCCTTACTCTTGATTTCTCTAATTGATCCTTCAATGGAGCTTGATTTCAAAATCTGCCCTCTATTTTTTTTATTTTATGTTCTATCTGATTCCAGTGTTAAAAGTAATGATGTAGAATTCTCTGTTATGATAAAATTGTTGGTTTACCCTTATCTAAATACTTGGATTTGTATAGGTTGAAGATTTTAAATCTTTTTTTAGTTAAATTTTTTTAAATTCTATTTAGGGTTTTTTTTTTTTTTTATCAAAAACGTATATTTTGGAATTGATTTTTTAATTCAAATTTCGGTCAGATAATTACCAATTCAAGGTTTGTCCCCTTTAAAAAATACAAACTAATCAAACGCCTAACAATAGCAATAATAATACTAATAATTTAAATATATATATATAAAACTATTGAATATATAGGTAAGATGCTTATAATCTCTTTTAGCTTAACCAATGGTCTCGAGTGTTGTGAATACAGTAGTGTTTTATGGTAAAATTTTACCATTCTTGTGGTCCCTCTCGGTTCCTTTGGGCATTAGTCTAGATATTGCATGACCTATGAGACACCTCTCACAATTTTCCAAAATTTGGATAACTCTTAAAAGGGACACTTTTCCCAATTATATTTAGTATAAATTCATTTTTTTTAACTTCCAAATTTTAAAGTGTGTTATGAAATTGTGAAATATGCATCTTCAATAAATACTTTAATATGCCAATAAGATCTAGCTTAAATGGTTAAGAGCTTAGACTGATATAAAGATATGTGAGGTGAAGTAATGCAAAATGAATAGCTATTAAAAAAACAAACACCTTAATATAAGAAACATATATATTTTTTCAAAAAATACATTTATTATAAATGTAATTTTTATTCAGTTTTAATTTTTAAAGTGTTTTCTTAAATCATAAAAAAGTTCTATTTAAGAATCACTTTTAGTTTAATCTTGAATTTTATGAAACTATGGAAAGTGTCTATTCAAGTAACAACTATAAAAACTTTTATTTTTTTAATAATATGTTTTGTGAAATTATGAAATGTTTTTAAAAATATGATGGGTATTTCTTCGGAATAATATCTTTAATTTTTTTAATACAAATTTGAAAACTTTAAGAAATATATTTTCAATTAATTAAAAAAAAATATATATATATATATATATCTTTTTAGAAACATACTTAAGGGTGTATTGGATTAGAACTTTTAAACACATTTAAAGACTTTTTAAAGTGGATAAATTTTATAGAGTTTTATAAATTTTTAAAGATTTTTGTATACTTTTATACGGTTTGTAAATTTATGGATGATTTTCATATACTTTTATTTTAAAAGACTTTGTAGATTTTTGTATATGGATAACTTTCATAGACTTTTATTCTAAAATATTTATAGACTTTGACAAACTTTTGCATATATTGATAGACTTTAAGTAACTTTAAATAATTATACTAAAATAACTTTAAATAATTTTGTTAAAAAAAATACCAAAGTTATTTAAAATAACATTTCTCAAATTAAAAATAATATTCAGTATTCTCCATATGATCATATCGCTCCGCAAATCATTAACTATAGAAGCTTTGCTCTTGGGTCTTAATAATGGGTCAAAAGTCATCATTTTTCACTGAAAATTTATCTAAAAAGCACTCCTTTATAATATGTTAGAATAAATAAATTTTCATAACTTCTTATTTATCAAATGTTTATAAATTTTCATCTAATACACTTTAAAATAAATAAATAATTATTTATTTTTATAATTTATTTCATCTCAAAATTTTCAATTTCTAAAATTTTTCATATACTAGAATTTTCTAGTTTCTAAAATCTTTAAATTTCCATAAGTTTCGAATTTCTAAAACTTTCCCATTTCCCTTATGGATCAATTTTTAGAATATTCAAATTTTCATAACTTTCAATTCTTAAAGTTTCTTGATTTTCTCAATTTTTAAGAACATAAAATAATTTTATTTTCATAAATTATTTTTAATTGTTGTATATTCACTTGTTATTTTTTAAAAATAATTATGAAAATATTTTCATTCATTAAATAAAAATAATATGAATAATTTTTAAAAAATATAATAAAAATTAAAAACTGGTTTAAAACATTATGATTTCACTTTTTAAAAATATTATAGAATAATATTTAGAAACTATTGTATAAATTATTTTTCATTATTGTTTTTAAATTTGTTACTAAATATATTTTTTATTTAAAAAAAATAGATTTTATAAACATAATTTGTTATCCACTCAAACATGATTTTTTCCTATGAAAACATTAAAAAAATTGTTCCTAAAGAAAATTATTTTTGAAACACCCATCAAAATAAAAGGTAATTGAAAAATAATTATTAAACCATAATCTATTTGATAAATTACAACATGTTCATAATTTTTGTTTGTGTTTTAAAATAGATCTTAAAAATAATATTATCGATAATATTTTGTATTAGATAATTCTCAATCGTTATATAAATTTTAAAATAATTATAAAACCATCATCAAAACAATAAAAATATGTTATAAAAAATCATAAATTCTCCAAAAAAAAGTTATTATTATTATTATTTTAAATTACCAGCATGTTAAAATTTTTAATAGACATAAATTAATAATTTATAAAAAATAGATATTCAACCTTACATTTAAAAAATTTAAATTCAGTGTTTTCTAATCTCTAAAAAGTTTTATTTTTAAGATCAATGTATTTAAAAACTACAATAAGAATAAAAATATTAATTTTTAGGGTTATACCCTTAAATGCAAAAAAGAAGAAATGATTTTTAAACCTAGATCCTCATCCTTCAGCTTTACGGATCTCTGTAGCTCTGCAAAAAATGTTATTTATTAGAGAAAAACAATAAAATTTTCTAAATCATACCAACCAATTACTTATATGGGAAACAAATATAATGAATTGCATGTTTAAATACCAAGGACAAGAATTTTATAAAGTCTTTATAAATAGTAATTCAATATACCTTAATTTTTATAAACTTTTTTAAAGTTTTAAAAAGTCATTATTGAATATATATGACTTATATATTTTTTAAAAATCTTAAAAATATTATTATTAAATATATTATAAAAGATAGAATCTTTAAAAGTCAGAAATCAAATACATGGACTTTATAATTCCATAACAGTCCTAATCTAATACATCGGATTGTTATAAATTTGAAAATATTTTCTTGGTTGAAAACGGGGTGTGTAGGGCTTCCATTACAACCTCTCCGACAATTCTCTGACGAAACAAATAAACCAATTTCTCTAAACAAATCCTAAAGGTGATATTTTTGCTTATGTGTTTTCTTAAACTTTCATGTGTGTTTATGTTCTTTTCCTTGCGATCGAACGAAAGGAGCAAGGGAAATACATAGCGTTGTCTGTTGGAGACAATAGACGTCAGAGGCACTGGTTTTTTTTTTTTTTTTCGTGGAATTTGTCGGGTGTTTGGTGGGATCTCTTGGATTGCGAAGGTTCTTTGTTTCTTATTTTGATTCTATTTTATAGACTTTTATTTTTTTATTGAGAACGTTTGTTTATGATCGTTGTGTGATATTTTTCTTATTGTCACAATGTTTATTGAAAAAAAAAAACTAAATCTGGGATGTTCTACATTGTGCTTCATAATTTTTTTACACCAAAACAGAACTTATCGTGAAATCAAGGGCGTTTATCTTCTAATATGAATGTGGATAATATGGAGAAAATTCAGTATCTTTGTAGCTTTTTACTAATGTTATTAGTAAAAGGTTTTGGTTTCATTAGAAGAAGAAAATTCTGAGAATTTAGTAGGTTTGTAGCTTTTTATTAGGGCGATTGCTTTTCATTTGATTTTCAAGGATTTATCTTTTATTTCCTTATCACTGTAATCCAATTGTTCATCTATGGAATCAAATTCATCACTCTAAATTGCACAGAATCTAAGAGACTAGCAATTGAAGATGTTCTTCCACATAGTTCTGGAGCGAAACATGCAGCTTCACCCTCGGCATTTTGGCCGCCACGTAAGGGACAATCTTGTTGCAAAGCTTGTGAAAGATGTTGAGGGAATTTGCAGGTTCTTTTCAATAAAATCTTAATCCACTGTATTCTTGAAAGAGGAGAGGATTCCCAAGATTGGCTTCCTCTATTTTGTATTTCCCATGTAATTTCTTTTACATCTTCTAATCTTTGTGAGACCCAAACAAAATTTTTTCTTGCCATTTGCTGCAGTGGTCGGCATGGGTTTGTGGTGGCACAACTATGCAGAGAGGCAGTGCTGGTTAATACGAAGACGGAAACAGGCTTGTGACTTTCTGCAGAAGTATCAGTGTGTCAGTTCCGACCATTTAAAGGAGAGATCTTAGAAGCTGTTGTTTCCATGGTTAACAAGGTGTATATTCTTAGCCTAATAAAAAAAAGCTAATTTTCTAAAATGACTTAATGTTGTCAGCTTTATTAATATGCAATGCAATGCTTTGTTTTATTATTTGTATTAAGTTTGTATTTATATGGTGAATGCTTGCAGATGGGATTTTTTGCTGAAGCTGGGCCTGTTCAAATTTTTGTCTCAAACCATGTGAGTTCATAAGTGCTTCTTCTGTTCTTCCAGCCATGGGAGAGAAGTACACTCACTTTATTTTGCTGCAATAGCTAATACTTACCTTCAAAGTTACAAATTTTTCTCAAAACAAAATAGTTTCCGTTCTTTTACCATTTGATGGTTGCCTGACACTTGGCCCCAATTCTGAACTCTTGCTACTGGGTTTTATGATTCACCATTTTCATATGAAAAAATCACATGATGTGGGGGGTGGGGGGTGGGTGGGGTTTATTATTGCATGGGAATGAGGCTCTTTCAAATTTATGTAATATGAATATGACTCTGGATTTTCATTGTTTGTCACAAATCATTACTTCTTAGTTTTTAGATTATCGGGAAAAAAATAGGCTTGTGTCCCATAAATATCATTTGGTGTGTTGGGTCTATGTTATTCATTAATTCTGAACTGTCTACAACTTTCAAGCTTTGTGACTTTTGTCCCCTTTTTAGCATAGCTCTAAAAGGCTCAAGATTGAACCACTCAGTAGTTATAGCGTCTCGCTTGCAAAGACATGCACCTTAGTAAAAAGGCTCTTCACTCTAGTGCGCACCTTGTCTTGTGCCTTGAATCTAAAGCCATAAGAAACTTTTTTTACCTAGGTGCACTTGCGTTTTAAAACTAAGGTTTTTAGTCGATTGGATTTTGCAACAACTAGATTTATTCTTTCCCTTTGAGTACTTTTGGAGTGATCTGCCTGCCCCATCTGTGTCTAGTTGATACCAGATGATATGGAGTTCCAGTCTGGAGATATGCCGAATTATACAACTTCAGATGGTTCGGTATGTTTCAATTTTAGCTTGAAAAGTAGTATGTTTTAATCTAATATCCATAATACCAAAGCTTGAAATTGGTACGTTGGACTCCTCACAGGTTAAGATCCAGAAGGACTGTGAAGTGCGGTTAAAGATAATTGGAACTCGTGTAGATGCTACAGAAATTGTATGTTCTTTCCTTTGTATTTATTTGGATGTTCAAAGTGTACTAATTTTTAGTCTAGAAACAAATATTGAGTTAAAAAAGCATATATTTGCATCAATTTGCACATATTTCTTCTCCCTAGGGTTTGGCTCCAAAAGGATAAACATAGCATTGATTGGGCACTGCAATTTATTGAGTTAACCTTTGCTCAATGCAGTCATTTGAATATCTAGTTGGTACAAACATGTTATTGGTGGAATCAAATTTTGTATTCAATTCTGATATTACGTCAATTTAATAAAGAATAAAAAAGAAGTCTTGAAATTTTGTCAATTTGTTGTTGGTACATTGAAGATCACTGTTTAGTTAATTGTTGAAAACTTTAAATGGTTGTTTCTATCAAATATGGGAAACTTCATCAATATTCTAAAAGATTATCTGTCTTACGTTCCTAATTCAATTTTTGGTCCTTTTTTTCTATTGCAGTTCTGTATTGGTACCATAAAAGACGATTTCTTGGGTGTCATCAACGATTAAGAAACGTCTTGACGAAGCTGCCCTGCTAATTTTGATGGCTTGGTAGTCTTTCATCTTCAATCTTCCATACCTATTGTAAAGTTATATATATATATATATATATATATATATATATATATTATATAAAGTGGCAAAATATGTAAGCAGCTCTCTTCTGTTGCTGAAACGGTTTTGGCATGTGGGGCTGTAATTAATTCTCTATGAGACTGTTTGTTGTGTTCAAGGAACAAAATGTTGTTTTTTGGGCTGAAATATCGGGATATCGGCGGGCCCTGACATGATTTTGCTAATCAAAAGTCGGTTGGCTGTACTCGAAATCTCTGAAATATCATAAATTTATATTTGGCCGAATTTCGAGATTCAAGAAGACCTGTGTATGGGGTTGTGATTTTTTCAAAATTCGCAAAAATCTGATATATCGGCGATATACTGTGATCTGACCGTCCAAATTTCATATTGATTTTATCAAACGATCAAGGTTTCGTTTGCCTTTTTAAATGCATCCAACGGCTATATTTTTTATCCAACCATTGATTTAAATCTGCCTCGATCTAATGTACTAAAACGATTTCTAAATCTGACATATGACGCATCAAATTCATTAATCTTGTAACAAAATCAAATCTTATAAAAATAAATCACAATTCGCTGACAATCCAATCATTATTTCGACTAAAATTTTTATAAATACCCTTAAAATCATACAATTTCATTGCAAACTCATCTATCCACATCAGTGCTCCATTTGACTCTAAAATTATTTTTTCTTTATTTTTTATCCTAATATCTTGAAAATCTTGGTTTTTAAGGGTTCAATTATAACAAATGCAAGGTTAATTAAGGTATGTTTCTTTGTGAATTTATTTTGTATTTATGCATATTTTATTTCTTTTAATGGGCATAGTTTTATTTGGTATTTAAGTAGTTTATAATAAATATTTTATACTATAGTTTATTTTATTTAATTTGATAATAATAAATTAAGTTAGATATAATGTTTGAAACTTAAATATTACACATCCTACTATTAAAAAATTATAATTATTTAATGTTAGAAATTTAGATCTTCTTAAATATCTTATAATAATACTATTTTAGTTCATAATATTACTAACTAATATAATTTTTAGTTAATTAATTATATTAGTTATTTAGTTAATAGTACATTAAATTTGAAACATTTTTATATTATAATCTTATTTTAGTAATTTGAAACATATTACTTACATTAAATTTTAGTTATATAATGTTTGAAACTTAGTTATAACTATTTAATGTTAGAAATTTAGATTTTCTTAGATATCTTAATAATATTATTTTAGTTCATAATATTACTAACTATTATAATTTTTAGTTAATTAATTATATTAGTTATTTAGTTAATAGTATTAATAAATTTTGGAAATATTTTTTATATTATAATCTTATTTCAAAGACTTGAAATATATTATTTACATTAAATTTTATTATATAATGTTTGAAACTTAGTTATAACTATTTAATGTTAGAAATTTAGATTTCCATAGATATCTTAATAATATTATTTTAGTTCATAATATTACTAACTATTATAATTTTTAGTTAATTAATTATATTAGTTTTTTAGTTAATAGTACATTAAATTTGAAACATTTTTTATATTATAATCTTATTTTAGTAATTTGAAACATATTACTTACATTAAATTTTAGTTATATAATGTTTGAAACTTAGATATTACACGTCATACTACTAAACAATTATAATTATTTAATGTTAGAAATTTGGATCTTATTAGATATCTTAATCATATTATTTTAGTTCATAATATTACTAACTAATATAATTTTTAGTTCATTTATTATATTAGTTATTTAGTTAATAGTACATTAAATTTGAAACATATTTATACTATAATCTTATTTTAGTTATATAATGTTTGAAACATTTTTATACTATAATCTTAGTTTAGTCATTTGAAATATATTACTTACATTAAATTTTAGTTATATAATGTTTGAAACTTGAATCTTAGACATATTACTAAACAACTATAATTATTTCATGTTAAAAATTTAGAGATATATTTAAATATCATAATAATATTAAATAACATAGATATCATAATATTAAATTATTATATTGACATAATGTTAATCTAAAGTTTAAATTAAGTTAGATATCATGTTAGAAACTTAGATCTTACTTTGATGTTAACTTACATTTATATAATGTTATTATAATGATATGATATTATATTATCACATTGATTCGAATTTAATTTTCAATAAAATCACATATGTTTATAGGATGATTAGTGAAAGTGGAGGCCGAGATCCTGCATGGAGGTATTGCACATATTTGGAGGGAAATAAAAATTAAACAATTTGCAATTATTGTGGTTTAATGATAAAAGGTGGTGGAATTACTCGCTTAAAATTTCACATGTTACATATGGATCCCCATTAAAATACTAAGAAGTGTTCAAATACATCAAGAAACAAGAATTCAAGAACTTTAACATAAAAGTAAAACAAAGCAAAAAAGCCACAGATATGGAAAAAATTTCGAGCTGAATTACAAGACACAATGGGAGGAAGAGGATCACACTAAATATTGGATGCATGGCGAGATGGAGGCGATTTATGATGCGATATATGTATCCAATTTATTACAGACCCCGGCACGAATGATATGAATATCGAGAAGCAGTATATGCATCAAAAGCTAGAGAATGGAACTGAGTACAGGCTAAAGGATTTATGAGAGGCAAAAGAAAAATTGTAAAACCCGGGAAAAAAATTTAATTTTTCGAAATGAAAATAAAGAAATTACAAAAATGGTTCATAAGAAGCTCAAATTTTTCAAGATCTCGATGACAAACGGATTTCACCGTTGATTCGCCTCGCGAAATCTAGCTATCGGTAAAATTTTCTTCTCAAATTCCGAGACAATCGGATTTTTCATCATTTTCGTGTTAATCTGCATCGCGACTTTGGGGAGACGATTTTATAAGAATATCTAAGTTAGAAATAATTCCGTTGTCTATTTAAAAATTTAAATCAACTCAACCGGTATTGAAAATAAATTGCTTTTATGCTAAACAAATCTCGGGACGTGCCGTGACATACGTGGCAACGACATGGGCCACATGTCCAACTTAAGGAATTAGAACAAAAGAGGGCAAATGGGACGAGGAAAGATTCATCTTCCACCATCAGACACGGGAGAGCGAGAGAGAGAAAGAGTATAGCAGTATAGAGCTCTCCAACTTCTCTCTACGATCTACTGAGCTTGGTTGCTTCGCTTTTTCGTCGCTATTAATCCAAAGTCCATCTACGCTTAGCCTAGCCTACATGGTGATCAAACAAAAAGGATTTCGCGAAAGATTCATGCAAAGAGTTCGGGAGATCGTGGGTTTTGGGTCTCCAAGACTTTCGAAAGCTTCGTCTTCACTTAAAGTGGTAGAGATTCTTCTTACTTTGGTTTATTTTCCATTCTATAGGCTGTTTGGTTGAGTTTTAATGCCCTAAGGGTCAAGCTACTCTTTTTATTTCTAAGGGGCTGTTTGGAAAATAAATTGGTTAGCTAATAATACTCCTCGTTTTCACTCTATACGATGTCTAGTTTTTAGCTGATTTTCTATAGAAAATGGAGAATTTAGACTAGTATCCTTCAAGGAAATTGTAGCCATATCCTAACTCGACGGAAAATAATCACCCAAATCACTCTATAACCCAAGTTATGGTCCGTTTTCCGGGATTGCCACAGGCTGCCCTGTTTTGGCCAAACCTATTGTCCATATTTTTGGGACTAATTTTTGGTTGGGAAAAAGTGATAATTTGGACTAGTATCCTTAAAGGAAATTGTAGCTCTATCTGAGAACTTAATGTTAGCTTTTGAATCACCCAAATCGGACCTCTATATCTCAAGTTATGATCCATTTTTTGAGACTGCTACAACTTAGGCTGTTTAATGGTTTGTGTCTAGATTTTGGGACTGTTAGGGGGTTAGTTTTATGAATCGAGTTCAGAACTATCCTATGGTATGTTATGGCTTGTTGTGTGGAATGTTTTGTAGGCATCTCTATGCCATAATTGGTCTTGAGGATGAAGTTGTCATTGCTCGAGTTTGAATGACATGCTTTGTAGTAATTGATTAGATGGAAATATGTGTGTCCTAATGTATTGACATGTGATGAATGGTGTGTGAAGACATGGCCATTACATGGCATGTTTTAGGCTATTTTGTGGACATGTTATGTCATAATTTAGCCTAGAGGATAAAGTGCATCATTGTTTGACTAAGTAATGATTTGATTGTGATATTGATATATGAGTGTCTGATATATTGACATGAATGAAATTTTGTGGAGATTACATGCATGCTCATAGCACTGTCTATGATACGGGTGATATGCATGAGTAGAATTATCCATATAGCATTCATCATATATGTGACATGGTAGGCATGAAATGGCACATCGCATTGCATATGCACGGACATTGCATGAAATGGGTGTGAGTGCATGGTTATAATCAACACCGTGGTTCGTGCTCATCGGGTGAGCTCTGCGCGGGACAACGCCCAAATGTGTGATGGTACAAATAAATGAACGAAAAATGAAAATATGTGTCTGCATTAGCAAGTTAGGGATAGACACTCTCAGGTGAAAGCCCTGCTAGTTTTGGCTATACATATGTGTCCAACCACAAAGCTCAAATGCGTAAAGGCTCATAAGCCCGTGGTGAGACCTCTGAAATTCGCTACCCACAAAAAGACATATGATTTTGAATACAAATGATCATTGAGATGTAACATCCAAAAAGCTTTTGATTTAAAAAACAAATAAAATTTGTTTCAGAAATGATTATCTACGTAATCCAAGAATGGATGGATTTTATCACTACGGTTTCGCATTGTGTGATAGAGCCACGACTGGGTTTGATGGAGTCGGTGAGGACTCCTGCATATGGGACATGGTGAGTCGATTTCATTCACGGGCATGTAGAATTCCATTCTAAAGTTTGTATAATCTTGATCAAATATGTTTTTTTCGTGACATGACCATTGCATGCAATTTAGCGGGGAGTATTTTAGGAGTTTACTTATTAGTATCAAGCCACTCCCACGCGACCCCTTGTACAGTGAGTGTGTAGGAGACGATGTCATTTGAGGTCGCTATTGTAAGAAGCCTAGCCGCTTTTGCTTCATTGTATAAATATATTAAAACAAACTGCTTTTGACATATGTTTTTGTGTAAAGAGTATCAGAATTAAACTCTTATGACTATGTGATATTATAGTCTTGTGCATTATGTTCGAGTATGGATAAATGGATTCCATAGTCATTTTTATCATAGATGGACCCTGAGAGGTCATGATATGACACCGTCCTGATAGGCCATGCTATGATCCGCTGTAAGCCAGATTTCGATAGAGCTCCCGTACAGCTGAGACTCTCGGGGCTCCGATTTTGTTAAATCGCGGCCCTCGTAAAAGGACACAATAGTGTGGTATTATCTGACATCCATAAGTTTTTCGCAGGTTGACGGTTGGTCAACAGACCCCCGGGTTTTGGGGTGTCACAAAAATAAGTAAATCTTTATACCTAATTCATTTTTTCACATAATTATGTATAAAATAATGTACTTTGATTTTAATTTTTTACATAATTGCAATAGGCGAGTCTTCACAACCAGGTGATCCATCAAGAAGAATGCAGAGATCACAAAGTATTCAGCATACATATCCATCACCGCCAATTGCACCTTCATTGTATAAGTCTTCAGTTGCAAGACAAAAAAGCCTGAAAAATATGTTCAAAGATGGTTCAATCAAGGAAACAATGAGACGATTGATTAGTAAGTTATTCATATATGAAAGTGTTCCACCTCAAAAAGTGGACTCGCACAATTTTAAGAACATGATTTTTGGTGTACAACAAAGTTGTGCTGGTTTAATCGATACATGCTTTAATAATGACATTATTATCTTAAATTATACCATAAATTTGCAAACTACTAATAAACTTTCCTTTAATTATATATGTAGGATGGGCATCAACCACCATCTCCATATGAAATCATGCGTACTTGGAAATGCAAAAGATAAAGATACGGAAGATACAAATGCAGAAATGGAGATATACGGATGCACAATTATGTGCAATGGATGGATCGGGTCAACTAAATTGAGACAATTAATTTATGGTATATCTGGGTGAAAACACAATTTTCCCCTCAAATGTGTCGATGTCAGATAAGATTAAAGACAAATAAATACATATGGTTTGTTGAAGGACATTATCAAGGAAGTTGAGAAGCAAATGTGGTGCAAATTGTAATGTATAATGGATCAACATTCGGAAAGCAAGAAAGTTGTTTATGAAGAAATACAACTGTATTAGACTCCATGTGCAAAGACACTGCATTGATTTAACGCTTAGACATTGGTAAGCTGGATAAATATGTTCTCGCCTTGACCAGAATGCTCGAAAGATAACCAACTTCATTTACAATCATGGTTGGTTGCTTGCAAAAATGTGAAAGGTCTATGGTGGAGATATCGTGCTTCCTAGAGTAACAAGATTTGCAACAAACTATATTACCCTTGACAGCTTTCTAAAAAAGAGGGTTGATTTGAAGAAAGTCTTTATTAAGAATGAACGCATCTCACAAGCTTCTAGCCTGATAGTGGCTGGGACAATGAGGCTGAAAGGCCCATGTCTGGGTCATGAATATCGAGAATATGAAGCTACAGCCCATCTATGAGACTATACACACGCTTCGCATTATTGGACTAAGTCGTCCCAACTATTCCATTTGTCTACAAGTTAATTCGGTTGATGAAGACAAATTTAGATAGACTAAAAGCTAAAGAGTGGGTGAAACATATCATCACGGATCATTGGGATAGAACCCTTAAGCATCCTCTTCATGCAGCAGGTAACTAATTAATATCCTCTTCACTGATATTCACATTTAATAATATTATGTTTCTATTATTATCACATACTAATTCTCAATAACTATTGCAACATATTATCTATATCCAAAATTTCAATATAGACCTTGAGTTGGTTGTGACCTTGAGTTATTTCAAACTGTTTATGACGTTTTTTCTAAATTAGATCCTAATGTTGAAGGCCTTTGTAATTTTGGAAATAAGGTAAATTAATGAGTTTCTAATTCTAATTAATTGATTCAATTAATTCGATTGATTTTTTATTTTAGATTTTTTAACATTTTGAATTCATAGCTTATACTATTCCGAGATGCAAAAAAGGGATTTGGTGATCGGGCAACAATAACATCAAGATAAAAACGTTCCTAAACAGAATACCCAGAATTTGTATAGTATAAGTTAGTAAAAAATAATAAATGAGCAGCACTCAGATATGATAATTGGTGAAATAATAATGACAGGAATTTGTATAGGTATAAGTTGGGAAAATAATAATGATAATTCAATTAGCTAATTAATTAATTAATTTAATGGAAGAGGGGTAAAAGGTAATTTTCGTAATAAATACCCTATATATAAATTGGAATAAGAAAAGAAAATCCTTTCTATTGGTAATTTTCCTACCAATCTTTGAATTTCTTTCTCGACGGTAGACCGTATGACGCACGACTTTCTGATTCAGTACTTCAAGAATAAATTTCTGGTGCAGCATCTTCCTTATTTTATTTTTCTAGATTTCTTTGATATTATAGATTCTTTAATTTTTCTTTCAGCTTATATCAACCTGAATAAGTCGATTTTAGATTACATTTTCGTTTTAGAAATAAACAAAATGTAAAGGGATCGTGGTGTCATACTGAATACTTTGAGTATGAGAATGAAAAGTATTTAAGGATAATTTTGAAAAAAATAATAATAAAACAAATAAGATAAATTTGAAAAGACTGAATTTTGTATAAATATATGTATTTGATAAGCATTTAAAAATATATGTATTTTGACAAGTAAAATATTTTTTATTAAGGATTGAGAATTTATATGAAATAAGTGATTGTAATAATTATTTCTGCAATTATGTTAAATAAGATTCAAGTATAATACTTGCTGACAAGTACGAGCAATTGTTATAAAAAGTGTTAAGATGAGTTATCAGGTAAAGAATATAGTTTGTAAATACATTATTATTTCTTTAGTAAAAAAATTTAGTTCTATTAAGAGCATAAAAATAAATAAATTATTAAAATAAGATCTAAAAGGAATATGAGTTTTATAAAATTTGAAAACTACTCAATTCAAATAGTTATCATTTGAACAGTTTGTCAATATGTTTGAGGAAAAACACTGATAATAAACTTTATAAATCACTAATTTTATAAAATATTTAAAACCTACTAACTTTTTATTATTATGGATTAAAATTAAAAATAATATCATTGTTAAGAATATCAAATAAGGAAAGTTTTAAGAATAAATAAGTAATGATGATAGTTTCTTCCTTATTATTTTAAGATAAATATTTCATTGAGGTGAAATTCTTCAAATTAGCTCTTTCAAAGCTTTTGAGTAATCCTTTGGGGTAAGGGATATTAATGCAAATCTTTAAAAAGAAAATTATTTGTTTTTACTTCATTTGAGGATGAAAATTGTTTTAATCGAATTATATAATCTGGTTTATGAAAAGTTTTACTTTTTATTATTTGATTATCCAAGTAGATAAAAAGTAGCTTTGTATGATTGCATTCTCCGAGATTTGTTTTGTTTAACAAAGAAATGTGGAGATACGATGTTTTGTAATTCAACTCAACGAACATTTTGACTTTAGTTAGCCTTTCGGCCACATGTCAACTTAATAGTCGACTTTATATCTTCGTTAACGACTGATTTCCAACCCCACTTGCGCTGCTTAGAGGTTACTAGTACTAAGAGTTGGTTCCGCTTACCTTAGTGTTAATAATCAAAAGAACCATCATTTGTGTCCTACATGATCAAATGATTTGATATTTGAAGACTGAAGAAAAATATATTTGAAATGTATTTGATTTCGACTTGATATGAAAGTATTTGAATCTAAATTTGATATGAAATTGTTTGATCACATTCGATACTTAAATCGTTTTGGATCACATCTTTGATATGAAACTGAATTTAAATGATGAGAATGTTTTACAAATTTTGTTAATGTTCTAACTTATTTTTTAATCTAAAGTTTGATGAAAAACATCTCCATTTGTTATATATGATTGAAAACTTTTTGATCCCACAGAAACGTATTAAGATTTCATTGAGCTTTAAGCCTACTCCCATTTGCTTATATTATTTCGTGTACTTTAGTTTCCGCGAGGGAGTTATGGCTAGGTCAGATTCGCTTAATACAGACTGAATAGAACTTTATGTTGATCATGTTGAACTAATAAGTTCATGTTTATGTGGAATATTGGGTTTTGAAAGTTAATTGAGAAAGTCGACGGATGATAACGTTCGTTTTATATTAGTACAAAGTTGGTTGAGAGATCCCAAATATTGTTATATTTTGAACGACTTTATATGACATACATAATTGAGATTTGGATATTTAGAAGTAATTTTTTGTCATTAGCAAATTTTGAATTTAATTGTAAATTTAGAAAGTTGCATTTACTTTGAACATGTGTTAGTAATTGGATAATCGGAGTTAAGGAAGGTTGGTAATCGTTTCGCGCGAAGCCGAATTTGAAGGCTTGAGGGTGTGGTCAATGATCATACTTCTCGATGGGTTTGAGTGTGGCACTTAGTGAGTGTTATTCTCATTAAGTAAATTTCATAGCTATTTTATTATTTATATATTGAATATAAGTAATTTTGTTATGTAGCTAAATATGTTGGTTTTGTACAAATCATGTTGACAGTAAATTTTGTCTTGAAGGTTATTTCCCAAATCGCATCATCTTTAGCCTGTAAGAGAAATTGGAGCACATTTGGTCTAATTCATACCAAACAAAGAAATCGACTTGCTTACCCTAGCTCCAACAATTGGTTTGTTATTACAACGCAAACTAAATATAAAACGATACGGAGCGAGGCAGATAAAGTTGCGGAAAGTAATTTTCTCGATTTACTTAAAAATTCAATTTGGGTTTGAGTGAAGATGAGAATCAACTATTTCAATGGGTTAGACCTCTCCATTTAGATGATGAAGATGGAAATCTGATCCACGAATCCTTTGCACATGTTCGAGAAGTAGGTGTTAATGTTGAGCGGGTTTTATCTGAAGAAGTTCATAGTGAAAGTTTTAGTCAAGACATGAGGGACTCATTTCAACTCTTTGTTACTTCTCAACCCTCTTTTGATTCAAGTGTTGAACATAGTAGTAGACCAAGTTTTACTGGTACTTATATTGCAGGTTATGATGGCTCAAGAGGAGAGGGGACCAATGATGATAGTGATATTAGAAATGATGGTGGCGATATTGCAAATCCTGACAAATCCCGATATCCGTGGCGTCGCGGTGAAGATGATTTCACACATGCTACACAAGATTAAGATCACGGGTCTAAGAGAGCCAGTCTAGGTATTTGAGCCATTGGAAAGCCATATAGAGGAAATGATGAAGGATGACGCCGCTCTGATGAGGATTCGTTTCGGCCGAGTTTGAGTCCATAGTATTGGAACTCAATTCGATTGATTCATTGCATGAAATGACATGTTTCCTCATTGCTCTGATGAGTTATGGTCAGCCTTCTTCACATCCTTCGGGTTACATTGGTGAAAGGAGAATATGGAATGATTAACTATCCTCATGATCCGCCATGCCATTCCAAATTCCCATATCCATCTGGCAAAATTTCAAACGAGCATGTGGGTGAACCCTGAGTTTCCTATCCATGGAGAGGTTGTGGGTAGGAGTCAACAGATTTATGCATGACATGTTCGAATTTATAATCAATATTATCGGAACACCATATCTTGGTATGAATATTATCTTCATCAAGATGGGATCCCTTCATCAAATAATGTAATGGAGCCACATCAATCTTAATTTTGGTTTTAAATGACTATTGTAATGTAATTTCTCGATAAATTATAATGAATATCATCTTCAACAAGTGTATATTTTCTTATTTATGTCTTTTTTATAGTTTAACAAAGTATTTCTATGAATTTCAAAATATTTTTTGTTAATTTTCTCTTCTGGAATATTTTGTCAAAATATCCGCTCGATATTCTGGAGTATTTCGATATAGCAGTAAATTAATTCTGGAATATTCATAATTCTGGAGTATTTTGTTCCTTGGGTATTCTGTGTTAAGAATCCCATAATCAAACTGGGAAATCGTATTCTTCTTTAATTGAATCTTGGTGTTGAGACGATTTTTCCATGTGGCTATGTAATTCTCTAAGATTTTGTTGTGTTTAAGAATACCATAGAATCAAATTGGGAAATCGTCTTCTTCTATTGC
This sequence comes from Tetrastigma voinierianum, assembly GCA_016808115.1. Lineage (NCBI taxonomy): Eukaryota > Viridiplantae > Streptophyta > Magnoliopsida > Vitales > Vitaceae > Tetrastigma > Tetrastigma voinierianum. Next base: position 329,650 of record JAEQBH010001024.1, read on the forward strand.
TGAATCCTGGTGGTGAAACGGTTTTGGCATTTGGCGTTGTAATTCTTACTCTTGTCTTAAGAATCCCATAATCGAACTGGGAAATCTTTTTTTTTTCTTTTGAAAGGAAAAAGAACATTATTAAAAACCATACATGATGAAACAATATTCAAGTTAATAGCATAATAAATCAACAATATCCAGGATATCTAGGTTAATAGCATAATATATCGACGTAAAGCCAAATTTGATAATATAGTGACTAGGGTAAACAATGGACTAAAACAATCAAAACAAAAAACAAAGAGATGAATTTTATCAGGCAAGAGAAAACTTATATGAAGATGAGAGATAAATAGTAAAAGTTAGAACAGTCTCTTCAGTTACTTGTTATATGTAGCAATCCAGTGACTTTTGCACCTCACTAACAACATATCCCTTTTTCCCTAACACCTTCCTGGCTTGACGGTACTGAGATAAGTCAGTATTAGAGACACTCATTGTATAGATTGGAACACACCAAAGGTATTGAAAAAACTTCAAACTTTTATCTCGTAAAAACTCTCTCTTATCTTACATACAAGATTATCTAAGGAAATCTTAGAACTTCATTACAACAATTAGATACAAAGAGGGATATGATTTTTCGATGATCTATAATGGAGAATCTCTTCTCCTTATATAGAGATTTTTCTTCTTGTGTCATCCTTCTCTTTTAGCTATCTTTTTTCTTGTCGCCTCTTCATTATCTTCTAGGATATGTCTCTTCTTGATCTTATCTTTTCAGAGACGTGTCATCCTTTTCCTTTAGCTATCTTTTGTCTTATCACCTTTATATTTGTGACGCCCCAAATCCCGGGGTGTCTCGTTGATAACCCGTCAACCTGCGAAATATTTGTGGATGTCGGGTAACTCGACACTACTCCATTGAGTCCCCTTTCAGACTCGTGACTTAACGTAACCCAGACCCTCAGGCTGGAGCTCTACTTAAGAAACAACCTGTCCCAACATTGTACACCGACCACACCAAGTCCACATACGAGCAAAATGAGTCAAAATGGCCACTTGGGTCCATACATCAATACTCATAAAAAAAAAAAAATACATCAACTATATAACAATAGTTCAAGAGTTATTACATTACTCTTAACCAAAACATATATCAAAATTTAGAGTTCTAATACATGTTTTTACAAAGGAAATGTCAAAGCCACAATCCCAGCTTTCTTCTAAACGAGCCTCTGAGCGTCAGTTTCGCACACTCCTCACTAAATAATGATCCCTCGACAAGGTGAGCAATGTCCAATAGTGATAATCTCCTACATGGGTTACTCCCCACCTAAGTGCACATGTCATGACAATCAAACACACTCAAGCAAATACATGATCCTACTTGAATGTTTACATGCCCAATCCCATGTCTCGAGTCCTCACCGACTCTCTCACACATGCCTAAGCCAACATGAGAAAATACGCTTTCAAACAGGTTTTTGTTCTTGAAAACTTACTACCGAGTTTCTAAGAATATATCGACAACCTCCGATGTGAATTGGTCTTTCTTCTAAAACAAATGCCATGGTCGTACCTCCAAGATGAATCATTGGACAACTCTCCAAGGCAATTCTTCAAAAAATCTTCCTTGAAATTCATTTCACAACCGTTTTCATTTTTCTTTCATTTTCTTTCATGTCATGCACTCACACCTACTATCTAGGGTGCCCCGGTGCATATGGAATGCATTATGCCATTTCCAAACAATTCATGTTAATATATTTTACATGCATATATTAACAAAATTAACTCACATTATTCATGTTATTCTATTCATAACCAATAACACCAAAATTAGCTCACATGGGCTAATAACAATCCAAGCAATTCATTTTGAATTACCCAACAACACAAAATCACATTGTACATATCACGTGGGAATGTGAGGAACCCTAGGGCCTGCGACCGTTCACTCGCCACACAAGCAGTGGGATTTTCTTCACTCGGTTCAATGATTTTGAAATCGAAAACACGGCCATCCAGGCTTCAACAAATCCCCATCCATTAAAATGGCTCTTAGTCAAAGAATAAACCAAGTAGGAAAAGATCCCTACCTCTTGGAGTTATTCACCCACCAACCTGTCCACGCCAGAAGGTCCTTGCCGCTGCAGAGAACAACTTTGCTTCTACGCCCGAAGAGAACCGACGATCCGAAAGCCACTCATCTCCATCCTCTCACTGATCATGCAACACGTGTCACATGGGTACATGCAGTAGGTGACTTTTGTCACATCACATGTCTCTCACAAGTTGTAATACTGCATCTTTAAGATCATTTCAAAACGTGGAAATTCGACTTCCGCCTCGAATTCGACGAAATTCACATTGTAGCTGATTTCACGACGATTCCAAATTCAAGTCCGTTTCGTCATCCGAGATCTAGAATAATTTCGGATTTTGACTGAAATTACCATTTTACAATTTTTTAGAAAATTAGAATTTTCTCGGGTTTTACATTCTCCTTTCCTTAAAAGGAATTTCGTCCCGAAATTTTGTATAATCACAACGAATCATATGCATATGCAACGTGCACTATGCCATGTATGTAAACTAGTCATTTAAGTATTAAACGACTAAACCACATACCTTCATCCCTAAACAAGAAGGGATAGGTGACTCGCATCATGTCCTCGCGCTCCCACGTTGACTCCTCCACTCCACAAAGGTCGCCATAGCACCCTCATTTTAACCTCGGTACCGCTTTCGCAAACCCGATCCAAACTATCCATAATGCACATCGTCTCCTCCGCGTCCCATCCGTGTCAACCTCAATCTCTCCCCAATCCACTACATGAGCTGGATCTCGAGTGTACCTCCGGAGCATGGAGACGTGAAATACCTCGTGGACACCTGACATGTCGGGCTGCAGCCAACCGGTATGCATGCTGCCTACCCTCTCGAGCATCTCGAAGGGCCTACCGAACCCTGATGTTTTCCTCTCTCGTTTAACCCGACCACTCCTCCCTGGGCATCACCTTCAAGAAGACGTGATCTCCAACCTCGAACTCTAAGGGTCAACGTCGTACATTAGCATAGCTTTTCTGCAGGCTCTGAGCCATGAGAAGACGTTGTCGTATCAAGCTCACCTTCTCTGAGGTGTCTCTAATCGTGACAGACCGATGGAGCTCTCTCCCACCTCGGTCCAACATAATTCGCGACTGCATTCGCCTCCCATACACAAGCAAAGTGCCTTATATGGTGCCATATGTGATACTTTCTCGATAATCGTTGTCAGAGCGACCACTGCAAGTGCTTTTCTCCCGCCACCCTTATGATCCAAAGTACCCGATGCTCACAAAGACGCTCCTCCTCGACACTGTATGGTCCTCTCAATCGACCATCCGTCAGGTGGAAAGTCGCACTCATGGCTCGTGCTCATACTTTTGGAAACCTTCCAAAAGTGCGCCAAACTCGTGGGTCTCTATCCGACACTATGGATATCGGTACTCCACGAGCCTGACCATCTCTAATATACAACCGGAATAATCTCTTCAATGTGAAGGTCATCCGCACGGCTAGAAAATGTGCCGACCTTGTGAGCCAGTCCACTATCACCCATACCGCATCATGTCCTTGAGGCGTCCATGGCAAGTGGGTCACAAAATCCATCGTGGATAAAAGCCCCACTTCCACCTCGCCCACCTCCAATGGCCAGGCGTAGCCTACTGGGCTTACGGTGTTCAGCTCGACTTGTCGACATCGTGAGACATCACGAACAGTTCCTTTACGATCTCTTCATCCCGCCCAGTACCGGCAACGAAGATCCTAGTACATCTTCGTACACTGGATGCACAACAAATCGAGCAAAACTGAAACCTCCCCGGTGAATCTCCTCTCTCAAATCGATCAACCGGAACCACTACCCGCCCTTTATACCCGAAGACTACCATCCGCGTGACGGCTCCAACCTCGTCACCGCACCGATCACTCCATTCCCCTCGATAGACACTATCTCCGTTTCCGCCTCTGACTCAATCACTCGCTCAAAAGAGACGATAGCTAACAAACTCCCAACGTGCCCCGAGCCCCGCCCGCCGCACCAGCCCAACCGGTCCCATGCTGGCCCCGAGCATCCGCCCATTCCCGGGAAGGCTATACTAGGGCCAATGCTCCCCGACTCCGACCACTTGGGCTGCATCAGCCACCACATTCGCCCTGCCAAGTGGTAATGCAAAGTGAAGTCATAGTCCCTAAGAACTCCATCCATCCGCGCCGCTCTTCATGTCGAGGTCCCGCCAAGGAAAATATACTTGACTTTTATGGTCTGAGTACACCTCGAACTCGTCGCCATATAAGTAGTGACGCCTAAATCAAGGCCAAGGCATCGCCGCCAACTCCATGTCGTGGTGGGGGTAATTCGCCATGATTCTTTAACCGACGGAACCATAAGCTACTACTCGATCGCATCAAAACACATCCCAATCCGACCTCGAGGCATCATAATACACCGCTGCACTTGTCCCCCGTCTTTCCAGACTATCAAGATAGGAGCAAAGATAAGCCCCCTCCTCTTCAACTCCTGGAATGCCTCCTTGCATCGGTCATCCCAATCAAACTTGACCTCCTTCCGGGTCAATCTCATCATAGGTGTCGCTAATCGGGAGAAATCCTCAATGAATCTCCTGTAGTACCCGACCAATCCCAAGAAACTATGTATCTCGAAGACCGACTTTGGTCTCTCCTAACTCATCACGCCTCACCTTCTAGGCCCACCGACACTCCCGGTCGACACTACGCGGTCCCAAAATCTCACCTCAATAGCTGTAAAAACTTGCACTCATCGAACTCGCGTATAATTGATGGTCTCTCAACAAACTGTGAATACAACTTAAACGACACTCATGCTCCTCCGACCGAATATATCAAGATGTCATCCACGAAGACTACGACAAACTGATCTAGATAGGGTTGGAATACCCTATGCATGAGGTCCATGAATGGTGCTGGCGCATTTGTCAATCCAAATGGCATCACTGTAAACTCAAAGTGCCCATAATGCGTCCTGAACGTTGACTTAGGGATATCTGTCTTCCTAACCCTCAACTGATGGTAACCAATGCGAAGGTCTATCTTGGAGTAGACTCGCGCTCCTCTTAACTAATCAAACAAGTCATCAATCCTTAGAAATGGGCACCGATTCTTGATTGTAACCTTATTCAACTGTCGGTAGTCAATGTACAGTCGAAGGGTCTTGCAACACCCCAAAATATACCCTAGCAGTTTTCGAACATGTTTAGGGTTTAATAAAAGTAAAAGTATATTTATCCGAAATAAATTAAAGATAAAAATAAAATAAGAAAGAACTTGGAATTAATACAACGCTTAAGGGTAAATTAATAAATTGACAATTCACACCTATGGTCATAATATAATAAGCTCATATGTCAGCAGATTTCATAAATCAATCGAGAATAAAATGAAAATGATAATCTTCAAGAGTAATAAAAGAAAGATATTAGAATAAAATAAGGAAGAAAATCAAGAGATACGGGCTTCAAGGAAAGAGGGAGGAAGTTTCCTCCTTGGAAAGTGAAATAAAAAGGGGATAAGACCAAAAATAAATATCTCATTTTGGTCTTGGGAGAAAGAGAGAGTAAAAACGGATAAGAGAGGAGAAAAGAAAAGAAGAAAGAAGGAAAAGAAAAGAGAAGATCACAGGTATGGATACATGTCTTGGGTTGCATGGAACTATGAATAATTGTAAGGAACTATGAAATTTGAGTAAGGAACCATGAATATGTGTATGAAAAATATGGCTTATGAATTTGTGGCATGGTTTTCAGATGTGGAACTTCTGTTAAGCTTCTATGAGTATCATGTTTGTACAATAGTGGGCTCAGATAGTTCGGGTATAAAAGCATAGATACATTATTCGAACCTCTATCTCTGTATACTGGGTTTGGAAACCCCAACCTCATTTCCTTGTTGTCGAGTCGAGAAGAGGCTCTAAGGTCCCATGTGATGTGTTCTTGGGGAAGGTCTAGTTGTAAACAACCAAGAAAATTCCCTATTTTGATCACTATGGTAATTCGACCTAGAACAGGTTTTTGGGTCAAAACAAAGGGAATTTAGTAAAACCTGGTAAATTGTAGCCACATCGTTGAACTCGACGCAGCTCAATTCTCACCTGTCCCCCCAGAGACCAAGCATGGTCTTTACTCCATCAGCCTAATGAGCCAGAGGTCGCCCATAGAGATCATCCAGCCAGAGGCCACAGACCATCCAATGGAGGCCCAGACCTCATCCCTGTAGAGGTCAGCAGATCTCATCCTATAGAGGTCAGCAGACCTCATCTTGTAGCGGCTGCCTGTGTTAGCTCTTCTCTGGTTGATTACGTATGACCCGAACAGTAACTCCCTTCGCCCAAACCCGATTCTGGGTGTTCCCAGACTCTATGCAAAGCCCATCAGTCAAGAATCCATTGATATGCCCAAGAGGATATTAGGTGTCAGACCAAGGTGTTAGACTTGAGCTCATCGCAGGTCAGTCAGCTCGTCCAAGCCAGGATTTGACTACGCATGACCTCCAACTTCGTAAGGTCATAACTCCTTCGTCCGAACTCCGATTCAGGTGTTCTTAGACTCTATGGAAAGCCCATTGAGTCAAGAATCCATTGATATGACTGAGGAGGATATTAAGTGTCAGACCGAGGTGTTAGACTGAGATCACCGAGGTCGGGTCAGCTCGTCTAGTTCAGGATTTGACTACGTATGACCTCCACTTCAAGGTCATAACCTTCGCCCGAATCTCCGACATTCTGGTGTTCTTAGACTCTATGGAGTCCCATTGAGTCAAGAATCCACTGATAAGGTGGCTGGAGGAGACATAGGTGTCAGGGACTTGAGGTGTTAGACCAAGCTCACCAAGGTCAGTCAGCTCCATTCAGTTCGTGATTTGACTACGATGACTCTCCAACTTCTGGCTATAACCCCTTCAAGCCAACTCCGATTCAAAGTTTCTTTGACTTACAAAGACCATTGAGTCAAGAATCCATTGATATGCCTGGAGGAGTGACATATTAGGTGTCAGACCGAGGTGTCAGACTGAGCTCACTGAGGTCAGGTCAGCTCGTCTAGTTCAGGATTTGATCACGATGACTCCAACTCGTTGTCATAACTCCTTCTCGTCCGAACTCACGATTCGGTGTTCTTGGACTCTATGGAAAGCCCATTGAGTCAAGAATACAGACATACATAGTATGATAAAAGTGGAACTCATATTAGGTCCATAAATAAGGAAAAACAGTAAGCATATATGATAATCATAGTATATCATGCATAACATAAGATAGATACAAGTATAAGATAGATAAGTGCTAAGTACGGTATGTTACCGTATAGGTATAAGTTCTGTAATCCTACTGAGATAGACACTCGATAAAGTACAAGTAAACGACAAGTATAGAAATGTATTGGTATATGTCATAAGATATGATAACCCAATAAAGTATGGAAGATATAAGTTAACAAGATATAAGATGTTACCAGAATGAGTACATGTACACAAATGATAAGCATATATGAATATAAGAATGAGTAAATGCATGCATGATAAAAATATGTGAATATATGTATTATAGAGAATAGAGAACTGTAATATGAAGTTATATATGAGAAACGACACAGATGAAGTAATGATAGTATATATTGTATAAGCAATCATGATAACAATAGTCTTTTCCTTCCTTTTTCCCCTTTTCCTTTTTCTTTTCTTTTTCCTTTTTAATCATTATCAACATTAATAACAATAATAATCAACACCATTTATGAGATATGTACATAAAATGTAAAATGGATTGTCTGTGGTTCGACCAAGTAGAGGGATAGATTGGCATGCCGTGAGGGAATAAGTCTCGCATATAAGTTGCGTTATGTTCTCGCTTCGATATCGAGGCCCCGCTTTCGTCAATGACATAGATCCCGCTTTGATCACTGCACCCCGGAAGGGTCATCACAAATAGCTTCGGCCTTTGCAGATGATCATTGCTCGCATACGATAACAAATAGCCGCCTCGAGAAAACATCGTTGCATGAGTACACTTTCGCCCTTATAAGTTTCCTATATCCACTTCTTTGGTATTTACATGCATGAAACATAAAATAAATGATTTGAATATGACGTGGAAAGATATGATATGATATGAGAAGCATAGCACTGTTATGTGATGATAAGTTCTGTAACAAGAGATTATACAATCCGACATGATATATGAAAATGTATAAGAGTGTAAAATGATCTGAAAAGTTAATATGAAAGAGAAAGTAATATGAAAAGCATAACATGAATACAGTATATGAAATTAAGACGTGATGATAAGTTCTCAGAACATGAGATCATAATGAACTGACGGATATATGAAAATGTATAAGAATGTAAAATGATCCGAAAAGTTAAATATAATATAAAGAATGTGTCAATAATATACTTTGATGATGATCACAGACATGAAAACAAGACATGAAAATAATATGTGTTTATATAAGATATAACCATGAAAGTAATATATGTATAAGAATATGACATGCAAAGAATAGATATGTAATATGAACCATTAGAAAGATAATAGATCAAATGATGTTACTAGAATAAGAAATATGATATGAATATATGATGTATTACGCCTAAATGAATGAGGAACATGCTACGAACACATGATAAATGCATATGCTAAGAACGATAGTAGAGATATAAAGATGACAAAGCATTGTGAATAATACAATAAAAGTATAGGATAGGAGTTATGTCAAAGACGAGAACACGTGGACATGCACAGAATGTAAAGATGCTAAATACAAAAGTTATATGAATTTGTATAGATATATGAAATGCATATGCATATTGACGGCCACCATTGGTGGTCGTCTATGCTGTTCCCACTGCTTAAAGCTTAAGACGTGTTCAACTGCAGGCACGTAAGGTAAGACAAGGATGAGGAGATATTCCACATCACAGATGAGCGCCTCAGATAGGTGCTTCACCGTGATCGCTCCGCGACTCACACAGATTAGAAAAAAATGTACATGTATATAAATGGGACTCAGATACGTGGTATAGATTTCGATGGACACCACTCTAGTGGTAGCTTCTTTTGTAAATGAAATGATTTTCATATTACAGAATTGAGCTCAGATAACTATTAGTACAAAGTTCAAAGAGAAAGAACAAAGCCAACGATCCCAATATACAGTCTCGCGCCCTGATTCCCGGCCTCGTATCCGATCTGCCTGACGGACTTAGTATGACAGTCTCTTTGGTTTTTCTTGCAAATGTGAACCCGAGCGCCCCATGGTGAAGTGCTCTAGCCTAACGAACCCCTTGTCTAAGAGTCCCCGGGCCGACTGAAGTTCCCGCAATCAACTCAAGCATCCCATAAGTCATGTAGACGTGGCTAAGTACTGTGGTGTGATCTCGATACTAAGTTCACAACCCTTCCACAGAGGCAATCCTTTGCACTATCTCTAAAAACATCCCTATACTACAGATCACTCGAGTAGATTTAAGTCCTGCCTGTTCTCGCCCTTCAGCTAAGGCTCTCATAAATTAACCCGGCTTAACTGCCCATGACACTGACTCAGACACTGTCTGCAAAATACCACGCTGTCTCCCCAAATACAACACGAGTTCTCACCTCGTGCGTAACCCTCCACGCTTACAATTGATGACGGCACTGTGTCGTTAGCTAATCCATCCCCAGATGATGCCACCTCACATGTCTCACACCCTCGTGTCCACTCCGTGAGTAGAATCCCCGAGATCTCTAACTCTCGCAAGACCCACATATCATCCCTATCCTCAGCCTCTTAACTCCTGTGGAAACTCACATACAAGGGCTCCTTCTAAGGCCTCAACTCTAAGCCCAACTCTATCACAACTGATGCAACGATAAATGAATGCTAAAGCACTGTAATCAAATAATACTCGCTTCATGGGATGAGATAAAGAAGAACGCACTCTATAACCGGGCCGATTCGCGACTCAACCTGAGGGTGTGATGGCGCACACACTCAACCCCGACACCGCCCGCGGGCCTCGCCCTCGCCTCGACCCACATAGTCCCGCCTCTCTAGCCCCGCCTGCTAGAGGTGCCTGGGCAGCCCCCAGACCGAAACTGCCTTTCACTTCATACCGTGGGATGGAGAACAACCAGATCCACTCGTCCCACAAACCGACCGGGACTGCGCCGTCCCAAAACCCCGAGATCCCTGCCTCTGAGGGCAATCCCTCCTCATGTCCGGCCATATACGGTAATACACCATTCACTCACCGACTGCAACCCCCGATTTGTCCTCGCCACCCGATGGCTCATCTTGAACCCACGTGAACTGTAAGCCTCGCTCTTTCTCCCGCACTCAAGAAGAATGACCTCCTTCCTTGGCACACACCCGCATCCGAAAGTGCCCGAGCATCCTTCAGGATCTCTCTCTCTATGGTTAGGGTCGTCCTAACCATGGAGTCCATGTCCTGTAGGTGGAGTCCTACAATCCTGCCCCGAATGGACAACTTTAACTCATTCTCACCGACTGCCATGTCATCATGGCCACGCACATCAAGAAAATGGGCTAGCTCCATGAATCTACCACATACTCCAATACGGCCATAGTCCCCGTTTAGCTCTGAACCCCGAGGCCCTCGCGCGGACAAAGAAGGTTCGAAAAATACTGCCATGAAAAAGGATCATGAACCCGCTCAAGTCATCGCTTCAGATTCTAGAGGTTCTCTCACGGCTCCACCACACTTTGGGCCTCACCCTCTAACTCGGAATGCAAATTAGTCCGATCCCCGTCGATCGCAGGCACTCCATAGCCTCCAATACCTTCTCAACCTCAGACGAACCAATGGTCCGCCAACATCTGATCTTCCCCCGTGAATACATCGCATGATTACCGCGCCCTAAACCCGAAGGTTACCTCACCTCCCCGGGCTATTTGTTGCACTAGCTCAATGGCAACACCGTAATCCCTGGCTGCACCACAAAGGCTCGTCGTCAACATCAGGTGCTTCAAGGCACCTTGTGGACGACCTCTACGTCCTTTTTTGTGACTAGCCATCTACACATGTCAAATAGCAAGTTAAGTTTTAATGAAGTGTCTCTAAGGGTGTAAATACAACCCTAAGACACTATTCACACACCGAAAAAAAAAATTTCACACCACTTCGATGCATTTATAGTAAATGCAAAATAAATATTTCATATATTAAATCATACACAAGAAATTTTTAAAAATTTTTGTACTCTTTTTTTACTGTGAATGTTGTTCATGAACAAGGTCCATGAAATTGATCCAAATAGTGACCAGAAATACGCATCAGTCAAACTGTGTCGAAGTATAGTGCACCCCAAGGAAACCTGCAAGCTCGCACATCGCGCTTGCCGCGCGACGCGCTTATGTCGTGGCGCAGATCGGGCGCCGCCAGATCGTTCTTCTGGCTAGGTTCGCAATACAAGACCGGCCGCGGTCGCAGTCACAAGACTGGCTGTGTCGCAAGACCGGGCCGCGGTCGCAGTGCACCGGGCCGGTCGCAGTCGCCCGGGTCACGACATACAAAGCTCAGACGCAACAAATGCCCTTACCGCACGCCGTCGCTACTGCGGTCGCTCAGATGTCGCCGCTACTTCTCCCGCGTGGTGTCGCAGGCGCTATCAAGGCTTCATCGCAGCCCCGCATGCGGCGTCACAACCGCCAAGCTCGACCTCTCACAACACAATGATTGTATCGCGACACACCACAGTCAGCAAATACAAGGCCGCCAGCCCCGCGAAGGCGGCCCCATCGCGGTCGCGGCCTCCCAACACCGTATCCTCGCCGTGTCGCGGGCCGTGATCGCGGCAATCCGCCGCCTGGCCATGCGCGGTTCGCTACCGCCGTTAGACTGTTTGTCTCTCCCACTATGTAAGTGTGAGTGATGGATCAAAACATCAACACAATTTATAACGCTATTACCCAAGGACTATTATTTAATCCCCGCAATAATGCTATGAAACTTGTTTGTTATATTTCTTTTGTAATTATACTAATTAAAAACGGTTTCATATAGATAAATTCTTCTGGTTTTGATCTATGATTCTCAAGTGTACGTGTCGAACAAGTAATAAACTGATTTAAGTTCGTATATCGATCTCACGTAGATCTCAAGAATTCTCAATCAACTACCCGACTACTCAAGTTCTATACTATTCGACTATGATTTGCAAATGATATATTCCTTATGCAAACTTTAAAATATTAAAAGAATAAAGATATGTAAGCTAAGAACAAAATGAAATAATGCTTAAACTAAATAAAAAATTAAAGAAATAGACCGATCAATGTTAGTTTTTAAAGGAGCATTGAAAATACAACTGCTGAAACATCAATTCGCACAACTTCTGTAGCTTTACTTCATGAACCTCGTATTCCAGAAGAAGGTAATGCCATGTGATCTCTCCTACGACACATTTCATCATCTAATCTTAGGGATTAGATAACTACTTTTAATCGAGTTGCGCCATTGCATTAGTATTTTTCTTTTGATACTTCATACCGGGAACATGGGTACATCGACACCAACTCTCTGAACTTATAGGCACAAAGCATGGGTTTACACTATCTTGGTTTCCTCAATCCTTAAAATTGGAACATTTCATTTCTTTCCTTGATTAGATCCTTGCTAACACGGGATTGAACTTCTTTATTCGAATCGAGGAGTATCTCTGCTCATTTTAATTGATAAGTCATTCAACTCATTCTCGGTTTCAGTGTGAGCAAGTTGTCGATTAGAATTCACAAAGCCCATTAGATCCCAATATTAGGTTCGCATACCCATGAGAGATTGTTCAAAACTCTAAGGGTGCCTTCTACGTAATCCTTTGAGAGGGCCTCTGGAAATCGGTATGAAGCAATCCCATGCAGTATAGGACACTAATATTTGGATCGGGCTCTGGCGCAATAAACAAAACCCGGCAAGCGGTCGGGGCGAAGTTTGGTAGACTACGATTTTGCGAGAAAGATAAATTCCCTATGATAGAGTAAATTCAGCGGTGGGTTTCCTAAATTGCTAAAGTACGCTAACGGTGGCTCACGATCAAAGAACTACGCTAAATCGAAAAGCTGGATGTTTTGAATTCCAAAATTTGTTTGGACTTCTAAGCGAACGAGAATAATTTGAAAGAAATAACATTACGCATTCGGCTTTAACTTCAACAACTAACATCGGATCGGAAATTCAAACAAATAACAATCTACTCTAATCTAATCTAAAAATAAATGAGTAAAACAAAGCGAGAAAATTAAAATACACGAGCCTTCGGCTGCAGGACTTCGTTACGGCGCGAAGTGCTTTCCTTTAGTAGTGGTGCGTATTTATAGGGTTTGGAAGTTGAATATTTCTTGATGCACCTATTTGTGGATTTCAAAATAAGCGGCCCATTGTTTGTTCATGTCAGCGACTCCATTTGTTTATGGCGACCTTGATGATATCGCTGACCTCTCTTTCCGTGGCGACTTCCTTTATTACGCTTATTGAAACATTACGATGTCGCGACTTCAATCATACGTCGCGACTTCGTTTTTCTATTCGTCACGTAGCACCGCTTTTATCACGATGACTTGCCTTTATCACCCATTGGATCTGATGTCGCGACCGCTAAATGATGTCGCGACCATAATACCTTGCAATTGATGTCGCGACCACTGAATGACGTCGCGACTTCACCTTTCTGTATTGTGAGATCTTTTGAGGTCGTGGAAGCTTTTCTTTTGTCGTGACTTGTCTTCAGCATCTCTTGGATATGATGTCGCGACAGCTAAATGATGTCGCGACCTCCATTCTTCTGGTACGATGTCCGCGACCTTCTTTCATTGTAACCGATGTCGCAATTATAATACAGAAGCCGATGTCTTATTCTAACTCGATGTCGCGACATCTTCTGATTTAGTGTTTGATATCTCTAGCTGTTCTAACTGTCGCGACCTCTATGTTCAATTTCTTTGAAAATCTTTTTTCGCAACTTCTATTCAGTGTCACGAATCTCCATGCTCCATCGCTTAAGCTGACCATGCCGCGACTGGCAGGTCGCGGCCACTCACAACCGCTTCTTCATTAATTTCGGTCATTCGGATTTGAGTTTCATATGCACTCGTGTTATTCTTCATAATCGTCAAGGTCGCTACATCAAGTCCTTTCTTTCAAAATTAGTTTTCGCGACTTCTTTTACTTGAGAAGGTCGTTTCTTGTGGCTTTGTAGATGTACCCCTTGTCGCGCGACCTCATGGTGGTATCACGACATCATTTATCTCTTGTGTCGCGACATCGCAATGATGTCGCGACATGAACTTCCTCGTGATTCGACTATCTTTTCTAATCTCGACCAAGTCATATTTTGTCTCAACTCCTTCTTCGTGCCGTCATCACTTGCTCACTCTTCGCTTTCTTCAGCCAAATTTGTCGATGTCGCGGACTTGGAATTGCTGGAAAATCGCACTTCGCTGCCACTTTCCACTTCAGCTAATTTCATTCGCGCAGTTGAGATTCTCTTATGATTTTGCTAAAATTTTATTCTCTGTATTTTCCTCGCAGTCTGAATTTGATTCAATTATCGCTTTGGGCCAACAATTCAACTGTTATTCTCATTATAGAACCTGTAAAATGAATTAAAAATCTAATGAGTTTTCGACTCATCAAATTCCCAAACTTAAAATTTTGCTCTGGTCTCCCAAGCAAAAGAAAAGAAGAAATTGTTTGTCCTCAAACAAATAAGCTTAGAAAATTTTAAAGGACATTTTTCTCGATTTATCCCCACATTCTTTTCATTCCACCCTTCGATATGGAATTAAGAGATATCACTATTATTACCCCAGTTTCATGCAAGAACAAGGCATGGTGTACTTCTATTACAAAATTTCTTGATAAACTAAGCTGCACATTAAACAGTTTATTTAACAAGTCTTGCTCCCCCAGGTGTGTGTGTGCAGTTATCAACTTCTTTTCAACTTCATGTTGAATTTAGCTAATCTTCCTGAGTTTTCTACATCAAGCGATCAAAGTCCCATATGCTTGTTTTTCATATTGATCTCCACTAATGTAGGTAAATTCAACCTTCAAAATCAATGAGGTCTTTCAGGCTTGTAATGTTGGGCTTAGGTAATTGGGTAGATAATGGAAAAATTTAGGTTAAATTACCTGGGGCTCCATCTTTATTCCTTAAGGATCATTTCAAAGGGCCTTCCTAAATCCTCTTCATTTTTCTTCCTTGTTCCTTTCTCGATTCTCCTTAATCTTAGCCCCGATTCCTCTTGAATTCTTTTATGGAATCACTCCATATGTACTTTGGATTCAAAGTGACTTTGTTCTTTAACTCCTTGCTTTTTATTTCCTAAGATCTGAATAGTGCAATGCTTTCGCCTTCTGCGCCTCTCGGCCACTCTTAGAGAACTTCAGCTAGCAACTCCCATACCAATAAGTATTAGGGTGCTAGGTGTTAAAACACCCTACGAGCTTAATTGTTCAAGGGAAATAGCCACAAGACAAAATCCTATTCCTTATTTCACTATGCTTTTACTTCTTCAACCCCTTAACGCACATCAAAATTTGGAAATATTATTCCCCCCCAGGCTTGTTTCTTCTTTATACTAAACTTTTCTGAGCCCAGAAATTGGATAATTTTGGTTCTTTGAAGTTTATTACAGGGAAGGGAACTACAGTCCTGTGCAATTGTAGAAACTCTAGACTATTAGTAATCAGATACCAGAAATATGCCTTAAGCATATTTTGAGGGTAGGCTTAAAAAGGCTCAGGCGCAGGATGGCCTCCTCGTTTCTTGTTAGTTGTTTCACCTAGGTTTCGCTCAATCGATAATCAAACAAGTTCTAAGGCTGTGGACTCACAAATCCACACAAAATTCCCCGGAAGATGTTCCCAATTCTGTCAAAGTTTATAAGTTTTGTTGGCCAGTGTGTACTTATTTCTTGAACTTGTACTTATTCACTTTGTCCTACTTACATTATTTAACCATTATTTTGTTCCATCGATAATAACTTCCAATTTTCAATTTTGCAACTATAAAGCGGGTTGACGATAAATATATAATTCCAGTCTATTTAATTCTTACCACAGTTTTGCAATTATTTGTGTTGAGTTTATCTCCTATTCAAACTACTTCAACTAGTTCGATTATGATATTTCGGCATTTTTCATTCTTGAACTAAGTCTAATATTATTTCCTAAGTCTAAACAAAAAAATTAACAATAAAGAATTTAGGCGCAAACAATGAACATTTCACTTTTTCACAAACTTTCTTGTTTTATTCATAATGTGATGCAACGGTTAGGAAACAGCCTTGATCGGAAGAGGAAGAAGGATAAATCAATGGGAAGGTCTATTTTTCTTTTTGAGGAGGAGCAAAGATGTTGGGAGGATCAGATCAAGGGTAGCCAAATTAGGATTGAATTTGGGAAATTTCATTCCGGTTCTCTTCTTCTTGTCATTCTCCTTCGATATATTCTTGAGGATCCAATTATTTGTGAGATAATCTTTTATTCGGATCATCTTGTCTTCATTACGGTGTATTCGTTGTCTGCGTTCCATTTCGATCCATGACTTCTAAATTTGAAGGATAATTGTTGATCAAATCCAAATTTTCAAAACCCCAGTTTTTTCTTGTCTTTATCGTAAGCTCTTGATCTACATCCTTCATCCTTTTCTCGAAATCCTTGAACATTGACATGTATAGGAACTTGAATCCTTGATGCTCCTTAGTCTTGGCTTCATGATCTGAATCCCTTTCCTTTATGAGTTTAGGAGTTGAGAATCACGATCATGCGGTTGTTGTAGAATGATTCCTTGGCTTAGCTTTAACTTAACCGAGTAGATCTTGATCTCTTTCCTCCATTTTCCTTCTTAAATTTTCCTCTTGATGCTCCATGATCTTTTCATACACTCTTCCCTTCGCCATCTCTTCTTCCCATTGTTGATCTCTTCCTTTCATCTAAACTGTGTACTTCTTTCTTACATTCATCTCTTCTTCGATGTTGATCCCTTATCTTCAATTCTTTCTAAACCTCTTCTGAACTTTTTCTTTGGAGGTTCCATTTCTCGCCTTCTCTTTCTTCCATGTGCTCTTAGGATGGAACTGAGCATTTCCATTGTTGATTATTGCCCTGGGCTCCACCAGAGCTTTCACGGGTTCTACTCCCGAATCTTGTTCCTTATAGAGGGGCGGCCGGTGGGTTGAAATCTATTAGGCTTCTATCTTCTTGCTCTCTATCCCTGCAAACATAAGTATTTCCTTCTTGATGTGCTTCTAGATTTTCTTCTTCTTGCTCTGCCACCAGGAAGGTGTCTTCTTCCTATATTACATTTTCATTTCATATGAATCACCTGTTTCTACTATAGCCCCACTTTTTTTCTTTTGATTCTTTGGCCCCTTGCACTTATTCTGATCGGGAGTGGTGAGTGAAATCTTTGGGCACTCTTCTTCTTCTTCCAAAGTTCCCTTCATAGCCTAATACATAGCCTTGATGGTTCTTTGGGTGAGGATCGCTCCCACAACTTTATTACTACCATGATACCTGTTGCCGAATTTTCAGCCAGCCCCATTTCAACATCAATCTTGTACCCCTTAGACATAGCATAGAGAAGGATTGCTTCTTGTTCTCTTCTTGTGCGGGACGTGCTTGGTAGAATCTGTAGATGTAGATGCTCTGCTGATCCTCTGTCAAATCTCCCTTCAGATCTATCTCCTTTCTTTCTTTACCTCTCTACCAGTGCCATTAATTTTCATAATCTTCTCACGATTGGGTTGTTCGCCGGCTTCTTGAATTTGCAGTCCATTCTTACGCGCCCATTTCCCGCACATCTCATTAATAGTCGCCGCTCCATAGGGCACCCCAGAACTCCTACGACATAAGCGAGTTCTCCTTCCTTCCAACCAGATTGGAGTAAAATTCTCGGACGACTGCTGCATAACCAGACTTTTGATGTTTGCAGAATTCTCCCCACCCTCTTTGCTCTATCAATTCCTTGAAAGAGTGGAATAGGTTGTTTGAAGCCTCTTTTCCCTACAAATCCCTTTCCCGACCTTAGTGCTTTCAGTAGGAGAAAGCTTCTTACGAAGACGAACTCGTCTTCCCTCTTCTTCTTCTTTGTCTTTCTTTTATACCTCTGTTGGCACATGCTTGGTTGAACTTAAAGTTTGTTCAGAGCCGGCTTTTGTTCTCCCACGCACCAGAGTTCGGATGAACTTCCCCTTCGGTTTAGTATACTCCTCCATGATTTCGCTCGATTTGGGATGAGGTTGAAGGTCGACCATTAGAGAAATCGAAGGTTTTAGGAAAAGTTTGGATTTAGGGTTTGCAAAGAATTGAGCAGGAGAATATCTGAGATGAAGGTTGTATTTGCTTCAAGGAAGGAGATGGTAGTGGAGGGAGTTTCACCAGCGGTTGCGATTCGAATTATTATGTTGGGCTCTTTATTGCTTTGTTTATTTGTGTTTGTCGCGCGACTTTAATTTCGGTACAACGATTGTGCTACGTCATTAAATTTAGGGCAAAATTAAAAGCGCCCGGTAGTGTACTTGTCTCTTATGTCCGCGACTTATTCTTGTTTGTATGACATAAATGCGTGAGGAGAATGATTATCATCGTTTCTGACATCCCGGGTATTTGATGACATAGTTGAGTTATCGCGACCCTCGCACTCTTTTGAAGAATGGTTCTTGTCGCGACCTCGAGTTCTGTCGCAACCTCGATTTGTCATCGCGACCTCAATTTTTGTCGCGACATAACTGATCGCTACACCATTGCCTTGTTCTTCCTTGATGTGACTAAGTTGCGACCTCGACCTGGCCGACATAAATGTCCACAGTCCACGACTTAGATGCACGCACCCTGCCACTAAATTTGATGATCAGAACTGACTTTTCACTCCTTATTAATTTGCACATTCTTAGCATCCATTTAATCATTCGCTCAAAAATTCAAAATTGTATTCTATTCAATTTCCCAAAATTTATGTAGGGAGAAAGTACTCCCTTTTTCGAGTTGCTCACGTCTGTGAAGTCTTTTGGAGTAATACGAGTTTGTTCCTTCTCTCTTGAGCCATTTGATTCTTCATCTGCATATTGTAACAATTCCAAAAAGGATTAAATTAATCTAGTACTAACCTAGCAATTTCTAACAAATCATGACTAGAACTAAAAAAATTTTCAAAAACGCGTAATACTAAAAAACATTTCGAAGTCTATATAAAGAAACAAAAAAATCTATATGGGTTGCCTCCCATAAGGCCCATCAGATTTGGAGTCTTTTATTTGGACTAGCTGTTTTAAGCTTTCTCTCAATTCACAGCTGGAGTTCTTCCTTTTTCTTTCTCCTCTTTGAGATAGTGTTTGATCTTTGCCCGTGCTTTGAATTGCTTCCCCACGACATGATCTGATTATTCTTTGCTCCAAAGATAGTATTTGACACACTGTATATGGTCCCTCCATTTGATTTCAGCTTCCTGGAAATAATCTTATGGGAGTTAAATAGCAAGACCTTATCCCACCTTTCTGACTCACTCCTCGATCTTGCCCCAGTCATGCCATTTCTTTGTCTTGTCCTTGTATATTCTACTTTTAATTGTAACAAACTGATTTCTAGTTCATTTCAGTTGGAGAAATCTCTCTTCCTTTACAATTTGTGAGAAATTCATTGTTTGATGACACATTTGTATTTGATTCAAGAGAGTGACATGGTTTTCCAAAGACAAGTCTGTATGGGGACATTCAATGGAGTTTCTATGATCCTGTATACCTATAATGCATCATCAAGCTTAAAGACCAATCTTTCTACCCGAACTCACAGTCTTTCCCGAATTTCTTTATTTCTCGTTAAGAAAGATGCATTACCTGCCCCTTTTGGATGATCATCTTAGCTTTCTATATAATGTCGGTGTTTTTTTTTTTTTTTTTTTACCTTACCCGTTTTTGATACCTGTAAAACTCATGTTGTCATTTATATTATAAATAAACTATCATCATATAATTCCTGATGGACATTAAATATAAAATATTCTTTGTAAACCAACACCAGTATTGGCATCATTCTTGGATATTCTTACTTCTGTTGATATAATCTGTTGGGTAATATTGATGAGACCCAGACCAGTAAATCCATTCCCCATACATCGAACAATTGCCACCACCGGAGGATATACCTTCTGGGAATCTCGTGCATACTGATATTTTCTCTCTTTGGCATAATCTGACTTTGCATTGACGATTCTTAAAATTATGACGGTAAAATCGTGCGGAAAATTTGTGATTCATTTTATCTATAAGTCATCACTCATAGATGATTACATGACATTCTATAAAATCTTTCTTTGCTCCTTTGTTTTATCTGTAATGGGATCGCTCTCGCGGCAAACTAGCGGATGTCCGAGATCTTGATACCGCGTCGAATCATAACTTTTTCTAGTGATGGCGGTGGTGGCATCTTCTAATAAAAGTTCACGTATCGAAACCTTGGGGCGTTGATGTGTTGTGCCGCTCGCCGGAAAAAATTTGCTTTATTCTTCTTTTCGCATGGTGGTTCTCACTCACGTAGTGATCGGTATCACATTATCAACGCCTTCTTGTCGCTGTTCTGAAATCGTTCGCAATAAATAATACCGCTTGTTAATCTTGTTTGCTTTGCTACGCCATTAATATTCGTCTTGTATGATCGATGCTTTCTGCTGTGGACCCAATCTGTGGCTGAATTTTCATGCCAACACTATGCGATCTCCTTTGATGATAAATCGTTCTTGTATTTATTGTGGGTTGCTGTCGTGGTGGCACCGTTTGCTTTTATCTTCGTCCGATAAAACTCATTGTAAATCTTTGGCATCACGCCGATATCATTCTCGTTTCAAATGTGGTTTGCCGTGTTAGAACTTCCATAATGTGGTTGAGTTATTAATCGCTGGCGAGTTCAAATCAAGATGACCACATATCAACACCGTATATACGCTGTGATTTTAACCGTTTTTAAATCACCGATAAATCTTCTCAATCCGCGCGACCCTAAACGCCGGTTCGCCGATTGTGGACTGCATTGAAGGTCTCTTACCGTTAAACTTTTTAATGATCTCTTCCATTCTTAACGGCATATATTAAGGTGAATCTTTGCCTTGTAAACCAATTTTCCCCAGTCGAACCGATTTTGTCTTGAATCTTGTTCTGGTTCATGGGCGTCCGTTCGACGGATCCGCGCGTAAAATCCGCCGAAGATCTCCATAACTGCTGCTGATCAATGTGGTATCATGCCATCTTTGGAAGATGAGAACATTACCGGATCGATAACGTTAAAACAAAAATGAATGACGTAACAAAAGTGGTTTTATCTGATCTGGTGCAAATAACTCTTGGTTACTCATCGGTAATATGAAAGAACGAAATGATTAATAACGCGAACTTCTCGCGAATGATGAAGGCGGAAAATGATCGTTTCTGGTTGAATGTTCAATTTCGTATTGATGCAATACCTCCATCGCGTCGCGGTTCGCGTGAACCGATTAATTCTTTTTGTTTCGATGGGTGATCACTGCTGTAAAGGACCATGTCTTTGACTTACCGCGACGTAATATAACATATCTCAGCCTGCATTAACATTAGACTTCTTCAATGACTTCTTCATGTTTGAGTTAAACCTCTTTGATGCTCAACGAAATTTTGCATTATCTTCCGACATGTGCCTTTTCAATCAGAGGGCTGATACCGCCAGATCTTGATTATTGAAAGCAATCTGGCTGTATTTTCATAAAGTACCCGTAACTACGTTCTTCGGCAGTCAATCGCGTTGATATGATAATTTGGTTTTTCTTATGGCTCTAAAACTCATTTCAAATATTTGGGCAACTCCTTCAATGTTATACGCCTTGGTTTCTACGCCCGTAGTTTCTTTGTGTGCATTTTCCTTCATCTTATTGTTACCTTTTAATTTGTTTACTTGTTTGTTTCATTCTTAATAAATTTGAAGCAGAAGCTTCTATAATCAGCTCTGAAATAACGAAAATTATCTCGACACATTAAATGGAGTTTTTGGATGTTGTGATTAACTGTCATTGAGAAGCTGTTAGCTGTAAACCCTCTGGCTATCACTACTCTTGTGAATATTTCGAATCCTCATTAATATTAATGCGCGCTGTTCCGACTCAGTGCGGCGGGTTCACGCTAATAATGATCTGGCGACTCGTTCCGAAGACGCCGACGCGAGGAGGGCGAGGATCTTCCGCCATCGCGCGATAACGCCGATCTGAAAATGATTCGACCGCCGGCGTACATCGCCCCGACCTCGGTTGTCGTTGATCTATCGACCGCCGCCAATCGCCATTGGTGGTTCTTTTAAACTGATCGCGTTGACGAATCGTCGTGCGCTGAGACCGCGCCAAAGCGAATCGCGTTCTTCGCGGCGAGACCAGTGTGCGCGAAGATTTCGCTCGCGGGAAGCGTTTGGATGGCAACGCATAGGCGGTCAGATTAACTATACCCTCCTCCGTATCTTTCTTTTCCTTTCGGCACCTCGCCCAGTACCACTTTTGCATAAAAAGGCATTTATTTACGATCACCTCTGTGAATGGGATATTTATTTCTATTTTCTTGAGAAATATCAATTTAAGCGTTCTTCTCTTTGACTTCTAAAGTCTCTATGGGAATGCTTGCTGCAGAGAACAAGGCCCAGTACTCCTTCTTTCTTTTACGAGTCATTCTTCCTTTCATCTGTTCCAATCGAGGTTGTTCTTCTCTTCTTTCTTTTCGATCTCTTCTTTCTACGCCTTAGTCTCTTCTTTTCTATACGTCTTTTCAGTTCTTTCTTTCGAATCCTTCCCACTTCTCCAATTGAATTGCCATGCGGAGTCTTTAGGGTTCTTAAGGTGTCACTAGGAATGTTCCCTTGTTCGATTTGGCATATTCGAGGGACCAGTGCCCTACTTGTGTCTCTAGATTTTCGGTGAAGCACTAACATTCTTAAAAACATGCGGTGTCGAGACTTGGTTCCAAATTCGGATAGTTTGATCATGGAATTGTAATAGCCTCTTGTTATCCCCATGAAGCTGGCATTTGTTCCTCAAATGGTTGGGTTCTCCTACGACCACGATATTCATTTTACGCCCTCACCTCCTTCTTCATTCTTCTTTGGAACCTTAGTGAGCTGTGATATCCTTGTTGGATGTTGTCCACGCCTTGGGCATGTAATGCCCATCCACCATATGAAAGTACCATGGTTCCTCCAATATTGGATTGTAGTGTATGGGCGGGTTAAGTTGGCTTGAAATAGTAACTTCTTTGCTCGTTCATGCACTTAACTTCCTCGCACCATAAGAATCTTCTTGTTGGCACATCGGCTTCTTCTCATCAATTCTCTTTCTCTTTGCTTCTATTTCTGGCTTAGGTGTGCATCTTCTCTTGCTTGTCCATCCTATGCATTATAGCATCAACTTAGCCTCCATGTTGGCGTCATCTTGCTCAGCTCTGCCTTTTCTCTGCCTACTCTTGAAAACTCAGATGGGTTTTTTCGTATTGCATTTGCGAGTCCTCTATCCCGGATCTCTTGCCTCTTCGGCCTTTTCGCTTGAATGCTCCACGGCGCGAAGCGATAATACCGCGGATGTATAGGTCGGAGCGTGATACACTATATCCATCTGGGTCTTCAAGTCTGGTATTCCATTCATTGGAGCACCTCTTATTGATCTTTGATCTTTCCCCGAGAGACATATGGGCTCTCATCTTCCACTTGTTGGAGTACAATTTATCTCTCTCTTCGTCTCTCGAAGTGAAGGGGGTGGAAAGAATCTGCCTAAATAGCTTCTACTGATACTTTAAGTATCAACATAACCATATGGTAATGATTCATACCATGTGGGCACTTTGCTGTCTCTCAGAAAATGGGAAGAGATGTAGTTTATAACTCTGGTCTCTGGATTCGGCTTCGCCTTGTATTAGCCTCTGAGAAATCTTCCCAGTGCTCATTTGCAGGTCTTGATTGGATGACCCGATAAGAACCATTGTAATTAAGGCTAGCTTTAGTTCAAAATTGTTTTGCATCCTTTGTAAAGACATCGATTAGACTCTTCTTGAATAATAGGCCTCTAGAAATCCTCCATTATTAATCGATAATGGGGGTCTTAAAGGCTCTTGTCATTCCTCTGTTTGGTCATGTCTCTCTTACGCACGAGTTGCGTTTTCTGCTCTTTTTATCTTTCTTAAGCTCTGGCGTTCTCTCGGTCGATGTGCGCTGGAATCGAATTAGGATCTGTTTCCTATGCATTAAAGGTTCTCTTGAAATAAAAGCATACTCATATTAATAGAGTGGTCAAACCTAACAAATATTTTCAACATGGCTTATTAAAAATTAGTGACTAATGTGATCGTGCGAAAAGCTATTTTTGTTCTTTTCTTAAAAATGTCCAAATTAGTATTTCCTTCTTTCGTCAGAATATTGATCTAATTAATTCTTTCGATCCCCGGCAACGGCGCCAAAAACTTGTTAGACTATTTGTCTCTCCCACTATGTAAGTGTGAGTGATGGATCAAAACATCAACACAAATTTATAGCGTTATTACCCAAGGACTATTATTTAATCCCCAGCAATAATGCCATGAAACTTGTTTGTTATATTTCTTTGCAATTATCTTTTGATTAAAAACGGTTTCCTTAAGAGTAGATAAATTTCTTTTCGGTTTTAGTCCATGATTACAGATATGCGGTCGAACAAGTAATAAAATGGATTTAAGTCCGGATATCGATCCCACCGAGAGATCTCAGAATTCTCAATCAACTACCTGACTATTCGAGTTACATACTATTTGGGTATGATTTTCAATTGATATATTCCTATACCAAACTTTAAAATATTAAAAGAATAAAGATATGTAAGCTAAGAACAAATGAAATAATCTTAGAAAACTAAAATAAAAAAAATTAAAGAAATAAGTGATCGATTAAGTTTTTAAAGGGAGCATTGAAAATACAAGCTGTTGTTGAAACATCAATTCCTACTGAGACAACTGTAGCTTTACTTCATGAACCTCGATTTAGAATCCAGTCGGAAGAAGGTAATGCCATGTGGATCTCTCCTTAATGACACATTTCTCTCATCTAATCTTTTGTTTTCTTTCGAAGGAAACCAGAGGAGGATTAGATAACTACGCAATTTGAGTTGCCTTGTTCCGGTATTTTCTTTTTCAATGCCCGTACCGAGCATGGGCGTAAACCTGCCAGCTCACTGAACATATAGGCTAACATGGGTTTACACTATCTTGGTTTCTCATCCTCAATTAGAACGGTTGTTCTTTCATTGATTAGATCTTGCTAACCGAGTTGAACTTCTTGTTCGAATCGAGCGAACTCTACTGCTCATTTTAATTGATAAGTCATTCAACTCATTCTCGGTTTCAGAAGTGAGAAGAAGATTTATCGTTAAATTCTCAAAAGCCATTAGATCCCCAATAGGTTACCGCATACCCTTGAGATTGTTCAAAACTCTCAGAATGCCTTCTCTCTGTGTCGTGAGAGAGGGCCTCATGGAAATCGAGTATGAAACAATCCTCTTAGGGTATAGGACACTAATATTTGGATCGATACAACTGATAAACAAAACCGACAACGGTCGAGGCGGAAGTTCGATGAACTCGATAAATTTCTAACGAGAAAAGATAAATTCTAACAACCGGTAAATTCAACGGAAAGTTTGTGTTTCTAAATTACTTCATTACACACTAACGGTGGCTCCACGATCAAAGAACTCTCTTTGTAAATGAAATGGAAGTTTGAATTCCAAAATTTGTTTGGACTTCAAACGAACCAAGTAGTAATTGAAGAAAATAACGTGCATTCAGCTTCAACTTCAACAACTAACATCAAGATCCAGAAATTCAAATGAAATAACAATCTGCTCTAATCTAATCTAAAAATAATAGCAAAACAAAGAAAAACATAAAATTAAAATACGAACGCCCGGCTGCGGACTTCTGGATTACGGCTTCAGAAGGCACGCTCGCTTTAGTAGCAGCTGTAGTGGTTATAGGAGTTTGGAAGTTGGGCTAACCGATGCACTATTTGTGGATTTCAAATCGCGGCTGTGTTTGTTCATGTCGCGACTCCATTTGTTTATCGCGGAGCCTTGACAACGCCTCTCTCTTTCCGCGTCGCGACTTCAACATTGCCTTGTGGCGTTACGATGTCGCGACTTCAATCACACGTCGCGACTTCACCTTTCTGCTTTGTGAGCTCTTTTGAGGTCGCGACTTCAATCATACGTCGTGACTTCGTTTTTGTTCGTACATGTGAAACTTTTTTATCGAGTCGCGACTTGCGCTATCACCCGTGGATCTGATGCCGGCGACCCTTCGATGATGCCGCGACCAGCCTGCTGCAATTGATGTAAAGCGTCAGATTAGCGTCAGCGACTTCACCTTTACGTATGAGCTCTTTGAGGTCGTGACTTTCTTTTATCGTGACTTGTTTTCAGCATCTCTTGGATATGATGTCCACAGCGAAGCTAAATGATATCGCGACCTCCATTTGCAGCTGATGTCGCGACTCTGCGGGAACATCGCGACCTTCTTTCATTATGGCGGTCGCCAGCGACCATAAGCGATGTCGCGACCATAATACGCTGCCCATTGATATCGCGACCTCCTAGCGATGTCGCGACATCTTCGATTCAGTGTTTGATATCTCTGGCCCATTGCTTTATCGCGACCTCTGTATTCGGTCTCACCGAAAATGCTGTCGTAACTTCTGTGGTGTCGACATCCATGTCTATGCTAAGCTTTCAGTGCATCCGCGACCTCGAAGTGGTGTCGCGATCATGTCTGCTTGCTTCGACAATTCTTGGTCGTGATTTGGGTTACGTTCTGACCTTGGTGTTATTAACCACTGCTTGTCAAGTCGCGACATCAAATCCTTTCTTTCAAAATTAGTTGCGACTTCTTTTGCGAGAGGCGTTAGCGTAGCTGTAGGCGGCTCTTGTCGCGACCTCATGGTGGTATCACGACATCATTTATCTCCTTTTGGTGTCGCGACATCGCAATGATGTCGCGACATGAGCTGCATTTGGTACTTCTTGTCTCGATAGAACTATTTTATCTCAACTTCCTTCTTGAGTCCGCGACTTCACTTGGCCCTCTTCGATTTCTTCTTCAAAAATAAATTTGTTGATGTCGTGACTTGGAGTCAGAGCTTGCACTTCTGTCATGACTTAATTTCAGTTTTGACCCGGTTAGCTGCGGGTTGATTTCTTATGATTTTGCTAAATTTGATTTTATAGTGTATTTTCCTGCAAATTGGAATTTAATTCAATTATCAGTTTTTTGCCAACAATTCAACGTTATTCTCATTATAAACTTAGAAAAATGAATTAAAAATCTAATGAGTTTTTGGACTCATCAGCTGCCTCCCAGGCCCTGCCTGTCATGATACAAAACATTGTATTATGACTCAACACGAAAATGGGCAGTAGCCCATTCCAGTTTCCCCTGCACCATTTCTTTTTTTTTTTTTTCTTTTGTTCCAGCTACTGTAAGACCACAAAAAAAAAAATTATATATATATTTTTTATCATGTCTTCAGTAGAACCAAAAATATTTATTTTAAATTTTTTTTTTCCTGTTTTACTCACTGTAAAACTAACAGAAAAAAAAAAATTTTCTCCTATGCTACTTACCAAGCATACAAATCACACATCACACTTCATTCATCAAAATGCACAAAGGACGCATGATCTAACCCATTTCCCATCAAGTCCTAGATAAACCATATACCTAACTTACTAATACTAAGTTATAACTCTAGTATCCAACATCGAGCTATATCAAGCTACGATCAGCCACTTACACTATATGACATGGTCTAAGCCCGATTCCTCAAGCCACACAGGTGCGACATCACAGCTCGATGCAGTGTGACCTTTGAATCTGGGATGCAAGTGGCAAACTCGTCGACACAGAATATTCGTGGATGTCGGGTAACCCGACACCATTCCATTGAGTCCTCTTAGGACTCAGGACTTAATGAAAATCGGGCAGAGTCTTCTTTGTACAAGGAGTTGAGCTCACTGGGTCTGACCTGTCCGACATTGTACACACGACCAGGAGTCCACGTACGAGCAAAATGAGTCAAAATGGCCACCCAGGCCCTTACATCAATACTCATAAAAAAAAAAAAAAAATACATCAACTATATAACAATAGTTCAAAAGTTATTACATTACTCTTAACCAAAACATATATCAAAATTTAGAGTTCTAATACATGTTTTTACAAAGGAAATGTCAAAGCCACAATCCGGCTTTCTTCTAAAACGTAGCCTCTAGTGAGCGTCGTCCTCTTGTACACTCCTTGTACCTGAAATAATGATCCCTCGACAAGGTGAGCAATGTCCAATAGTGATAATCTCCTACATGGGTTACTCCCCACCTAAGTGCACATGTCATGGCAATCAAACACACTCAAGCAAATACATGATCCTACTTGAATGTCTACATGCCCAATCCCATGTCTCGAGTCCTCACCGACTCTCTCACACACGCCTAAGCCAAATGTGAGAAAAATACAGTTTTCAAAACAACAGGTTTTTGTTCTTGAAAGCACTGCAGTTTAGGTAAATAATATATTGGACTCATCCCTCAGGGGTGAATTCTTTGGGTCTTTCTTCAGAAAGCAGTCACCTGGGTCAACCTCCAAGATAGGCTGTTGGACAACTCTCCAAGGCAATTCTTCGGAGAAAATCTTCCTTGAGAATTCCTTTCTGGCAGTTTTCATTTTCTTTCATTTTCTTTCATGTCATGCACTCACACCTATCTAGGGTGTAGGTGCATATGGAATGCGTGTCATTCCAAACAATTCATGTTAATATATTTTATGCATATATTAACAAAATTAACTTTACATTATTCATGTTATTCTATTCATAACCAATAACACCAAATTAGCTCATGGACTAGCTAACAATCAAACAATTCATTTTGAATCACCCAAACAACACAAAAAATCACACAACATATCCGCATTGAGCGTTAGAACCCTGGGTTGGCAACGATTCCGACCCTAATGAGGATTTTCTTCACTTTCAGTTCAATGATTTTGAAGCGAAAACACATTACATCCAGGCCTCGACAAATCCCAATCCATTAAAATGGCTCTTAGCCCGAAGAATAAACAAGTAGGAAAGATCCCTACCTCTTGGAGTTGTCGAACTTCACCAAATCGATTTGTCCTGCGTAGCCCTTGCCACGTAAGAACAACTTTAGCTGTGCTAGAAGAGAAGCGGAGTAGTCGGCAGGGAAATCTAGAGAGAGTCAATCTTTTTCTCTCTAAAACTGGTTTGGCCCCTCCTTTGCCCGTCTCTCGAGAGTGTACGATTTTATGATCTTGTAGGGGTGTATAAGTCTCGAAATATCGTATTGAAAGCAATTTTGGAAGCGAAATTAGAAAAGAAAAGTTTAGGAGCAGGAATTATGGAGTATTAAAGGGTACAATTGTCGTTAAGCAAAAGAATATGAAAATCAAAATTTAGTTAGAGATGGAGCCCTGATAAAATAGAATAAGTTACAATTGCAAAATTGAGATGGGAGTTTAAATTTCAATTAATGGAAAGTTGATCTTAAATTCTTGGAAGATGGAGGACTTGAATTTTAATTAGAGAAGAAACTTGAGATTTTAATGTGGGAGACAAACAAAATCACATTTTGGTCTCATTTGAGTTAGGGCAACCGTGGGGAGAAAGGAGAGCCAGAGGAGGAAGAGAAGGAAGAAGGAAGAAGAAGAAGGAGGCAGAAAAATCGGGTATGTTGTTGTCTTAGAATCAAATTATTATTGGATTCACAGGACTTTAGGGTACATGGAGTTTGATGCTCCTTGGTCTAGGGTTTTGGAAGAGATCACACCTAAACCCCTAGATGTTTGTTGGGATTATGAGAGTTTTCCCAATTGGGTGTAAAAGTAAGCATGGAATCATCAAAGCATGTGGTTTTAAATAGAATTAATTGGACTAGGATTGAGTTCTTGGATTTCCGCCCCTGAGTTTTGAGAGTTTGAAGTTCCATAACACTTATTTCAATTGTTGTGGAGTTGTTTTTAGATGAATTATGTAAATTCTTGAGGTAAAAATGAATTATAGAAGTTGTATGATGTTAATTGGTAGCAAAGTGGCAAAAAAAGAAGCAAATCTGGAAAGAATTCAAGGCCCTTTTCGATGCAGGGAAATACTGTTTTCCTATTTCGACCAGTTTTCATATGTTGACCATAGCTTGCTCATTTCTGATCCGATTTTAGTGATTCAAGTTGCTGGTTAAAATAGACTTCAAGGAGAATCATACATATAGAAATAGTCATCATCAAATTCTGATTATAAGTGGCGCAAAATTAAACCAGTAGGACCATATGTAAGCATTTAATGGTTCTCGATGCGAAATGCTCATTTTCATATTCGATGGGTTTCGTATTTTGGCCTTAAGCTTTGCTTCCGTTTACGTCCGTTGAGTGATTGAGTTGCTGGTTAAATAAACTTCAAGGAAAATCATATATATAGAAATAGGCATCGTCGAATTCTGATTATAAGTGGCCTAAAAATTACTCAAAGTAGGGCCGTGTGTAAACCCCTTTGTATAGTTCGGGATTTTGAATATAGGTCTTGATTGTTTTCAGACGTAACGTGAGTTTAGGATGCTCGATTTAGGTGATTCAATTGGAAAGAACCATAACATATAGCTTTAAAATAGTACAAAGAGATAATGTCAAATATGAAGTTAAGACCTGGGAAAAATGAGTAATACAAACTGTCCCTAGTGTAATCGGTAAATGGACTTGTTGGCATGAAAATGCCATAACTTTAGTTGGGATGATCCGATTGGATTGATTCATTCCTAAGTAAAAATAGATTCATAGGAATAAGAATATGGACTAATGAGTGTGTATAAGGATTAAATGGAAGTATAATTTAATGTGTAGTTTGTGGTTTTTTCTTGAAAAAAGGTGAAAAAGGACTATTGGAAGGAGCAAGAACTCGGCGGAAGCTTATGCGGGATTGGCGGGGTGAGCGGTGAGTGAAAATGATATTTTGAAAATTGAGTTTTAAAAGTGAATGGTTTAATGTTAAATTGAAAGTTTAATGGAAATGTTTATGTAAATGTTAGGCATATGGAAATGTTTTATCTTGCATCAATATATATTATATGTATATGAAATATGTCTCATATGTTAAGTATTATAGAAAGTTTAAAAAATGGGTAAAGAATGCATATGTGTTTAATGATAAAGTAAAGGATTTAAATGTATTTTGGAGAAATGTTTGCTGATGGTTACCCTAAGCCCCACATGGTTGTTGCCTTAGTGATATCGTAGGAAGTACCTTAGCGTGTAAGGATTTAGAGGGTAAAGTTATAGGTTACTAAGCGGGGAGAGGAATTAGGTGTCTAGAGTAATATCCTTGCACGTGATAAGGTGCTATGGCGGAACCTATGCAAGCGTGAGTTTCTCACTTGGCGTAGTGGTTATATTTGGAATGTGTCCCCTCACTTGTCGATGCCGGCTTGTTCGGTGTGTTTATTCACAGGTTCCATCGAGGAAAAGAAGAAAGAAAGAAATAAAGAAAAAGAAAAGTTTAAGGCATAAATGTTTTTAAACATAAATGGATTTATAATTGTATAAGTATTTGTGTAAAGAAAGAAAAGAAAGTTTAAGGCATAAATTGATTTTAATTAATAGTATGTATTACTTTGATATATCACGAAAATGTTATTTTAATGAAAATGTACACTCAACGGCTCCTTTAGCTCATTCTTTCCGTATGTTTCAAAAACATTTCGGGACCGAATGAGTCTTGTGACGGGCGTCCCCGGTGCGTGAGTCGAGCCATCAAGGAGACGACGCCTGTGATTTCATTGTATATATAATTTTGCATATTGTATATGTTGAATAGTTTGTTATGGATATATGTATATGTAGAAAGTTGAAAAGGAACTATGTGGGCTTTGATCCTCAGTGGACGAGGTACGTAGGCGGTCGGCTTAAGTCCGGCTCAAGCCCAATCTTTAAAAAAAAAAAAATGCATGGAATTGAAAAAGTTTGGAATGTTTTGATGATTGAAATGAATAAATGTATATGTATATATTGTGTTGAATGAGTTGTGGACGAGAGAGTCCAAACAAGGAAGTTGAAATTGGAAGATTAAAAGTGTTTTTAAATGTTTTAATGGTTTGTAAGTTTGGAAAGTCAGAAAAACGGAGGAAAGTCGACGATTTTTACGAAAAATCTAAGTGTTTGAAAAAGAAAAGAAAAAAAAATTTACCACTTGGCTTCCGTATTGATTTCTAAAGATATGTTGGATTGTAAGGGAGTTCGCTCCATGGATTTTATTTGGTTGTTTTGCGGAAAGTTTCTATATCCATTAGGTCTTGGAATCCCCCTCGGGTTCGTGAGGATGTCAAGATTCGGGATCTTCATTATTCACTTATTCTTTTCACTTAATTCCCATTGTGTCATTTAGCTTTATTTTTTACACATGGCTTAATCTAAGCCACTCATCTCCATCCTCTCACTGATCATGCAACATGTGTCACATGGATACACATCATTAGGTGACTTTGTCAGCGTCAGTGTCTCGCAAGTTATGTCTGACCTGGACACTTTCGGTACATCAGCGTGAAATTAGTGTACCGGAATTCGAAAAGTCGACATGGTAGCTAGATTTCGCGAGACGATTCCAACGGTGAAGTCCGTTTCATCATCCAAGATCTAGAATAATTTCAGATTTTGACCGAATTACCATTTTACCATTTTTTAGAAAATTAGAATTTTCTCGGGTTTTACAATATCTTCTGGGATACATCTCTTCTTGATCTTATCTTTTACAATTATAGTGATTGACATTTATTGTCATATCACTTTGAAAATATATTACCACTATGAAAAAGTGAATTTATTGTCATTATTGTACATTTATAGTGGTAGACATGTCCTGTCATGCCACTTTAAAATAGATCTTTACATTTTTTTTTCCGAATAGTAATCCAACCTTATTATCTTTCTTTGCTTTTTTTATTATCCTAGTTGCTTCTGTTCTCATTGTCTGGCTAGTTGGGAAAATTAACTGATCTAACTTTGTTATTTTTTCATTCATCATTTAATAACCTCTTGCTTTTCCATCTCCAATAAGTATCATCCAATTGATGGTGGCACAATGGATTGAACAATTCTTTTTTCTTAAGTCTGTCATTCTTTCAAGCACAACTTTCACTCCTAGTGCTTTTTTTGTCTTTATCCATTGTCTATTTAGTTGACCAATTTTCTTGGGTTTGTTGTCATTTATTTAGACCCTGGTTTCTTCACTAGAATTAAGTGTTATCACATGGAAAGCATTAATGACTACTCCATTGTCTTCATTATATTTAGGACTGATATTGTCATATGGTATTTCATTGCAGTCTTTACTCAGGTGGATTCGACCAACAAAACCGTAATCTATTGAATTTTGGATGAGAATAGGATCTGCTTGGTCCATTATCATTATCCTGGGATAAATGGATTCAATTGATGTACGGTAATATCCTTTTCCATTGGGGTTGTTATAAATGAATTCTGAAAATGCCAAATATCCTTTCTCCATATTAGATAAAATGACAATGGGATTTATGGGTATTTTTTCTGTTTTTTCCTCTGGAAAAAAGAGGATTTAATCAACGTTTTCTCCTTTTGAGAGGAGTTTGTCTTTTGTGAGATTGTTATTTTTCAGGCTTTCATCCTTTTGAAGGCTAAGCATTTCTTGGATACC
Organism: Tetrastigma voinierianum; assembly: GCA_016808115.1. Classification (NCBI taxonomy): domain Eukaryota; kingdom Viridiplantae; phylum Streptophyta; class Magnoliopsida; order Vitales; family Vitaceae; genus Tetrastigma; species Tetrastigma voinierianum. The sequence continues at coordinate 363,451 of JAEQBH010001024.1, forward strand.
TTTTGAGATATTTTTGTCTTTAGACAATGATAGATCTCATGTCTTAATATTATCTTCTAAGATTCTTTGATAATTTATTCTTATATTATATTCTAGAGATGAATATAAGCTTAGAAGATAATATTGAAGTTTATGATTTAAAACAATTCGATACAGAATTTTGGTTTAGTGATGAATAATAGAAGCTATATAGAAAAGGTTTGCTATAATATAAGTATGATAGATTTAACTGAAAAAAAAAATAAGATAGAAGAATTTAAAATTGAAAGAACAAAAACAATAATAAATTTAACAAATAATCATAATCGATATCATATAGAAAATTTTGAATATTGTAATTGTGAAGAGAATTATAAAATGATAAGATTATTAAATAATATAAGAACATTTTAGAATCGTTATGAAGAATTTAGCAAAGATAAGAAACCATGAAAAGTAATAAGCTAAACTAAAATAATAGTATTACACTTAAAAAACGTGTAGATTAAAAAAGTGAAGATGAAAATAAGTTTGGTACTGAAAAGTCTTTGTCATAACAAAAGAGTAAGTCATAATAGGAAAAGTCAGACTAGAGTTAAGTCATGAATATTGATGTCTTTGCAATAAATAAAAGTCATACTAGAGTTAAGTCATAAAGTAATAAATTCATAGAAGTACAAGCAAAATGTTAAGCCCTAAAACCAGGGGGCCCGTTGATCATCCATCAAACCGTGGAATATCTGTGAATATCGCATAACTCGATATCACCTAATTGTGTCTCATTTACAGGGAACCATAAATTGGCGAAAATGGAAAGAACTCCCTTCGTACTGAAGCTCGATGAGTCAAAACTCACCTACCTTTAAGTCCCGGGTTCGTTTAGGCAAAGGAGGGCTCTCCCAAGTAAACAACCCTACATAGGCAACCAAAGGCAGCAACAGTGCAATGTTGTGACATCAAGCCAATGTCGCGACATTGATTGTTCAATGTCGCAACATTGATTGCTTAATGTCGAGACATCAGAACCCAATCTCGTGACATCGAAGCCCAATGTCGCGATATCAACAAAGGAATGTCGCGATATTGGCGACCGATAACCGAACCGAGCAGTCGTGACATTTGAAGCCCGATGTCCGCGACGTAATGTCGGGAATGTAGCTACATTGGCGGCCAATGTCAGCGACATTGGAGACGGTTATCAATGTCATGACGGCAGTAGAATGTCACGAACATCTCTAAACCTAATGTTGCGACATCGGTTGAAACTACAGCCACTAGTCTTTCGGCCATGTCGCGACATCAAAACCCGATGTCGTGACATTGACAACCCAATATCGTGTGATAGGCATTTGTGTGATTGTGTTTTTGTGTGGATATAGGTAAAGTACGGGTGCTAGTGCGCAGAGTATGCGCTCGTTAAGTAATATGGTAACACATGGTACAAATATCGATCGGGAAAACCTTGTCATGATGGGCCTAAGTACCAAAATTATAATACTTCTTTAATATTCAAACTAGCAATTGTGACTAGCGGAAATAAAAGCAGATTAAGTACTACTAATGTAGCGTGCTTCGAGGCGTAGAGAATGATCAAAGGGTGCAAAGGAGTTAGAGTGTTGGTGTTGTTCCAGACCAGGTCAACTATGTAATCTTGTGGTTATATTCCGGCATTATCTAGTATACATGTTCTACAGAGCGCTCTATCTATTGTAATTAAAGCCTTTCTCGAGGTCAATTTAACCTCCCTTTATCACTAGGTTTTCTTGCTCCTTGACTCAACCCCAGCATTAAGAGTGCATGGAATGCAAAAAGAACTCCCAAACTTCCTAATTATTGATAATCATATTACCAAGTTTATTAGGTTATTGACTATGTCTAATTCTTCATTTCACTTCTCAGATCTTACAAAGAACCACTCACATATTAAGATTGATCAGTAATATATTTGATTTCAACCAAGCATGACTTAATGAATAAACAAATATATATAAGACTGGAATTGAAAAGTCCAAACACTTTAACATGGTATTCATGTCTAATTCACTAAACACCAACTCAAAAATTAGAATACATGATGTTATGTTCCATTACAAAAGAAAAGAAAGTCTTAATAATAAGGATAGAGAAAACTTCAAAGATCGAAGGAATGACGGTCTCCCAGATTCTTCAAGTCTCTCTCTCTAAGATAGGTCTTCAAGTCTCCTTTCCTGCAGACCGAGACCCAAGCAGTTCCTCGAGCCACTGTGCTGCAAACATTTTTCCCGACCCAAGTGGGTTATCCTCGTTCCTTTTATAACTTCTTCACGAGATAAGGTTTGTTAAGTTTTTCCCGTAACGTCGCGATGTTGAGCTGTTTTTTTCACCATTCTTCTCAGGACTCCTACAAGGCTCCATTTCAAGCATCCTTCCTACAAAAACCCAATATAGCTAAATTGTGACGCCCCATTTCCTAGGGGTTCGTTGACAACCCGTCAACCTGCGGAGTACTCGTGGATGTCGGATAACCCAAAACCACTCACAAAAATCGGGAAGAGTCTCATTTGTATGGGGAGCTCTACCCAAGGTACAAAACCTATCCCAACAATTAACAATGACCACACCAAGTCCATAAGTCCATGTGCGAGTAAAAATGACCACTTGGGCCCATGCATCAATACTCACAAAATTACATCAACTATATACCAATAGTTCAAGAGTTATTACAATACTCTTAGTTAAAACATATATCAAAATTTAAAGTTTTAATACATGCTACAAAAGCAGACTGCGAAGCCACAACCCGGCTTTCTTCTAAAGCAGCGGCCTCTAGTGGCCCGAGTCCTCCTGTCTGACCCACGTACCTAAAATAATGGTCCTCGGCGAGTGAGCAATGCCGGTAGTTGTAATCTCTACATGGGTTACTCCCGCTAGCCTAAGTGCACGTCTGATGATTAATAAACATTTCAAGCAAATACATGATCTCTGGAATATCTCGTACTGATCAGGTGTCTCGAGTCTCACTTGAGCTCTCACGCGTGCCTAAGCTAAATGCAAGAAAAACATCGTTTCATTTCTTTCATGCCATGCATTCACACCTAATTTTTCTAGGTTGCCCCGATGCATATGAAATGCATTATGCCATTTCCAAACCACACATGCCAATATATCAATTTTGCATATATTAACAAAATTTACACACATACCACATGTTATTTAATTCACACCAATAACATCAAAATTTGCTCTCTTGAGCTAATCAACAATCATTTATTCAAGGCTCTTCCACAATTATATTTTCTCTAATTCAACCTCATGTTAATACATTAAATTCCATGCATTAACATTTATTTCACACAATTCAAGCCAATCCCAACAACTCATGCTAATATATAAAACATGTTTATACTAACATAATTAACTCACATAAATCATGTTATTCAATTTGCAACCAATAACATCAAAATTAGCTCACATGAGCTACAATTAGTAATCAAGTAATTCATTTTGAATCACCAAGCACACAAAAATCACACAACAATTCACGTGAGCGATTGAATGAAACCCTAGGGTCGGCATTAGCATTTATAGGGATCTTCTCCTTTCGGTTAGTGATACAGGCTAAAACCACGGCTAATTCAAACCTCAATGTCCCTAACCATTCCGTAATGTAGCCAAAGAATAACACAAGTAGAAGGAGAAGACCCTACCTCTTGAGTTGTGAATCTATAATCGATGTCATCACGTAGCCCTACCTTTCGTAGATGGGCTTTCCTTTTTCTCCGTCGAGGCGGCGGTCAGAATGGAGGAGAAATCACAGAGAGAAGACACGCAATCTCTCTAAAATCTGAAAAACCAACCTACTGCACTTTTTTGCTTTCTTTTGGAGAAGAAAACTATTCCCTTTCGTCTTATACTCATTTAACTTTCCAATAATTCCATCAATGTCCTTAAGTCTTGGATTTTTGACCGTGGTTTTAATACAGTCGTTAAATGAAGTCATACCATTGTCTCGTACAACATGTGTGTCACATGGATGCAGTGCCAGCAATTGCCTTTGTCACATTACATGCCTCTCACAAGTCTTTTTACGGCACACGACACCCGGTGTCTCGAAAAACCTGAAATTCCAACTATCTCGGAATTCAACAAAATTCTCGTGGTATATTTAGATTTTGAGCGGTCATGATTGAAATTCGTTTCTTCATCAAAAATCTAGAAAAATTTCGGGTTTGACCAAATTACCGTTTACCTTTTGGAAAAATTCGAATTTTCTCGAGTTTACATTTCCCCCTCCTTAAAGGAATTTCGTCACGAAATTCCTATCATATCGACCACGTGCATATGTAACCTTTACACAATCCTACAGCAGGTGTTCAAGCATTGCTCCCGAGTCACAATCAAATGGTCGTCAACCTAATCCATGTCATGAATGACATGTCAGCTATGCCAAGCCCTTGCCGTCACCAACACGATACGATTTCAATGGATACCCGAATCTTGGGTACTCCAGGCTCACATCACTTTCGACTTTAAGTCTACGTGATAACCATGACCAGTGTGTTTTCTCTCTCGGGCAACATAACTTTTCGGCCTACACTACAAGTCTCTTACATCAGCATAGAAATTCTGGATATCTCCACGCGTCTCTTACACCCACACAGAAATTTCGGATATCTCTACGGGTCTCTTACACCCACACAGAAATTTCGAATGTCTTCACGGGTCTCTTACACCCACACAGAAATTTCGGATATCTCCATGGGTCTCTTACACCCACATAGAAATTCGGGATATCTCCCCTGGTCTCTTGCACCCATATAGAAATTCGGGATATCTCCCCGGGTCTCTATCCGACACTATGGATACTAGTACTCCATGTAGCCGAACGATCTCTCTCGGGCTGTCGGTAGAATCTCTCGATGAAGGTCATCGCCGCGGCTAGACAATGTACCCGACCGTGAGCGGTCCTATCACCATCGCATCATGTCCTTGTGATGTCAGTGGCAAGTGGGTCACAAAATCCCATCGTGGCGTGCTCCGCCAGCTCGGCCACCTCGATGGATGAAGTAGCCTGTGTTGCCGGTGCTCAACCTTAGCGACCCATAGCGAGACATCGTCGAACAAAAGTCTGTATGTCTCTTCATCCCGCTCAGTAATCTTGGCAACAAAGATCTAGTACATCTTCGACACTGGATGCGATAAATCGAGGCTTGAGTGAAACTCCACGAGAATCTCCTCTCTCAAATCGGTCGGCTGGGAACCCCTTGCAGTCCTCATCTTAGAAGACTACCATAAATGCGAGATGGTCTGACCCTCATCACCCATTTATTGTGCAGGTCACGATGGACACTATCTTCGCGTCCTGTCCCTAGGACTTGATCACTCTGCTCAAAGAGACGGTGTAGCTACTAAACTCCCCAACGTACTACTGAGCACCTTTCTATTTGTCTTTATGTGCTTTGTACACGATCACAAAGAAGCATCGCCAGGGAAGCCATACTAGTCAATCCTCCCAGTGACTTCGAAGCGGTCATCGGCCACCACATTTGCCTTACGAGGTGGTAATGCAAAGTGAAGTCATAATCTCTAGGAACTCCGTCCATCTACGTTGCCTTATAGTGAGGTCGGCTAGTAAAATATACTTGATTTTGTGGTTTGAGTACACCTCGGTGCTCACCGTATAAGTAGTGGGCGCCAAATCTTCAAGGCCAAGACTACGGCTGCCAACTCCATGTCGTGTGTGGGGTAGTGCGCATGATTCTTCAGCGACGGGAACCATAGCTACTACTCCGATTTTACATCAAAACACATCGATGCATTTCGAGCATGTAATACAACTGTACCCATATCTCTGTCAGGACTATCAGATAGGAGCTGAAATGCGCCTCCTCTTTAACTCTTGGAATGCCTCCTGCTTGATCATCCCGATCAAACTTGACCTTCTTAGGGTCAATCTGCGTCATAAGTCTTGTAATGGAGAAATCCTCGATGAATCTCTTGTAGTACTTGACCCCCGATGTGCGTATCTCAAAGTGACCGGCCTCTCCCAACTCATCGACCTGACCTTCTTTGGTCGGCGACATGCCGCCGCCACGTGTCCCCACGAAAATCTCGCTGATAAGCGAAAACTTGCACTTCTTGCGAACTTGGCGTATAACTGATGGTCTCTCAGCCAGCGCAGCACAATCCTCAGGCGGTCTCATTGCTCTATTCGACCTTTAGAGTAGATCAAAATGTCATCCACAGACCACAACAAGCAGTCAAATATAGGGTTGGAATACCCTATGCATAAGGAATCATAGATATTTGTTGGCGCATTCGTCGATCAAAGAGCAACAGTTAAACTCAAGAACATAACGCGTCTAAGATGTCTTAGGGATATCTGTCTCCCTAACCTGGTGATGGTAGCTTGATCACGAAGGTCTATCGGCACTGGAGTAGACTCGCTCCTCTCTCAGTGATCAAACAGTCATCAATCCTCATTAATGGGTATTCGATTCTTGATCGTAATACTGATGGCCACGTAATCAATGCACGGTCGAAGGGTCTTGTCGCTTCTTCTTATAAATAAGCGAGAGCCCCATGGTGAAGTGCTGCAATGAACCTCATTAGCTCACAATATAGCCTTTGGACTACGAGTTCTGCAACTCAACTGGTGCCATCTTATGAGGAGTCATAGAGTGGGCGAAGTACCAGGGTGTAACTCGATACCGAAGTCTATAACCCTCTGCGGAGGCAATCCCGGTAGCTCATCCGAAAAAACATCCTCATACTCGCAAACTACTCGAGGTATATCTAAGTCCGGTCTCACCTCGTCCTCCAGGGTAAGGCTTGCTAGCCAACTCGCCAACTGTCCATGACACTTGGACTCGTATTACGCTTGTGCGATGAATACCATGCTTGTCCCCACAGTAACCAGTGCGTTACGCATGTAGGCGGTAACCCTCTACCTCCGTCGATAATGACTTTGTAGTGTACGTGATCCATCCCGGGATGACGTGGGAACTTCTGACATGTCCATGGCCCTTAGGTCCACTTGTGGTAGAATCCACGAGATCTCTAACTGCATAGCCATGACATATCATCCTATCCTCGCCTAATCCCGGAAACTCACATACAATGGCTCCTCCAGGCCTCAACCTCCTATAGCTAACTCTATCCTGGCCCGATGCGTAATGAATAGATACAACACGAATCAAATAACACTCTTGCCCGTAGGCGAGATAACGTACCTGTATGAAACCCAGTGTCTGTGACTCGGTCGGTGGTGTGATAACGTGAACCGCCTGAACCACAGCGTCCACTTTTGTGGGCCTGCGAGTCCTCTGCTCGACTAAAGTCTAGCCTCTGCGCTGCACGTGGGAGGTGCTCGTGCAGCTCCCTGAAACTAATACTGGCTCCTTTGGCCTGTATTGGGGTGTGGAGGAATATATTGTATCCTCTCTTGTCCCACTGCATTTGAATGGGGTGTGCTATCCAAACCACAGGATCCACGTCTCTAGGGCCAATCCTCCTCATATGTCAGAGCAATGATAAGCTTTACCATACTTGACCTAGCTGGTAACACAGTCAGTCCTTTACGGGATAGTCACGGCTCTGGAACCCTCGTGAACTAGAAGCCTTCTTCTTCTTTCCCGAACTAGAAGAAGACTAACTCTTCTTCCTCTTGCTACTAACACCCGCATCCCGAGTGCTCCAAGCATCCTCGATCTCTTTATGGTCGAGTCGTCCCTGACCATGGGTCCAGCTTCCTAGATTTCTTGTGATCTTCTGATCATGCCTTGAATGGACAACTTTAGCCACGTTCTCGAATCTCGACCTTGGCCGTAAAGTGGCGCCTGAGTCATCGGCAAAGCAGGGATAGCTCGTGAACCTAGCCACATACTCTATCAACTGTCATATTTGCTTGAATCTGCAGGAACTCCACGAGCCTTCGCGTAATGACGGTGTCAGAAAAATGTTGCCGTGAAGATCATGTAACTGCCCATGTCATTGCCTCTGCATCTCTAGAGGTCTTAGCCCGATTCCGCGATACTTGGGCCTCACCTCCGGCTGGAATCTGTTGGTCGTCGTAGTAATTAGGTGTTTGAGGTAATCTCCACCAGCCTCCGACACCTTCTAGACTCTGTGAACCAATGGTCTTGCCACCATGGATCTCCTCCCCACATAAATATCGGAGGATAATGTACTGAACCTCACGGAGGTTTTCCGGACCTCCACGGCAGCTTTCTTTGCACTGCTTTGTGTACAATGGTATGACACGAAATCCCCTCTGACAACAACAAAGGCCTGCGGTCGAATGCGGGTGGTGCTTGGGTACAGCACCTGCGTGAACATTTTCCCTCGTCCTCGCCCTCGACTAGTCATCTACACATGTCAAATGGTAAGTTAATATTCAATGCAGTATCTTTAAGGCGTAAACACAACCTCGAGACACTATTTACATACTAGAAACATTTCATACAACAGTGACTCAAAACAGTGCACTAAGTCAAAACTGGGTCGAGTGCACAGTGCACCCACCCTTGGCACCGGTGCGCGCTGCTAGCCCGACGCGAGCGCGGCGTGCATTGAAGCGCGGGTGTCGATGCTGTGGCGTAGCGCGCTGGCGTGCCACTGTCGTGCGACTGCGCCTTGCGCTCCCTCGGTCCGCGATACAATTTTTGTATCGCGACTCGAGTCCCCTGCCGCACCCACCACTCGCCTTGTCGCGCGCGCACAACGCTGTGTCGCAACGCTGCCGCTCACTATATCGCGACCTAAAGGTCACCCCAGCCACGATACAATTTTTGTCGAGCCTCTATCGACCGGGCCCTCGCGGCGTGCGCTCGCCTCAGCAGCGCAGAACCGGCCGTGTCGCAAGCCTCGGCAGTGTTGTGGTCATGTTGTGGGTCGTGGTGCCTTTATTTGCGTGTCGTGGCCTATTTGCGCGCACCCTTATGCTTTGTGTCACAATACAGCTTGTTGTATCGTGACCAAGGATCAAACTCTCATCGATGCTCTGGATACTCATGGTAATTAGTTTTGATGTCGGAAATATCGGTGGATATTTTTACAAAAATATCGGTTATTAATTTTTTTATATTTTAATTATATAGATTATAAATGATTCATATATCTTAATTGGGTATATTAAAATCAAATTAAATTAGTAATTATTAAATTAAATATGGTATATTTAATATATTATTTGGGTATTATTATGTTAAAGAGATATTATTTGTTTTGTTATTATTATAAATATTATGTAGATAATGAGAGATTCAAAAATATTATATATTATAATTTTAAATTTTTAAATGATATTATTTTATTTCTTTTCCTTTTCAATTAATATTTGATTTATAAATATTATAAGTTATAATGTAAATAAAAATAAAATAAAATATTATAAAAAAGATTATGAACAAATAAATAATAAAATAATATAAAAGTTTGCACCGTGTATAATAAGTGCGATCAATGAGCGACAGTTAGAGGTCTTAAACAGGGTATTTGGATTGGGTTTGGCAGCCCAATAAATTTTATTTTTAGTCAGGAATTTTTGGAAAGATAATATTTTTTGAGAAGAGATGAGTGAGAGGCCTGAGGGAGGGATAGATGTGGCAAGAAAGAAGTAGAGAGAAAAATATAATTTATTTTAATGCCAAACATGAATTATTTTCCACCGACACACTTTTAATTCTGCAGCTTTGGTTGGCCCGTTTTTTAATTTCTCTCCCCTTAGTGACCTAAACTATAATTCTGCACGAATTTCACCGGAAAAATCGGATTTTGAGGAAAAAATCGGATTTTCGATTACAATCGGCGATTTTCGCTATTTTCGATTTTTTTCAAGCGATTTTCCACGAATTTCTTTCCACGGCAAAGCAGGAAATTTCGTGAAAAATCGGCCACATTCGAAATTTTGTCACGATGGTGACTCAAGCTTTCGAGAAAATGGGTAGTAGCCGACTTGTTGCTTGCAACATTTGTTTTTCATTTTTTCCACTACTAGAGCGACCAAAAAAAAAAAAAAAAAATATATATATATATATATATATATATATATATATATATATATATATATATATATATATATATATATATATATATATATATTTTTTTTTTCCAGTAGAACAAAATAAATTCATTAAAATTTATTTTTTATTTAATTTTTTTTTCCAGTTTTACACATTGTAAAACCTCAAAAAAATTTCTTCAATACACATTTTTTTCTATGTGCTATTCACCAAGCACACAAATCACACAACATGACACACAATCACACATCACACAACAATCATCAAGTGCTACAAAGGAATGCCTGATCTAACTTGGAGTACCTATCAAATCTGGTGTCGATATACCTAACTTATTGATACTAAGCTATATACTTTAATATCAAACATTAAGCTCTAGAGTATATATAAACCTAGCTTTCGATATAAAAATTTACTCGCAGCGCATTTAGGGATCCGTTGACAACCCTCAACTTTTGTGGAATACTGCGTGGATGTCGGGTAACCCGCGACACACTCACAGCATCGGGCGAGAGTCTCCTTTGTAACGGGAGCTCTAAGGTACCATTGTCCCGACAATTATAGCGACCACCTGGAGGTCCGTAATCTTGATAAAAATGGCCTTGGGCCCATGCATCATCTTTCACAAAATTACATCGACTATACCCGATAGTTCAAGAGTTATTACAATACTCTTAGTCAAACATATCAATTTAAAGTTTTAATACATGTTCTACAAAATGAATACCAAAGCCATGACGGGCTTTCTGGCTACAAAACCACGGCTCTAGTAGGCGTCGTCCTCTTGTACAACCCCTGTACCTGAAATAATGGTCCCTCGATAGGGTGAGCAATGCCCAGTAGTTGCAATCTCCTACATGGGTTACTCCCCACCTAAGTGCACATGCAATGATTCAACATAAACACATTCAAGCAAATACATGATCCTACTTGAATATTTACATGCCCAATCCAGTGTCTCGAGTCTCACCGACTCCCTCATGCGAGAAAAACATTGTTTCATTTCTTTCATGCCATGTACTCACACCTAATTTTTCTAGGTTGCCCCGATGCATATGAAATGCATTATGCCATTTCCAAACCACACATGCCAATATATCAATTTTGCATATATTAACAAAATTTACACACATACCACATGTTATTTAATTACACCAATAACATCAAAATTTGCTCTTTTTAGCTAATCAACAATCCATTTTAATTCCAAAGGCTCTTCCCACAATTATATTATATAATTCAACCTCATGTTAATACATTAAATTCCATGCATTAACATTTTATTTCACCTGATTCAAGCGATCAACAACTCTCGTACTACAATATATAAAACATGTTTATACTAACATAATTAACTCACATAAATCATGTTATTCAATTTCACAATAACATCAAAATTAGCTCACATGACTAGTCAACAATCAAATGGTCATTTGAATCACCCAAAACACACAAAAATCACACACAACAATTCCGTGAACGATTGAAACCTAGAGACTGGAAAGACCTTTGTTCACGGCCTATAGGGATCTTCTAACTCGATTCAAGTATTTTGAGACCGAAAACATGGCTAATTCAAGCCTCAAAATATCCCTAACCATTCACATGGATCTTGTAAAGAAATAACACAGTAGGAGAAGACCCTACCTCTTCAGGTTGTGGAACTCCACCATCGATGCCATAGCGTAGCCCTCACCGCGTAGATTGACTTTGCTTCTTGCTTCGTCGAGAACTGACTATCCGAACGGCGGGAAATCTAGAGAGAAGGCACACTCTCTCTCTCTCAAATCTGAAAAACCAACCTACTGCACGTTTTTGCTTTCTTTTGGAGAAGAAAACTATTCCCTTTTGTCTTATACTCATTTAACTTTCCAAGAATTCCATCCATGTCCTTAAGTTTTGGATTTTTGACACATGGCTTAATCTAAGCCACTCATCTCCATCCTCTCACTGATCATGCAACACGAGTCACATGGGTACATGCAGTAGGTGACTTTTGTCACATCACATGTCTCTCTGCAAATTTATGTCTGACGCAGTTTTCGGTGCCTCGAAAAGCATTGAAATTCCGGCGGTCTACCGAGGCCGGCGAAGTCGACATGGTAGCTAGATTTCACGAGACGATTCCAACAGTGAAATCCGTTTTGTCATCCGAGATCTAGAAAAATTTCGGGTTTTGACCGAAATTACCGTTTTATCATTTTTCAAAAAAATTCGAATTTTCTTAGGTTTTACATAAATATTAGAAAAGTAATCAAAACAATGTCATATATATATGAAATTGATCCCAAATCTCGCTAAATCTCGGGTTTGTAATGAGTGTTTTTGGGCACTCATCATCATGACATCGGTTGAAATTGCAGCCATGGCCTCCTAGGTTCTCCTCGACGGACTAGATCACTCACCTTGGTGTAATGTTCTACCCAAAACCCGACTTGTACCATACACAGTAACTCGACCCCTCCGAGGCCCAATATGACACAATGACCACTCTGGGTCCATATGCTCATATTCGCAAAAAAATTGATGTAAGATTAAATTGGAAACAATTTACATGAGTTTAACCACAACTCATTAATACATTTGTACATGTTAAAATGAATCTACTCCAAACATTTTACAAAAATGATTACAAAGGCACAAGCCGGCTTTCTTCGCTCTCATGGCTCCAGATGAGGACAGCCCACCAACGCATTTCTCGCACCTAAAATGTTATCCCATATAAGGTGAGTCACGCCTAGTAGAGTACTTCATACAGATACTACTCTCCGCCTAAGTGCACATGCAATACTTACACTTTAACAAATTTTCACATTCACATCACAATTCCAAGCAAGATATGCAATCCTAGGTTGGAATTCTACATGCCATGCCATGAAATGAGACGCGACTCACTCATGCACTATACCAGAGTCTTTACCGACTCCCATAATACTCGATTCTTTACCGACTCCCACCACACAATGCGATGCCCATGTGTGATTAAATCCATCATTGATGGATTACATCCGATGATCATTTTCAAATAAATTTAATTTGTTTATAAACCAAAATCTTTTTGGATGTTACACCTCAAATGATCATTTCATTTACAAAACCATGTGTCTTCTATGGGCAGCGAATTTTCGAGGTCCCACCGAAAGCTTCGCACGCCTTCCAACACTTTTTGGACTTTCACGGTCGGAGTGTCTGAACCAGTCCGAGCCTTTCACCCGAGGGAGTATCTAACCCTTCTTGCTATTACTCGAAACAAGTTTTTACCTTTTCATGCAGTCATGCGATTCTGTTGGGCTTTGTCCAACGGTAGTGAGCCCACCAATCATTCACCTAATGTGGTGTTAACTTTAAACATGCACTTACACTCATGAAATGCAATGTTTCTGTGCATATGCAATGCGATGCGCCATTGCATGTCTATGTTATGTCCCATTTGCAATGCATGCCACATGGATAATTTAACCCATACAAATTACCTTGTGTCCTGGACAATTATATCATATGCAATATAATTTCCAAAGCAAACATTTAGTTCAATGTCAATATATAAGCACACCTATATCAACATTTATCAAACAACTACCATCAAGCATGTCACTCCAAACCAAGCAATGACTCTCTTGATCCTCAAGACCTAACGTGGCATAATCTATGCCCACAAACAATCCACACAATGGCCTCTAATCAAGCCATAACATGCCATTCAAGCTGCCTTGAAATCAGTCCTAAACAGTCTCGAAATCAGTCCCAAATCCAGCCTTAAACAATCCACAAGACTGGTTATGCCCAGGCTAAAGAACCGGCCACAAATCAGTCCCAAAGTAGGCCATAGACAGCCCCAAATCAGTCCTAAATCCAAACCTAAACAGTCCACAAAATTGTCTTTAAATAGTTCCTAGTTTAGCCAAACATGCCCTTAGGACCTCTACACAACATTTCCCCTAAAATCAGCACCTTAGGGTGAAAATAAACCAAAGTAAGAAAAATCACTACCTTTTGCAGCGTAGAAGAATAGGTAGGAAGTCTCAAGAACACTTCCCATGCTCGTGCCTTTGATTTTCCCCAAATCTCTTCTTTTACTCTTCGGTTAAACTCGATTTTGGTACGTATACAGAAATTTTTAATATCAGGGATGACCCTTAACTCTTTGGCCCTGGGCGACTCCGACCAACGACCTCCGAGATCTAAGGAAGGAATCTCGATCCTTTCTTTCTCTCCCTCTTTCTCTCCACCGACCACACCAGTAGGAAAAGATATTTTTCTGCTACTATTCCTGCCCCTTTTGTCCTATTTATAGTCTTAAAGACTTGTCTCACATCGTGCCAAGTGTCCCCCACTTGTTTGGTTCCGTTTGATTCCGTTTTTACCCTGAAACGACTTTATTTCATCCCGGTTTAAGTCCATATTATTTCATATGAACTTTAACTTAAATTATTGTCCAAAAACAAGATTTTTCTTAAAAAAATCCGTTTTTGAGGACTACTAAACACTCGCTGTCCCGAAATCTTGAAACATCCGACTATCTCGGAATTCAACGAACTTTGTCTGGGTAACTAGATTTCGCGAGACAAATCCAACGGTGAGGTCCATTTCATCATTTGAGATCTATAAAAATTTCAGGTTTATAGTCTGTACTACAGTGACAATTTACAGTTTTTGCCATTTTTAAAAAAAATTCAAATTTACCCAGGTTTTACATAAAAAGACAAAATATATAAAGTAAAGTTGAAAAGGATATTTGTGTTAAACCTTTTGAAATCATGAAAATTATAAAATAACATGATGATTATAACCCAAATGATATTGTAATAATAGAATGTTTAACTTATTACAAACTAGAATTCCTCACAAATGATTGGATACTAAGAACCTTACATATCTCTAAGCCTCAAATATTTTTACAAGAATCAATAATAATTATACAACTAAATCTCCCTCAAGAAATGAAAGAAGAAATATTAGAAAAGGTTAAGATAGAAAATTTAAGAACAAAAATATACTTGATGATTATAACCTTAGATTTAAATCAAATAGAAGACAATACTAAAGAAGCTTATAACCAAGAAGAAGATTTTAGTGAAATATTTTATTATGATTTAAATAAAATAGAAAATCCAACCTATGAAGATATTAGAATAGAAGAAAATGAAGATTATGATAATAACGGAGAATTTGAAAATTGGTTAATGAATAAAATAACAATTAAAACCTTTGTAAAAAAAACAATAATAAATATATAGAGAAAAGACAACACTTATATAAGGAGTTTAATGAAAGAAAGTTAGATAGAATAAAACATCATTTATATGATATGGTACGTAATAGAATGTTTAGAAATTAGTTTACCTTTATCTAATAAAAAAAGATATATAGAACTAACAACATAATAATCCCTGATATAGTAAGCTATTATAATGAAATGTTACCAATAAAGGTTGATGTAGATGCTGAAAAGATAAGAAAAATAATAGAAAAAATAAAACTTAGTAGAAATGGAGAACCATCACAAAATAATTGAAATTCTAATAAAAAGAGAAATAGGAGATTTGTCTCCAAAAGATAAGAGAAAAGTAAAAGAATATGGACTCAACAAAGAATGGGAAAATTTTGTAATAGAAAGAGTCAGACCAATAAAAAGAGCATATACTAGATCCCCATAGGGGAAAATTCAATTTTTGGTAGAAAAAGAAAAAAATACAAAATGGAATTAAAAAAGATATAAATTTTATTAGATGAAGCTTTAAAGACGATAAAAAAAGTAGAAAATGGACTAGAAAAATTAGAAAATAGAATGGTAAATATAGAAATATAACAAAATACTCTTATTAGTACAGGAAAATATCGTAAATATATTAAAGGAACTACTGGGGAAGTAGTAGAACAAATAATATTTAGAAAATATCCTGAAAGAACAATAAAAAAGGAAGATATAGAAAAAGGAAGTCTAGATGAAAAGTTATTAGAGAAAGAGTTAGAGTTAGAAAGAAAAATAAAAATAAAAGAAGGAAAACAAGTAATAGAAGAAGAAATTGTAGAAAAAACGAGTCAAATAATTGAAAGTGAAATATAAGACATAATGATAGAAATACAAAAAATAAATCTAGATGAAACAAAAAATGTGAATCATGTAGGACATATAGGAGGACCCAACAAAATAAAAGAAGAATATCCTGAGACATATGAAAAGAAATACAAAATACCTAAATACGAACCAAAAGAAACAAAGATAGAACAATTAGGAAATATGGGAATATACTTAGACATAGACTGTCAAAAGGATATCATAACAAGGTTAAACAAATGGTCACAGACAATGACATTATACTTTATGACACAAGGAACAAATTGGGATAATAATACTAAGACCCAATTGGGATAATAATACTAAGACCCAAATAATTATAGGAACATTGACAGGACTTGCTAGAAATGATGGGAATGATTATCAGCTCCTAGTTTTAATATAATTACAAATAACTACACTATAGTCTTCGAAAGTAGCATATTCGAAGGAGTAGATACTTTTATTAGGTATATAGCAAATGAATTCTTAGGAGAACAATTGATGATAGACAGTATAGAGAAAAGAAGAAAAGATACAAGAGAAGATATAAATAAATTACCACAATTACATATATATATGTGAATTTAGTAAATGATATTATGATGCTTTTGATAGCAATATGAACATGACAATCTTTGTGAATACATACTACGAGAAATTACCAGGAAAATGGAATAATTATTTTCTAGAAGAATATGAAAAAATAAGAAAAGAAGATGTTGATACTTTAGGAGGCATAATAGAATTTTTAAAGAAAAGATTAGTTGCACCTAGATGTATATTATAAAAGGTTCAAGAAATGGAGATAAGATATTTTGTGATAAAATAGATAACATTCCAGGAAAATGGGGGTGTGAGAAGTATAAGAAAAGAAAATTTGATAAACAAATAGGAAAGCCAAGAAGACAATTTACAAAATATAAAAGATTTAAAAAAGAATGGAGAAAACCATTTAAAAAAATATTACAAGAAAATATTTAATTATAAGGAGAAATATTATACATAATACACCAAGAGACAAAAGCAAATACAAATGTTGAAAATGTGAAGAATGAAGACATTATAGTAATGAATGTCAAAAAGAGAAAAAAAATGTTTATCATATGGGGAGAAAATAAGTATATTAAGTTTTGACAGTGAACTGAGTAGTGTTTATAGTGAGAATGATAATAGTTCCTCAGAGAGTGATACATAAGGAGCAAGGATATGACTAGGGAAGATGATATTTCTGAATTTGAAAGAGGTAAAAGATCAGGGCGAAGGATATGTGATTAAAAACACCTTTGATAATAGAAAATACGTAAAACTAAAGTCTAATGATCCAAAGCCTTGGAGAAGGATTACTAAGATACCTAAATAAAATATATGCAGGCAGAAATATACAATCCATGAATACCAAAAGATAGAAAGAAGTATGACACCATTGTGCTAAAGAAAGTCATAAAGCCTGCTATTAACAAAAGAAACTATCAATGAAACATTAAGTAAGATAAAAAAGGAAAAAGTAAGAGAATAAAATAAAGTATATATATTTAGCAGGAGTACAAATAACAATAAAAGCATTATTCCCTGAAAATTTAAATACACTAATAGTTCTAAGTTTACATGACGAAAGACTAACACAAACACATGAAAGTCACTTAGGAAGTATCCAAGGAAATTTAGCATATACAAAATTGATGTTCACATGTTACCCAAAATATAACATTAATCTAGAAGATAAAGATTTTGATAATAATTTAAACTTATATTTCAAATTCTTAAGGAATGATTTTATGAAAGAAGATAATAATGTAATGACAATGTATTACAGTGTTTTGTACACACCATCAAACTCACATTATGGAAGAATTTATCAAGATAATCCATTTATTGAAATTAGTAATGAATGTAGAGAAATTGCTTAAATAATAGAGCCTCAAAAGTTGAATAGAATATAAATACCGACAAATTACATTTTAAGTCTTGAAGATAATATTCTCGAAGAAGATTATAGACAAAGAATCGATTTACCCATATTTAGGGGTAATTCCTTAATAGAAAATAGTAGCCAAAATGATACAAGGAGAATAAGTTTCCAAAGAATAATAAGAGAAGAGATACATTCACCTTTCCTAATAATAGGAAATTATTATAATGAAGAAATAGAAATAGAGAATACAAAAATTCTAATAAACACTGGTACTAGTTGTAACCATATCCAAGCTGATAAATGTGAGATGACAAGAAGTATAACAAGCCCATATATTTTAAAGAATCATGATGGCCAAACGTTAGAATGTAATTTAAAGGTAGAAATACCCATGAGATTACAAGGAATAACCTTTTTGGTAGATTGCTACAAAGATAATAGAATGTAAGGAAATTGACATTATAATATTCTCTTAGGAAATAGTTTCCTAGATAAATATAAGATTATAAAAAAAGGAATAGAAATATAGAGTGAAAACATATGTATTTTATTGGAAAGACAAAATGAAAGTAAATGGTTTCCACTATGGTTTTAATCATAAATATCCAGAGACTAAATTATATACATGTGGATTAATAGATATAGGTTCATAAATAATAATATTTAAAAGCTTTTTATTAAAAGAATGGAAAGATACTAAAATCTCTATAAAATATGTAATTGGAAATAAAGAAAATATTACAAAACAAAAAGAAAGTGTGGAAATAATGATCCAAAATAAAATAGTAAAAATAGGAAAAGTTGATCAATATGACAATATAGAATGCGATATTACATTAGGAGATGACTTTTTACAACAATTCTCAATATATCAACAAACGATATATACTATAATGTTTAAAACACCTTGTAATCACTATATAAGAGTACCTAGAATATTAAAACCTTTTAGAATAAATTATTACCAAAATGCTAAAAAATGGAGGACAGAAAAAATAAATACATCTATTACTTATAAAGAAACAGTACATGACACATGTAAAAATTGAAAGAAAATTTTAGTAATAACCCATTGAAATATTGGGAAAGGACAAAAATCTATTGTAAGTTAGAAATGATAGATCATGACAAAATTATTAGAGTAAGACCAATGATATATTCACAAGAGGATATAGAAAATTTTAAAATTCAAATTAATGAATTAATACAAATGAATTTAATAAAGAGAAAGTAAAAGCCCACATAACAACTGTAAGACTTGAGAAAATTTTAATTTTCTAAAAAAATGGTAAAATGGTAATTTCGGTCAAAATCCGGAATTTTTCTAGATCTCGGATGACGAAACGGACTTCACCATTGGAATCGTCTCGCGAAATCTAGCTATCACGTCGAATTTCATTGAATCCAAGACAGTTAGAATTTCACGCTGAGACAATCTAGGAATAAGGACACTTGCACGCTTGAGTTGCTCGTGAGAAACACGTGTCATGTGTAGAATTAGTCAAACATGAGCTCAAGTGTGGGCCATGGGTGGACACATGGCATGATGCCATTTGATGAAAATCCCAAAGTAGAGGGATAAGTGGATAAGGAAATCCTATGAGCCCATAGTAGGTTGACATGTGGCAAGAGAAAAAACAATTCTCTTAACCCATGCTTGACCAACCAGTTTGGGAGGGGAGATAGCAAACCGAGAAAAGGAGAGAGAAAAGAGAGGGATTTTAGAGAGAGTTTCACTTCTTAGAATTCTATGATCGATCCATTTAATCCCGACGAGCCAAGAGGCAGCAGCCTGGGCTCACACGCAAAGAGCTAACAGGGTACTCATTTTGAGTTTCACAAACTCCGGAAGGTAGGGATTTTCTCCTACTTGGATATTCCTTGTTTAAAAAGCCATGGAAATGGCTTTGGATGTTGTGAGGCCGGAAATGGCTGATAGGGATTTCGCTCCAAAGAAGGAACCGATAAGCCATGAAGGGGTCAGTCTACACAGCCCACGGATCGATGTGGACCGTTAAAAACAAATTCCGATTTGCTTGTTAGACCGAAATGTCCATGTGAATTTGCTTGAGTTCTGATGGTATGGATTGTGTGGAAATGATATGTTGATGCATGCTAAATTGATCTTATTAACATAGAGCGGTTGAATTATGAAATAGAACATTGTCTATAAACCATAGGGAATTGACATGAATTGGCATCATTGCATTCATGTGCACGGTGATACTGAGTCGGGTGTGGGTGCATGGTATGGTTATTCACCACTCTGGTGAATGTGGGTTGAGTTTTGTCTTTAGACTAAGTCCACAAAGACTCCATAGTTCAAATTATAAAATGAGAAATAATTAATGTGTGTTGGGCGTCCTTGGAACTCGGGTGTAGGAGACCCATGGTATTATCCGAAAGGTTCTGCATGGGTGTGAGAGACCCGATTGGGTGTGAGAGACCCGCGATACTATCCGAAAAGATTTTACACAGGTGTGAGAGACCTGCGGTACTATCCGAAAAGTTATGTATGGGTGTTAGAGACCTGCGGTGTAATCCAAAAAGTTCTGTTGCCTAAGAGAAAACACACGGTCATGTTCATCACTTAGACCTAGAGTTGAGATAGGAGTCGGGATTGACTCAGGGATGGTTACCCATTGAAAAATAGCCTTGGGTGTTGGTGAGCCGACAAAGGTTCCTGGGTGATATGAGTGTTACTATTACACAAGGATAATCACACACTGCATAGTGATGTGAGGAGTCGGTGAGTGACTCGGGATATGGGCATGGAAAACATTTCATGCATGATATAGATCATTCCATGTGTGAATTGTAAATTGTATGGAATGGATGTTTGTGTTGTACCATTGCATGCATTTTAGCGGGAGTAACCTATGGGAAAATATCACTACTGGGCATTGCTCACCCCGTCGTAGGATCCCCCTTTCAGGTACAGGGAGTGTTCGGGAAGACGGTGCTCATTAGAGGCCGCTTTTGAGAAGAAAGCCGACATGTGACTTTGATTACGTTTTTGTAAAACATGTATAAAATATTACAATTGAAACATGTTTGTATTAAGAGTGATGTAACAACTCTTGAAACTATTGTAATATAGTTAGATATATTTTGGTATGATAGAATAATGACCATTTTTACTGATGTGATGGTCCATGATATGAGACACAGGTTTTCCGCAGATTGATGGTGGTCAACGGGACCCTTGGGAAATGGGGCGTCACAACAACCCTGCTTTTATGGTAATAAAACATAGTGAAATAAAAAGAGGAAAAACAAGAATGATGATAAATTATAAGGAGATTAAGTACTGTCAACGATGTGATATATCCCAACAAGGAAATTTTAATAAATTTAGTAAAAGGGAAAACTATTACAAGAATTTGATCAGTAAATCAAGATTTTGGTAAATAAAAATGGATAACATAGTATACCTATTATAGCTTTTAGCACTCCCGTGCGGCTTACATGGATTTTTAATGCCTTCTGATTAAAAATGCTCCTCAAAATTTCCAAAGAAAAATGGATAAAATATTCTCTAATATTCAAAATTTATGATCATATATATTGATGATATTTTGATATGTTCTGAAAACGAAGATGATCATGAAAAACATTTAGATATCTTTATAACACTATGTAAAACCGATGGTATTATTGATTAGTGCTCAAAAAGTGCTATTTTGAACCCTGTTTATTTAAGGTTTTGAGCACTTTTGTGTAATTAACTTGTACTAACCCGATTTCCACATTAAGGTCCCCTATTCTAATCGATCGCATTTTGTATTAATTTGTAGTTTTGCAAGCTTAATATATACTAAAATTGTTAAAGTCGATCCAAGACGGCACTCGACTAAGTCGCATTGCAAATCGTAGACCGTGTATGAAAGAAGAGCGTAAAATACAAGGAAATTGGAGCACCATGAGTAGTCTTATGAGGCATAAAATCTGCAACTCAATGGTCTTACTATTTCACTGTCACCATTTTGCACCACTAATCTCATCAACACTTCCTCGTCAATAGTTTCATTTCTGTCTTCTTCTTATTTCTTTCCATTTTGTCCTGTAACAATTAAATGCTTTTGTTTGATTTTGGTAATTTTGTTTTGCCCTAGTGCCATAAGCCATTTGTATATTACCTTAAAACTTTTTTTCCAGAAAAGAAACTTTTGGCGCGAAGGGCTCCATTTTTCTCGCTTTTCTTCTTCTCTCCCATTTTCTCTCATTTTCTTTCCACTTTTTCGGCTGCCAAACACCCCTTGAGAATGACAACTCAAGGGATGGTTGGCCAAAACCCCTCCATCCTTGAAGAGGAGGGCCACTGGGTACCAGTTTTAAAATGACTATTCTCCTATATTTAATGCAAGCATTTATGGGTATTTATGTCTCTGCTTCTCACAATAGGTTTAAATCTCTTAAATGTACCCTGATTAACTTAGACAAGTAACTTTTGGGTTCAAAGGGATGCCATTGCTAATCCACCGATATCCTGCTACCGCCTCATTAGTTACCTGTGAGGGGTGTTTAGAGGCGTGTTCTCACTGTCTGTGAGCATTTATGCTCATTAAAGGCCATTTTCCAAAAGGGAAAAATGATAGGGTCTAGTCCTTAAAGCTAAATGAAGATCCGATTCGGTAAATGACTATAGGTCATCCTCCCCAACGCGAGGAAAATGACCCGAGAACTTCTCATTTACCGTAGGACCTCAAACCCGCAGAGTCTGATGCTTCCAAGGAGTTCTTTTTCTACGGATTTCATTTTATTTTCGCCTTCCAAACATTCACCTCCACTGTTTTTTTTACAAAACCCTAAATCCAAATCAAAAACACCATTTTCAATCAACTGCAGTCATTCACGAAGAAAACCCATCCCTCGAGTTCGACTAAGACTACTATACTGCAATAGCTATACGCAAAGAGGGAGCTTTAGGATATAAATTTTGTTGATTCCACATACCTACTGTGGCACGAATCAATTATATTATCATATAAGAAGGTAGATATCAAGAAAAAGGTAATAGAATTTTTAGGAAAGATCATAGATACTAAAGAAATAAGATTACAAACCCACATAGCCGAAAAAATAAAAGATTTCCTAAATGAATTAAGAACTAAAAAAATGATACAAAAAATTTTAGGATGCTTAAATTATTCCTTTGATTTTATTAAAGATTTAGCTAAGGAAATGCAGGAATTACAAAAATTATTAACAAAGAAAAACCAAACATGATGGAATAAAAGACATATAAAAATAGCTAAAAGACTAAAGGATATATGTTCCAATTTACCAAAACTTAGACTACCTAATGAATATGACAATTTACTATTACAAATAGATGCTTTAGATAAAAACAGTTTTAAGATAAATATGTCGTTATGCAAGTAGAACCTTTAACAATAATCAAATCAATTATGATATCAATGAAAAAGAATTACTTGCAATAATAAAAGGGATTAATAAATTTGAGATATTCTAATACCTAAATCTTTTATAATAGAATCAGATAACACTCAAGTTACAGGATTCATAAGAAATAACATAGGAAATGGAATACAGGCTAGAAGATTATCTAAATGGCAAACTCTTCTTAGTTATTACAAATTCAAGATTATTCATATAAAAGGAACTAATAATTTTCTTGTAGCCTTTTTGAGTAGGAATGTCGAATAACATCTAGGAACTGCGAAGAATTGCCATCAATATGGCTGAAGAAATAAATATAATTACAGAAAATTATAATGCTCTTATGTCAATTGAAGAAAAAGTAATAAACTTACAAAAAGATATTAATAACATAAGAACCAAGTCACATATGACTCAAAATCTCCTTGAAAAATGTTTTGAAGAAATAGGAGAAATAATAGTGAGGCCAGAAGATGTCTCCTCAGGGACTAAAAACATCAAGAAGGTAGGCTTGGATATGCCGTCTCATCCAGGAAAAAGACAGACAACAACAATTGCTAATAATATTATGACAAGAGATATATCCTTGTCTAAAGACAAAAAAAATCTCCAAATGTATTCAGGAAATGCCTATCATTCAAAATGATGAAAGCTTGAAAACTAACAGTCCCCAAAAGGACACATTCCTCTCAAAATGAGAAAACACTGATGAAATCCTCTTTTTTCCTAAGGAAAAAAAAAAATACCCATAAATCCCACTGTCATTTTATCTGATATGGAGAAAGGATATTTGGCCTTTTTTGGAATTCATTTATAACAACCCCAATGGAAAATTAAGGATATTACTAGACTTCAATTGAATCCATTTATCCTAGGATAATGATAACAGACCAAGCAGATCCTATTCTCACCCAAAATTCAATAGATTACGGTTTTGTTGACCGAATCTACCTTAGTAAAGACTGCAATGAAATCCCATATGACACTTTAAAATCTCAACTGTGTAACCTAACACAAAATTAGAACTTTTATGCTAAGTTTTTAGTATCACTCCTGAATATAATGAAGACAACGGAGTAGTTGTAACACCCCAAATTATACTATAGTAGTTTATTACAGTTTAGTGGTATAATAAAAGTCAAAATTGTATTTTTCATAAATTTAAGTGCTAAGGATGATTAAGGGTGAAATGGTAATTTGAAAAATTAAGGACTCAAGGGACATAAGTTAAGAAGATTATATGTTAAAGTAGAATAATGCTAAGTTAACTTATAAATAGAGTGAAGAAAAAGGACTAAAATGAAAAAAAAAAGGGATAATTGAAGCCAAAATCCCTTAAGACACCAAAATGTCTTCTAGGATAAACATTCTACTCATTTTGGCTTTGGGAGTCAAGGGCTTACGGTTTGGGGGAAGAATCCATTTTTTGGGTTGCTATTTCTTTATCTTTGGAGTTCCACTTGATAAAAGAAAAGGGAAGAAAAGGAAGCTTGGTTGAGAAGTTCAAGAAATCAAGGTATGGAACTTTTATATGGAATTCTCCCATTTGTTGGTTAGGAAAAGCAAAACCCGAACTTGATTTGTATATTGGGTTTGTTAGTTTGAATTGGGTATGGAACTCTCATATTTGTTAGTATGGAATTCTCCCATTTGTTGGTTAGGAAACCCTCCTAACTCCCTATTTGTCTATGTGTGGGTTAGGGAAACCCTAACTCTTCCATAAATGTGTTTTTGGTAGGTTTGAGTTGGGTTTTGTGGTTTGTTTGATCTGGTTTTGTTTTGGTTTGGAAAATTGTCCCGTGAAATAATGAAAAAATGCCCATTTATGTTCCAACCCGACGCTTCTTCTCCTAGGCGAAGGTTTGTCCGCCTAGGTGAACCTAAAGCCCCAAATTTTCCAGTCTCTACTACGCCTCGGCGTGGGTTGCTCCGCCTTGGCCAAGGTCTCATACGCCTAGGCGAAGGTCCCCTATGCCTAGGTGAACCTGAAGTCCTGTTTTTGTTCCTATCTTTTGCTAATTCTAGAAACCATCAATTGAAGTAATGTAGGATCCTAACAAGTGAATGAAAGGGTCCGTACCTATACATAAGTTATATGAAAAATGTTCTGGACCTCGTCGCCTCGACGAAGTGATCCTATTTCTAGGCAGACTTTGTTTTCTTACCCCTTATTTGTGTGCGTTATATAAATTCAAGAATGTGATAAAAAAAAAATAGTACAATAAGCTTAGTATTACATATAATTGTATGTCTGCTTAAGATTGAATAGTGAATGAATAGGCACCTCTGATTAGTGTTTTGGCATTCTCTGATTAGTGCTTCAACACTATTTGTTCAATGCTACGCAGACCCGCATACCAGTTACGACACTGCTACGCGCAAAGACATCTCTCGTTTACGCTCGCACCTCTTGTTCAAGATTGCAATTATACCTTCGGTACTTAATATTAGTTGCGGTCCCTTTCATTCATTGTTACCGATCTATGCAAAGTAAATACTTATATGTGTATCTAAATGGTATTGATATATATGGAAATAATTACATGAAAACAAAAGTAATCAGTTTTGATGCTAAGGCATATCTTAGTTATGTTCTATAGTGTACCTACGGGTACCTTATGTTACAAGATTTCTGTTATGAACTCCTACGAGAGATGTGAATATTCTTATTTATGAATTATGTTATAAGTATACTATAATTGAGGACCACTGCATATGGTCATATATGTTATATGTTTTCTCACTAAGTTATAAGCTTAGCATGGGTGTTTCATTCGTATAGGTACTGAAGAGCTCATCAGAGACATCCCGCATTCGCCAGGGCCAACACAGCATTAGGAGTCTTTCTGATGTAGGTCCATAAATTTGTATTTGAAATATAAATGTAAAATTTTGTAATAGTGGAACTTGTGTAAGTACAAGTAAATAGGACTCCAATATATGTAAAGGGCAATTTAAACACCACTACGGTGGTAGTTTTATAGTTTTACTATTTATGAATTTATGATATCATGTTTTTGAAATGGGCCCACCAATGTCAAAAAATCAACTTAAGAAGTCTCAGTCGCTTGTGACATCCCCTCATCCACTTAGGCGGGGGATGGGGCGTTATAGTAGTCATTAAGGCTTTCCATGTGATAACACTTAATTCTAGTGAAGAAACCAAGGTCCAAATAAATGACAACAAACCCAAGAAAATTGGCCAACTAAATAGACAATGAATAAAGACAAAAAGAGCACTATGAGTGAAAGTTGTGCTTGGAAGAATGACAGACTTAAGAAAAAAGAATCGTTCAATCCATTGTGCCACCAGCAACTAGATGATACTTATTGGAGATGGAAAAGCAAAGAGTACTATTGAAACGACGAATTTAAAAATAACAAAGCTAGATCACGACTTTTCCCAAATGAATGCAATGAGAATGTAAGCAACCGGGGTAATGAAAAAGACAAAGAAAGATAATGAAGATCAATTGGCCATTGGAAAAAATGTAAAATCTATTTTAAAGTGTATGATGTAAATACGCCTGGCTACTATAAATGTACAATAATGACAATAAATCCACTTTTTCATAGTAGAAATATATTTTCAAAGTGATCTGACAATAAATGTCAATCACTATAATTGTAAAAGATAAGATCAAGAAGAGATGTATCCTAGAAGATAAAAAGGTGACAAGACAAAAGATAGCTGAAGGAAAAGGATGACACGTCTCTCAAAAGATAAGATCAAGAAGAGACGTATCCTAGAAGATAATAAAGAGGTGACAAGACAAAAGATAGCTAAAAGAAAATGATGACATGTCTTTTAAAGAGATAAGGATAACACAGGAAGAAAAAGCTCTATATAAGGATAAGAGATTCTCCATTATAGATCATTGAAAAATCATCTCTCTCTTTGTATCTAAGTGTTGTAATGGAGTTTTAAGCTATTCTTAGAGAAACTTGTATGTAAGATAAGAAAAAGTTTTTATGAAATAAAAGTTTGAGAAAACCATAATTTGATATCTTTGATTGATCAAATCTATTTTGCCTATTTGAATCATCAAAGCTCCACAACAAGACGATGAACAATTATGTCGTAACAAGCTAGCAACAAACCAAACATCGCAATAAGACGGCGACAAGCCAAACGTCAATAAGACGATAACAAATTAAACGCTACAATAATACATGGAAAACACGAAAAACAAAATGACCTAAATATTCATGGAAAAACTATTTTATTAAGCAAAAAAAATGAAATAAAGATATCCAAATGGGTGATTTTAGGTAAGAATGACTAAAAATCACTCCTCATTGCTTGAGAAAAAAGGTCATTACTTGAGAAAAAAGCATTAGAAGAGAACAAGATGAGAGAAAATGACGAGGAGGGGTGGCTAACGGGGAAATCTTCTTCATTTCAAGCTATTTAAGTATATAATTTGATACCGAGTCCTTCAAGAAATTATAGCAGTTGTTCTATAATATTTTATAAAATTAATGTGTTTCGAGCATCAGTAATGTATTTTTGCATTTTTTTTCATAATTTTCAAAATGTTTTAGAAATAATATTTTTCCTTTTATTCATTTTATATTTATATAATTACTTATGTAATAGTTTTAAAAAAAATAAGAGCACTAAACGTAATTTGAAAAGATTGTAATTTTTTTTGGAGATAAGATCATAATTAACTCGAAGACATGATTCTAGTATAAGATCAGAGCGTGAAGGAACGATTTTAATAAAAGATCGGAACTAGAATCCTGAAAGGCATGATTTTGGCACGATTCTAGTGTAAATAGGAACTTCAAAGCATGATTTTAATACAAGTTCCCAACTTGAAGGCATGATATGATTTTAGTAAAAAATCAAAATATTATGGAACCATTTTGGCATGATTCTAGTGTAAATTCGAAAGTTGAAATCCCGAGTTTAGTATAAGATTGAAAAATAAAGCCACGATTTGAGTGAAAGATAGAAACTTGAAGGAACGATTTTAGTGTAGGATCAAGGCACAATTTTAGTCTTATCCGAAGGAACGATTTTAGGGTAAGATTGTAATACTCTTCCTATTATGATTTGATCTTGGTTTTTTCATATGTACATCTCAACCTTTACCCTTTATCATTTATTTATTTATTTATTTTTGCCTTTTTTGTCACAATTTTATTTATTTATTTTTTAACTGTTAAACACTTTAATCATAACGTAGTAAATTGTTCTATATCAAACTTTTATTTAATTATTTGAATTTATATAAAACTATTAATGCATCGAGCCAATCCCTTTATGTAGCTTATGTGAATTATTAAGTTTATTATTTCAAAAACTATTTTTTATCTTAATTTTTTTTCTATGTTCATTTCAGTTACTTATAACTATTTGTTCATATTCTTTCAAAATAAGCCTTTACAAATGAAACCTTCATGGGTATAAAATAATTTTAGAAAACCAGAAAAGACACAAAATAACAAAATATATATATATATATATATATCAAAGGATATTTTACATACAAAAATAAAATAAATATATAAAAAATAAAATGGATTAAAGACTCAATTTCATTAGGACTATATTAAAGTTAGCTCATGAAAATGGATTAAAGTTATCTATTCAATACAAGATTTTAAGGCAGTTTATGATGTAGTTTTTTTGGTGAACCTTATAGCATGAAAACTACAATAATTTAAATGTGTTCTTTTTCCTTTTTTTAGCAACTGTAAATTTATTAAAGATATATTCTCTTGTTAATTAATCACAAACTCATCTTTCATACATGAACACAGAATTGATAATAATGGATTAAAGTTATGTATTTAAGATAAGATTCTAATATATATGATAAAATTAAAATAATTTTGTCAAATTTTTTTCTTTTTTCCACAACTGAAACATACTGTCCGAGTGGTAAATAGGTGAGAAAAGAAAGATCTCATTTTCCAATCTAATAATAAAATACTGTGCATAGTAAATATAAGTAAAAAAAAACTCTAAATTATAATTAAAAATTAAAAAAATTTAAAAGAAAAAAGAAAAGAAGGGAACACAAAGAGCC
This sequence comes from Tetrastigma voinierianum, assembly GCA_016808115.1. NCBI lineage: Eukaryota > Viridiplantae > Streptophyta > Magnoliopsida > Vitales > Vitaceae > Tetrastigma > Tetrastigma voinierianum. Next base: position 392,848 of record JAEQBH010001024.1, read on the forward strand.
CCATTGATTTAGGAGGGGGTGTTCTTGGTTGCAGAGGATTCCATTCCAGTTTTTGAACCACCCAATGGCGCACCCATAACAGGGGCACATAACTCAATAATAGTCTCCGAGACGCAAACAATTCCTACCCTGCTACCCCAGGTAACCTTCCTGCCCGATTCACTTGAAACCACGCTTAAACCCCTTCGTATAAGCCCTTCCATGCCGCACTATCAAGTCCGACCCTACAGCCGACAACTTCCCGCGAAAAAGCCACACACCAATGGCGCAAAGGAATCCGCCACCCTGCATGCCTTTTATAAACACCCCCAACCTTAAGAGAATTCCAAACGCCCGCATCAAATGTGACACCAAAAAATTAGAAATTCACTGGTAATGCGTGCATTGGAACGTACCAACATTAATAGTCAACTGCTCTACATTGAGCCACACAAGTTTTTCCAACCGAAGACTCGCCTCCCCAATGTAAAAATGGGGGCATTGTGGTACCATGGCTTGGCCCATACCTCTCTGGGCTAACGGTCCTCGACGACCAAAGCCCACAATATAAAAGCCCAGTCGACGAGCCCAATTACCTTCATTTATAAGCCAAGCCCAAACATATTCCTTAATCGGACAGAGACACAAGATAACCTCTCAAGGATACCATCATTAAGTACGCAAATCGGCTGACCTCCTCAAAGATGAATAAAAACCACCCATGAGTCACACACGTGAACCACCTTTGATGGCAACAAACGCATCATGGAGCGTACAAACGCGCAATTTGCTACCCAAAGGGCACGGCTACTCCAAATGAATAATGTGGGCCACAATGCGTAATCCATGCGCCACCTTCCTCCTTCCGTTTCGCAAGGAACTCACCTACTTTCCATGGAACCTGATCATCTTTCTCCCTCGGCGTTAAGGAGGGACTTAATCGAAAAAAGGTATGACATTCTTGACTAGAAAAGATTGATCCTTTCACTCCCCAGATTTCCTGATCTAACTTAGGCATCAGAGAGGCGAGGGGCGCACCTCTGCCATTTTCGTATTGCTTTTATGTGTACTTGCTAGCGTTGATGTTCGACAATCCAATGACCTTAAAATTCAGGACGGCTGTAAGAGTTATATATACCACAAAGATATTCAACAATCCCACTCTCCATCAACATCATCATCGTCATCTCCTACACCCGAACCGTCACCTTTTTCATCAGCTCCTCCATGGGTCCTCGGAATTGCTCCAATTCATTCAACCCCATGCTCTCAATGGTGGCGTCCCACCAAAACGCGCCGTCCACCTGTGCATTTTCTGCTCCTTTCCAACCCCCAAGCGCTTCCTACGTATTGTTTTGCACGTGCTCCATGCACTTGCCTACCAGAACCATTGCACGGAGTCGCTTTCCACCTTCCAAGAAACCGATCGATGACGCACCGCAAGGTGCCCAAACAAACGCTTCGCCAGGTGAGAAGACGATGACGGTGGCCTCGACGCCCCACAAAACGCAGAGCTTACCAACTTTCTTGAAGAAATGCTTCACATTGAGAACGGACTCTAGGATCTTTTTCTTCTCAATTTTTGATTTCGATTGTCTCGCCACACTGTCTTTTCATTGAATGAATCATCGATGGCTTTGATTTCTATACACAAAACAAGCAATTTTAATTTTCATAGTAAAAAGATCTTCAAAAAAAAGATTTTCTTGATTTAAATTTAGAAACATAATATTTTCGGTGTATTATAAAAATTAAAGATACCATATAAAATATAATAAAATATTTATCTTCGTTGGTAGCAGCTATGTTCTATGATAGGGTTTTATCTTATATTTCATAAGCATAAGATGGTTTATTCTCTAACTATATCTTCATTGCAAAATCTAATTTATAAAGTCCGGATGGCGCTAATGCCCTGTCCGGCGCAGCATGGTTGATGCCCATCTGGCTTAGTCTAAAGTTCTGATGGCACTAATACCCTGTCCAGCCCAACATGGTTGATGCCCAGTTGGCTTAGTATAAAGTTCGGATGGCGCTAATGCACTATTCAACCCGCAAGATGTTGATGCCCAACCCGGCTCAATCTAAAGTCCGATGGTGCCACGCTCTCGGTCCGACGAAGCATGGTCAGCGCCCGGGCCGCTCAAGATAGTCCGACGCGCTTAATGCCCCGTTCGCCCAAAGATGGTTAATGCCCAACCGCTCGCGATAAAGTCCGGATTACAAATGCCCTATCTCGCCTAGTTAGGTCGGGCCCAACTGCCTACCAGACCTGTATTTGAGCTTGAAGGTTAATGCCCTGCAAAGCCCGAACAGGGAAGAAAGCAAATGAACCAGGGAATGATTGCTCAAACCTAGACTACACCCTACTCATTACACATCAACGCCACCTGGCTAAACAAAAATGAACTACTCGATTCAAAAGGGGAATCAGTAAAGTCACAAAATAACATATGCTTCATTAAGAAGTCCAGTTACACGATATCAAAATGTCAGAATACAGAACGGGGGCAAATGAGCAAGGCTAGAAAAGCGGCCTGAGTGCGAGTCCACGGCTTTCATTTGCACGAGTTCCTCCCTCTGCTCGTACACAAATGAAGGTTGAGGTTATCACCTATTTGCTTAAGCGTGAGAGTGCTGTTCTGCCAATCAGGCTTCACATGGCTGACAACGGCCAGCGAGGAGCAATACAGGGGGACAACGAGGATTGGCTCAAGAACTTTGGAGGTAATGGCGTTTCGTGTACGACATCCGTCCAGGAATCGGGCTTACTTCCGCAAAATATTGTGCGCAAGGCACGACAACCATAGCCGTAGTGAAGATAACTTCAAAAGCGGTCGAGCTCACCTCTAAAGCCTTCTTCTCTTTAGAGGCCTATGCTAGAAGCGGACGGCCTTCAGTGCATAGCCACAGAAGCTCTGCAGTAAGAGCTGGCTCATCGTCGGGCTGGCTAGCTTCTCATCCGCCTTCCTCGAGCCTCCCGAAGCGGCCAAAGCTGTTGAGCCGTATAACTCAGCAGCTCCACCTTCATACGCATCTTCACTTGGTGGGTGCACCTTTGGATCGAGCCTTCAGTTGTCGCTGCGGTGCCTACCCACGTCGATCTCCCGGTCGGGCCATCGCCACTTCATGACGAGCGGCGTCTCTCTCTGCCTTAGCACGAAATACCCTTTCAACAGCTTCTCTAGCCTCCAACTCCAAGCACCTCAACTTTGACTCTACCTCCATTAAGGAAGTACTCAAGGCATTTTTGTCGGAAAGCGCTGACTGGGCGTAAAGCCATAGCCTTTCTGCATCCCTCACCCGGGTATGAAATTCTTGATGCTGGAAGGCCATGTTCCAGATAGCAGCAATTGCCTACGAAGAAACAAATTAATGGTATGACAATAACTAAGAAATAATACTAGAATGAGATATAGCACTTCTAAACTCACCAGTTCCATCGATTGAGGAAAATTGCAGTTGCGAACTTGCATCCCATCTTCAATCATTTACTGGAGATCTTCTTTAATAGAACCAGTAGGGACTGAAATGGTATACTCTTAAGCGCGCCTCACAGCTGAAGCAGTCACAGGAGCATCAGTAGCATCAGGTACGGATCATGTGAGTAATTCGTAGACCATGATTGAAGGGCCTCCATCGATCAATAATCTCCTGAGCACCCTACGGCCCGAGGGCCTGGCCTCCGCTGTGGGGCGGACCGTGGAAGGGAGATGCGGGGTCGGCCAACATACGATCGGGAGTAGCGGCCTCCCTACGCCCCGGCAGGATGTGCCAGCCACTATCGGTAGGTAGCAGCTTCGGGAGGATGGACCACCTGGATGGTGGCGGGAACTAGGGAAGCCTCTCTAGACTCCACCAAGGTGACGTTTTCCAGAGCTGGCTGATCATTCAAACCCATCTCAAGCGAACCTAGGATGACAATGGCCTGCACCTTTGAACCTTCATCCGAATGAGGTTGGCTGAATCTCTCTGCTGCCGGCCCGGGAGGCATCAACCACTTGCTCAAGAGTTAGCAGCCTCGCTTCCGTTTTTCGAGTAGCAGTTCTCTTGAATCAAGCCGGACATCCGTCTCTTCCTCTTCTTCCCGGTCGGGGAGCGGCGGGATCTTTGGAGGGACCCGTGGAGATGAAATCCTGCCACCTTTCTAGTAACTTTTTGTCACCTCAACGTCCCCTTCTTTTTCTTTGATGCTTGAGGGGTAAGACGGGAGCCCTTTCTTGCCAAGGGAGGATGCTCCAAATGACTACCACCGACTTGCTTGGGCGCGCTTTACAGACGGCGGAATCCTAAGCTAACATAGGAAGGTTGCACAGGTTGAGTACTGATCACCAATTCCCAGGCCGGTAGCCTCGCTCCCAACACCGGACCGGAAGAACTACACAGGTTGAGTTCAAAGGTCCACGCGATGGCAAGTGCTCCTTTGCAATTTTAAAGGGTAGAGTAGGTTATTGGGACGTTGTAAGGAGATGGGTGGTGGCTTAAATCATGCAATTTCTTCACGGTAAGAAGGACTTCGTGATGCCACTCCTACTCAGAAATCTCCAATAACCTCCGGATTTTCGTAAAACTGGCTCTCTCCACCTAATGCACTAGTTTACCCCTTCGGCTTTTCCCTGCCCAAACAACCCACAATAATAAAACACGTGTAAATGAATGGGCATATGAAAAATACATCAGTAAGCAGGCCCCATTATTTGTACACGCCTGGAAAAGACATCGAATGGTTAACATCAAGCGGAGGTCGGGGGCCGAGTCTGTCGAGGTCCCTTTGAGCCAGATCACCTTAGCCTCTCTTTGGTGAGTCGGGTCTGTAACAAATTATGACCCGGGGTTTGGGGTACGGCATGAACCATCCAGCCACCTTGCTCTATCCTCAAGGTATAAGCAAAACAAACCTCCACTAGTAAAAGATCAAGCTAGTAAAGAAGGTTCGGTACCACAACAGCGCGATCCCGAGTCAAGATAGCGTTTAGGTGGACAAAGGAATGGGCGCTACGGTAAGTCACGAGAATCGCTTTACCCGGAGATGGCCACCTGACGAAGCTCGTAGCTAGTTTCTCTGGGTGAAAAACACGACATTGTACTCTTACCGCGGTACTTTCAGTAGGGCATGGAGTAGAGTGGCGTCAATGTCATCGGAATTTCACAATAGGCCGATCAACTCCTCGTGAAACGAGGAGGTGTTGTCTTGTGGGCGTTCCGGGTAGGCCTTGCGACCCACCTGGTTGGTGGAAGTCTCTTCCTAACCTCTCGTCATTCTATAAGCAGACAGATAAAAAATGGGGAAAAGACAATCAACCCGAAGCCATGATACCAAACTGGGAAAAGGCAAAATCATTTGCAAGCCTGGCACAGGCGAGTCGCCTAGTCCTAGGCTCTAGAATAGCCCCCACCCCCTCCCTTCCACAGCGCGCTGACCCAGACACTCGGTGTCAAGCGAGGGTGTTAATATATATATTTTTTTTAAACTTATAAACTTTAAGTTTGTTCATTCATATAATGTTAAACGTTTAACTTGTACTATATTCTGTAGCAGCGGATTACAAAATATATACAAGCTCCATATATGGAAGTGTTCAACATTTACAATATTTATAAAAACAAAACATATATAAAAATAGTCCAAAAGGTCTTTAGTGGGCACCTAGTAGTGTGTTGGCCTTGGTTGTAGCGTGTGGGTGTTCGAAATTCGTTTACGCTTCCTCTGTACCCACGGATGAAACACCCGTGCTAAGCTTATAGCTTAGTGGGAATTAATACATATGGATGACCTCTAATAAGGGTCATCACACTTCTATACACATCTAACATATCATATCATTTAAACATGCTTATACATATTTCATATTTACTTATCATACCATGTTTCATTTCTTATCATTTTACACTTTGCTTCATGTTCTTGTCACAATATACTTGTCATCGCATAGCGGTGCTATGCTTCTCTTATCATATCATATCATTCCATATGTCATATTCAAGTAATTTGTTTTATGTTTCATGTCTTCATAAACCTTAGAAGTGGATAAAGAAAACTATAAGGGCGAAGACTGTGTACTCAGCACATGCGAAATGAGTGATTACATAAGGGCGAAAGCGGCTGTTATCATTTATGCGAGACAATTTACCATTTATAAGGGCACAAAGACACTTGTTATCATTGTGCGAGACAATGACCATCTATAAGAGGCCCGAAGGAGAGTAATGACAACGGGACGTGTCCAATTATCGTAAACTTGTCTTTCCACTGACCGACATGCCCATCTATCCCTCTACGATTCTAAGCAGACAATCTATGTGTATTTTATGTTCAGTACATATCTCATATTCTCGAATAATTATTGTCATTCGGTGATCATATGTGATATTTACAATCATTTATTCGTATCTTTGTATTTTTCATATATCATTATATGCATGAATAACTATGGTTACATGTATGCTTATGAGCTATTTACTATCATTAAAATTTCATCAAGCTATATATGGATGGATTCTATACTTCAAGGGCTTTCCATAGACTCCAAGAACATCAGAAACGGAGTTCGAACGAAGAAGTTATGGTCGTCCGAAGTTGGAGGCCTCGCATGAGCAGTGACTACGAGCAGAACCAGTAGGGCCTACCGTATTTCGTGATTTATGGACCTAATATGAGTTTCAATTTTCTCAATATATATATGGATGGATTCTATACTCAAAGGGATTTCCATAGAGTCCAAGAACATCTAAAACGGAGTTCAGACGAAGAAGTTATGGCCGTCCGAAGTTGGAGGCCTCGCATGAGCAGTGACTACAAGCAAAACCAGCAGGGCTCACTATTTTTCGTGATTTCTAGACCTAATATAAGTTCCAATTTCCTCAAGCTATATATGGATGGATTCTAGACTCAAAGGAATTTTCATAAAGTCTAAGAACATCCAAATCGGAATTCGAACGAAGAAGTTATGGCCGTTCGAAGTTGGAGGTCACACATGAATAGTCAAACCCAGTCGGGCTGACCTAGCCGAGCTAACCTAGCCAGGCTGACCTAGCCGGGCTGACCTCGTCTGGCTGACATTGTTGGGCTGACCTCGTCAGGCTGACCTCGTCGGGCTGAGCTCGCCAAGCTGACCTAGTTAGTAACCTATTCAGAGTAAACGGACCATAACTTATGCTACAAAGGTTCAATTTGGGTAATTCAAATGCCCTTGCTCAGTTCACTAATGTGGCTACAATTTTACGAAGACTCAGCACAACAGAACCTTTTATTTCCCACCCACTTGGATTCACTGATCTTTGTTTAAAGCAATTCTCAAAACACATATAGGGGAAAACTTATGGTTTGCTAACCCCATCCTACACAATTAATGGGTTAAGAGAGTTTCCTAAGTCTCAAAATTTTGGGGGAATCCATACTTAGTTTCCATACAACCCTAAATCAACCACAAAACCAAACCAAAACAACTCCAAATTTAGTCTAAAACTACCAAACACCACCAATATACCAAGTAGGGTTCTTTTGAACAAAATTCCTTCAAAAGTTTATGGTTTGATTTTCCATACAAAGCTCCTGTATCCATCTTGTGTACAAAAATCGATACTTTTCCATCTGAAAACTTAACAAATTCCATACAAAATCATAGTTTCATACCTTTGATCTTAACTTCTCTTAACTGGCCTCTCTTCCTCATCTTCTTAGCTGCTTCTTCCGCTTCTCTTACTCTCTTAACTTTCTCCACCTCCGTTTTTGCCCATCAAGAACCAAAATGAGATATTTATTTGGTCTTGTTGATTTTGACAAATTACACTTTCGCACTTGTATCTTGTCTGAGTCAGGGTTTAAATTTTCGCATTTATTTCTAAAGTCGATTTAACTTATATTACACCCTAAATATGTTATATTTGTTATATAGAATATTTGAGGTACCCCCTTTACACACACACTATCTGACCCAGAAGCCTTGTAGATGTCAATCAGCAGGACCCGGGTAAGACGGTATTTACTTGTAAAATGGAAACTTATGGCCTTTGGAAACGGTTCTAGCGACACTAGCGATCGCACTAGAGTATCCACATTCTGGCAAGAGAGCGAGGATAACGAAAAACAAGTATAGGAAAGGGTGAAATCAATAGTAAATACTATATATTAGCGTCTAGGCACGCAATTGCATTTAATGCATTGTTGACACATCGCCTCCACGACCAATTTGAATCATAACGATGCTTCGCTTACTAGGGCATAGGCCCTAGTGAACGAACGTGGGCCAGGCTCATGGGCCCTGGTTGAAGCATACCAAATACCATAGCTCTCAGCAATAATGTGACGCCCCATCCCCGGGGTGTTCGTTGACAACCCGTCAACCCGTGGAATACTCATGAATGTCGAATAACCCGACATCACTCTCGAAAATCAGACAGAGTCTCCTTTGTACGGGGAGCTCTACCCGAATCTGAGAACACATCCCCGAGCAATCCTGATAACCTCATGGTCCACATGCGAGTAAAATAACTAGCCACTTGAATTTTGCATCGGCTACTCACAAAATATAATAGCTTCATACAAATAGTTTCAAGAGTTAATAAATCACTCTTACCAAACATATATCAAAAGTTTACAATTTTAACACATGTTATACAATCAATGCAAGCCCTGTGTCGGCTTTCTTAAAATGCGGTCTCTAGCGAGCGCCGTCCTCGTGCACACTCCCTGTACCTGAAATAGTGATCCCTCGACAGGGTGAGCAAAGCCCAGTAGTGATAATTTCCTACCTGGGTTACTCCCCACCTAAGTGCACATGCATGGAAAACACTCACATTCAAGCAATTTCATGAACCTACTCGAATGTCTACATGCTAGATCAGGTGTCCGGTCGTAGAGCTCATAGCGATACTGGCCGGCATGCGAGTAAAATAATCAATTTTTCAAAACAAAGCTTTTGTTCTTGAAAACTTACTCTTAGAGTTTCGGTAAAAATGTTGCACTACCCTCCGGCGAATGTGTTAGAGAACCTTCGAGAACAATTCCTTGGGCTCCTCAGACGTGTGAATTGTTGGACCATCTCCAAACCATGATTCTCGGGAAGGAATCTTCCATCGAAATTCCTTTCACAAACATTTTCATTTAACTTTCAATTTCATGTCATGCACTCACTCCTAATATTCTAAGGTGCCCCAGTGCATATGGAATGCATGATGTCAATTCCAACATATTCATGATAATATATTCACATGCATATATATATTAACATAATTAATCACACAAACATGTTATGTAATTTCTCAACCAATTACACCAAAATTAGCTCACATGGGCTAATTAACAGCACAACAATTCTGTTTGGTCGCTCAACATCTTAAAATTAACGCAAAAATATTCACATCACTATTCATGAGACGGTAAAACCCTCGGTTATTGTTCCACGACCACACAAAATAGAATTTTCTCGCTCGGTTCAAAGCTTTTGAGGCCCAGGAGTTTAAACTAAAACAAGCCTCAGAACGTTCCTAACCATTTACATGGTTCTTAAACAAGGATTAACACAAGTAGGAAAAGATCCCTACCTCTTGGAGTTGTCGAAAATCTACCAAATTGGTGTCCACGCGCAGCCCTCGTTTGGCGTGGCGGCTTTGGCTTCTTGCTCGAGTCGACGGAAACAATCAGGTTGTCGGAATCCTAGAAGATAAGGTGCTCCTCTCTAAAAAAATCTGAAATCCAGCCCATTGTGGCGAATCAGCCACTGCCGTTTTGGTCTTTTGAAGGAAGACCACTATTCACGTTTTTATCTTTTTTCTCATTTATTCTTTTCCCAAAATTCCCTATGTGTCCCTTTTCTTGGATTTTTGACTCTTAGCACTATCTCGGCCATCCATTTCCATCATCTCTCTACTCATGCAACATATGTCACATGAGTACATGTTATAGGTGACTTTTGTCACATCACATATCATTTTACGGCACCTAATACCCGGTGCCTCGAAAAACGTGAGAATTTTGACTGTCTCGGAATTCGACGAAATGAAGTGGTAGCTAGATTTCGCGAGACAATTCTAATGGTGAAGTCCGTTTCGTCATCCGAGATCTAAAAAAATTTTGGATTTTTACCGAAATGACCGTTTTGCCATTTTTCCAACAATTGGAATTTTCTCGGGTCTTACATTCTCTCCTCCTTAAAAGGAATTTCGTCTTGAAATTCTAGACAATCACAACCATTCACATGCACTTATACAGCGTGCTACCCATCATACCGACAAAGTGTTGTTTTAACGAACTTAAACATTTTGCCAAATCTCTAACGAGAAGGGATAGGTGGCCATCGTGTTACAGCTCAGCGTTGACTTCTCCCGCCACGTTGTTGTATAACACCTCACTAGCCCTCCACGAGTCTTGCGTGTAAAACTGATGCGACCATCCATAGTGCACTGATCCCTCCTCGAAGGTCCCATCGGTGTCGACCTCGATCTCTCCCGATCATACATGGTGGATCCCCGGAGTATATGGGCAGCAGGCGTGGAAATAACTGTATGATGGTTTTTGTGCTGGGCGACAGCTAATGCGCTCTGATGCCTACCTGCGAGTATCTCGAAGGTCGATGAGCCTGAGCAATAGCTTCCCTCGTTTGCCAATCTAACCACTCCTCTCTTAGGCATCACGCTTCAAAGACATGATCCCCGACCTCGAACTCCTAAGGGTGATGTCGCACATCGGTATAAGCTCTTCTGCGGCTCGGGCGGGTGAGAGGCGTTGTCGTATTAGCTCACCTTCTCGGAGGTGTCTCTAATCGAGATCGGGACCCCGTGATGGAGCTCTCTCCGCTCGGTGACATAGCGGGTGGTCATGACTTCCGGCCTAATGCCTGCTATGGTTTGTTTGTATACTCACCCCCGATAGCGACCTTGTTGTAGGAGAATTCCGCTAAGAGGCCAGTTCTCTTCCCGGCTACCCTTATGATCAAGGCGCGCCAGTGCATGGGCAGAAAATTTCAATTTTACGAAAAATGGTAAAATAAGCGATTTGGATTGACGAATTTTTCTGGAATGCAGGGATTACAAAGCGGTTCAGTTAGAGATCGTCTCCGCAATCTAGCTCTGCGTCGGGCCAATGATTCAGAGCCGATCGAATTTGCACATTTTTTGAGGCATGAACATGGTGCGTAACGGTATGTGACGCGAAAAAAAAAAATCACCTATAACGTAACTCATATGACACATGTTGCATGAGTAGAGATGATGAAACGGACAAAGAGATTGTACCACGTGTCCAATTCGAAACGAACATGGTGACATTTTTGGGTGCTAATGATAATGGGTATTTGCTAGTAGTGATCATCTTCTTCCTTCAAAAGAGACCAAAACGTGAGGGGATGTGATGCAGTAGCTTAGGTTTTTGATATTTTTAGAGAGAGAGTGTGTGACTTCTCTAAGATCCCGGGAGATCGGTTGTGAGATTTCTTGGTAGAAGTAAAGCGATTTACAGCGAGGGCTTCTCGTGGGTCTAGGTTTAGGGTTTGACAAACTCCATTAGGGGGTAGTTTCTCTGCTTGGAACACATGGCCCAGGTGACTTGTGAATTGAGTTGATTGGGCGAGTGAGGGGGCCGTATATTCGGTCCCGAACTTGGGACAAGAATTATTGGGATTTTGGAGCTCGTTTGGGCCGATCACCAATTTGTTTGGTCTAGCAATGTTGTGATTTATCATTAAATAATGTTTTGAGGTGTGCTGAAAAGGGCGAAAATGGCCATAGATTTGAGTTCTAAAAGTGGAGCAGATGTTGGGTGATTAGTAGTGGCGGTAACGCAGAGGTTTCCTTTTCACATGAATAGTATTCACGAAATATTTTGTGAGAAAATGTGTTTGGTTGAGTAATTCAAATTGAATTGCTCGTGTTTGTTAATTAGCCCATGTGAGCTAATTTTTGGTGTAATGGATTGAGAATTAATACATGTTGTTATGATTTAATTTATGTCAATATATGCATGAGGATGTATTTGCATGTGTTATATGGTGTGTTGAAATGGCATAATGCATTTCATATGCAGGGTAACCTAGAAATTAGGTGTTTGCATGTTATGACATGAACAAATGAAGAAAGCAGACAGTTTGTGAAAGGAATTTCAATGGATGATTTCAGAGAATAATTGTTAAGATGATCTGGTTGCACGTCGGAGGAGCCCATGATTTGTTTAGGAAGGTTCTCTAACACATTCGCCTTGGAGGGTAGTCCCATATTTTTACTGAAATTCGGTAGTGTATTTTCGAGAACAACAAGTTTTGTTTGAGGCTGATGTTTTTCTCTCACATGACTTAAGCGAGTGTGAGGGAGTCGGTGAGGACTAGGGACATGGGTTAGTCATTTGGGCATTGACTAGGATGTGGTTTGCAGGTGTGTGTTTTACATTGGATCATTGCATATGCACTTAGGTGGGGAAGTAACCCATTTAGGGTGATTCCACTACAGTGATACTTCCTTTGTCGAGGAATATCATTTAGAGTCAGGGGACTTTGTTCAGGAGGCGATTGGTTTAGAGATTAGTTTTGAAGAAAGTCGGGTTGTGGCTTTGATGTTTTGGGACATATGTATTAGAATTATAAATTTGAATATGTATTTGTATTAGATGTGCTTTGCAGCTCTTGAACCATGTAATATAATTGGTTGGTGCTGGCTTGGACAGGCCAACTGGTTTATGGGCCCCGAGAGGCCATTTTACTCGGGTATGGGTCTCGAGATCTGAGGCGATATAGATTTCACTGGACACGGGTAGTCAACGGACACCGGAGTTTAGGGTGTCACATGCTTTGCGTATCTCTTAGCGACAGCACTATGACTCACACAACATGTAACCATACACAACCCCTACTTGATGTGTAGCGTTGACCTTCAGGTGCGTCGTTGACAGTCAGTGGACGATCTGTTTAATCCGTAATCAATAGTTGACATCATTCTCTTGTTGCTGCGATATCTGACACCGGTCGATTTCAATGGGGTATCCAAATCTCGAGTCACTCGAGCTCTATCAAACTGACTCTGATACAGATAACCATGGCCAGTGTGTTTTCATCTCGAGTCACTCCCAAGAACTCTATAACTCAACTCTAAGTCTGCTTGATAACATGACCGTGTGTTTTCATCTCTCGGGCAACATAACTCTTCGAAGCTACCTTGTGAGCACCATTCCTACGAAATTTGGATATCTCCTGGGTCTCGCCTTTGAAATTTGGATAACTCCTGGTCTGCACCACCTGAAATTTTGAATTTTCTCCACGGGTCTCTTACACCCACAGAGAAATTTGGGATAGCTCCCCGGTCCTCTACCCACCTGAATTTGGGATAGCTCCGGGTCTCTTACACCCACACAAAAGTCGGGATACTCCACGGGTCTCTTAAACCCACAGAGATTGGGATCTCTCCTCGGGTCACCCAGAAATTTGGGATTCTCCTGAGTCTCTTACTTGGGAACTGGGATCTCTCGGGGTCTCTTACACCTTAGAAATTTGGGATAGCTTCAGGAGTCTCTTACACCCACGAAATTTGGGATATCTCCCGGGTCTCTTACGCCCCACACGAAGTCGAGATACTCTCCCCAGGTCCTCTTACACCCACACGGGACCTTTGAAGCCTCTGCGGGTCTCCTTCACCCTAACTCGGGCTTCTCACCTTAGGGGATTAACGGCCCCGCTTCTTCTTGACACTTTAGTACTCTTCATTTCTGATTCGAACTATGAGTCTTCATTGGACGTAGTCCCAAAGACAAATGGCCCCACACTCACGAGTGGTGAATGACCATACCGTACACCAGCGCTATTTCGGCCCAGCGATGTGCGTGCGTAAGATGCGATGATGACATCTTTGTGACACGATCCAGGGGGTCCACCATGAAAGCCGGAATCTCGGAGATCTCTAACTCATAATCCCCTTCTCCGAATTGACTCTCACCCACATCCTAGGGAAGAATATCTACACGGCCTGCAAAGGCGCCCAACCTCCCCAAGCCCCGAATTTGTCACCTGAGATGCATTAATGAATGAATATGATGCATCCCAATTTAAGCATTATACAGTCGACAAATCTGAGATTTAGAAACGTACCACACATATCAGGCTAATCCCAGACTCGGTCTATTTGTACCATATGAGATCTCTGCCTCTAGGACAATCTAGCCTCCTGATGCTAAATTTTGTGACAATGGTAACACGTCATCTCTTGACTGACTAGAGATTCTCGGCTTTGAAAATCTTTAATGGTCGACCTCGACCTACCTCGATACGGCTATGTGATATCTGAAGTACTAGGTGCTAATTATTTCCTGGGCGATCTTGGTTCCACGACCCATACTAGGGGGTGGAGGAACAAACTGTGTCCTCTTTGTCCTACCGTGGCCCGGGGCTGCGTTATCCCTAAAACCAGGATCCACAATCTCTGAGGCGATCCCTCTCATTAATAATAAAAGTGTTGTGATGGTAACTACCATCGCCCGTCATTTGTGACACAATTCTCGCGATGATTGGGATGGGTGTCCATGGATTTACGCCTCAGTGGGCAATCCAGGTCGAATGTCTAGGCCCAATCGGCATAAATAACATATCACACATACTGCGACTAAATGCCCGTCGGCGCCCAGTCACGATAGCCTTGTACAATCACGGATATCCTTGTAACGAAGTCATACGCTTCTTTCGGATTGGAAGAAGATGGATCTTCCTTCCTTTTAGTATCGGCACCACGTATCTGGATGCCTGCTTGCATAACGCATCTACCTCTCCCTCACGTGGTCGCCGTGCGTCGACTCTAGAAGTCATCCTCACTGCAATCATTGGAGGGACGATGCCCAAATGGCCCGGAAGTCGTTTGACGCTTCTGGTTCACCATTGCCTGAAGCATCACGATAGCGGCGGCGTCTGATCATACGACCTCGGCAAAGGCCTGGCGGTCACGCCGGTGGTGCACGACCGGTACCTCGTGGGCGCCCTCACGTCCTCGCCCTCGACTAGCCATCTACCTTATCCAAATGGCAGTTAATATTCAATGCAGTATCTCAGGCGTAAATACAACCTCAGAGACACTATTCACATTCAGTAAAATTTTATACACTATGTCCATGCATTCGTAGTGTCTGAAACAATAATTCAAATATTAAATCAAAATCAACAACAAAAATTTTATTTTAGAAAATTTCCTTGTAAAAGATTTTATTTCATTTGATTTGATTTTAATTTATTTTTTAAAAATATTTTATTTTATTTTATTTTATTTTATTTTTCTCTCATTCCTTCATGCTACTGGAAAACAAACTACCCAAAAAATATGTTATTATTTTTTTTTCTTATTTTCCAGTAAATCAAATAAATTTATTTTTATTCATTTCTCTTCAGTTTTACACACTGTAAAACCTTAGAAAATTTTCTTCACATTATATTTGTTTTTTTCATTCCCTCTTGGAAAACCACCAATATACATATATATATTTTCATTTTCCAATAAACCAAATAAATTTATTAAAATTTATTTTATCATTTTTCGATTTACACCTTGTAGACAAAAAAATTTCTTCACATCATTTTTTTTTCATTTTAGTGCGGACTATTTGCTCAAAATTCTGAACACACAAGGTTATATTCATCCTAGTGTTCCAGCGTTTTTCTATGCTATTCACCCGAGCATACAATTTCAATCTGAATTCACACACATAGTCACACTATCACATAACATCTGACTCGTATTATACACACCATCACACATCAGGAAACACCATGCATGCGTGTTCTAATCATCGTGACTTCTAGGTAATCACATACCTAAAAACTCTAACATTCGAGGCCACCAAGTGGTGATGTTCTTATACCCACAAATGACCATGGCTAAGCCAGAATCCCTCGATCCCTAGGTTTCATATGCCTAAGTTCTACACTCCCAAGGCCAGTGGCCTAAGTCCAAATTTGAAGCCTAGGCCATTCGTGTACCTAAACTCGATACCATCTTTGTGACGCCCCATTCCCAGGGTGTCCGTTGACAACCCGTCAATAGTGGAATACTCGTGAATGTCGGTAGCTTGGAGCATCACTCTCGAAAAATCGTGAGTCTCAGCATGCGGGACCTATACAATCTGAGCACTTATGGGAAACAATCATGATGACCCCTCAGGGTCCACATGCGAAGTAAAATAAGCGGCCACTTGGGCCCCCATCAGCATTCTGAAATATACTCCCAACTATATACAATAGTTTCAGAGTTAATAAATCACTCTTACGAACATATATCAAAAGTTTCACAATTTTAACACATGTTATCTGAAATCAATACCCCAACCCGCAATCTGGCTTCTTAAAAATGCGGTCTGCGGCGTCGTCTCGATGCATACTCTGGCCTGCTGAAATAGTGATCCCTCGACAGGGTGAGCAAAGCCCAATAATGATAATTTCCTACCTGGTTTACTCCCCACCTAAGTGCATATGCATGGCAAACACTCACATTGACAATTTCCTTGAACACACTCGAGATGTCACACATGCGATCCCGAGTCAGGAGTCTCAGGCTCCCTCACACACATGCCTAAGCCAACACGCGAGTAAAATAATCAATTTTCAAAACAAAAACTTTTTGTTCTTGAAAACACACTACCGAGTTTTGGTAAAAATATTGGAGTACCCTCCGAGGTGAATGTGTTGGAGAACCTTCCGAAACAATTCATAGGCTCCTCCGACGTGTAATTGTTGGACCATCTCCCAACACAATTCTCCGGAAAATCTTCCGTCGAAATTCCTTTCACAAACATTTTCATTTAACTTTCAATTTCATGTCATGCACTCACTCCTAATATTCTAGGGTGCCCCAGTGCATATGGAATGCATGATGCCAATTCAAATACATTCATCTTCAATATATTCACATGCGTATATATATTAACATAATTAATCACACAAGCATGTTGTGTAATTTCTCCAACTGATTACACAAGAATTAGCTCACATGAGTAATTAACCAGCACAAGCAATTCATTTTGAATGGCTCAAAAGCATCTTAAAAATTCATGCAAAAATATTCACGTCTATTTATTCGCGAGCAGTCAAGCATGGGTTCTATTCGCGACCACGAAAATAGAATTTTCTCTACGCTCGGTTCAAAGCACGAATAAGTTTAAGGCTAAAAAAACAAGTCATAGCGTTTCTAACCATTTTACATGGTTCTTAAACAAGGATTAACGTAGGAAAAGATGCTCTGTCTTGGAGTTATCGAATTTCGCTTGAATTTGATGTCCGGCGTAGCCCTCGTCGTAGAGCAACTTTCCTTCTTGCTCGAGTGAGAGGCAGGAAGATTCCAGATTCTTAGGAATCCTTAAGAGAAGGTGCTCTCCCTCTAAAAAAAAATCACAAAATCTAGCCCACTGTAAGCCGTCCCAGCCACTGCCCCTTTTTTTGGTCTTTTTGAAGAAAGAAGACCACTATTCACGTTTTTGTCTTTTTCCTCATTTATTCTTTCCCGAGTGCCTATTATTATACTCTTTTGATGCTTATCACCATTGAATTCGTTTCATCGTCTACTGCTCATGCAACATATGTCACATGAGTACATGTTATAGGTGACTTTTTTCACATCACATATCGTTTTACAACACTCGATACTAGGTGCCCCTCCCGAAAAAGCGTGCAAATTCAAACTTATCTGGAATTATTGAAATTCGACGTAGTAGCTAGATTTCACGAGACGATTCCAACGGTGAAGTCCATTTCGTCATCCGAGATCTAGAAAAATTTTGGATTTTTACCGAAATAACTGTTTTGTCATTTTTCCGAAAATTGGAATTTTCTCAGGTCTTACAAATAAGGCTCAGTCCTTATCACTGTAGGAAATTGAAGAATAGAAACGATGTGTGCGAGACCGAGAATTTGAAATGTAAATTCATTGATTATATCAAAGGTTCTTAATTACATAGCAGCGCTTATAACCAAATGATCATACTATGATCATATGATCCATCAGGGACCAATTCTACAGGCTAAAAAAAGAAGAGCGGCGCCCAGAGGCCACAGCTAGAAGAAAGAGTTGCGTGAGCTAGGAAGAAGATCCACATTGAAGGCGGAAAGAAACACAAAGATATACGTTAAAGGCGGAAAGGAACACAAAGAGCCCCGTTGATTTAGGAGGGGGTGTTCTTGGTTGCAGAGGATTCCATTCCAGTTTTCGAACCACCCAATGACGCACCCATAACGGGGGCACATAACTCAATAATAGTCTCCGAGACGCAAACAATTCCTACTCCACTCAGTCCTTGTAACCTTTGGCCTGATTCATACTTGGAAACCACGCTTAAACCCCCTTCGTATGCCTCTTCCATCTTGCGATTATCAAGTCGGCTCCCGTGTGATTAGCCTCCTACATTTGAAAAGCCGGCAATAACCGGTGGTCGAAAGGAATCCGCCGCCTGCATGCCTTTATAAACACCCCTGACCTTAAGAGAATTCAAGCATGCATCGAATGTGACACAAATTAGAAAATTCACTGGTAATGCGCGCATTGGAACGTACCAACATTAATAGTCAAGCGTTCCCCCTGGCAGGCAGTCTAAACGTTTTCTTTCAGTCGGGAAAACGCCCTCCCAAGTGGAAAAATGGGGGGCGATAATGGGTACCATGAGCTTTGGCACAGACCCTGCCAATGTGTCTGGATGATTGATACAATATAAAAGCGATCCCGACGAGCCCAGTTACCTTCATTTATAAGCCAAGACCAAACATATTTTTCCCGTCGGACGGGGAGACCTGTCCTGACCTCTCTTTAGTCGAGATACCATCATTAAGTATACGTGGTGACCTCCTCGACTTGAATAAATAAACCACCCATGAGTCACACACGTAACCACCTTGATGGCAGTCAAACGCATCATGGAGCAAAAGAAACGAGCAATTTGGTTATCTAAAGGGCAATTTGGCTATCTAAATGGAATAACAGGTCATAACGTGCGAACTATGCGCCACCTTCTCCTTCCGTTTCAAAAGGAACTCACCTACTTTCCATGGAAATCGGATCATCTTTCTCCTCGATAAAAGAAGGAGGGATCAGACCGAAAAAGGTATGACATTCTTGACTAGAAAAGATTGATCCTTTCACTCCCCATATTTCCTGATCTAACTTAGGCATCAGAGAGGCGGGGGGTGCACCACTGCCATTTTCGTATTTGTTTTGCAGGTACTTGCTAGCAAGTTGATGCTCCGACAATCCAATGACCCAGAAAATTTAGGAGACTACAGAAGAGTTATACACCGCAGCATATTCAACAATCCCTCTCTCCATTAACATCATCATCGTCATCTCCTACACCCGAACCATCGCCTTTTTCATCGGCTCCTCCATGGGTCCTCGGAACTGCTCCAATTCATTCAACCCCATGCTCCCGATAATTGGCGTCCACCAAGCGCGCCAGATCCGCAGGCTCTTCTGCTCTTCTTCATGACCCCAGCGTCTCCATGTATTGCCTTTGCACGTGCCCATGCACTTGCCTACCAGGAACCATCGCACGTGAGTTGCCTTCCCACTCAAGAAACCGATCGATGGCGGCGTCGCGAGAGGTGCGAAACAAGCGCTCTTGACCCGAGTAGAGAAGAGCGATAGCGGTAGCCTCGGCGTATGGCGAGGCTTACCGGCTCTTGAAGTCGGTTCTACGCTTGGAGAAGCGACCTCCCAGGATCCTTTCTTCTCAATTTTCTTGATTCCCGATCATACATGCCTTGTCTGTGTCTTTTGTTAAATGAATCTCCATTGATGGCTTTGATTTCTCCTTTATACACAGAAACAAGCAATTTTTAATTTTCTACGTTAGTAAAAAGATCTTCAAAAAAAAGATTTTCTTGATTTAAATTTAGAAACATAATATTTTCGGTATATTATAAAAATAAAAGATACCATATAAAATATAATAAAATATTTATCTTAGTTGTGCTTGGTATGTTACATGATAAGGGTTTTATCGTCTTGTAATTAAATTCCGTCGAGTGAGGATTAGTCTGAGTGTGGTATACCTTAAAGGTGTCTTTCATATATGTACAGAAGTCTACAGCTAATAACAAGATCTACTCGTGTATTTATTTTATATATTTGATTTTTAATTTAGAATTAGAACATCTTTTTCAATCTAATATTTTATATTGTAGCTTTCTGTGGAAATATTTTATTTCCAAATTTAGATTTAGAAAAAGTTTGAGGATTTTTTATTGAGATCTTTTTGTGACTTGTATGTTTATATATAATTTTTAAAAATAAGTACTGATAGTTTTACTTTTAACATTAGTTTTAAAGAAAAACTTATTTAGATAATTATAATGTTTTAAAACAAAAGTCTCAGTTTAATAAATAAATGTTATTTTAAAAAAAGAAGTTACTTGAAACATATAAATGTTTATATATAATTTTTAAAAATAAGTACTGATAGTTTGTTTTTAACATTAGTTTTAAAAAGAAAAAACTTATTTAGATAAATTATTAATGTTTTCAAAAACAAAAGTCTCAGTTTATTCAGGAAATAAATGTTATTTTAAAAAAAAAAAAAGTTACTTGAGAAGGCTTATATATACCAATTTCGGGAAATATTTATGCTTGATAAATTCTTCCTAAGAAGTAAAAACAGTTTTTTTTTAGGTTTAAACAAATATGTAAATGTTGTTTTTATAAAACAAGGGTAGAGGAAGCTACTTTTTTGTTTGTCTTCAAAACATTTTTTTACAAATAATTTATGTTATTTTCATAGAATAATAAAAAATTTTAAGAATGACATGTACTTTTCTTTACATAAATTATATTTCGTGTCATTTCATAAAATATTAAAAATTATTTTTGAATATAATTGAAAATATTTTTGTACATGAGTTTTTTTTTTTTTTTCAGCTAAACACTTTAATGTGTAAATATTTTGTTTTTTATTTTATTTCAAAAAGCAAAAAGGTTTTAACTTCTACACTCTACATAGAATACAGTAACTTTTATGCAAAAATTATCAACTTACAATTTGCGGTTAAATTTTTTTTAAGTCTTAATTTTTTTAAATAACTTTTAAAAGTCATTCTAGGCAAGTTGTTTCATTTTTTAAAGTTACTATTATTTTCTACCACAATAAAATTGATAATATTTAAAGAAAATAATGAAAACCACAGCTACAAGCCACAGGTACGTTAATTTAAAAATATATTCTTTATTTCTAATCAATTTTTTTATAAAGACAATTTTTCAACACTCTTGTTTTCAAAAACTAATTAAAATTGATTTCATTTCTATCTTGCAAATTTTGGAAGAAAAAAAAACGAAGCTTCATGAAAAATAAGTTTTTTTTTTTTTTTGAATTAACTTAATCACTTTTTAATATAATATACTAAATTATCTCCATACCAACACTTTTTGCCTCTTATGGATAAGGAGATGTATCGGACATGCACTGCATGGCTCCGCAGAGGTGTGTTCCCTCCTTCATTAAATGACACCACCGTTGTCTTAATTTCGAAAATAAAAAACCTCGATTCGATGAAGGATTTCAAACCCATACTTTATGTAATGTCTTGTATAAAATTATAGCGAAGGTACTTGCCAACAGACTAAATATTCTAAGTATTCTGCTCCCTGACATTATAGACGGGGAGGCAAAAACTGCTTTTGTCCCAGGTAAAGCCATAACAGATAACATATATAGTAATGGCCTTCGAACTCATCCACCAATTGAAGAAAAAGAATAAAGGCAAGCATGGGGATGTAGCACTGAAGATTGAGATTAGCAAAGCCTACGACATGACATAATCAATTGGGAATACATCCCGGCCATTCTTCTCAAAATGGATGGAATGAAGGATGACTTGTGTCTCAACGGTAAAATATAACATCTCTCAGTGAATGGCGAGTTGGTAGGACCGATCACCCCTAAGACAGGGGGGCTGTTTCCCCTTCCTTATTTATTCTCTCCACCTTCATAAGGCAAGCCACAACCAACAATGAAATCCATGGCTGCAAATTTTGCAAAGGAGCTCCTACCATATTCCATCTCCTATTTACAGATGACAGTATTTTTTTTCTCTTTGAAATCGATTTTCGCCTTATATGACTATGAGAGGGATTACGGGCAAGCCATCAACCTAAAATCAGGGATATTTTTTAACAACAACGACACCCCTAAACACTAGGAGGTACCTTGGGCTCCTCATCTTAATTTGCCCTCCTCACTATATCACTATATCGACACCCCTAAACACTGGGAGGTACCTTGGGCTCCCGTCAATGATTGGGAGGAGAAAGAGGGAGATTTTTGCTTCCCTTTGGCTTCGAGACAAGCTGCGATCCAAAACCCAAGGCTGGCAAGGCAAACTTCTATCACAAGCTGGAAGGGAAATTCTTGTTAAAGCAGTGGGTGGTCAATCAATACCCCCACCTATTGCATGGCCGAGTTCAGGTTACCAAAAACCCTTATAGATGAGCTCCGTAAGCGTTGTAAAATTGTTTTTAGAGATATAGTCGCCTCTCTCTTTCGTTTTTTAATTTTTCTAGTCCATTTTTTTTAAACAATGAGGGGTAATTTTTTTACCATTAATCATGGCCTGAAATCTCCCTTCTACATCTCTTTTTACCATTTTTCTTTTTTTAATAAAATGGTTCTTCCACAAAAATCTGGATTTTTAATTTGTTTTTCATGTTTTTGTCGTCGTT
This sequence comes from Tetrastigma voinierianum, assembly GCA_016808115.1. Lineage (NCBI taxonomy): Eukaryota > Viridiplantae > Streptophyta > Magnoliopsida > Vitales > Vitaceae > Tetrastigma > Tetrastigma voinierianum. The sequence continues at coordinate 415,480 of JAEQBH010001024.1, forward strand.
TTGTGTAACGTACTAACGTATGATATGTGTCGTCTTAGTACGATGGTTTTGTTTTCTCTATCTTGTTGTGACACTTTTTTTGTGTATGGGTACTTCGAATGATAAAGTAGATTCGATCAGACACATCAAGCAAAATCATAGTCGTCAATATGCTATAGAACTGAAGTCATATATGTTAAAATTAGGAAACCCAATTAATAACAAGAGAAAACTAAAATTCTTATTGAAATGAATAATCCTCGTAAAAATTACATAACAAAGGTTTTATATAGACTTACAAGAAGAATCTTAATAGGAAACAAACTCTACTAAGAATAAGAAACCTACCTAAATAGAAAAAGTATCCTACAAATAATAGAAATATATTATGATGATGTTTTTCAATCGGATCACTGGAGCGTGCTCTGGGCCATTGGGCCGACCTGGACTGCGGCTTGTCCGTGCCTCTGATCGCTTCTGTGGCTGAAGTAGGATTGTTGTAGTGCTGGTCTGTAGGCTCTGGATGTGGCACTCCTCTGCAAAAACAAGAGTATGGCTCATGGTGTTTACTTGCACAAGCCTGACGCCAGTCATCTTTCCCCGGTATAGCACTTCACCGCTAGAGGTGAATGTGTTACAGACCTTTCACCGAGCAGGGTGGCCCGGTATTTATAGTATATATTTTTTCCAATCGATGGGTGATAAGGATTCTCTTACTGGATGGAAGGATTTTCTTTCCTTATCATCGTCAGATTAATACGGATAATCGAAAGCAAAGTATCGGAATCTATCTTACTTCCCTTATCGGGTGAGATTTGGTTTGATTTACGTGATAAACAGCGATTGAAATATCCTACTTTCCTTTATTACTAGATTTATTTGGATTTACGTGATAAGCAGCTATTAAGAAATATCATACTTCCTCGTTTGACATGATAAGCGCTATTAAGAAATATCATACTTTCCCTTATCGGGAGATTTGGTTTGATTTATTGTGATAAGCGCTATCAAAATATCCACATTTCCTTATTGGTGAGATTTATAGGATTTCTACAGATAAAGGCTATCGAGAATTATCCTTACTTCCCTTATCGCGGTGATTTAGCTCATTATTTAATGTGGGCATTCCCAATTACCTATGTTATAGCTCAATGAGTGGACTGGCTTTCGTTTTTGGGTCAAAAGCAAGAGCCGTGTTTCATCGGGCTTACTTCTTCTTTCGGGGTCTGAGAGTGGGCCCTCAGGCGCTTTTTCAAACCTCATCGACGCTCAGCCCCTTGCACGTGCACGTGGCAAGGGGCTATAACGTATCGGGGTGTGATTTGATGTGTCAACTCGGCCGGATCGCCAGTGGCTTTGTCATTGCCATATGTCTTATGATAATGATGACTTTTCTACTCAATGCCTACTTCCAATTCCTTCAATTTCTTCGTTTCTTCCGTGAAATATCCTCTAACCGTTAGTCTTGTGGTTCCCTCGGGTCCGAAAGCTTTTCTTTTCTTTTAGTGAGTTCCGACTTCCCCCTTTCCTTGGGTATCTGCTTCAACCTTCTATGCGGTGAGTCCTTTTTCGCAGCCGCTTGAGATAGCTTTTTTTTTTTTTTTTCAGCTCGGGGACCCAAGACATATGTAGCTTCCTTTTTCTTAATGAATATTCATTTTTCACCACTTCATGCTCTATTTCTCAAACTCTCGCGCTTGTTCTGATGAACCGACTGCTCGACCGAAATGCCCGAGCTGAGAAGCCGAGCTCTTCAAAATCAGGTCAGGTTCCATGGGATGAATGCCTCGAAATAACTCACTCTCTGGGCTACATGGCCTCGTTGGGATCGGGAAATTAAGCAGGCCCCGAAATTACTGGGCTCCGTGGTTGCATGGCCTGTTTGGACTGAGCTGCTAGGCTCCTGAGCTACTTGGTTCCGTGACTTTATGGCCTGTTTGGACTGAGCTACTGGGCTCCTGAGCTACTTGGCTCCGTGGCTGCATGGCCGCTTTTGACCGAAACGCTGGCTCGAGCTACTTGGCCTCATGGCTACATGGCTCGTTGGATTGAAGCACCGGGCCCCGAAAGGCTTCGGCTCTATGGCTACATGGCCCGTTTGACCGAAGCATCGGGCTCCCAGCTACTTCGCCCGTGGGGCTACATGGCCTCGTTTGACCAGGGCGCCGTTAGGTTCTCGAGCTACTGCCTGGTCGCATGGCCCGTTTCGGGATCGAGCCGCCGCGGCCTCGAAGCACGGCTCCGTGGCCGCATGGCCCGCTTGATTGAGCCGCCGGGTCTTAAGCGCTTCGCCGGTGATGGCTGGTCAGCCAGCCGGGTGCCGCCGGCTCGGAGCTACCGAGGTTTCGCTGGCGCCAGGCCTTCGGAAATGGTCAAATTCGAGCCGATCTCGACTTTTAGGCCGCATGGCCCAGCAGAGTAGTCGAGGTTATCAACCGAGCCGCGAAGCCCGTACGAGGCCTGGCGGGTCAATGCAATGGAAAGCCGGTTCACTCCCAGCCGCGCGGGCCTCGGTGCGGTGGCGCAGCGTCAAGCTCGCCCAACCAGCTCCCGCCGCAATGTTTCCGCTTCCAGGCCTCAGCGGGTCGGTCAAATGAGTCGATCCGACTTCAGTCAGGTGGCCCGAGCAAAGTAGCCTCAGCCTCGGCCAACCGAGTCGCTAGGCCCGCGCCGAGGCTCATGCGCCGACAATTGAAATGATTCGACTTCGTCGCGGTGGGCCCGAAAGGGAAAAGTAGTCGAGCTCAACCGAGTCATGGGTTCGAACGCCGTGAGGTCGATACCGACAAATGAGCCGATTCGTACTCTTATCGCTGGTCTTGAGTTAAAGTAGTCGAGCTCTTCGCCAAACCGAAGTCGGGCCCGAAGCCGAGGCCTTACGCCGACACTGAAATGGTCCGACTCTTAGTCAAGTGCTGGCCCGAAAGGTGTGGTCGGTGCCAGCCAACCCAGCCGCCGGCTCGGCTACCGAGGCCTATGGGTCGAATAACTGAAATGATCCACTCAGTCGTTTGCCTACAGGTAGCGGTCAGCTCACAACCGGCCGCCAGTTCGGCGCCGAGAGGCCTATGGGTCGACAAATTAGTCATGATCTCCACTCCCAGGCCGCATGGCCCAGCAGCGCCAATCCCGCCAAAGTGAGCTATCGGGCTCCGGCGCTAGGGCGATATACTGAGCCGACCGACTCTAAGCCACGGCCCGAAAGCAGAGAAGCCAGCTGTTAAACTGAGCTCGGCCGGGGCTCCGAAATGCCGAGGCCCTCGTGGGCGTATATAGCCCGAGCTGGATTCGACTTCGGGGCTGCACGGCCCAGTGTGAGCAGTCGAGCTCGTCAAACCGAGCCGGCTCGGGCTCTGAAGGCCGGGACTCTCGGCGCCGGCGGCTCGGTGATATAGCCCAGCTTCATCTAACTCGTCGCACGGCTTCGGCAGGCCGAGTCACCAAAGTGAGCTACCGGGCTCCGGCGCCAGCCTCTCGTGGCCGACAAACAGCCGACCGACTCTCGCCGCATGGCCCGTGCGCAGTAGCTCAACCGCCAAAGTGAGCCGCTAGGCTCCGGCGCTGAGGCCTCATGGAGCGATATAAATCAGCCGATCCGACTCGGCCGTACGGCCGCAGAGGCCGAACTCACAAAGCTGAAGACAGCTCCCAAGGCCAGGCTTTCAGGGCGACATAGCTCGAGCCGATCTCGACTCTTAGGCCGCATGGGCCCGAGGTAGCGCCGAACTCGCAAACCGAGCCGTCGTGGGCTCCCGGCGCTGGAGGCCAGCGTGGGCGATATAGCTTGAGCTGATCTGGGACCCCGGGTCACGCCAGAGTGTAGCAGCCCAGCTCGCTCAACCGAGTCGCCGGGCTCCCTCAGCTCCGTGGCTCCCGGCAGGCTGAGCCTGGTGGGTGATATAGCCTCGAGCCGATATGACTTCGGTCGCATGACCGTGCAGAGAAGCCGAATCAAAGCGGAAGCATCGCTCGGCACAAAGCCAAAGTCCCGGGCGAGAGTACTGAAATGGTCCCACTTCAGTCATGGTGGTCGGAAAGGGGTATAGTCGAGTTTATTAAACAGCCACCGGGCTCCCAGCTACCGCCTCGCGCCAGGCCTGTGCCGATATAGTCCGAGCCGACCGACTTCGCCGTGACGGGCCGGCGCAGGCAGTCGAAGCTCGTTAAAGTGAGCCATCGGCCTGCCGCCGGTGGGCTCGTAGTCAATAGGTCGAGTCGATCTCGGCTCTTAGGTCGCATAGCCTGAGCAGAGTAGTGGAGCTCGTCAAACCGAGTCGAGGTTAATACTGATCGCCACCGCCGTAAACAGGTGGACCTAGGCGATCTTCGAAAGCTTCCACGCCTTTCGGGACCGTTTCGTTTTTGTCTGCTCCGCCCCCGCCGCCATCGCCCCGCTCTTCACGGTCAAGAGCTTCTTTCGATAGCAGGCTTTCGCCATAATGTACTCCGCGAGCGAGCACCTCTGGCCATGCTCGATGAGGGTTTTTGGGCGACGAGTAACATCAAATCCTTTTGATCGCACTTACCAAATATGAATGCTATGGATAACGAATCTTCATCGGTACTCACTCGTAGATTTAATAATTCTCGCACATAAGACCGTGTTTTCGCAGCTCGCTTGATGGTCGCCAGATGATAACTTGGCTTGTATGTTCCGCTCCAAATGAAGGGAGACAAACACAATGGATAGCTCTCCTAATGAGAAATTGATGGTGGCTGGAGCTCATAAACGCCGCGGTCGGCCTTTAATGTGATAGCGAAAGCTTCCAAGATCCTACGTGGTCCCTAGTCACCACGCACCCATTCGACTGGTAAGTGTCGAGATGATCGACGGATCCCGCACCACGAACGCCCACCCGCGCATTCGAACTCGGGCCGAAGCGGGAAGCGAGCACCTCTGGGCCAGGAATGGCACTGACTGCTGCACCAAGGTGTCCATAGACAAGAGCTCGCCCTCACTTCCTTTACGCTGAGTTCCCGTCGGGCGCTCTCAACCTCTCGCTCCCATGATCACTCTCCCGCCCCGCTGAGGATGGCGAGTTCCTCGCCTCCCGACATGCCCCCAAGTGTCGCTTCGCCGCCTCTTCTCAGGGCTAAGTGTGGTCCATGCCCTTGGCCCGACCGACTCGCTTCGCTTCGGCCCCGGGAGTGCCATGAACGCCGCCTTCACGAGTGCAGGTTATGACCTTCCAGTTTTGTCAAGACCTCCCGCGGCGCTGTATCCGCCATAGTGAGTTGCTCTAAACTCTCCTATCAAAGCCGTCAGATGGCGAGCGCCCACCTCGCCTCAGACCGCCAGTACGCTTCTAATGTGCTCTGGGAGGTCTACCGTTTACGCCGTCAAGCCGGGGTCCCCATCCTGGAGGATCGCACCCCGCTTTTGCAGTTCCAGTTGATACCATCGCAATCGAGAGACGCCTTTATTTGTAAAGAACCGCCGCTTTCCAACACGGGGCGCTAATCGATGATGCTTTTTTTCAACCTGACTGGCCGAGAGTCTGGGTCACTGGGTCGACCGACCGCCGCTTGCCGGCCCTGCGTGCCCCGATCGTTTGGCCGGGCATTGCCGCAGCCACGTCTGTGCCCGGACGTGGCACTCCTCCGCAAAACAAGAAAGAAGTAGGGGTTAACCCAGGCCGCCCCGCGCCGCTCCGATGCCTAAAGTTTCTGGCTTCTTTCCTAAGAGAAAAGATGGACCGCTATAGGTGAATGTATTGCTGCACCTTCAATCGAAGGGTGGCCTCGGTATTTATAAAGATATATTTTTTCCACTGATGGTGATAAGGATTTTTCTTATCGACGGGAGGATTTTCTTCTCTTATCGTTGCCGACATTAATAAGGATACTACAAAGCAGTTATCGAGAATTATCTTACTTCCTTATCGTGACGGGGTTTGATTTATAGATAAACAAAGGTCGGGAAATATCCCCACTCTTCCTATCGCGATATTTGGTTTGATTTCTATATGACAAACAGCTAATGGAAATATCTCTAACTTTCCTTATCAAGAGATTGCCTGACACAGGATAAGCAAGAGTCAGAAATTTCACGCTTCCCGCTGGTGAGATTTGGTGTGATTTGCAGATGCTGCCATCGGTAATCATCCTACTTCCCTTATTTCCCATGAGATTTAGTCCTGATTTGAGGAATGTGGCCTTCCAAATTACCCATGTTATCTAGCCTTGGGTCGAGCTGACTAGGCTTTCGTTTCAATAATGCGTACGCTGTTTACTCGCCTTACTTCTTCTTTGGGCCTAGAGAGTGGGCCTACGCGCCTTTTTTTCAAACCCCATCATATTATATTCTATAATATAATATAGTTTAACACTCCTCAAACTCACGATGCGACTGCTATAAGCATTGCTAACTAGAAAACAAAATCAGAAAATAAAATGTCAATTGATACCAAATTGCAAAAGAGAAAAAATTTCAAAAGAAATCGAAAGAGAAACAATTGCAGAGAGCAAAAGCAGTAGAAATCGTAAGATCGACAGAGAGATAAACAATTTCAATTGTAGAGAGAGAAAGAGTGTAAATCGGAAGATTATCAAAGAGAGAAACAATTTCTAAATAAATTGGAAGATAAATAATTGTAGAGAGAGAAAGCAGTAGAAATTGGAAGATCGTCAAAGGGAGAAACAATTTCAAAATAAATCGAAAGATAAGCAATTGCAGAGAGAGAAGTAGTAAAAATCATAAGATCTTCAGAGAAAGAAACTATTTTAAAAGAAATTGGAAGATAAATGACTGCAAAGAGATAAAGCAGCAAAAATCATAAGATCTTTAAAGAGAGAAACAATTTCAAAAGAAATCGGAAGAGAAAGAAAGCAGCACAAATTGGAAGATCGTCAGAGATAAACAATTGTAGAGAAAGAAAGCAACAAAAATCGGAAGATCATTAGAGAGAAAAACAATTTCAAAAGAAAAGAACCCAAACATCGAAAACGCATAAACAAATCCGAATGTCGATACCAATATCAATGTCGATGTCAATACCAATGTCAATACCAATACCGATGTCGATGTCAATACTAATAGCCACATCATCTTCAATCGCTTCCCTCTTCTTCAAACTTCCTCCATCCTCAACACATTCTTTAACTAAGTCAGTCGCAATCTCACTGACCTCCATTCAATTTCACACGCTTCATTGTCTATTCTGCCTAGAGAAACTACAATAAATATTCAATAAATCTCTCCCATAACCGAGCAACTTGAATGAAACTAAATCGTCAATACTGAACTATGTCGCCAAATTGAAAACCCCTCGATTAAACGAGACCCAAGATGTTCCAAAACCTGAAAAGAAGAATTTATGGGGCTTCACACCGAACTCCAATTAGAGGCGCAGTTGCAGGAAGTGTTGCTCCCTGCAACCCCCAACCAAATCAAATAAAAGAACCTTGCTCTGATACCATGTTAAAATTAGAAAACTCGATTAATAACAAGAGAAAACTAACCTAGCCGCTCTTTTCTCATTCTCTTATTTTTTTTTCTCTTGTAGCCTATTTTTCTCAAGCAAGAATGGGTGATTTTATTGTCATTCTTGGCTTGAATCATCAATCTGGATCTTTTTCTTTCATTTTTTTCCTTAATAAAGTGGTTATTCTACGAAGATTTAGGATTTATTTTGTTTTTTGTGTTGTCGTCGTTTTATCGACGTTTAGTTTGTAGTCGGTTTATTACGACATGGTGTCGTTTCGTCAGCTCACAGAATGCTATTCATGCGTATTTAGATAAAGAAGATAAATTGATCAATCGAATATATCAAATTAGCGACAAGTAGTACGTCAAAGGTAACTCGGGGCACAAGATATTCTAGTCACTATTTTAATAAATTTGTAGGTTTTATACCACTTATTACGTTATTAATTGATATCGCTTCACTACAGATATTTTTAAATATTTCATCTCTGACCATCGATCTATCGCAGTTTCTTTAAATCAATAATATTAATTTTCTTTTAAAAAAAAAGTGAAATTCTTATTGGAATGAATAATTCTTGTAAAAATTACATAAGAAAGGTTTTTATTTACTTACTAGAAAAATCATAATAGGAAATAAACTTTAAAGTGTTAAGATAAGAAAACTACCAAAATAGAAAAAGAATACTACAAATAATATGAATATATTATATTCTATAATATAATTTAATTTAATAATATGTATTTTAATTATTATCAAATTATCAAATGTGTAGATTTTAAACCAATTAATTGTGCTATTAAACTGAATGATGCGACATCCTCTAGAGTTTTTAAAGAATTATCAAATGTGTCATTCTCCTTAAAAAAAATTAGGGGTTTTTTTTTATAAAAAGTCTATTATAGCAAAGACGCAAAAATCTTCCATAAGCTTGAAAAAAGCTTTCAATAATACTAAAATATGACTGAAGATATTGATTAATTAATAAAATTGAAAGGTTGCCAAATGAGTAAATCCTAATTTTAAGTTGGTCGCGTGAAAGTGCAAATGAAGAAAAAAAAAACATTTTTACATTTTCTTAAATAATTTTATTTACATAATAATAATATAATATAAAATATATAAAGTTTTAACTAATTCTGATCATATTTAATGTAAATAATATGAAATAGGTTTGGTTTGGGTTGCTTTTATTTTTATTTTTATTTTCTTTAAATAAATATTATTTTTGGTGGGAATGAGTTAACGAAAGAGTGATGGTGTAGCACGTAGAAATGCTCTACGGATAACAGAATTTTAAACTGACGCAAGAGTCTGAGTGGTAGACAGGGTTGGGGGAGATCAAACCAAGTATAATTTCCAGATCAATTGCAGAGAGAAGGAAGTAGAGATTGGTTTTGTGATGTGGGCTTTTCAGACTCCCCAAACCATCCCCAACCCTCAGCTTCCAAAACCCTTCCAAAACCCTACTCACATCTCCCCCAAACCTCGATGTTGCCTCAAATTACGTCCTTCCACCACCCGAAACCCCAGCGACTGCAATAACAAAAACCCATTGATTCAGTCTCTGAGTAAGCAAGGAAATTTGAATCAAGCTATTCAAGTTCTGTCTCAAGAGCCCAACCCTACCCAACAAACCTACGAGCTCTTAATCCTCTCTTGTTCCCGCCAGAACTCACTCTCCCATGGCGTAAATCTTCACCGCCACCTAATCGATGATGGGTCTGATCAGGACCCCTTTTTGGCCACAAAACTCATCAATATGTATTCTGAATTGGACTCCATTGACAATGCACGGAAGGTGTTTGATAAAACTCGTGAGAGAACTATTTATGTTTGGAATGCGCTCTTTAGAGCGCTTACATTGGCGGGTCATGGTACAGAGGTGTTGGACTTGTATAGGCGAATGAATCAGATTGGGGTTCCATCTGATAAGTTCACTTATACATATGTGCTTAAGGCTAGTGTTGTTTCTGTGGCCTTTGTTTCACTTTTGCTGAATGGAAGGGAAATTCATGGGCATATCTTGCGACATGGGTTCGAGGGGCATGTTCATATTATGACTACTTTGTTGGATATGTATGCGAGGTTTGGGTGTGTTTCGTATGCCAGTCGAGTGTTTGAGCAGATGCCTGTGAAAAATCTGGTTTCATGGAGTGCTATGATTGCATGCTATTCAAAGAATGGGAAGCCCTTTGAAGCATTGGAGCTCTTTCGCAAAATGATGCTTGAGAACCAGGATTTGTCGCCTAATTCTGTGACTATGGTCAGTGTTCTCCAAGCTTGTGCTGCTCTTGCTGCTTTAGAGCAGGGTAAGTTGATGCACGGGTATATCCTTCGAAGGGGTCTTGATTCGATACTGCCCGTTGTTAGTGCTATTGTGACTATGTATGCAAGATGTGGTAATCTTGAATTGGGGCATTGGGTTTTTGAGAGGATGGAGAAAAGGGATGTTGTGTCATGGAACTCTTTCATATCTAGTTATGGGATTCATGGATTTGGAAGAAAAGCAATTCAAATTTTCACTGAAATGATTGAGCAGGGACTCTCACCAAGCCCCATTTCATTTGTAAGTGTTTTGGGAGCTTGTAGTCATGCAGGGCTGGTGGATGAAGGGAAGGTCTTGTTTGAATCTATGGTAAGAGAACACAAGATTTTTCCTAGTGTGGAGCATTATGCTTGTATGGTGGATCTTCTTGGCCGTGCCGATCGGTTTGATGAAGCTGCCAAGATCATAGATGATATGCGGATTGAACCAGGACCTAAAGTTTGGGGTTCTCTACTTGGGGCTTGTAGGATTCATTGTAATGTTGAGCTTGCAGAGAGAGCAAGTTCTCGACTTTTTGAGCTCGAGCCTACAAATGCTGGGAACTACGTGCTTCTGGCTGATATTTATGCTGAAGCTAAGATGTGGAATGAGGTACAAAGAGTGAAGATGCTCCTAGAAGCTAGAGGACTACAAAAAATTCCTGGTCGCAGTTGTATCGAGATTAAGAGGAAGATATACTCATTCACATCAGTGGATGAGTTCAACCCACATATCGAACAACTCCATGCTTTGTTGCTTAAGATTTCAAAGGAGATGAAGGGGAAGGGCTACGTCCCAGACACAAAAGTTGTGCTCTATGATCTTGATGCAGAGGAGAAGGAACGAATTGTTTTGGGCCATAGCGAAAAACTGGCAGTTGCCTTCGGTCTCATCAACAGCAAAAAAAGCGAAACCATTCGGATTACCAAGAACTTGAGGCTATGTGAAGACTGCCATTCCGTCACCAAGTTCATTTCTAAGTTAGCAAATAGAGAGATCCTGGTACGCGATGTTAATCGTTTCCATCTTTTCCGAGATGGGGTATGTTCATGTGGTGATTATTGGTAGTCATATGCAACACCATATCCTGATTCTTTTAGCCCATAATAATGGTCCCTTTTTGGAAGCCTCTAGCAATTTTCGTAATGTACAGCTTCCAACACTAGATAATAGAGAATAGTCAGAGATAACAATGTTACCCCTTTCTTTAACTACAAGGTATCATCATCTCTTTTTTGATGATTGGGATAGACAATATAATAAAACCATACCAGTTCTTTATGGCTGATACCATGTGCATGATCCATGGGTCTATGAGCACCGTTAAGTTACTATTTTTTTTAAACACTCGAGTTTCAAGACAGTTCATTTTTTTTTAAGTACACTTAAGTTTCAAGGCAGTTCAAAAGCAGTTCACTTGAAAATAAACTGTCTCATATGGGACCTCTACTTCTACTTCCTATGCCTGTTTGAAACATTGAACGTTCTACCACTTGAGCTAGTCATGATGAGCACCAAAAGGTACTATTTAAATCAAGACTTGTAATTTAAGCATGCTAATGAAATTATTCAACCATTCAAATGATGATGGGGGCCATGGGTTTGTGGGGAACAAGGATGTGAGTATTTAAGAAAGAAGTCTCATAACAAAATTTGAGATTAATATTTATATCCAGATATCCCATCCAAATGATTTCAACACCGTTGATAAGAATAAGGCAGCATCCAACCCCTTACAAACAAAATGTGCAGAGAGTAAGGATTTTCTAGACCAGGAGAAAAATTGATAGCATGAAGGTGCATGGGGGATTCAACCCCTGCTGTAAAATGCTAACAAATCGTTTTTCTTATACCCCGGGCCTGACCCATGTCCAAGACCCTTTACACATGAGGGTCTCACAAATGTTGTATGAGAAATCCCCAAGAACAGCTCTTTGGTGTTCACTGCACAGGTACTGGGCCTTCTTGCTTCATCTTGATGAGACTCCTCTCGATGTTCTGGAGCACTGGTTTATAGCTGCAATATTTTCATTAAATTCTTCATCAGGACGTCTAATACAAAATCGTCTGAACAAGGATAAATCCCAGAAACCATATGAGCAAATATTGGGAAGCAGAAAATCTTACTGGCGTGCTAGTCCATTGTATGCTTGTGTAGCTTGCTGGAGTTGTGCACCAAGCTGCATGACCTCAGCGGATAGTGCCTCCACTCTGCTCTGTTCTTTTGCAAGTTGACCCTATATCAAGAATTAGCAACATGACATCAAATAGATTTAGATTGGAAAATACCATGCCTCAATATTAACTTTTCCCAATGGAAGTCCTAAAGAGCACAGGATAACAAAACCAGAGACCATAGACACAGCTCCCAAAAAGAATGAACCCTCCACAAACTTGGTGCTAACCTTCAGGAAGAGAATTTCAGTTGTATATGCCTGGGGAACACTGTTGTTTCCCCCGTCTTTATTGGCATCTGATGAGCTCAATGGAATCTCACTGTTAGGCAGTAAAGTAGCCTGTTCAGATCTCAACTTATTTAACATCCCTCGGAGTTCTTCATTTTGCTTTAGACAGTCTTTCACCTACAAGAATCACATATGCTAGATAGGTTATTTATGTTGATCAAGATAACGCCCAAAAACTTACCGAACACATTGATTACGCATACAAGAAGCATTCAATCATCCAGGAGAAAATAAAAGGAATCAAGTTAACTCACTGAAAATAAGACATGCACAATATACTTTGCTTATTCTCGAGGCTTTGCTTGTGTGTGGGAGGTGCCATATTTGGCATCTTTTTTTGTACAGGCCTGCCCCTCCTTGTATACTTCCTGTATACTGTGGGGTTCTTGGCTCTCTTCTCTTTTTTTATTAATATACTGCTCGGTTTACTTATAAAAACATGCACAAATGCATCAAAGCCCTCAAATCTGCAAACCACATTTCGTAAAATCTCAATCATAAAATGCTACCTGATTCTCCCAGTGCACGACAACACCCATTGTGTCTTGATAAGAAGAGGAAAGATTGGAATTTTCCACGAAAAGACTCTCTATCACTGAAGACTGAGAATCAATCTGCAAACAAGAAAGAAACAACTATACCTTAAAAATGTGCTGAGAATTTCTTATCAAGGTAATTAAAGGACAGCAGAAAAAAGACAATACCTCCATAAGGAGTTTTTGTCTACTACTTTCCAATCTCTCAACTGCAACAGCCATATCATGCAACTGCTTCTCCAATTTCTCCTTATCTTCCTGAAATTGTTTTTTGCAAAATGAAAAATAAAAAGAAAAAACAATCAGAATGATAAAGCACAAACCATAGAAGCACTTCAATGACTTTTTCCAGTGCATTACTTAGTGATCCACTATCTCAGACAAATTAAGTGGGCATAGGAAAACGATGATAGAAAATAAAAAATTTGCTGAAAGATCAAAAGGAAAAAAAACCTGCTGGCACAAGTTATTAAAGTAACCAAGTTCCATTTTTCTAAATGAAAACTGATCAAAGTTTGCACCGCAATTGCAACTTGTGTATCGTTGACTCAATTATTGTATCAAATGTGGAAACTACAGAAGATTAACAACAAAGATATTCTCTTACCAATGAAAATGTCTCCTGAACTGCTTTTTCAGATGTTGCATCTGCATTGCACAATATGGTGTCATTAGTTGTCAGACACCAACGAAATATAAATCAGTCTACAAAATGCAAGTTCCAGAGATTCTTTCTCAATATACAAAGACATTGAGTCGGAAAATGATGATAACAATGTAGTGAGCTCCAAGTATGCATCAAACATCGTCTTCTTAAAATGCACCTCAATAAAAGCTACAAATACCCAAAACAGGCCCAAAGAGCAACTAAATCATATGATGCAGACTACACGGTAGTATTAGGACATGCATAGCTCATCCACCATCCAACATAAATTGAACTTCCCATCCTGATCCATATATTTAAGACTTCAGATCTTTCAACCATTTGACATGTGTAAATCAATATTTTACATTTCTTTTTAACCTTGAGGAGTAGCTCAGTTGGTGTAATGCATTAGGGTAGGGTTATCCAAAGGTCATTGGTTCGAGTCCCCTCATGGTCACTGGAGCTTTACCCGACCATTAACTTCAGGGTCCCATGAGATTAGTTGAGGTGTGCGCAAACTAGCTCAGACATCCACAGTTATAAAAAAAACTAGTAGTTTACATTTATTTTTTTGGCTATACAGTTAGTTGCTCAAGCAGTAGGTGGAGGATTTACTAAACAATCCTCCAATTTGTAAAATCACATGATACCAATGGAGATAATACACAAACACTTGTGAGCCATTCTGGAATATATTTTTCCTTCAGTTGAGATGCAAAATTTAATATGGTATAATGAATGAATGGTACCTGAAGCTTTTTTCGTTATAGCTGCAATTTTCTCTTCTAACCCCTGCTTTTCAAACATGAGTGTAGAACTCCGAGCTTGTTCCTCTGCCAATTGTTGTTGCTCCTGATGCCTCGACAGTGATTCTCGCTATAATTTTAGCCAACCATGAGACATAGACAAACTTTCCATAATAAAAAATTCAGAACATATACATAAAAGACATTAATAATCAACTTCTAACCTGTAACTTAGATTTTAAATCAGCTAATTCCATTTCCAAAGCTTGTACATGATCTGGTGAATTTCCCATTGAGGAGATGCTGCCAAGTGTGCCCATCATTGCTTGTTGCTGAATTGAGTTTAATTCTGCCCTTAAGGCTGCTGCATCTTCCTCAGCCTATTTCAAGAGAAAACTTATGAGAATGAAGAGATTTGCTTGATTTTAAAAAATAAGCCAAATATCTACAAACTCTATATTGCTCTTCTTCTGCTTCCTTTAACCGTCTCTTGAGTGCGCGAAGTTGGGCTGAGAGATCCTCCTACACTAAAATATCAGAATTCATTAGTAAACAATAAAAAGAAATAGAAGTATATGTATGTGTGTGTAGTCTATATGTATAGATTTCAAAGGAAACTAAAACAACCAAAATCAAAATGGTGCATACCCGTGCAACAACTGCTGCATCTTTTTCCATGGCAACATCCTTAAGAGCTTTTCTCAAGGAAGGTATAGTGTTTTGTTCCTACAATTGACAACCAAGAAAAATCAAATAGTAAATAAAGAGAATTATGTAAGAGATTACATAATCCACACAAATTACATGTTGAATCTAAGTGGTCCAATGTAACAAGGGCCCAAAAAGGAAAATTGGACACAGATTTTCAAATTTCTGGATTAGATTTTTTATTTTTCTATTTTTTATTCCAACAATGGTGAATACACCTTGAGAAAGTGATATTTTTTCCAATCATTGAGAAGCAAACCCCAGATAGTAAGATAGATCAACCCCTTTGCTTTCGACTCTAGACCACTTAAATACCAAGGAGGCTCAAAAGCTGGATCTTCAATTCATTGCTAAAAGGCACTACTACTAATGCCTGGACTAGTCAAATAACATATCCTTTTAATCAACCTTCGTATTTTCTCTTGGACCAACACCTTATCAACAAAAAAAAAGATGATCTTGGACCATCAGATTAGTTGATGCAAATGCTTAAAGTTTGAGCTACTGGCCTATTAATATCAAACCCATATATAATAAATAAACAATTCTAGCGAGCGCTTCTGCACCCTGAACCAATCAAATGAATAAGATAGCTTAGCTCACTAGAATCATCCACTATACTTGTTTTCATCCCACACATCCATGGATGCATCTAAGTACTTATGTGTACACAACCAGTACTTATGCATACAAAGCCAGAGTATCAAAATAGTGAGATGAAATCAAAACCTTGGGCAATTACTTTAATTTCCCACAATACTGAGTCAAGCTTATATTCCAAAAAAAACAAATGCCATGGATTTATTTTGTCCAACAATTTGGATAAACTGAAGGTCAAAGCATACACTCACCAGATCATTCAGACGCTTCTGAATCACATCATTCTCGGACTCCTTTGCTTGAAGCTGAACCAGAGGAAACCATAATTTTCAGCTTGATCAATCGTTTACATAATACCCACCTTTATCACAAAGTTTCAACACCCCAAAAATTTACTATGACAATACCCCCATATTTAATTTCTTATTTTCCTCTTCCAACTCTGCATTCCTCTTGCGCAGGCTTTTTAGCTGTGATACCAAACCACTGACATCATTCTGCAATATGGTCCAAGGAAAAAGAAATAATTTAAATTTACCACACACGATATGAAACAAAGAAGGAGAAACATGAACATGACTTCATTATTCAAATTAAAATCCTCTTAAGTTTCCTCTGTTTACTTAAAACAAAAAATAATAAGGAAAAAGATGTGCACACAGATCCACAAGACCCGAAATACAATTAAAAAAAAAAAAAGATCCATAACTTCACATTCAAATAAAATTTCCTTAAACTTTCATCTGTCACAAAAAAGATATAAATATAGTATACAGTGTGCATATATCTGCGGGAATTTTTACCTCTGAGTGTCGATTGCTGCTGTCTGATTGCTTAATCCCCATATTATCTACATGCACGAAAAAACAATACTAGATTAATAAACTAATAACAATTTCAATCATAAATGCAACAAAAATAAAAGATTTATCGACGAGATAGACCGTTAGGGTTCGAAACTTGGCTTAGATCAGGGCCAGAGGCTGCCTTGACTAATCTTTCTGCTGCTCTCTTTTGCCGAATTTCTTCCAACTACAACAAAATGAATTCAATAATTCTATAAAGTCTATTTACAAAAAATAAATTGATCCAGATACATAAGGTTAATCGAAAATAAGCATAGAGACTATGAGTCCGTACGGTCCGTCGACCTAGAGACGCGTGATGGGATTCCATGGCAGAGATGAGATGTGACGCAGTGGATGGTTCCCCCCTTGTGCAAATCGCCGATCTGCGGCTCTTCGAGGAGAAGAGAGAGATCGGCACCTGAATTTCTCGCCGCCGATGTCGTTGACGGTTTGGTTATATGAGAGTTTGGGCTTCTTGGATCTAGAGGTGGGATTTCAAGGCCCAGATCCAATAAAGGCCCAATCTTGACCATTAGCTAAGGAGTCGAAACGATGACGTTTCACATAATCCGCTGTTTTTATTTTCTTTTTCACATCTATTTACTATTTTTACTTTGTATATCACATTGGGATTTACTGTTATTACAAGGATTTGAGCCTCGATTCACTGTTTTTGGTTAATCTCCAAGATTTAAAATTTTTTTGTTGTTAATTATTTCATATTGTATAAAAGGATTTGAGCCTCGATTCACTGTTTTTGGTTAATCTCCAAGATTTAAATTTTCTTTGTTGTTAATTATTTCATATTGTATAAATAAAAACTCATTTTTCTCCTTTCTTTTTTTATTTTTATTTATTTTTTATTGATGGTTATATCTTTCAAAGGCCATTACAATTAGATTTAAATAATTACAGGGTGAAAAAAGATTATACAATTATTTTAAATCAAGTGCAAATGGGCAAACTTTACCTTTGTTAGAAATAACAAATTAATTACAAGGATAGATTGTCATATATATTGTTGAATTACTTACAAATATTTTCAAGAGGTGGTCGCTTTTCTTTTTACGATTAACACTTTAATTATAATATTATAAATTATTCTTAGTCGAACTTGAACTTGAGACATTTTGCCTTTTTATACCCTATTTTTTTAAAACGTTAAGTGTTCTATCACATGAGTTAGATATTATAAACCACATTTTTTCTTAATCATCAATATATTTCTTAATTTATTTTCAATTACATACATGATATTATACCATGTTAGTATCAAATATTATGCTAAGAAAAACTTATTTTTTATGCTTTTAATAACTTATAAAATGGTTGTAAAAAAAAACTTATAAAATAACCCTAATGAGCCCGATTTAGTGATTAAAGGGTTTGATAATATTGTAATACAAAATGAATAAATGTAAAAAAAAAACTTATAAAAAAAAATGTTCGAAGAATGTCTCAAATGGTAATAAGATGGGATAAGTTATGAGAGAACTTATGATCGAATATTTATAAGAATACGTGGAAAAATGAATAAAATGTCAAAAAATAAACTTATAAAAAATGACAAAAATTCGTCATTGTTGATCCATAAACAGTATCATGGGAAAAGACTTTTAAAATATCATAATTAATTTTGGACAATTATAAATTTTATTTCAAAAATTAATTTTTTTAATGAATACTGACAACGTTGATATTTTATAGGAAATAATTTTTAAATAATTTAAAAAAAGTTGATATTGTAAGATTATTTCATTAATTAATTTTTTTAAATAAAAATAATTTAATTGATTCAAACTAATGCGCTTTCAAAATAAAACTCACAAGGGCCCACTCACAGCCATAAGAAAGTTATGCCACCCCAATGAAACACCTAAGTCCCTAAAGACTAACTCCAAATGGTAACCCAAATTCGCTTTATCTCAAATGATGATAATAGTGGGTAGCCAAGTTCTACGAACCCACAACCAAATCAATCCTTTCATTAAAATGAATACCCTCAATAACGTCTTATCCTTCAAATCAAACTAAATTCACCAGTAGCGAAATGTATAATCTACGATATAACAGCTTCATCACGCAGATCACGCCGATCCCCAATGCTTGGGCTAAGATTATCCCAAATAAACTCGTTATTTCTATATCTTTACCGAATCCAATACCGATGTGCAAGTACTCATCCATGGAGAATCCTATTCACCATCCAACCTAAAACATATACTATAAATACAAGGTCACCCCATCTGGGTGAGTGTATCGCAAACATATGCAACACATTCCGCCCTCTGCGCCTATCTTTTCCCTCAAAAGAAATCGACTTAGACGGAGATGCAAGCACAGCTGGCCCTCGCCGCCTTTATTTTTCTTTGTCTGGGCAGAGGGCCCGATTCAGACCGCAAGTCAATAAATACTTTACATCCGGAGCCACGGACCAAATTTCAAAGAAGCAAATTTTATCTCGACCGACGGCACCCCAATACGCTCAAATTTACCCGGGGCCAAAGCGCATCATCATTGGCGCCTGCCACTGTGGGAACGACAGCTCCTTTACAAATAAAGACCGGATCACCTGCCACTAATGGTATCAACTCTGAACACGCAGAGCAACGCCAATCCATCAAGGATGCAGACCCGCCAGCCATACCAACAACCCAACCTCCCGCAGTTAGAAACAATGCAGCCAACATGGACGCAGGTGAGGCACTCGCCACCAATCAACGCCTAATGTAAGAGCGAACAACTCACCCACGCATGCGACGACCACTGAGGCGCGACAAACTTGGGCGCCACGCGACATTCTCACGTAAGACAACACACCCGACACTCCCGAGGAGCCGAACGTAAGTAGAATCCAAATGAGCCCGGGGGCACCTGACCACATCTGTACTCTCGGGAGGGAGGGCAACGAAGCAACACCCGGGGGGCTTGTCAGGAACGAAGAACTACGTCACCCTGCCAGCAGACTCAGAAAGCAATCACGGAGCAGAGGTTCAAGAGCCTCCAAGAAGAGCTCGCCCATGTGAAGGAAGCTGTAAGAGGATGCCTGACACCATGGACACCTTGGTGCAATGTGATCAGTCACTGCTCACAAACAGGCGCTCCACTTCCTTTTCCAAAGAAATTCGGGGACGCCACAGTAAGCATTCGATGAGGTCGAGATCCCGCACACCATCTCAATACTTACAAAACCAAATGGAGTCGCACGGGTATCAGACTGCAAGCATGCGAGCTTTCACTACCACACTAAAAGGCCCAGCTGGGCCCGGGTTTAACAAGCCTCGCCTCAATCCTCATTCGTGAGAACTATCCATTGGCGCTCTTCGCCTCCACTTCATCGAGCCAAAACACGTAAAGCCGCAGTTATCACCACGACCGCCGCTGTGGCTCGCAGGAAAGTCTGAAGTCATACGTGCAGAGGTTCAACACCGAGTCTCTAAAGATAGACATACCCGATGAGGCCTCGCTGATCACCGCATTCATCAAGCCGGTTAGGGTGCAAACAAGGATCTGATGTTTTCCATCTCGAAGAACCCTAAAGCAAGCATGACTGAGGTGCTCGCTAAAGCAGAGAAGTATATCAATGGCGAAGAAGCCCTCATATCTAAAAAGGAAAGTTCCTCAACCCCTAAAGAAAGAAACGGGACTGACAAGCGACGGGGATGGAGCCCAAAGAGACAGCGACCGAGAGGTCTCCAAAGAAGGATGGAGAAACTGGCCCCGAAAAGGCGTGGAACCTCGTAGATGGCTCCAGCCCACCGCAAATCCTGAAAGACGACGACGTTATCCGTCTCAATACCACCCCCATCAGCCTCTCAAGATTCGCAGTCCTCGTCGAAGCACGAACGAATCAGCTCTGTGTGGCTAACTCAAATGAAGTCGACCCCTACCAAAAGAGACAATACTGTGTATTTCGAGTTCCACAGGATTATGGGCAATCGCACGATGATCGTGATACACCAAAGAAAGAAATATAATACTTAATACGGCGTGGTATCTCCGACGCCTATAAAGACCCGAAAACCACCGAATCAAGCTCGAACCGAAGCCCAAGCTCGCCAGGGCCACCGCCACCGCCTACACAACAACTCACACCAAGAGCTCTAGAGAAACTATGTGATCTCGTGGAGGATTTCAGGAGAAGGGAGTCCAAATTTCAGCGTGAAGGCCCATCCACAAGAAAGATCGTGCCCGAGAGATAATGATACAAACAAGGTCCAAGTCAGCCTACTTCGACACGTCCATTACATTCTCCGACTCGTATTCGAGGGATGTCACACTTCCATGACTTCCACCCCTTGGTACGTTTTGCAGCAAGCAGTGGCCAACAAAACAATCCATCGGCCTTAATTGACAACTGAGTCTCACCCGATATCATTTATCCTCGCTCTTGATAAGACGGGCATCTAGCGAGAAAACCGAACCCGTCAGCACTCACTTGCGAGGTTTCTTTGGAGAAAAGGTGCTACCCGTGGGCTCGATACAATTAGTGCTCACCTTAGGAGACCCTCCATGCCAAGCAACGACGATAGCAAGATTCCTCGTTGTGGACGCCCCATCCGCCTATAATATGTTGCGCCAGCGACCCTCTCAATGCAATAAAGGTCATTCCCTCTGCTTACCACTTGATGATCAAATTTCCTACCATAAGCGGAGTGGGAATGGTTCGAGGAGACCAATGGGTGGCTAGGGAATGCTATTCAGCATCCATGAAGCAAAAGGCGGTCGATAACATAAACCTTGACGAGCTCGAAATGCGTGACGAAGTACTCACCCGACCTGAGCCCTCGAAAGAGCCTAACCCGTACTGACGACGACCCCGAACACCTCGCCACATTGGCTCTTAGCCAATGGAAGAACTCCAAAGGCCCTCTCACCCACTTTAAGGCGTAACAAAGACGTTTCGTGAAAGCAAAGCATGGAGGAATCTGACCTGCTGGTGACTACACATAGTCGTAACGGGCCAGCCCGTCCTTAAGTCGGGCCAAGCAAAGAGGAGGAGCTGCCGCCGTAAAGGCAAAAGCCATCAACGAGGAGGTCGGAAAACTCCTCAAGGTAGGAGCAATCAGAGAGGTAGAGTACCATGAGTGGCTAGCCAATGTAGTACTAGTTAAAAAGCTTAATCCATTACATGACTCAAGATCGACTTCACCGGGACATCAACAGAAAAACAGTTCAAAAGACGCTTCCCTTTGCCGGACCCACCTAATCGTGATGCCACAAACGCCATGAACCCTCAATTTATGGACGCCTCTCCCCGCCAATTAGATTCCAAGATGGACCCGTGATGACCAAGAAAAGACCTCATTCACTGCAAGGTGGAACCCATTGCTACCGCGGTGATGCCCGACTCAAGTGAACGCTAGAGCTACCTACCGAGGCCGGTGAACAAGATGTTCCGTGGCTATTATAGGAAACTAATTCATGGAGGTGTACATAGATGACATGTCAGTAAAATCCAATTCACTACCGAAAGCTCCACATATCTCATCCATTCCAGTGGTTCCGCATCCCGAGGAAATATAACATGAAACTGAATCCAGCCAAATGTGCCTTCGGAGTATCAGCCGGAAAATTCCTAGGTTTCATAGTCAACAACCGAGGAATAGAGGCAAACCCAGACAAGATAAAGGCGGTACTCAACATGCCATCGCCATCAAGCATAAAGGAAGTCCAACGTCTGACAGGAAGGATTGCTGCCTTAAGCCGATTCATGTCCAGGGCTAGTGATAAATGTCAACCTTTTTTCCAAGTTTTAAAGAAGGTCTTTCAATGGGACACAAAATGCGAGGAAGCATTCTCAACATTGAAGGCATACCTGAGCTCACCCCCAGTTCTAGTAAGTCCCACTGAAGGGGGACTCTCACTCTATACTTAGCTAAGATCGTGACGACCACAAATACCGGCCCCTCGTCATGGACAAATCGAGCACAAAGACTCCGGGGCCTATTATTGGCAAACAGCTCGAGAGGAGCTGAGGAGAGGTATCCTAGGATGGAGAAATTAATCCCGTCCCAAGAACCGCAGCTCTAAGCCCGCCCTTATTTCCAGCCTATACCATCGGGGTTCCAATGCACATCCGATAAAGCGCAGATACTACATGCCGTAGGACCTCGTGAAGGCTTATGAAGCTGGCTATAGAGCTGGCTGTTCCACACGATATGTCGAAAATCGCAATAAAGGGCAGTCCTAAAGAGACTGCTATGGAATTCACCTCAAGAAGGCTCGATGAGAACATTCAAACACCACTCGACTCTATCCGAAACTCTATGTGATGAGCCTCAAACACAATAAGGAAGCGAGCAGTCTAATCCCGACCCCTCCCCGTATGAATAGACATTGAACACAGACTCATTCTGATTCCAAGCTCCTCCAACAACATATCGAGTATGAAGTCAGCTTTCATAAATAGCTCCACCTCACCCATTCACTGAAGTCGACCAGCCTGGGAGGTCTCAATGACTCCCACCAAGAAGAAGACAAGTCAGTAAGACTCCTACGAGGCCAAAAGTAAGCACGATCCTAAATTTCAAAAAGGTACGACTTCATCAAGAAGTTCGCACGGTCCAGTCAACATATCTTATGAGAGAATTCTCGAAATACGCTCAGCAAAACTACGACACTCTCACAGAAGACCTCGCCAGCCTGAACACCCGTCGAATACCTCAGAGCCTTCTCATAGATCTCTGCGGACGTGGAAGCTGCCACCAACCGAAATGAGCTGACGGAGCCTATCTAGTAGATTATAGATAACAATGATACTTACCCGACGACCCGAAAGAAGCAGCCAAAATCAGGACGAGGTCACCAACACTAATCATAAGGGAAGCTTTCAGCTGCCGAGGTTTCTTCACACACCCATCCTTAAATGCATCGCAGAAAAGACACCAATACGTTAAGCAAGGGAAATACACGAAGGTAGCAGCGGAATCATATCGAGCTCCTGGCATTAGCGTGAGTTGGGTCTTAAGACGTGGAGACATCGCCCACAATACTCAAAGACGAATCGACCGGGTCAGAAATGCAAGATTTTGCCAGAGCATGCCAAGATCTCACACCTCCCATCAGAGCCCTCGACATCAATTACAAAGCCTCCGGCCTTTCCAACAAGTAATTGACATACCGGGACCTTGCCCCTGTGTGGAAGGGCCAATGTAAATTCATCATCATCGTAGTAGATTATTTCACCAAGTGTCGAGGTCGAACCTTCTACAATTACGTAACGTAAGATACGTAATTTTGTGTGGCGAGCCATCATATGCGTGTTTAGCATCCCAAGAGCCTAGTATTAGACAATGGAAAGTACCTGACAACGCCAACTTCGTGGATTTTCAGGCCGAGCTCTAATTAAGAATTATTACTCGTCCCCTACACATCCGCAGTCTAATGGTCAGGCCGAAGTTACCATTAGGACTCTTAAGGCCGCACTGAAGACCAAATTGGAAGATCTTAAAGGCAAATGGGTAGAATACCCCGAGGTGCATGCCTACTGTGACTTTACTGCAGGTCGCAGAACCCGTGAAAACCCCATTCGCCCCAAATTTTCACCGAAGCAAGAAATTGGCCGAGGCGCTCCAAGTTAAAATCCCCAAGGATCGAAGTTACGAGAGCGGAACATAATGACGAGGCCTCCCGTCAATTCGGGACTCTAGATGAAAAACGTGGAGTGTGTTTTAAGGCACATGAGATTACCAGAGGAAGATCACGAGGTACTACAACCAAAGTCAAACCCAGAGCTACATGCTCATGATCTAGTCTTAGTTAGTTCTACCAAAGAAGGAAGAATCCAAATGACACCTTAAACAGCCCCCAATCGAAGGTCCCTACATCGTATCTCGAAATACTCCACTGTGCAACAATACGAGCTCTGCATGCAGGAGGGAAAAATTCACATCTGCATGAACGGAGCATCTTAAACGTTTTTATCAAGAAACTCTGCTTAGGGAATCCAAATAAGTTATCCATCTTCGGTTTGACTAATCGAGCCGCTTATCGCGGTTTAGTTAAACATTGCAAAGCAAAGACCCATAATGCGCAGAAATAAATACAACTTAATGTGAAAATTCATGATCCAAAAGGAAAAGTTCTTTTATTCCAGCTTAAAATTACATTCAATTACAATCATCATGTCACTCATCACATTCGAAGTATACACATGCGCTCCCTTTAAAAAAAAAAAAAGCTTCAAGAAGAAAAGAGGAAAGGAAAACGAGGTGGAAAAGAGGAGAAGAAGAAAAAAGGGATGGAAAGAGTTTGTGCGAAAGAGGGAGAAACAGATGTGGAAGAAAAGAAGAAATAAAAAAAGGGAGAATGAGATGTGGAAGAAAAGAAATAAGGAAGAGAGAATGTAAGGAGGAAGGAGAAAGAGACGAAAAGAGAGGAAGAGAAAGAAGAACATAAAATAAAGAAAGCGACACAAGAAATGTGCCGCCTTCTCTCGACACATTCTAGCACGGCTAGTATCAAATACGACCACAAAGCGGAACCAGCAAAAACACAACCCCAATGTGTTGTGTTCAACAAACCGGGAACCGTAATCTTCGTGGATCCTCGACGAAGACGATCAGGTTCGACGCTCATCTCACGCAGATTTCGGGCCACGCACCGTAAGAGCGTATCATCCAAAGTATAACCTCCATAGCAATGAAGCCGCCATTATAAGAAGGCCAAAGCACTAAAATTCGCGAATCGCTTGCAACACAACCACAATATTTAAGACTTCGCACAAACCTTCAAGAAAACCAGAAGTCGAATGGCATCACGCAGTAACTCACTTTGAAGAGTTCGTCTACTTTTCAAAAGTCACGCAACCTGGGAGTCAGATCAAACAGCCGATTGCCACCAAGGCCCAGCCGCAGGGCAGAGCCCTCCAAGAGCTCACTTTAAAGAGTTCGTCTACTCAAGACAGTCACGCAACCCCAGCCGATCGCCAGCCGGATCGTCACCAAGGCCTCAAAACTCCGAGCCCGCGAGCTCACTCTTTTTGAAGAGTTCGCCTACTCGCACAAGTCACGCAGAACCTGAGTCGATCACCAGCCGGGATCGCCACTAAGGCCTCGCCGAGCCCGCAAGCAGAAATTTCACTTTGAAGAGTTCGTTTACTCGTGACAGTCACGCAACCTCGAGTCGATCGCCAGCCGATCGCCACCAAGGCCTCGCCGAAGCCCGCGCGAGCTCACTCAAGAGTTCGGCTTCACTCGCACGTCGCAACCCGAGTCGATCGCCAGCCGGATCGCCACCAAGGCCTCGCCGCCGGAGCCCGCAGGCTCACTTCAAGAGTTCGCCTTACCGCACGTGCCACGCAACCCGAGTCGATCGCCAGCCGATCGCCACCAAGGCCTCGCCTGAGCCCAAGCAAGAGCTCGTTTTGAAGAGTCCGTCTACTCGCACAGTCACGCAACCCGAGTCGATCATCTCGGCCGGATCGCCACCAAGGCTCGGGGCCGGTTCTGGGCAGTCACTTTGGAAGAGCTCGTTTACTCCGCACAGTCACGTAACCCGGGAGTCGATCGCCTCAGCCGGGTCGCCACCAAAGCCCTCAATGGAGCCCAAGAGGCTCACTTTGAAGAGTTTGTTCACTCGCACAGTCACGCAACCCGGAGCCGATCACCGACGCTCACCACTCAAATTTCTCACGCCGAGTTCAACAAATGAATGACGAGCTCGACTACTCCGCATCGTGCTATGCGTACTCTAAGAGGCGCTTCAATGACACTCCAACACGAGCCCACTCGCCAAATTGGGCTAAGAGCTCACCCACCCAACTCGTGACGCAGCCACTCAGAGTCAATTCAGCCAGACGCTCAAATTTCCACTTCGCCCTCTACCGGAAATTAACAAACAACGATGCTCTAATACTCGCACAAGCTATGCGTACTTAAGAGGTGTCACTGTGCATCCAGGCGCCCACGAGCCCACCAACTCGCTAGAAGAGCTCACCCACCTAACTCGTGATCTGATACTGGGGACACCCGCCAGACGTCACCACTCAGCCCGCACAGCCTGGAAGAACAAGGACGAGCTCGACCACTCGCAGACAGCCATGCAAAATTTAAGAGGCGCTTCAACTTTACACTCCAAATACCACGAGCCCATCGCCGCGAGAAGAGCTCTACCCCACCCAACTCAGATCGTGTTATCAGAGTCATCCACCAGACGTCACCCACTGGCCACAACTGAGCCCAAGAGGCTCTAATGACTTAGCTCACTACTCAGACAAAGCATGCACTTAAGAGTAATCCAATGACGTTCAACTAAAGTATGTGCAAAACCAATTAATTCGATTCATGCAGTAACAACGCAATGCACCAAGAGAGACACAAGTGGTAAAAATGAATATTTACTATGGAAGGCTACATATGTCTTGGGTCCCGTGCCCAACAAAAATATATATAAAAGAAAAGTATAAAAGCCTAAACTGGGGCAGCGTAAGACGTACAGAGATCATGCATCGAAGGAGTGAGCAGAGGGTGAAGAAGGGAGCTGACCTCACTGGGGGGTGCCCTAAGCCTGCACACCACAGAGAGGGACTTATCCTCCCTGTCATTGAAGGTCAAAGCTGAAACTGTGCCTATCAGCATTAACAAATTTTCTTCTAAAAGGCAAGCCACCTAGAAACCCACGAGTACAAGCTCGCCTCGCCTTCCTATAACCTCATCCTCCGCCTGAAAGTGTCCTAAAGTTACCCGCTGACGAGGTCCCCACGCAGCCTCCGCGACACTCCTCTGCCAGCGCTCGCCGAGCCGTTTCGAGGCCTCAAGCGACGAGCCCCGCCCAAGAACGCCGCCTCCTTACCACGCAGGTCGCCTGGTCGAAGTTTTCCTAGACCGCAGCCGCCTCGATGTGAGAAGTCATCCCTAACCATCCGGGGGTTCATCATGGTGACCGCAATTGGCCCCTAGCATCTAGGAAAATCATTTTGTGCCCGTGAACTCATCCCGAACCTCCCGGGCTCCGGCTCGGCCGCCGGTCGCTTCTCGGCCTCATCTTCCCTACCCTACTTCGCACGTGCCGACGTGTATAAGCCTAAATCGATTCGTTCTTCACTACCTCCTCTGTCATACGCTTGTCCGACCCCAAGAATCTCAAATTTCTGGGGATGCGTATAGTTTCACCTCGCCCTCAGCCCTGCCGCTTTCTGCATGATCTCGTTTAGCTCCGCTCCTTTGGGCCAAACCCTTCAAATGAGTAGCCACCTGCACACCCAACACAAAATCAACATCTACCACAAGTTCAACACTCAACTCAAAATGGAATTAGACACGACAAAGTATGGGAACTTACGGAGGCGACCCCTTGGAGAGATGTACAAAGCCTCATCACACCCGGCAAATACATCGACCCGAGATCGAATCCTTAAGAATGGGATCTAAACTGCGCCTACCGCTAGTCTTCACAAAGACGAGAAGCAAAGAGTCCCCATCTCCGCCAATTTTGGATTCCGGATCTTTCCTCCTCAATTCTTCCGCCCTTGGAGAAGGTGACCTAACACTCTTCGTTGGCGGATTCCAGGCAATAATGGGCATGACCGCCAACAGCTGCTCAACGGTTCCACCCAAAGGACCTTTTGCCTTCGCAGCCAGCACCCAAGACCCGGCCGCGAACTCAAGATCAGAGGAGCCTCAAATGGAGGCGACAATACCGCCAGCTTCTCTCTGACATGAGAGACTAGAAGACGAAGAACCCCAAATTTGGAACTTCACCAAAGCCGCCGATCTTCCTCAACTGGAAACTGTGGTTTTTCTCGCTTCACGCTCCGGGGGGCTTCCGAGACAAATAGTCTAACCGAGCCGCAGTTCTCCCTTAGTGGGTTTAGCACAGAGGGTCAATGGAGAAACTCATGGTGGAAGGAGGCGAAGGCCTCAAAGCAGAAGAGCTAGCCGACCTCGAGCCCGAAGGGCTGGAACAACCGACTTGATCACCCGTGTAGAAACGCTGGGCAGTGGCAGCACCAAACTCTCCCCGCACTATGGCTGCTTATCTTTCAGTTACCGAGGTCGTCGAAAGACCCAGAGGCACGTGGACGATGATGAACAGAAATATCAATAACCTCACAAAAATCATATCGAAAGCAAAGCGACACTCACGTAGATTCTCCGGGGTGGTCCAAGCCTCCGGAACGCCGAGAGTGTCGTCCTTGTCGAACGGGTCATATTCCCAATTGCGACCACTGACAAATAAGTAACGTTCCTTCCGTAACTGTGGAAGAGGGGAGATCTAAATCACTGCAGGAGGTCTAACACGGAAAATGAGGAAGCCCTGAGGTTTCCCTTCTCGTGGGACAAAAGATAAAGGAACGCAGCTATACTAGAGACACCGAGCCCCCGGTCCCTAAAGAAAATCAGTAGACCAACCAAAATGCCCTAACCATCGCAAAGCTGAGAAGGACAAACATCAAGCACCGCAAACCCCTTTATGAAGGGATGCAAGAGGGAAGCGGTTCATTTTCGAAGGCCACCCCAAAGAACATACCATCTTAGGTACCTGAAACCACATAGAGGTCAAAACGCCGGGAGACTCAAACCGAACGCCAAAAGAAGGCTCCAGAACGTCCCGAAAAAGCTACCTGATACAAAGGACCGACCTTGCTAGGCCCCAATAACTAAAGCATGCCGAACGACCTGATTTTGTGTATTCCAACCCCCCCCAGATACTTAATCGTGTTTACTCCCTTACCCTCATTCAAGGAAAAGGGGGCGCCCCTGGGGCATTCTCGGGTGTTCAACCCACGAATCTGGCTCGAGACGCCACTAGGGCCTCCGTCTCGTAACCCTATGGATGTACCCGAGAGTCACCTTAATACAGCAGTAAGAAGAAATGACCCTGACCCTACGACAGCTGAAGTGGATAAAACAAAACTCGCAACCTAACCCTAGCGCCTGTCAGACGCTCTCGAAAAGAGACCACAGATAAAGATGTAATGCCCGTGAATACAAATAGAAAAGCTATCCTAAGAAGATTAGAAAAAGACTCACGCAAAAGGTTTAGGCAGAAAGACTGGCGGAGAGGGAAACCCAACTCACTAAAGGCAAAAGAAAAGGTCTCAGATCGGCACACAAGACAAGAGGATGTCCGCGAAAAACAGAAGGAAACTGAAGAGCGGAGAAACGCAGTCACAAAACCAAGAGTAATCATTATCACAAGATATGACGACTAAAGCCCTAACTAACCAACCCCGGCGGTACACGTGGAATTAAAACACCGATGCGAAACGTTATGTACCTTGTCACGACAATCGTGACACATACTGTGGGCAACCGATAAGGCCAAAAATAAGCGCCACAGCTCCACCGCCCCAAGAAAGAGGCCACCCAACGAAACACCCGCGCTCCCTGGGCCGCTAACCTAAAATGAGAGTCTGCACCATATCCCAAAGGATATAACAAATAGTCTAAAGCCCATGGCCCACAAATCAAACTCGAATCCTTTCCACATTAAAATAATAATCCCCAATAACGTCTTATCCTTCAAATCAAACTAAATCTCATTAGCAAGGAAAGAAAGATAATTCACGATATAACAGCTCATCATGTAGATCACGCTGGATGCCCCCAATAAGGAAGGAAGATTATCCCAAATAAACTGCTATTTCTATATCCTTTACCGAATCCAATACCGATAAAGGCAAGTAATACCCATCCAATTAATCCTATTCACCATCCAATCGGGAAAACATATGCTATAAATACAAGCGCCATCCCATCGCGAAGCTAAGACGCAAACATACGCAACATTCGCCCACTAAGCCAGCCTATCTTTTCTCCTCATAAAGAAACCGATTTCAGTATCGGACGGCCACGGCAAAGCTCTCGTCGCCTTTCTTTTCTCGGGTTTTGGCAGTGGCGGCCCGATTCCATCAAGAGTCAATAGCGCGCATCCGAGCTAGCGAACCAAATTCCCAACAAAGAGCTCCTATCTCCTACTCGACAACCCCAATACGCTCCAGCCTAATCTGGTTGAAAAAAGGCATCATCACAAACTAAGTAATATATCAATAGAAACATATAATTAAAATCACTAAATATCATAAAGGATTAAACAACATTTAGGTTAATAGTATAATGAATCGATTTAAATATTATATATTTGATATTTGAGTTTACATATTTTATATTACTATTGTGATTATATAACTCCAATTTTTACAGTATATTAAGGATCATTTATTTGATTACTTAATTTTTGAATTTTGATATTTATAAGATGATTATTTTTAATTAATATTCGAAATTTGTATACATTATTTTAAAAAATAATAATTTCTTAATTAATTTTTAGAAGTGGTATTTGATTATGTTTCCAATTCTAACTTAACGACTAAATATGTCTCTTACCCATAGGTTCGGGTCAGGAGGAATCCGCATAAACCCGAAATTTCAGTCAGAATTCAGATATCGGGTAATTCGAAAAGCCGGAAGCCCTAGACAATCGCTCTGTTTCTGTTTGCGTTTCTCACTATATCCATCTCTCAAGCAGCCATGGCGATAGACAACAAGCCGGGTTGGGGTTCCACCCAATCCAAACTACGGTGGGGCGAGCTCGAAGAAGACGACGGAGAGGATCTCGATTTCCTCCTGCCTCCTCGCCAGGTTATCGGACCCGACGACAACGGCATCAAGAAGGTGATCGAGTACAAGTTCAACGATGACGGTAACAAGGTCAAGATCATCACCACCACTCGCATTCGCAAACTCGCTAAGGCCAGGCTGAGTAAGCGCGCCATCGAGCGCCGATCCTGGGCCAAGTTTGGCGATGCCGTGCACGAGGACGTTGGCAGTCGTCTCACCATGGTCTCCACCGAAGAGATCCTTATCGAACGTCCTAGGGCTCCGGGTTCGTTTTTTCCCCTTTTCTTTTTTCCTCCGTTACGCGATTTTGGATTCTGTTTATTTGTGGGAGATCAGACATCAGTGCCTTGGATTTTGTGGGAAAGATTGCGGCTTTGAGATCCCTGCTTGTTTATATGTGATTTATGACTATTTGTTTCTCCGAGAGACCTTGCATTACAGAAACTTAATATGAATTAAAGGTTAAAAGTTCTTGTTTTGTTTCAATCAGAACTAGTGCCGCCTCTGTATCTTTTCTTTTTTGGGAATTGGTGTTGGCTTCTATTTTAAGCGAATTGCGGACACTGGTTTCTCTTATTAGATTGTTGGTTGCTTGATTATTTGCCTCCTGATCATTGATTGTAGGAATCAAGGTGTACTTCGTTAAAAATGCAGTTTTAATGCTATTTGCTTGAAATATCTGACTTTGCTTGATTATTTGCCTCCAATGCTATTTGCTTGGAATATCTGTAATGAGAATATCTGACTTTATTTTTAGTAATTGTTATATATTATACATAATTATGGCCTGCTGTGTTGGTAGTCAAGGATTGTATGCTGGGTTGCTTTCAAAGTTTTGTTTGTGTCCCATTACATGGTGTTCATTGAAACTGCTACTGGGTTTTGAGGTGATAGTCAGCATATTTAAACATGATGATTAATGTCTTTGTTTGGACGCTATCCAACCATGTCTATAATTTTGTCATTTGGGTAACTTGTTCTGTTTATTCCAGGCTTGAGGGCCTTTTGTTTACTATGATAGGAGCCATTCAAATTGACTTTTCCCAGCTAGCATATATCTGAAAATCATTATCATGTCCTTATGTATTTATGTGTTTAGGGGCTGTGGTTATGTGTTCATGCCAACTTCAGTTAGTTTTGATGATCGGTTGGGCTCTTGTTGAGATTGTTTTAGCACTGTTTGTGTGAATGTTTTCTTTTCTTCTTTTGGCCATTTTGGTGGTGGATGTATAGGTATTGTGTACCATGAATTTCCATTTTGGCATCTTTTTCTAATAGGTCTTTTCCTTTTGCCTTTGCCTTTTTAATTCCTTTTTCAAGCCATGATGAATATGAGCTCTCCCTGATAGTTTGAGCTGATATTAGTAGTTTATGTATTCTCTCATGTTTATAATATGATGTTCAGGCCAGTTATCAACTTCTAATGACAATTACAAACCTTCATGAGAGAGAGGGAAGGAGGGTAAATTCAGTGGTCAGTATCAAAGTTGTGCCATGCATTTTTTTTTGTACTCATTATACCTTCTTTGTGTGTGCTTATCATTTTCTGTTCCCTTGAGATCTTTCAAGTTTAAATTTTGAGATTGAGTTGTGGAATCTGGTAATTTGTATTTTAACTTCACATGATAATTAACTTGCTTACAATCCTTCTCCTTGTGTCCAACTGGGGCTGTTTAAAGCATGCAAGTAGTTGTTTTATTCTTCCCTGTAATGGGGCTTCATGATGCTGTTGATTTTTTTTTTTTTTTTTTGTGTGGCAGATTGATGCAATATGGTACATAAAATGACATGCTAAAACTATTTATAAATGTATGTGACTGTTCCATCTACGTAACTATGTACAGCGGTGGATCTACATAGGGCTGATCGTGGGGGTGGGGGTGGACCCCCCTAAAAATTTGGAAAAGAAATTGTTTGCGTAAACATTTGAACCTTAAATTCAAAGTAAAAGCTAATTGTCATTTAACTATGCAAGTGATTTATACTTTACTCTTGGCCCCTCTGATATTAATTTAGGCTATGTTTGGTTCTAAAAAAATTTGAGGGAAAATGCAAGGAAAAAATAAAGAGTAAAAGTAGAAGGAAAGAAAAAAAAATGAAGGAAAATAAAAATTAAATTAAATCTGATGTATTATTTTTATTTAATACTTTAAACTTGTTTTATTTATTTCATTTGTCATTATGAATGTTAAATAATTTTAAAATACTTAAGTTTCTAAATAATTTTATGTATATTTGATTTTCTTTGAGATTTTTCATTAGACATCCAAACATAAAAAAATAATTTTTCTTAACATTTTTTATTTCCTTAGTACTTTCTCTGAACCAAACACAACCTTAGACTTCATTTGGAACTTGAAAAGTAATAGGGAAAGAAAAAAAATACTAAGAAAAATGATTTTCTCAATGTTTGGTTTTATTGTGAAAATTATAAAATAAAATAAAATATAATAAAAATTTCTCAAAATTTTATATGTTTTCTTAGGCCCCATATATGCACATGGAGAGTTAAACAAACTAAATAGAGTTATTCACGAATTTATAAAAACAAACAGGGAATAAAATGAGTGGTGTCAGACCAAGTTCTAATACCATGTTAAATGACTAACTCTCTTAAAAGCTCAAACTTAAAGGGTTTTTATTTAATATGAATATCTTGCCTTTAAGCATAATTGAGAGAAACAAATAAAATGAGTTTGAATAAATATATATTATTAATTTATTAGGTTTAAACCTATTTTTTTTATTTTCTTCCAAATTTTATTTCCTTCCACTCTCCTCTCGATTTTCTTTCCCTATTACTTTTTAGGTTCCAAATGGAGCCTTAGTGTTCTTGCCCCCTCAACTTATTTTCTTGCACTGCCACTGATTATGTATGTCTTGTCCAAGTAAAAAAGAAAGCTAATTATGCTATTCCATAGAAACCCAAGAAAAATGAAACAAAAAAGGAAATTTGGTTGAATGAGGTATTTTGATAAGTTTTCTGTGTTCCCCATGGGTCATTTATCTGCTAATTGTTTCCTTGGGCTCAAGTGCTGATGCCTCCCAAGGTGATCAAGCACATGGGCTTACCTCTGTGTGTAAATTGTTTGTGGTGTTAAAGTAGCCACTCCTCCAATGTTTATGCAAACTTGTAATTTGCTTTAAATTTGAGTCTCTTTGTTTTCATTGACAAAATTGTCAGTCTTTATCTCTCACTTTCTTCTTGGTTTGTAGATGTTCTTTGCTCTTCTTTCCCATGTTATGGTATAGATTCAATGTGCTAAAACATTCTTTAATGCAATTGTTATCAGGTAGCAAACCGGAAGAATCAAAGGTTGCAGGAGACTCCTTGGCTCAACTTGGGAAAGGAGGTGCTGTTCTCATGGTATGCAGGACCTGTGGTAAGAAGGGTGATCATTGGACTTCAAGGTGCCCATACAAGGATCTTGCCGCCCCACCTGAAGTATTCATTGACAAGCCTGCTGCAACAGAAGGCACAGCCACTGCCTCTGGTCCTACCAAGGGGACATATGTTCCTCCAGGCATGAGAGCAGGTGCAGAGAGAACTGGAACCGAAATGAGACGCAGGAATGAAGAGAACTCTGTTCGGGTCACCAACCTATCAGAGGACACTCGGGAGCCTGACTTGCATGAGCTCTTCAGGACATTTGGCCCTGTAAGTCGTGTGTATGTTGCTGTTGATCAGAAGACTGGCATGAGCAGAGGTTTTGGATTTGTTAACTTTGTGAACAAGGAAGATGCTGAGAGAGCTATCAACAAACTCAATGGATACGGTTACGACAATCTCATCCTACGAGTCGAATGGGCCACGCCAAGGTCAAACTAAACTTGGATTTTTCATAAGCATACAGAGATTTTTTATTATTTTTACAATGAACAATTTGCCGGATGGTGGGTGCTTTTCCATTTCCAGTTCAATTATTGTTCTACCTGACTTTGATAATTTGTTTTTATCTAAATGAGAATTTAATTTATCTGACCTTGATTATTGAATTTTCTTATTTGTTTGCCTCCTTTTGCCCAAAACTTGTTACTTGGCCACAATCATGATTTATACCTCTAACACATTCATCTATATGCTTTCAACATCCACACAGAGTTAGAGGAGCTCCTTTTTGTAGCTCACTCTGTTATTGATAAGAACCACGAAGAAGGAAGAAAAAGACATATGGGCACTTTACTTCATTGTGTCAAACACCCAATTTCACCATTTTCATCAGGAAAGAAGATGGGATTGGGTTCCTGTTGACACAACCAAGGGGGAGGTAGAGGAAGAAGAACCAAAAAACCTGAAAAGTTTAATCTCTGGCTGTTTGAACCGTCCTGAATCTCCTGGAAGTCTCACATACGGATTCGGAGGTGATCCGTCAAGCCATGTCTCCGCCACGGGAGACTGTCTGGCAGCTCTGAACTGAAGTATGACTCTGTAAACAAACGGTATGAGGCCTTCCATGTGAGACAGATAGGGTTGAATTGAATGAGTTGGAGAGGGTGGAGGTGGATAATATGAAGAAAAATTTGGTAGAAGGTCCATGTCTTCACCCCATAAGTAGTCCCCAGGAGGATGAACCACAAGCTAACTCCTCACTGTAATCCACCTTGAAAACACACCAGATCTTGAAAATCAACCTGTTTTCCATATGTTGGAGATTTTTTATTCTTTGTTTACCCTGAAATAATGTGGTTGAATACATTTGAAGTTAGGTTTAATGACATGCTGATTCATCTTGCATTTTATATTGTCAACTTGATTTTCCAATCACTGTCACAACTTTATTACCTGGTAGCAGTCCTCCTAAGGTTATACCCATACGCAGAACAGTATTCAAAGGAAGCCATGTGAGAAAGTGTGGAACTATTTGGATCTTGTTTTTAAAAATGGTTGTTTACAACGGTTTTCAAAAACACATATAACATTATTTTATTATTTTTTGAATTTAAATGGTGTTATCTAAATTTAGTGTTCTTCTATTTTTAAGAATAAAAACAGTTTCTAAAAAAAGAAACCATACATATTTATAGTTTTTTTTGTAAAGATTTATAATGCATCAAAGAGTGAAATAGAATTTTATTATATATTTGATTGACATTCCCTTAGTTTTATATTTTATTTTATTTTTATATAAATCTCATCGATTTGTTTTTATAAAAAAATCCTAGAAATTATTTTAAAGAAGAAAAACAAAATTAATAAACCTTAGAGCGATTAGAAGTTTACTTGATTGTCAATTTCAAGGTTTGGAATTAATGCACGCAAGACAAGCTAGTCTAGCATTCACCATTATTAAAAAAATTAATATAAATGATTTTTTTTTCTCATTTTCAAATATTCTACACTCCTTCAAATTCTAAAATCAAATAAGAAAAAAATTTATACATATTTTTTTATTCAAATCCTGTCAACTCTGTTTTTTACTTAAATTATCAAGAATTATTTACTGTTAAAAACATGCTAAATACCATAATATTTTACCTTAAAACTTGAAGAAAAATTAACACAAAATTTATAATGTATTTCCAATAAAACATTATGAAAGGGGATTATTTTCTTTCCTTTATTCGCCAGATCTTTATTTGTATTTTGGATTTTGGATTTGTTGCCTTAAAATTATAAAATAATTAATAAACAGTACAGAAATTTATTTTCCTTTTTTTGTCTGATGGGTTGGGAAATCTTATAAGGATGGTGTTATTAAGAAAAATAAATAAAAGTTGTAAAAAAAAATCAATTTATAAATTCTATAATTTATTTATTCTTATTATAGAAAAATAGAAATATTTATGGAAAAAAAGGGAAAATGCATGATTGGAAGGATGAGAGATAGAAGAAGAAGAAGACACGTGAGGGGCGTAAAGAGATAGAAAATCTACAGTCATATATATAAGTAGCCTCAAAATCTTGAGATTCCCTCAAGACCAGTCTGTCTCCACTCTCCACATCTCTCGTCTCTTCTCTAGTCTTCATTCGCTCTCTTACAGTAACGCACACACTTGTGTTTCCGATCATAATGGCGTCCTTCATTGAATCTGGTTGGCTGGTACAATATCCACTTACTGCTTTCTCTAATTCTGAAGTTTTTTTTTTTATCTACTGCTGGTGTTTTTTTCTTGCTCTAGATTTGAAGTGTTTTACTTATGTTTTTCTTTTTACTTGTTTTGGGTGGGTTGAAGGTGTTCGGATCTGGATCATTTTATTATTTGTTTGTGAGGTTGATTTGATGTTGATAGTGGGGAATGTATGTCTGGGAACACTTTTTGAGGAAAGAAGGCTGCTGTGGTGTTGACGCCTGCGTAGTACTTTGGTCAATAAGACATAGGGATGTGCTTGGAATTTGGAAGTATGAGTGGTTGATTAATTATGTTTTGTGGTAAGAGACCGTGGCGACGTGGGTTTTGGATTTTGAATCTGTGAAATGGGCAGTTGAATTCGATAATCATGTGGGCGCTAATAGCTGCACTTTTCAGTGACTATGGGTGGGTTGCAAGCAGCCAATTAGAATCTGTAAAATGATGATCCTATTCATGAGATCTCAACGACTAATGAGTTAGGATTCTTTTTTTAGTTGGTTTTTCTTTTCCATTTTTTGGTTTTGAGTAGTGGAATAATTTTAATAAATATGGTTTTGGTTAGGGTTTCTTACAAAGAAGGCAAAAGAGGGGGGAATCAGGAATGGGCCCACCATAGTCTATTTCATGTTTGACAATTCTTTCCTACGGTTCTTGGATCCATGGATCATACAGTTTGGGTTTTTTCTTGGATTCTTATTCTGCCCACCTTCTTTCTTTGTTTCATTCTGTGAAGCTTT
The DNA here is from genome assembly GCA_016808115.1 of Tetrastigma voinierianum. Taxonomy (NCBI): domain Eukaryota; kingdom Viridiplantae; phylum Streptophyta; class Magnoliopsida; order Vitales; family Vitaceae; genus Tetrastigma; species Tetrastigma voinierianum. Next base: position 453,122 of record JAEQBH010001024.1, read on the forward strand.
TTTTTTATCTGCTTCATCCTCATTTCTGGATGTGTGTGTAGAATCTTGCTTGGAAGTGTCTCATTCTTGTAAGTTGTTCATGTGCGTGCGTTTTCTTTAGATGCTGAGGGAAAATTATTCGAAATTCAACATTTATGGTTTTATGGTTTGGATAATGATTTGCTGAAATGTAATATTTTCTTGTGCTGTCTTCATGCTCTTAATACTTCTAAACTCCCTGAAGTTTTCACCTCATCTTTGTTGAAACTCTTCTTTGTGTATGCTGCAGTATCTGATTACACATTTCAGTGACTTTCAACTGGCAAGTCTTGGAAGTTTCTTTCTTCATGAAAGTGTCTTTTTCTTATCTGGACTTCCTTTTATCTTCCTTGAAAGGGCAGGATGGCTGAGCAAGTACAAGATTCAGGTTTTATTCTCTCAACTTTGGTGTTTTTACTGCACTGCGAACTATTTTTTTTCTTCGTTTTTTGTTAGGTTCTTCAAGTTGCACAATGCTAACTGCTTTTAGTATCGAGTTTTCATAATTTTTCTAGCCAACAGTGTGCCTAGAACGTTGTTTAGTGTGGAAGAAAATTTATTTTTTAGTGATACATATAGAACTTGCTTTCATTTTCAGTCCAGACATTAGCATGATGTTTACATTGGTTGGATAATCTTACATGGAGATTGAATTTTTCATCCCATCCTTTATCATTTGATGCTTATTTCTCAATTGGTATAAGGGTTTCTCTTCTCTAACTGACTTCATCTTCAATCCCACAGTATTGAGTTTTCGGTTGATTTCTTTTTTAATCAACCTTTCCAGAAGGGCCCTTTACACAATTTTCTTGAGAAGTACTATCTTAGGATATTAAACATAATGTATTGTCTCTGATGCATCTTAATATACTGCTAATGAATATCCTGGTACTTGTTCAGTTCTTAGCTTATGGGATGCACTTCTTAATGTCTGTCCTTTTCCACCACTAGTGTGCTACACATAGTCCCATGTCATATGATTGAAAGCCATATCCTGCTGCTGCTATTGTTAAGGGTATTCCTCGATACTCATGATGCTAATTTAAATGCTGTTGTCTGTTTTGGACTTTTTCGCCATTCAGTAACCCTTAAAAACTCATTGAATTGGCTGCACTTCTAAATTTTAGCTCCTATCAAAATATCCAATTTCTTGCAGCTGCATAGGTAACAGGCATTTTTTCATCATACTAATGCAAATTTACATCTTGGCTAGATATTATAACTGTTCTTTCATCCCCTTTTTTAATTGTCTTTGTTGGTTCTGTTTAATTGATGCTTGGTAAAAATATGTTCAGTCTCTGTGTGTTAATTGCCCTTCTTGTTGCATTTTAATTTTTTTTGAGAGAGATTTTTTTTCTTCTGTTTTTGCTCTTCTTTTCGTTTCTTGATGCTGTTTATATGAAATTGAACGTGGAACCTTCCTGTCTCATGAGTCTCCTTGCCACTTGAGTCAGGCCTCCATTTTTGTGAAGATACTAGCTTTCTGCTCTTGTTATCTCTATCTTTTATATCACCCATCCAAAAAAAAAAAAAAATCTCTTATATTTTATATCATCGATAACACGTCAGATTCTTTGCAGACAAAAAGTAATAGCCCTGCAGCTCAAGAAAGATGTATCACGCGCCTCCTTCTGTATCATTTTGGTGTCAACCTACCGCTTATGATATTCTCCTATCCCGTCTTCAGATACATGGGCATGCAAAGCAGTCTCCCATTGCCGTCCTGGTATCTTCAGGTTCTTTATACGCTAAAGCTTCATTTCTGAAATTATAGTACCTGATGCTATTATACTCAAGCTGTCCGTTTGTTCTTCCATGTGCCAATACAATCTGTCTTTGTGATTAGCAACTTCCTGCTTTTTGGTTGTGCAGGAAAGTAGTCTTAATGCAAATAATATTCTACTTTATCCTCGAGGACTTTGTTTTCTATTGGGGACATAGGATTCTGCATACAAAATGGTTGTACAAGCATGTGCACAGTGTTCATCACGAGTAAGTGAGAGCATTAGACCTTTAATTTTTTGAAGCATGATGTTTTTCAGATGGCTTTTGGACGCTTTTATAGACATGTTTATTAAATCTACAGATTCGCAACACCATTTGGACTGACTTCCGAGTATGCTCATCCTGCTGAGATACTGTTTCTTGGCTTTGCTACTGTTGTTGGTCCTGCCATCACTGGGCCTCATCTGATAACTCTGTGGTTATGGATGGTATTTAGAGTCTTGGAGACTGTTGAAGCACACTGTGGTTACCATTTCCCATGGAGCCCCTCAAATTTCTTGCCTCTGTATGGGGGGTGAGTGAATTGCATTTCTTCTCACTAGTTGGTTAGATGCTTGCTTTTGCTTACTCGCATTTCATATATTCTGATTTTCTTTTTTCAGTGCTGTCTTTCATGACTACCATCACCGTTTGCTTTATACCAAGTCTGGAAACTATTCATCCACATTTGTTTACATGGACTGGTAAGTTTCTGCCATATCTTGATTGAAAGCATCGTTATTTTTATAATATATCGCAACCGATCAAAAATTTTATTTTCTAATATATTATGTTTGGAATGTAAATTTTAATTACCATCATTATAGTTTTCATATAAGTTTGTGTGAAGTGGATATATATTTGTATGGAAATCAGCCTTCTTTTTTTCTATTTTTCCTTTCAATGCTCTTAGTTGATATCTTGGATTTACATTTCCAAGAAAAAATTGAAAAAGAACATGTCAGAATAACATTGGATATAATGCTGATGGGTCACATAAAAATGGCCTGAATTAATTAATTTGCAAAATATGGATGCTAGTGGGTCACCTTAATATTTTCTTAGGGGTTTGATCATCTGAAAACTTACTGCAGTGGTGCTAATCTTTATGAGTCTTTAATTGGGTAAATCCTTTGAGATAGAAACAGGAATGTTTAAAGCAAGTTTTGGGAAATGGAAGTTTCAGGAAGAAAAATGTGTAGCGTGGATTTTTAGAGAAAAAGAAACATGAAGAGGAATTGGTTTACAAACATAGAGAGGGAGAGAGGAATTAGAGAAAAAGAAACATGAAGAGGAATTGGTTTACAAACATTGAGAGGGAGAGAGGAAAGGGGGAGGATGCTTGATTACTATTATTATTTTTATGAGAGAGGGGTGCTTGATTATTTACCTGTTCAATTACTTTATTTTCATCTGTACATGCCTCTGTTCAGAAATGCATAAGCCACTTTGATGCCTTCCCTAGTCAACCTTAATTATAAGTGAAGTACATATCAGATCAACTGATAGCATCTTCTGGTTGTGCTTATAGTTACTTGGTTATGAATGCTATTGCTGCAAAATGAGGTTTTGTTTTCATGCGTCTTATCACTAGTATCTGATGCTTTCCTTTGTCAAATTCTCTTGCTCCTTGCCTCGCATATTGCATCATTTAGATTGTCACAAGATGCTATGTTTGTTGACAAAGAGTATGATACCAAGGCTGTTGGTATAGATCTGGAAAGAATAGGGTAACCTTTTGAGTAGTGGCATCCTTTCTGAACATTTGAAATCATTCCTTTATTCAGATTCTGTTTTCCAACTTGGTGTCAATGGTGATAGACAAGTACCTTATGTATGGTCTCTTAGAATTACTACATCCTTCTGCTTTTGAGATTCGATGCTTATTCTAAAGAGACGTTTTAACCCAATAATGCAGGGAAGACAACAGCAAATGCTGTGATGACCATGTTTACGATAACTCTTGTATTTTTTTTTCTTTGTCAGGGTATTTGGCACTGATAAAGGTTACAGGAAATTGAAGGCATTGAAGAGTAATGAAGTTGAAGCTAGAAGCAAGCAAATCTGACTATAGAAAAAAAGGAAAAAAGTTTAAAAAGAAAAGAATTATTCTTTTACTACAACCATGACATCAGTGGATGGGTTCCTATTTTGAAGGCATCTTGTAAAAGGTCTTTGTCCTAGCTTCCCTCCATCTTGTGTGTTTTGTCTTTGTTAGTGTAAAAGTGTTCAATTGGTGTTGTTGTTTAGGGTTTGGTAATGTGGAATCATTGGGACTTTTTTAGCCCTTTACCTCCTGCATGAATAAATTTGTTGGTTTTTTCCCCCTTATTGATTGATCCTTTCTTCCCCCCATTATTTCTGATGCTAATGCCATCTGATTGATCCAAATAATGGATTATGTCCCTTTCATTTTCTTGGAAGATAGAGCGTATACTCCTTTATTATTATTTTTGTTTGGATCATGAAAAAAGAGGATGGAGTGAGTGGATGGAAGGCTGACTCATCATTCTTCGAGAACGGGGTGGGGTATATGCTGAGCCTCAGGAGTTGGTCTGCCTGTAGAATACCGAATACCTTTTTATATTTATTTGTATAGTCTTCTCTCTCCCTCTCTGTGCCCGTCTTCACCCTCTTTAGTTGGATGTTGGTTGGGGTGAGGAAGGGAGGGGAGGAAAGTTGGTGAGGGCAAGCTGAGCTGGGTGTCTTCAATTCCTAAAATTATGCTTTTCTACCAGAATCGATTTAACTATGTGAAGAAGAAGCTCATGATTGACATATGTTAGTTGTGTTGATATTTATTTATTTAATTATTTATGTTTGGTTGATTATGCATCTGTGTTAGATGCATAATTCAAGTGAGAGTGACATGTGGATCAATTTAAGTTGACGATGAAAGAAAATGCTTGTGGGAGAAGCAGTAGTAAGATGACTGGGTACCATGGCTTTTAGGCACAGCATCCTTGTGAAAGTCTGAACAAATCAAGCTCGTAAACAGGCGAAACTCTGGCGAAATGCCCAGCCTTCTTATAATTTGGGCAGTATCACCAGCGTGAGCCCAGCGGATCAGAATCATGCGCCGAATCGAATTTCGTGGAATTTATCGATCGCGTGAGAACGCGAGTTGTGCGGACACATTCTGCCATAAGTAGAACAGATCTTTAAGAAGATGGTCGACCCGATAATTTTTGGTTGATCCTCGTAATTTCGAAAATATATCACTCTCCACTATATGGTCCAGCGTGCATGCTTAGCGCTAGGATGAAGTGAGCGATTCGCGAGGCAGAAAGATTCGAGGATAACTTAGCTATCAAGGCATGTAGATCTGACGTCTGAATAAAAGTACTCATTCGATTCATAAATGTCCTTGCGCTTTTATAAAAATTAAAGGTCATCCTCATAAATTCGCTAAATAAAGAGGAATCGCAACAAAGTGGGGTGGGGATCACATAACGAAAAGCGGACGTATTCTTTCTTATGGCTCTGTTTGACCCAAAGCGTCGGAGGCGTGAGCGCACCACCGTCGATCTTGTTATTTACGAGGGTTAACTGCCGTAGGTTAATCTTGCAGTGATCGACTCACGAGAATCCGAGGAAAAGCCGATTTAGCGCTATGCCGTCGGTGCGCTGTTTGTTTTGGAGAGTCACACCTTCTTAATACTCCACGGGAAAACCAATATGATACTGGTTTTTCTTTATAAAATATTATGGATTTCAAAGTACTTTGTTATTTTAATTGTTACATAGAATATGCCTCAGAAACATCAGAATTTGGTTTATTACTTTTTTACAAAAATGATATACATATTTAGAGTAATATTATATGTTTTGAGGGAGGGAGCTAACTAGATAGTTATTAATTTAAAAAAAAAAAAAAACGTTATCTAGTCTGGTAAGGAAGATGATAATTCCGAGAGAAACTCCAAACTTGGAAGAGAAGAGCGATGGAAAACAGGGGCTTGAATGTTGCAGATGATGAAGGCCTGCAGTGCACTCCCTTTTTTTCTTTTTTTCTTTTTTTTGTTGTTGTTGATAATGACTTTGAATTAGGATATAAATTAAGTATTATCATCATCATGATTATCATTTAGTAAGTTGCAAAATAAGGCAAGGCAAGGAACAAGGAGATCACTAGGAGTGTTGTATTTGTATCATTGTATGTAGTAGAGGATTAGGGGATTTGTAATAATATCCATATTCATATATATCCATAATTGTTTTACTTTTTAACCACCTCCGAATCTGGGTTGGGGCCTCATCCCCCAGATTTGGATTTTAACAATCTATACTATTGCTTTCTTCTCTGCAACCCGGAGTCCCCCTCCTCTACCCATTATTTTATTTTGCAATTATTAAAATTTATCTAACAATGCACTTCTCTCACGGTAACTTGTACAAGGTAGGGACTCCACTTAATTCTCCCCTAACCCCCTCCCTACACCTACCCATCTCCGATTCTCCATCCATTTATATATATATTATTACGAATGGGTGTTTATTTTGCCTTTTTGATTCTTGACCATCATCCTGTAAAATATTAATGAACTTTCCCACTCTTCAGATGTGATTATTTTGCATCCTTTCAAAAAAGAAAAAAAAAAGTGGGGTTATTTTGCGTAGTTTTGTAGTTGGAAAGCGCGTGGGGCAACTTGAGTTCATCCCATTTTCTCCAATAGTTAGTAGCCCCCAGGCCCATCCCACCACCAAACCTCAAATTGCGGCACTAATCTTCCACACTCCCCCTCTCCCCTCTTTCTTTTGGTTCATAAGGAATAATAATAATGATAATAGTCTTTTTCTTCAAATTAGCCTCCCATCAGTGTTCTTGTATATATATTCGCATGAATAGTAAAGGCATAACAAAACTCAGAATAAAAGGATGACAAAAACCAGAACGAAAAGGCTGGGCTGCATTTTGTGTGTTGTATTCCCATTTTCAATTTCCGTTTTCAGTTTTTACTATTTTCATTTTCCCTCAAACAAACAAACAAACAAAAAAAAAAAAAAAAACTCCCAGATCATAGTCATGAAAGGAGAAAAAAAAATAGTATTAAAATTTTAAACTTTCGTCACTTTTATATTTAAATCCCAAACAAAAAATTTATTTATTTATAGATATAACAACTTTCTTCCAAAACCACGTTTGTTTGGAATTACAATTAAAACAAAAAGTTTTGAAAATTACTATATTTAAAAAATAATTTTTTTGTTTAGGATATAAATGTAAAAATAATGAAAGTTCACAATTTAAATGCTAATTTTCCCCACCCTTCTAAATTATAAAAAAAGAAAAATGAATTGGGGATGCTGGTCTACGTGGGCTTGCTAAGATCCACGACGACGACGCTCACGTTATCCGCGCTGTGCCTGGCCAAGGCCAACTTTGTCAGCAGCATGGAGGCGTCACAGCATGCCTTGTCCCAAGCCCCTTCTCCTTCCTCATTCTCGGCCCCTTCCACACCCACCGCCGGCGCCTTCCCCTTCAGGCACATTCGCGCCACTCCGCACGCCGTCTCGTTCGATACCACGTCCCATAGACCGTCGCTCGCCAGTATCAGACACTCGTCCTCCGCCGATCGTTCCGTGATCGTCACCTCCGGCTCGCAGCTCACGTACGGCTTCAAGTAGTTGTCGCCTATGGCTCTTGACATGGCCAGGACTCCCAGAACCCTAGGCCCGTCCCAGAATATGACTCGCCCTCCAGCCGCCTGGATCCGCTGAAGCTCGTCGGGGCGGTCCGGCTGTCACCACCAACAACGAGGAGTCAGCACTCAGCAATCCTAAAATTAGTGATTTGTTTATCAAATGTCCGCCTCGTCAAGTACATGGTGGTCCCCAGTGGACGCGCATGTACTGGATCACATGCATAGTTCATCATGGGCTTTGCTTTTCATAAGAGGCTCACCTTGTGATCGGAGGAGAGAGGGATGGCCCTGCCGTTTCGGCAGAGGACTGCCCGAGAATCGCCACAGTTGGCGACGACGATCTTCTTCGGCGCCACGATTGCGACTACGGCCGTGGATCCGACGGCATCGCACTCAGGCGTTTGAAGCTCGCATCTGCAATTCGCGCCTGACGATCCTAGATTCCGTGCATTCACTTCCTTGTCCATGCGACTGAAGCTTCGCTCCATTGCATTCTTCCAACCTGACTCCGTCAACGTCTCCTTGATCACTAGCTCCTCTCTCACCAGCTCATGCATTCGATCTCTGCACTTCATCGCCACCTGTTAGAAAGTAAGATTCAGATGAGTCAAGATTTTAATTATGAAGCCCTAAATACATCACATCGCAGGACGAAAAGGTAATTTGATCAGAGAAAAAGGAACAGGAAGGAGATTTTTACATGTGAACAGCCGTGGCCGTCGTAAACCCCGAAGTAGTGCGAGCCGTTCGTGTTCAGGTCATGGTCATGGTCATGTTGTTGGAGAAAGGAAGGGTAGGCGGATACGGCGTCTTCCATATCTCTTCTCCTCCCACACACCGATGCTAAACCGAACTTCGGATAATCATTCACCGTCTCGGTATCAGAGGAAAGACTCAGACTCATCTGACGATGCTCCTTCTCAGGGGGCCCATGTTCCGACTGCGAACAACTACCTCCTCCTTCCGAACCGCACTTCCACGAGCATGAGTCAAGGTAAGGGTAAGCCGCCTCCAGCTTCTTCTTCCGCTTCGGCCCGTTCTCGGTTTGAGAAGGGGACATCTCGGCGACGAACTTGAAGCGTCGGAGTTCCATTCTCCGTCGCCGCGCAACTCGTGAACTCGGCTGGCACTGAGTGGACGTCTCCCCATCGCTGACAACACCACAACAGATCTCCGCCATTACAAAAACCCGTCACGAAAAAAAGACAACAAAAATCTCAGGCACAAAATCCCTCTTCCCCGTTCGACACAGTCGAAAACCCCAAAAACTAACTTATCTTTTTCCATTCGAAATCCAAAGATCAGAGGATACAAAATAAAGAACGGCCGCGCTCATGAATACACCCTTTTAAAATCCCAACCCACCTCTTTGGACTCACTTTTTTACGTTGAAAGAGAGAAAGAGAAGCTCCTCCTTTTTTCTTTTCTCTTTGTGAGGCAAGGTGGGGGCAGCTGCCCGTTACCATCACGGGTAGACTGACACGTACTACTTTCGTATGGCTTAGTGGTCCTCTCTGCCTGAATCTCAACACATCTCCATAGTCCATCTCTGCCTCTCTCTTCCCTCTACACCCACCACCTGTACACTCCCCTTGTGGAAAACCCCCATACGTGGCTGAATAGAAATTAAACACGGCGACGAAAGTAGCTTGCTTTCCTGACACGCATGTGGTCCTGGGAGGTGCACCGCTCTCGGTACGTGTCGACAGACAGACAGTCGTACGAAATTGCTCCACGATTTAAAATTCCTGCTTTTTGTTCCTCCGGGGGTGGTGTGGCCCAATCAGAAGCCTCTACGTAAGAGGCGAGTGATTTTGACATGTGGGTCCACGCCGTTGACACATATATGGAATATGTGGGACACGTGTTTGAGATCAACCCCGAACACGTTTCATGTACCCGCTACGCCCCCTTTCATTGAACAGATTCTCCTAAATGTCAATAATGCCCCCCCAACCGGAGGGACAACAACTATATCACTCAAAGGAGATCTTGGGACACGTGGAGATATAGTAGTGGAGAACGTGTCCGATAAGACAGTACGGTTAGATGAGGGACCAAAATGGGAGTGATTAGAGGAGGGGGGTTGATTACTGATTAGATGAACCTTATTGAGAGAGGGTACACGTGTAAGATGTAGCATGCAAGCAAATGTACTCTTTCCTAATGAAAGAGACATAACAACTCCTAAGTCCTAACCCCTCCCTCCTCTGACCCTGGTTTGGTTAGGTTAACCCATTGGCACTTGGCATTTGAATTTCCCTTTTTTTTTTTTTTTTTTTTTTAAACAGAAAGATATTTTGGGTTGCAGGCAGACTAGACTACTAGTGGCGAAATTGTGATTGATTTGGGGGTGGGGGGGGGGGAGGAATTGGGAAGAGACTGGCTTGGTGGCAGGCGAGGGTGGCAACCAGGTGGGGGGTTTCGTCACCCTTTCTATGTAGAGAGAAATAAAAAAGGAGGAAGGGAAGGGAAAGGGAAGAGTCCGCGCAGGCGCAGGGGGTTTCAGAGTGCTTAGTTTTTAGCGAACATAACAACATTTGGCAGCAATTCTACGACCCTGGGCAGGTATCGAAAACTAAGGAGAAAGGTGAAAGGAGGAGAAAGGATGTTGTTGTTTGAAGTCATGAGGTTCTACTGTTTCTGGTGAGTGGTCAGAGTAATATAATTATTATATTCAGATAATAGAACTCAGTTTGGGAAGTCAATTTATATATTTATAATTATATTTGGGGGGAGGTGGCAATGGGAATAATTATATTTGGGGGGAAGTGGCAATGGGAATTGGGAGGTAGGCCTTTCAAATTTCCCAGTATTGTAAATTGTAATGATGGATGGATGGGTGGCCGTGGCACCCTGAGTAAAGACTAAAGACTAACTAAAAGTCTAAAGGGGGTGAAAACTGAAAAGTGAAAGCTAATTAATATGGATTATGGGAAGTTCAGGTGGTGGGAGGAACCAACCATCCATCTGTGCGGCTTGTATGATGGAGATTCCTTGGACCCCTCCCCACCCCCCTAAAATATCAATCACTCAAGCTTTTTAATTGTTTGTTTCTCATATCACATATTAATTAGTATGCAGGGAATTTTAAAAGCAGACGAAAGTGGGGTAATTGGGCATATAATTTTGTTATGTTAGCTAGCACGTATAACACGATTCCATTAAATCAAACACGTAGTGCGCCAGACCCAGATTCTCTTTACCTTCCCCCATCAACGTATTTAACAACACTGCAACATTTACGTGACCAATACTAACACTCCCTTTTCTATACCAATCTGGCCAGCTTGGAATTCTAGGGTTTCTATTATTTACAATTTCAATATTTGTTACTTATTTGTATTTATTTATTCTTATTTGCCTTTCAACACAGTAGCAGCGGAGTCAGAATTTAAGGTCAATAGAAGTAAAAATTAATGGGTTTCGGGGCTGTAACTCTATGGTCTATCATGTTGAATTTCAGTTGGGACATTTAATAGGTTTTGAGTTTGAGTTGCGGTGCTTCCAAGTAAAATTTTGATCCAAAAAAAAATTCAATGACGTCTTATGCCCCCTTTGGGTCCTAACCTAGATCGTCTTCTATCTGCATATACCAGGTGTGAGATCTTATGAAAAATGATGTTTTTCTGTTTTTGAACTTCTATTTATTTAGTGTTACTTTAATTTTGTAGGGACTCGAGTTATGAACTCTTAAAAAAAAAAGAAAAAAAAAATGATGTTAAGAAACATGATACTTTTATTAAACCTAAATTTTAAGGTTTTAAGAAAACTGTTCTAAATATGGTTAAAAGTTAAAACCAAGAGAGCTTTAAAGTTCGAACAACTGGCTAAATGTCCCATATAGGGTTCATTAATTTGTACATGGGGTCGCATCAATTTTCGATCAACACCCACCCCGTACCCTCAAAGGTGTGACATTTCATGCTCCAAACTCATTCCCCTTCCCCAGAATTGATGGCTCACACACACCAGTCTTGATCATCTGGATGTCTACAATAAGTTCCACCCAACGTCCCAACCCCAATCATTGATTGATTGATCTCATACATATCTATTAAAAATCTATATGGATCCCACCATTAATGAAGCTTCAATGTGACAAAGAAACGAGCTTATATTGCCTCTCCTCCAAGTGTCCTTAATTGTGGAAATTCATCAGTACTCATGAACTAGGCAAATATGTTGGAGCAATCATAATATTTTAAACCCGTTTATTAGAAAAATTGGAATATTAACTTTGGGTTAAGCAACATCCTACCTCCTCTTGGTATTAAATTCAATTTTAAATTTTGTCTTTCAGTCTTTTCACGACTTTGAAACCCAAGTGCATGATTATATTTGTATGATTAAGGGCTATGGAGCAGCTTCTTTAGGCATTAACTGTGGTCGTGGACTTGGTCCCTCGTTTATGGGTGATAGTTGCACAATTTATTTATTTTTTCAATTTTAATTATTCTTAATCGGTGATATATTTATTTTTTCAAAAGACTTTCAAATCCTATCTCAAGTAGAACAAGAGTGAGATGGTTTTAGGGGATATCAAAGGTTGGAATCCAAGAACATAAATATATTGATAGATTATAGCGTAAAAATGATGATTTTACTCAAATTGATGTAAACAAATTTGAGTGACCAAAAAATGAATAGATAAAAAAAAAAAAAATAATAATTTAAACAAATTGATGTAATTACCAAAAAGTTATAACTCACAAATTTATAATAAAATTTTAAGAATTAATTTTTTTGAATAAATATTATATATGAACTTCTCTCTCTCTAATATATATATATATGATGATCACGCTTTTGATCGGGCTGGGTTGGAGGCGTGTTGATAGCTGGCGGAAATTTAGGCTATTGCTAAGCCGGTCTGCGAACCTAGCAGGTGGGCTTCGTCTGCAAAGCAGAAAGAAGAAGTTGAAGTTATTCGTTCACCATTTCCGATGCTAAGTCGGTTAACTGTGAGAGAAAAGATCCAATGCCCAGAGGGGCGAATGTTTTTTTTTTTTTTTGCGTACTTTTCACCCAGGTAGGGTGACGATGTTATAAGCGTATGTTTTACGTTTGATGGTGGTAATGATTCTCCTTTATTGGATGGGGGATTTTCTGCCCTTATCAATATCATATTAATAAGGGAAAATTAGGGAGACGATTATTGAGAATTATCACTCTTGCCGTTGGTGAGATTTGGTTTGATTTATAGGATAAACAGTTATTGGGAATTATCTACTTAGCCAATGATGAGATTTGGTTTGATTCTGAGGATATGGACTTTTCAATTTTGTCAGTGCTCGCAGCCCTTGGGGCGAATAGGCTGGGCTCGTTTTGGGCCGGTGTCGAGGGCAGGCGTTTCCAATGAACACCTTTTCTTGGGCTTGAGTGAGTGGGCTGCGCGCTGATTTTAGACCACATCAATTGCCTAGCCCTTAGTTCACGGCGAGCGTGGGCAAGGGCTATATCATTTGTGAATCGGGTCGACTTCCTTGGCCATTCGAGCTGGTTGGTTAGGGCTTTGTCCACTTTGTCAGATCCTATGATAATGATGACTTTTAGGCTTCCGCTCACTTCCTCTAGTTATTGAGTTTCATGAACATCCTCGTAGTTAGTAATTGCCACATAGTATTAAAGAACTTTACTTACGCGAGATTCGGGCTTCATTCGTATGACCTTGTCAGCGATCTCTTTTGGCGTTTTGTGATACCTTGCTTGGTAGCCTTTTCGTTTATTTGGGGTGGTGTGTCTTTCTTCCTTGATTGTCTTTTTGAGTAAAATGCGAGGCCATTAGGAACTAGATTAGTTAGGTCTTGTTCTTTCTGTTACTCTTATGGGTTCGAATTAGATTCGTCTTCATGCGCATAGGAGGTGACTCCTCTTATGACGCCCCAAAACCGGGGTGTCCGTTGATTACCGGTCAACCCGTGGAAAACTCGTGAATGTCGAGCGACCAGGCCTGACTCAGAAAATCGGGCGTAGTTTCCCTTGTGGGGGCTCTGCCTAAATCTGCTTTGTCCCGATCATCAGCATCATCGGAGATAACATGAGTAAAGCCACTTGGGCTTTAAACAATACTCATAAACATACCAACTATATACCATAGTTAAAGAGTTAAAATTTGCTCTTATCTCTGACATATTTTAAAATTAAGTGTCACATTATGTCGTCCCTTAAAACCAAAGCGCTGACAGAGCTTTCTTCTAAGGGACCTCTATGATGGCCCGTTTCTCGTGCGCTCCCTATACCCAAATATATAATTACTCGACAGGTTGAGCTAATGCTCGATAGTGGAATCCGCCCAAATGGGTTGCGCCACTAAGTGTATATACGATGCTTAGTAAAAACACATTCAAGTAAATGCGTGATCCTACTTGAATGTCTGCATGACTCAACCTATGTCTCGAGTCTCGCTGAGCTCTCGCTGCTGGCGTGTAGAGAAAACGCTCATTTGAAAACAAATCTTGTTGTTTCGAGATTTAATAGAACGTGTTGGTAAAAATATGGGACTACCCTCCGAGGCGAATGTGTTGGAGAACTTCCCAGAACGATCGTAGTGTAAGTAGGAGTGATACGGTGAATTTGTCTCTGACCCCATTCTCAGAAAAATCATCTGTGAAATTCCTTTATAACCTGGTGGATTTTCGAAAATTAAGTATCATTGCCACACACTGGTTCTAAGTTCACTGGTGCATATGGAATGCATTATGTCATTCGCGATTTATATAACACATGCAAATATATAATCATGCATAAATTCACATAATTTCGTACAAGCGTATTATGCAATTTCACGATCCATTACACAAAATTAGCTCATGTGGGCTAATCAGCAATGCACGAAGCGGTCGATTCAGATTACTCGGCCACGAACATTATTTCACAAAAATTTATTTAGCGAATCTTGTGGCGTGAACGTTAAAACCCTCAGTTTCTTGTTCCGCGACCAATCCTGTTATCGGTTACTTCGTGAACCTTGAATTCATAACCATTTCTAGGCCTCATACACATCCTGATACAATTTATTTCATAATTTATGAAATAACCATCAAAACAACCACTATCACGTACGGATTGTACAAATGGGCTTGAGAATTGCGACAATTCGGTTCGAATTTGGGACCGATCAAGCTTGACCGTCTGAGGCCTCAAACAGCGAAAACATAATAAAGCAACCAAACAAAGTGTAAAGCTTCAGTAGGATGAAACACTCACGCCAATGGGTTTGTTGAAGCTCACTTAAAAGCCAGGGAGAGCCGCGTGTAGGCCTCATTGCGTAGAGCAACCTTCCTTCTTGTCGCGAAGAATTCCGACGGTTGGATCGCCCGTAATCCTAAAGAGAATTCACACTCTCTCTCGCTGGGTTTTACAGAAAAATCAAAACACGTAAGATTTTAACTTTCTCCCTCATGTTTTACGCCTTTTCAATTTGAAGAAGTGACCTTTATCTTATTTATTTGTCTTATTATACGTTGACTATTCACCTAATGCCTTCACATCTCGGATTTCCAACATTTGGCACTATCTAAGGCCTTCTATTTCCATCATCTCTCTCGTACAACATGTGTCCGCATGGAGTACATGTTATAGGTGACTTTCGTGCGTATCACGTAATCGTTTTCTTTGTCTTGATACTCGATGTCTCAGCGTGGAAATTTATTTGTCTTGGGGTCGACGTGGTGTTCAGATTACGTGAGATGATTATGATGAAATCTGGTTTAGTCATCAGAGATCACAGAAAAATTTCGAGTTTTTTATCGAAATTATGATTTTACCATTTTTTCGAAAATTGGAACTCTCTCGGGTCTTACATTCTCCCCTCCTTAAAAAGGAATTTAGATCCTGAAATTACGGACCAATCATAATCATTCTACATGCATGTCTGGCGGTCGCTACACCGTGGAATGTAAACTCGTCATTTAAATGTTAACGACTAAACCCGTGCCTTCATCCTAAGCAAGAAGGGATAGGTGGCCCACATCGTGTCTAGCGCTCCCACATTGACCTCCCAGCAAATGGTCTTTGTATGGCACCTCGTGAAGCCGCGCCTCGCGGTCTTGCGTCGCAAAACCTGATCACGGCTATCCAAAATGCACATCGGTCCCTCCTCGAAGGTTCCATTAGTGTCAACCTCAATCTCCCCGTCCATACGTGAAATTTGGTTTAGATTGGCCTCCGAGAGCATGGAGGCGTGAAATATCTCGTGGACACACGACATCTTTGGGTGGTAACACTAGCCGTCTGTAAGCCAGTGCCTACCCTCTCGAGTATCTCGAAAGGCCCAATGAACCTCGCAATAACTTCCCTCGCTTCAGAACTTGACCTCATCTCTTAGGCATGCCTTCGGGAATATGGAGTCTGACCTCGAACTCTAAGGGTCGACCTCGCACATCTACATAGCTCTTCTGCTTGGGCTACGAGGCGGAGTGAGAAGGCGTTGTCGTATCAAGGCTCGCCTTTTCAAAGGTGTCTCTAATGAGATGAGGGCCAGGTGATGGGCTCTCCCACCTTAATTACAACATATGATGACACATGACCTCCATACAATGCCTCATATGGTGCCATTCGTATACTCGCATGCTAACTGTTGTCGTAGGCGAATTTCACTAGACAGTGCTCCTCCAGCTACCCTTATGATCCCGGGACGCATGCTCGCGGCAGAGGGAAATCTCTAACACTGTATATAATCCACGTAACATGTGACTTTCTACCTTAGCACTTAGCGGTGTGTAGCGTTGACCTTCCCGAGTCCACGATCGCGACAATCAATGGACCGTGGGTCTAGTCCATGTCATGAATGACAATCATATCTTGGCGCTGTAGAGCAGCGACACTTGATGCAATTTCCAAGGGGTATCAGTTCTCAGTGCTCCGGAGCTCCTATCCACTCGACTCTAAGTCTACGTGATAACTGGCCAGGTGTGTTTTCATCTCGAGTCACTCGACTCTATCACTTAACTCTAAGTACATGTGATAAACTTGTGGTAATTTTCATCTCGAGTGACATAACTCTTCGGCTTCTGCTGCGTGCCTCTTACATTCACACAAAAATTTCGGATATCTCCACGAGTCTCTTACACCCACACAGAAATTTGGGATCTCTCCGAGTGCATTACACCCTGCGAAGTCGGGGATGCCTCCCAGGGTCTCTTACACCCTGAAGTCGAGGATACCTCTCAGGGTCTCTTACACCCACCACGGAAATTGAGATACCTCCGAAGGGTCTCTTACACCCACCACGAAATTGGATATCTCCTCGGGTCTCTTACACCCACATAGGACCTTCCCGGATACTCTGTGGGTCTCCTTACTTCAACTCAAGCTTCTCACCTTAGGGGATTACGACCCATGCTTGCTTTGCCCGACACACTTTAATTACTCTTCATTTCTGATTCGAACTATGAGTATTCATTGGATGTAGTCCCAGATATTCTGACCCACGCTCACAGAGTGGTGAATGACTATCTTAGTGCACCCACCTTGGAGCTCGACGGATATTCTGGAGTGCATAAGCCTTGATGATGCCATCTTTGTGACAACCCGTTCGAGTCCACCACGAGCGGAATCTGGAATCTCTAGCTCGTAATCCCGGAGCCTAATGGAATTCGACTCTCACCCCCACATCTAGGGAAGAACATGATACAGAAGCCTTTAAAGGCCTTAACCTCTAAGCCCCAATCCAAATCGGACAAGATCTGCTTGATAAATGAATATGATGCATCGATTTTAAGCGTTACTCTAGTCGACAAGTGCGAGTAGAAGCATTACTACATATCGGCCTTTCTATATGCTCGGCTGTAGAACCATGAGACCTCACACTCTAGGGCAATCTCGCCTCCATATACAGGCTGTCGTGAGGAAATAACTTATATCGATGCACTTTGCGTAGAAATCCGGCTTTGTGAGTCACGTACTAACCCGACCCACACTCGACCCCTCTGGCCCATCTTTGTAGAAGGTGCTTGTATAGCACCCGAGAGTGAAGCTAGTTCCTCGACCAGTACCGGGGTGTGGAGGAATGGCTGTATACTCTTATGTTCTACGACTAACTGAATTCTGTTATCCCCGAGAGTCCTGCGGGATCCACTGTCTCTGAGGCGATTCAGTCTCACATGCCCGTTTGTCCCGGTAGAAGTAACATATCCTCTGTCTGGTGTTAGATGCCCGATCCACGGCCACGGTCGCGAAACTCGTGTGAAGCGAAGTGTATGCATAACCACAGAACTAGAAGAGGTGATCCTCCCTCTTCTTTAGCAACACTAGCATCAGTGCTCAGGGCATCCTCGATCTCTGCCATGGTCAGAGTCGTCCCGACCATGGGTCCAGTATCGTGGCGAAGTCCTACAATCCCACGCCTGAATGGACAACCGGCTGTTCTCGAACCTCCCAACCTTGGCCGTAATGCGTAGCCCACGTAATCATCAACAAAACAGGCTAACTCCGTGAATCTAGCTGTAACACCCCGAAACACACCCTGGTTGTTTTCAACATGTTTAGGGTATTTTGTAGACATAAATTAAAATTTTCGTAAATTAACTGCGAAAATATAGAAACTTAAAAACTAGGAAGTTGTACATATTATAAAGTAGCAGTAATTTGTCAGGGACTATCAAAGACATGGGTTATATAATTAGGGCGAAGTATAAACAATGAGAATTGTAATGTAATTAAGGAAGAGTTAATGGCTGAGTAACAAATAATTTAAAAACCCTTATTATAAAAGAGGTGTGGAGACCCAATGCATTTTGGTCTCAGCAAAGCTACGGGAGGAGGAGGGAGAAAGGAAGGAGAAGAAGGGAAAGAAGAAGAAAGAGGAAGGAGGGAGCAAATCGAGGTATGGATACTTGACCTTGGTATGGAAGCTATAGTTTTAGCATGTTTTGGTATAAGAATTACTTGAGTATGTATTGCTAGGGTTTCCATTGAACATTAAATTGATTCCATCTCTAGGGTTTGCTAGTAGGCTATTATAACTCTAGATTTAAGGAAGTTTGGTTGAAAAGCCCTAGTTCATAATGAGTAGATATGGAATCCTCCAAAATTCCAAGGATTTGTAGAATTGGGTGAAAATTGGTATGAATCCTAGTATTCCTTTGCAAATTAAAAGTGTTTGTGGAGTTCTTGGGAGGGATTCCATGTTAGTTTTTGATGAAGGATGCATTAGGAGTGATCTAAGGATGATAAGGCATGAAAATGGGAGACACCCAGATTTGGGCACTTTTCGGAGAGTTCTGGTAGGATTGAAGTCCTACCGGTAGAATAACCATCTTGGTCATTTTGGCCCGAGTCCTACTTAGGTAGAACTTAAAGTCTGCCGGTGGGGCCCCTTCTCTGTTCAGTTTTGACCGAGTTTAAATTATTTTGGCCATAACTTGCTCATTTCTTCTGCAGATTTGAGTGATTCAAGTGGTATGTAAAATAGACTTCAGGAGAACAAAATATATTTTATAGGTATCTCCAAATTCTGATTCTAGATCTTTCAAAAATTCACTGAAAGTGGGCCGTGTGCAGCCCATTTCCTGCGTCGATTGATGCCGAGTAGTACGAGTTGTTTCGGGCGTAAGCTTGAGTTCGATTGCTCCAGAATGAGATGATTCAGTTGGAATAGAACCTTAGCACCTTAAGAATTTAAAATAGTACAAATATCCAGTGCCAAATATCGAGACAAGGCACTGAAAATATCCTTCAAATCTGTACCTTGGAAAAATCGGTAAGCAGGCTAGTTGGCATGAAAATGCCATAACTTTAGATTTGAATGATCGATTGGATTGATTCCAATTCTGGGTAAAGTAGATTCGAGAAGAATAAAGAATACATGATTAAGGTGTGATTATATACACATCATACCTTATCAGTATATGAAATACGATACGTCATGAACACATAATGTGGCTAAGAATGCCATATTCTAAACCGATCGATGCGAACTCATATAATTATAAAAATGCACGAGATCAACTATTAATTGACATAGCACTTCTGTCTGATTAGTACTTCGATTACTCTGGTAGTGCTCGGCCTCCCGATTAGTACCGGTACTCCTATTTGGTGCTCGGCACTCTTTGATTAGTACTTCGGTACTCTTGTTGAGTACTCAGGCACTCCTGATTGAAATGCCCGGTACTCACGTCTCATTAAGTGCTACGGCACTCCTGTCCTGAATTGTGCTATGGCACTCAGGTTACATATTAAAATCCTTGCTTTTTTAAAATCTTGTATAATATCTTTGGATATTATTATGATGTGTCTTACGTTTATTAAATGCCCAGTGCAGGTATCCCGATAATTATATGATAATAATCCCGAAGAATAAGCAAGAGGAAATTATGGTGTATCGTTACGATCACATGTCGTCACGGGTGGTCGAATAAGGTAAGGCTCACGTAACTCCTGCAGGGAGACCTGAATAAACATATGATCTGTCTATTATAATATCGTCCGGTAGTACCTACGGGTACTTAGGTATAATGTGGGCACCGTGTACCTACGGGTACTTTGCGAAGAATAAGCATAAGTCGGATTTGTAGCATAAGTCAGGTCGTAGGCATAAGCCGAGTGATAAGCGTAATTCTTTGTATAAGTCCGTTATCCCGAATGCATGAAATTCAGTCTTTGTTATTGTTATAATGGCAATATGGCGAGTGCGCACATGTTGTATATATGTTCCGCTGGCGTAAAGCATACGGGTTTAATCGGGTGTAGGTACGGAGAAGGCGTCCAGAACTGGCATTCTTGAGGCTGACGCAGTGGGGTTCATCAAGCATAGGATTCAGCACTACGATCGTAATTGTAATTGTATAGTTTTGAATATGTAAATGGGACTTGATCTTTGTATATCGACCTTATAAACACCCACTACGGTGGTAGTTGTATTTTGGACTTTTGTATATGATTTGGATATATTATAAGACTTGGATATACAATGTATAATTATTCAGGTAAAAAGTCCAGTATATGGGGTCTCGCGTCCGGTTTCGGTTCGGATCATGTCCGGGTCGGTAGGGAATCGGGGCGTGTGAGTTGGTGTTATCGAGCTGGAGTTTAGGCGTTTACGCGGGAAAGTGCTTAAGATTTCGTCTTTACATAGAATGTGTTGGCCTAATGCGGATGTCTTTGTTCTGTTTATTGTCTAGAATGGATCCACCTCCCGAAAATTTGTTGATGGAGGCTTGTTTGAAGAAAGCGTCAATCCTTTGGATCCATGCGCTTAGTTTCGTCAGTCGACGATGAATGAAAATGCTTAGTGAAGCATTGGTAAAAGTCTCTCGAGGATATGGCAAGGGTCTGGGTCGATCACCAGCCCCACGGGCTCGAGTGATGCAATACGAAAGCATGGAGTGGAAGAATTCCATGTGTAGTATGGAAGAATCAGTAAGCCAGAGTTTTGGCTTGAAAAACTTGAAAATTATTAGATGAAACGAAATGTCAGTGGACCAAGGTCACATGTGCGGTTTCATTCTTTGCAAGAGTCACGACTTATGATTGTGGAAGTTGGTTTGGAAATCCACTAATCCCGGATCGATTACATGGGACTACTTCGATCAGAAAGTTTAATCTCAGAGTATATGTGGTAATTCACAAGGTCAAAATGGAAGAAATTCTGACTCTAAGACAAGGAAAATAGCGGTGGCCGAATATGAGAAAATTCGGCAGCCATAGTAAATATGCACGGAATCAGTCATACGGAAAAACCAGTGTGGGCGGTTGAGGAGGGCCTTCTTAGATAAAGGTACCTCATTATTACTTGAATTTACAATCTGTCAATTTTTATGTCGAATTTCTTTATGACTATAAAAGTGAGAAATGCGAAATGAAAGTCGAAGAAGAAAGAAAAAAGTTCTCAAGAGGGGTTCCTCTTGGGAAAAGACTTAGAGAGTCTGAAGTTGATCCGATGCGAGGTCAAACTACAAAGGGTAGGAGACAAGGACCTATCATGACACAAGGATTCTAGGTCGAGGCATCTGTTTGGACAAGAGAAAAAGCTTTGTATGCCCACATTGCCACAAGTATCATAGTGGTATTTGCGAGACCCAGTAGCGGAGTTGTTTTCGATGTGGGAGATCCCAGGGCACGTGATAGCCCGATTATTCGCGAGAGTTTGGAGTTTCTAGAAATCCTGAGGAAGTGGTAGAGGAGGGTCACATGTGCCTCCACGGTTTCGGAGTAGGGAGTAAGGGCGAAGTGGCTCGCAAGGTAGAGTATGTTTTACAGACGGTAAGTCGATCCTCCTACTACGGCCCAAGCCACGAGCTTATGCGATGAGGCTCGAGAAGATCGGACATACCAGGGGTTGTGGTACATTCCTCTCTTTGATATTGGTTGTATGCTTTAATTAGTCTGGGCTCACACACATTCATATATATGCATGAAACAAATGAGCGATAAACTACCTGCTTGATGAAGTACATTGGTCCATGACACCTTGTTACAAGTCCTAAGGGCACAGTGTTAGAGTCAATAGTGTGTATAAGAATTGTCCTTAATGGTCCATAATAAGGAATTATAAGTTTGATCAATTGCTTTGCCTTTTCATGAGTTTGATTTGATCTTGGGAATGGATTGGTTATCCAGGCATCGGGGCCATAGTTGGTATGTGATAAGAAAGAGTTTTGCTTAAATGTCTGACATCGAAGTAACCATACGAGGTGTCCGATATGAATGGATCATAGAAAATTATATCATTTATGAAAGCGGCGTTTTACGAAAGGTTGTGGCTTTTGGCTTTGATTCTTGACTCAAAGAGAACAAGTAAATTTAGAAAATATTCTGATTAGGGAGTTTCACGATGTGTTTCTGAAGAATTACCGGGTACCACGAGGCAGAGTAGATCTCTCTATTGAAGTTGTTAGAACGACTCCTATTGAGCACCTTACCGTATGGCTCAGGCGAACTAAAAGAGTTGAAAGCTTCATTCTGAAGCTATTGGATATAAGGGTTTTGTTCGATGGCGTTTCAGGTAAGTGCTGTAGGTTTATTTGTTAAGAAAGATGACACTCTTTGGATGCCATTGACTCAAGATAATAAATAAAGTATGATTAAGAGTAAGTACCGTTGCGAGAATAGAAGATTTGATCAATTGAGAGGAGCAAGTGTCTTCTCGAAGATAGACTTGCGTCGGGATATTATCAACTAAAGGTGTAAAAAGGGTTGATGTCGAAAACAGCTGAGCCGTTATGGCCCAGCTATGAGTTTTTGGTCATGCCATTTGGGTTGACTAATGCTCGAAGCTGCGTTTATGGACTTGATGAATAGGGTTTCCGCCCCTATTTGGATCAATTTGTTTTGGTATTTATTGATGACATCTTGGTGTATTCTAAGATGCCTGAGAATTTATGAACCACCATTTGAGGATAAATGTTGCAAACTTTGAGAGAGAATCGAGTTGTTTGCAATTAAGTAAAAATGTGATTTTGGCTTAAGGAAGTGTCATTCTAGGCCATGTATCTGGAAGGTATTAGAGTGGATCGGTAAAAATGAGCAATTGTGAATTGGCAACCTCCTCGGAACATATGAGATAAGAGAAGTTTCTTGGGCTTAGCGGGGTTGTATGGGAGATTTGACACAAGGCTTTTCGGTTATAGCGTCCTCACTTACAAGATTACTCAGGAAGGAGTGAAATTGTGGGATGATAGGAGTGCCAATCCGATTTTGAAAAATTAAAAAGAAATCTTTTGGTTGACTTTTGATTGATTCGACTACGCCGGGTAGGGATTACAGGTGCTCTTGATGCTTGAATGGGTTTTGGGTGCGTATTGATCGGGGATGGGAAAGTGGTGGCTTATCTTCAAGCGTGAAACCATGAGAAAACTATCCCACACATGATTTGGGTTAGCATTTGTAGTCGCTTTGAAGGTGGAGATCTTATTTATGTAAAAAATGTCAAAATTTTCATGATCATAAGAGTGCGAAATGTTGCTAACTCAGATTTGAACTTGAGGCAACGTCGGTGGTTGGGTGTTGAAAGACTATGGCGTGCCAATTGATTACCACCACAGGGAAACGAAATGTATTGCGGAGATGCCTTGGTAGGAAATTGATTTACGCTCGACCTTGAAAATTATGATTGGGAGATTTGCACCCAGATGGAGCCTTGTTATGTTTCGATTGAATGTGATGCAGTTTAAAACGAATAATAGTGAATGCTCGAGAAAAATGATGACAAATTCTAAATTGTAGCTCATTGAGTCGATCTTTAGTTAACAGGCGATTTTCCATAGATGGAAGTGGAAGAGTTTGTTATAAAACGATTATATTAATGCCTAAATGATATGGAATTGAAAAGAAAATATTATGTAAAGCCCGCAATCTTGTTTTTACCATGCATCTGAAGTAATAAAATGTACCAGGATATGAAACAGTCACTACTGGTGGCGAGGGATGAAAAAGGATATTTCGAGTGTGTGGGTTTGAGGTGTGAATGTGTCGTAGTAAAGACGAACACCCAGTACCATCTGGTTTATTGAATCCCCTTCAATTCCCGATGGAGGTGGGATAACCTTAACTATGGATTTAAACGCATCAGGTTTCCCTCGCCCAAAAAGAAACATGATGCAATGGGTAATAGTGAATGAGAATGACAGAGTGCGCTCACTTTTCTTAGGTCGACTTGACTACTGCATGGATCGTTTGCAGCGGACCTTTATGTGAATGAGAATTGTTAGATTACATGGCATTCAGGTATCGATAGTGTCGACCATAGATCCTCGATTTACGTCGAGGTTTTGGAAGGATTCTGATCGGCTTTTGGTACGAGATTGAATTTGCTTGCTTTGCTTTCCATCCACAAGCGATGGACGATGCGAAGAGTGATCGGTATTAAGACATGCTTAGAACATGTATTAGATTTTCCACGAGGATTGGGATAATGCGTTCCACTCTGGTACCTATAACAGTTACCAATCCGATATTGGTATGGCCCGATATGAAGCTACGTATGGAAGGCGATGTAGAACTCATTGGATAAGAGATGAATGAGCATAAGATTATCGGTCTGAATTAGTTAAAGACACGGAAAGAAAAAGTTCGAATTATTGAATGAGAGATTAAAATTTGCCTGTGATAGATAAAGGTCTTTACGCTAATTTGAAAAACCCTTAGAAGTATGAAGTAGGAATGAAGTGTTTTTAAAGTATCTCATGGAAAAAAATCTCTCAGTTTTTTGGAAGGAAGAAGCGGAGTGAATTCATTGCCCTTATGGGTCTTAGAAAATTGAATGGTAGCGTACCGTTTGGCACTCCCTCTGGAGTTAGCCAAATTACATGATGTATTCATGTGTCTATGCTTCGTAGATATCGTTCTGACCCATTGCACATATTACCAGTTCAAGATATACAAGTACAAGAAGATTTCACCGATGAAGGCTAGAAAGCTATTCTAAGGTGTGAAATAAGACCAGTTCTGAAAACAAAGCTAAGTTCACTGGTAAAAAGTGCTTTGGCAACATCGGTATGGAAGAAGCGACATAGGGCTGAAATAAACAATGAGAGTCTGATACCCTCGCTCTTGATTCGGGTAATTTCGAATAGAAATTTATTTTTAAGGGGGGAATTGTAACACCGAAACACTACGGTTGTTTTCAACATGTTTAGGTATTTTGTAGACATAAATTAAATTTTAAGTAAATTAACTCACAAAATATAGAAATAAAAACTCGGAGTTGTACATATTATGAAATGGCTGCGTAATTTGTCAGGGACATCGAAGACATGGGTTATATAATTAGAGGCCAAGTATAAATAATGAATTGTAATGTAATTAAGGAAAGTTAATGGCTACAGAATCTTTAAATAAATTTACTCCCTTATTATAAAAGGGTGTGGAACCCGAAATGCATTTTTGGTCTCCCAAACAACCTCTGGGAGGGAGGAGAAAGGAAGGAGAAGAAGGAAAGAAGAAGAAAGGGAGAGGAGACAAAATCGAGGTATGGATACTTGACCTTGGTATGGAAACTATGGATTTTAGCATGTTTTGGTATAAAATTACTTGGTATGTATTGCTAGGGTTTCCATTGAACATTACATTGATTCCATCAGGGTTTTTGCTAGGCAAACATTATAACTCTAGATTTAAGGGAAGTTTGGTTGAAAAGCCCTAGTTCATAATGGCATTAGATATGGAATCCTCCAAAATTCCAAGGATTTGTAGAATTGGGTGAAAATTGGTATGAATCCTAGTATTCCTTTGCAAATTAAAAGTGTTTGTGGAGTTCTTGGGAGGGATTCCATGTTAGTTTTTGATGAAGGATGCAGTAGGAGTGATCTAGGATGATAAGGCATGAAAAATACGGGAGAAATACTTGAATTTGGGCACTTTTCGGAGGATTCTACCGGTAGGATTTGAAGTCCTACCGGTAGAATATCGTCTTGGTCATTTTTGGCGAGTCCTAGGTAGAACTTAAAAGTCTGCGGTGGGGCCTTTACTGTTCCCGATTTTGGCTGGGTTTTCGTATTTTGGCCGTAACTTGCTCATTTTCTTACCAGATTTGAGTGATTCAAAAAGTGGCTAATATGAAATAGACTTCAAGGAGAACCAAATATATTTTATAGGTAATCTCAAGTATGATTCTAGATAGCTCAAAGTCACCACTGAAGGGTAGGGCCGTGGCCAAGCCATTTCCTGCATCAATTGATCATAGAGTAGTCCGAGTTGTTTCGGACGTAACTTGAGTTTCGGTGCTCCGAATGGGGTGATTCAGACTGGAATAGAACCCTTAGCACCTTAAATTTAAAAATAGTACAAATATCAATTTTTAAATATCAGACAGAGCACTGGGAAAATAAATATTTCAATCTGTACCTTGGAAAAATCGGTAAACCGACTAGTTGACATGAAAATGCCATAACTTTAGTTTGAATGATCCGATTGGATTGATTCCAATTCCTGGGTAAAGTAGATTCAGAGAAGAATAAGAATACATGATTAAGGTGTGATTATATACGCATCATACCTTATCCGTATATGAATCTGATCTGTCATGAACCACGTAATGTGGCTAAGAATGCGCCATATTCTAAACCGATAAATTCTGCCCGAACTCATATAATTATAAAAATGCAGAGAT
Organism: Tetrastigma voinierianum; assembly: GCA_016808115.1. Classification (NCBI taxonomy): domain Eukaryota; kingdom Viridiplantae; phylum Streptophyta; class Magnoliopsida; order Vitales; family Vitaceae; genus Tetrastigma; species Tetrastigma voinierianum. The sequence goes on from JAEQBH010001024.1 coordinate 479,603, forward strand.
CAATAGCCAGGTGACGCAGCACTTCTGTCTGATTAGTACTTGATACTCTGTTAGTGCTCGGCACTCTGATTAGTACGCCGGTACTCTGTTAGTGCTCGGCACTCTGATTAATCTTGGTACTCACATCTGTGCAAGTGCTCTGGCACTCTGTCTGAATGTGCTATAAACTTTCAGGTTACTGTGTGCAGAAATCCTTTTTAAATCTTTTGTATAATATCTTTGGATATTATTATGATGTATCTTACAAATTTATTAAATCTTGTCTGGGTATCCCGATAATTATATGATAATAATCGAAGAATAAACAAGAGGAAATTATGGTGTATCGTTACGATCGTGTCGTGCGGGTAGTGCGAATAAGAGTGGCTACGTAACTCCTACGGGAGACCTGAATAAACATATAAGTCCTGTAATATAATATACGTCCAGTAGTACCTACGGGTACTTCCGTATAATGAACCTGTATAGTACCTATGGGTACTTTTATATAAGAATAAGCATAAGTCCGTTGTAAGCATAAGTCATATAAATGCGTAGGCATAAGTCGTGATAAGCATAATTACTTGTATAAGTCCATTATCCCGAATCATGAGGAAATTAGATACACATTATTATTATATGTATTATAGCGGAATTTTTACACATATTTGTATATATGTTTCCCACCCCAGCGTAAAGCACGCGGGTTTAATAGTGTAGGTGCGAGGAGAAGGCGTCAGGAACTTAGCATTCTTAAGGGGCCAACACACAGTAGGGGTTCATCAGCATGAGTTCGCACTCACGATCGATGGTGTAATTGTATAGTTTTGAATATGTAAATGGGACTTGATCTTGTATATCGACACTATAAACACCTGAAGTGGTAGTTTTATTTTGGACTTTATGTAGTTGGATATATTGTAAGACTTGGATATACGATGTATAATTATTCGAATTAAAGAGTCCCGAGTATATATAGGGTCTCGCGTCCGGACTTTCAGTTGGATATGTCGGATTCGGGCCGGAATCGAGCGTGATGCCAACTCCAAATGCTCCATCACGATCATCGTCCCTGCTTGACTACGGGAACTCTGAGCCTTCGCATACCTCGATATCACGAAGAAGCCACTTTTGTGACAGCTCTGGAACTTTGCCCATGTCATTGCCTCTGGGTCTCACAGAGGTCACCGCCTGTTCCACCATGCTTGGGCCTCACCCTCTAGCTGGAACGCAGCTAGCCTAATCCTGGTAGTGTCGGTGTCAGCCAAGCGCCTATGGCCTTCTCGTCTGTGAACCCGATGGTGCATACCGTCGGATCTCACCACACTGTGAATGTCGGAGGATGATGCGCCTAAACCTTTGGAGGTTACTAGGACCTCCACGACTGCACCCTTCTGCTTGGCTGTGCGATAGCGTAGCCTTGCTCACCCCCTCTGACCTCTGAGGCATCTTTGATCAAATGCGGTGGGCTGGTCGAGTGCCGTGGTGCTGGCCGATTGCCTCGTGGACCGACCTCTACGCCACTAGCACTTCTCTTGTAGTACACATTTTAAATGACAGTTAACTTCTGATACGGTATCTGCAGGCATAAACCTGACCCCAGATACACTATTCATACACAGAAAATACAGTTCATATACTATGTCCCTGCATTTAAATGCAATGCAAGACAATTAATTCACATGTCAAATCATTTTTATCCACAAAAATTTTATTTTCAAAAATTTCATTTTTTCAAAATTTTGTTCCATTTGATTTGATTTGATTTGATTTTATTTAATTAATATTTTTTTTCGAAATTTTTTTGTGATGAACAGTGTTCATGAACTGTGTTCATGAATAGTGCCCAATTAGTGACTCGAGAAAGCGATCGCGGGTAAAAATGGAGTCAAAAGCGGTCAGTGCTGAGCACCCAGCGAAAGCTGACGACGCGCATAGGGCGCCAGTATGCGCGGTTGTATCGTGGCGCCCCAGTCGTGTATTCGTGTCGCGGCTTGGCCGCCGTGCGTCGTATCGCGAGCCTAGGCGGCGTGTCATGGGGCGTGTGCTTTCGGCGAGCCATGGCCGTATCGCGGCCTGCGCGCGTCTGATTGCACACTATACTCGAAGCCCCCTTAGTCCTGATACATCCCATTGTATTCACGATACAATTTCCCATTATACGACTCCTTTTGATCTTGTCTGGGTTTATGTATTGCGTCCTGATGCCCACGGCCAATTACGCCTCAGTCACAATACACTAATTGTATTGCAATACAATTCTCAACAGCCTCCTCTCTACGTCTGATACATGAGTGTATTCTGACACTTTTCCTAGCGAGAGCAAACCACACTTGTATGTACACGGTGTATTGCGTGCGATTCCTCGGCCCTCTGAGACTTCTCTTCTTGTCCTGATTTCTTTGCCAAAAAATACAATTGGGCGAGTAGCCCCAAATGTCAGTCCACACAAGAAAATTTATTTATTTTTCCATTTTTTTTTCATTTCTTCAAGCCATTGGAAAATACAAGAATATATATATATATATATATATATATATATATATATATATATATATATATATACCTATTTTTCTAGAATACTCGAATAAATTTATAAAAAATTTATTTTCTTCAATTTTCTTCAGTTTTACAAATTGTAAAACCTTAAAAAATAATTTTCTTCACCTCATTTTTTTTTTTCATTTTTTTTTTGGACCAGTTTGTCCAAAAATTTTCAACCTCCTATTCTCACACTACACTTAGTGTTCAACCTTAAAATTTATTAAAATTTTATTTCATTATCCTATAAACCAAATAAATTTATTAAAAATTATTTCATTTATTTTTCTTTGTTCCAGTTTACACATTGTAAACTCCTAAAATTTATTTTCCAACCCATCATGTTTTTCCTATGTGCTAATCACTAAGCACACAAACAATCACAACACATAACAATGGTATACACACCATTCACACAACCATTCATTAATTCATGATCCTGCCAAAACACACATGCAGTGTTCTAGTTTTGTTCCGTGCCTTCCTAGGTACTCTCATACCTAAACCTACATTGAACCACCCAAGTGGTGATGGATACCCAAACCCGATCTCCCTACCTAAGCTCTGATACCAAGCTGTGATGCCCCAATGGGGTGTCTAGTTGACTACGTCAACGTGAAAACTTCGTGAATGTCGAGCTGACCCAACCTGACTAGCGAAAATGGTGATCTCCCACTTGTATGGGGAGCTACGAGAACCATCCCAATCATCGACATCATCGGGAGATAACATGAGTAAGCAGCTACTTGGGCCCACAAACCAATACTCATAATCATACCAACTATATACCATAGTTACAAGAGTTAAAATTTTACTCTTATACAACATATATTAAAATTTTAGAATTCTAATACATGTAATACATCATAAAACCAAAGCCACAACCCGACTTTCTTCTAAGACGACCTTTATGATGAGCCGTCTCCTGGTGTGCTCCCTGTACCTGAAATATATAATTCCCTCGACAGGGTGAGCTAATGCTCAGTAGTGGAATCACCCTAAATGAGTTACCCTCCACCTAAGTGCATATGCAATGCTCCAAAGTAAAAACACATTCAAGTAAATCGTGATCCTGCATGAATGTCTGCACCTGACAACCGTAATCACCGAGTCCTCAGAGCTTCCTCACTGCTTAAGCCATGTATGAGAAAAACATCATTTTCAAAACAAATCTTATTGTTTTCGAGAATACAATGCCGAACGTGTCGGTATAAATATGGGACTACCCTCTGAGGCGAATGTGTTGGAGAACTTCTCAAACAGTCATGGTCCTCATTCGAAGTGATATGTTGGACTATCTCCTAACCCCATTCTCCGGAAAATCATCCTGTGAAATTCCTTTCGCAACTATGGTCGTTTTTCAAAAAATTCATGTCATGCCCACACACCTAGTTTCTAGGTTACCCCGGTGCATATGAAATGCATTATGTCATTTCCGATTGCCTAACATGAAATGTATAATCATGCATATATTCACATAATTTAAATAACACAAATGTGTTATGTAATTTCACAATCCATTACACCAAAAATTAGCTCACGTGGGCTAATCAACAACCACGAGCAATTCGATTTGAATTACTCAACCAAACACATTAATTCAATAAATTTATTTCATGAACACTATTCACATGAACAGTAAAACCTCGTTTCTTTGTTCACGTATCACCAAACAGCGTCGGTTCTACTTAAGTGAACTTCAATTCATATCATTTCTGGCCCCTGTCACATTACAATACAATATATTTCATAATTTATGAAATAACCATCCAAAACAGCCCTATCAGTCACAGACTGTACAAATGACTTCAAAATTACAGCAGTCGGTTCTAAGATTTGGGGCGGAATTAAGGCGCCGTGCGAGTCTCAAACAACGAAGCATCATAAACACTTAAACAAAGTGTAAAACTCAGTAGGATGAAGCACTCTTGCCGGAGTTTATTTAAAACTCCTTAAAAGCCCAGGAAGTCAGCGTATGAAGCCTCGTTAAACAAACCTTCCTTCTTAATCGAAATTGAATGGAGTCGGATCGCGTAATCTAGAGAAAGTCGAGGCTACTACCCGCTGCGATTTGAAAAATCAAACCTTATAGGATTTTCTTTACTCCCTCACATTTTCTCCCTTTCAATTTGAAAGAGGATAAACACTATCTAACTATTTAGTACTATTATCATTCAGCTATTCACCTTATCTTCAAATCTCGGATTTAAGGCATTTGGCACTATCTCGGCCTTCATTTCCATCATCTCTCATACAGCACATGTGTCACATGAGTACATGTTATATGTGACTTCGTTCTGTCAGCATGTCGTTTTCTGGCGCTAGATACTCAATCTGCTCGAAAAACGTGTAAATTTCGACTATCTCGGAATTCGACGAAATTCGACGTGGTAGCTAGATTTTGTGAGATGATTCCAACGGTGAAATCCGTTTCGTTATCCGAGATCTAGAAAAAATTTGGGTTTTTTTTTATAGAAATTACAATTTTACCATTTTTCCGAAAATTGGAACTTTCTCGAGTTTTACACCTCTATTGTATCCGATTCGAGGTGGACAAGTGGTGCCTCCGATCGTTTTGTTGGGGTTGCTTTTCGAGACGTCCCGGGGGAACCTCCTCTCCCCTTGGATAAAGGCAAGGGTACGGTGTGGGGTCAAATACCCGTGGGATCGGAATATCTGAAGTCGGCCGTGCAGAATGCTCTGGCGGCGGGACCTAGCAGAGTTGGGCCTTTATATGGAGAAACTTTCGTGAGGTGCTATAGGCCCCCTTTTGGTGTCCAGGTCTGGTCTCCCAACATTTTGACCTCCCTCACATTAGTGCAAGTGCGAGATGGTGTATGCTTTTTTGAGGTGGCCTTCGACAATGGCCTCCGTTTCCCTTTACACCTCTTTATAAAAAGGGTCTTGCAACATTTCAATGTATGCCCCTCTCAACTTTCGCCCAATTTCTAAGGTATTTTGATTGGGTTGTTGGTTTTCTTTAGGGATAAGGGCCTGGGTGTTCCTAGTATAGCTCTGTTCTTGGACCTCTTTAGTGTGAAGGAAGCGTAGAGACTCTTTACCTATCTAAGCGTGCCAGCGTCCTCATCATCTCTGGATCTCCATCTTCTCGCAAATTTCGGAAGAGCGTTACTTTTGTTTAATGGCCGCAGTTAGAGTCCTGACCTCCTTAACAAAGGAAGACACCTTTGGGCGTTCTGGTATGCGGACCTCCACGAGAATCTACGTGAGCTTTTCTTCGGTTAAGTTCGGTCTAGTTTTTTTTTTTTTAAGTAGGTTGTAGGGTGTCCCTAATTTTGCACATTAATTTGTGCGTTTTCGAGTATTAGCCTGATCCTCGGCCGAAAGACAGTCGTCATGGAAGTTGGCCACGTGTCTTCTGCGCGCTTACTCTGAGCTTATCAGGTCGGATATTCTTGGATCTTTAGGTTCGAGGTCCTCCCGCCCTGCTACTTTGAGGTCTTCACCTGGTGAAGTTCTCTCACTTGATGGAGCTCTCTTTGTCAAAGTGACTAAAGGAAACATGGCGCCGGGTGGAGACGTTGTCCCGGAGGTCTTGGAGTGTGAAGCGGAAAATTCCGGACTCTCTTGAGAAGGGTTGTCTGGTCTGGGGTAAAGTCCCGAGGTTGGGGACGTCCTCGTCATCACCTTCCTACCCGGTAATAGAATGCGAGAGGCAAGTCTTCTTCTCCGTGGGGTTCTAAAAAATACTAAGTTCGCAGCCGGATTAAGTTCTGTTGCAAGGCGAGATTCCTCGGGGGGCTGACCTCCGTTGGAGAGGTTATGCCTATAATAGTTTGGAGTCCCCCTGCGTAGGCCTTGAGACCTCCTCCCAGCCCGAAGGCGGAAAAGTTGGGAGAAATGCTCGAAGCGTGGAGATGGGGATTCCTTGCTTTTGATGCGGGCTTGCGGTGGCGGTCGTCCATTCTTGGGATTACGTCTTAAGAATTAGGTTTGCCTTGCAGATTGAGGAAGCCTTGGCTCACATCCCTGCAGGGTAGCCTCTGTAGATCCAGTGTCTTGTTGTGTGTCAGATTCTATCTTGGGTGGGTGTTGACTTTATGTTGGGTGTCGGCGGTGGCTGCCGCTCGAAGAGTTTGGCAAGGGCTGGGCGAGACGAGGGCGCGTGAAGCCGCGAGTCTACAAGCGGGTCGTGCTCTTGCGCCGAGCGGCGTGTGCTGCGAGATCGGATCTGAATATAAACGGAGGAGGCTGTGAAGCAAGTCGATTTGAGGCAGCCATGGTAGCGACCTTGGTGAGGGTAGGAAGAGAAAGGCTGAGATGGCTAGGTGTTGTGAGGGCGAATACGGGAGGGGGGTGAGGATGGTGGATTTACTAGGATGATCTGCTGAGTGACCGGGGACCGGTTGGAGGCCGCTGGGCGGAGCTTGAGGCGAGTCGGGATGTCTATGTCGTCCCCCCGGGAATAGCTGCGGGTAACTCGGTAGAGATGTGTCTTGCTAGAGATGAAATTTGGAGTACAATATGGCGTATTGCTAGATGGAGCTCGTCGCGAAGCTTAGAGAGCATGAGTTATATTGAGCCTTTGACCAGGAGGTGCCATGGGTTGCGAGGGGAGCTTCAGAGGCAAGAAACCCTGGTTGTTCAAAGGGATAGAGCTATAGCTAGTTTGAGGGATGAGGCACACTCATTAGACTACGGATGGCTTGCCTTTCGGAGGAAGGGCGCTAATGCTTGCACAGGCGGATCTTAGCTTTGATATCCTAGTGACGGGAGGCGGAAGAGTCCTTTTCGCGGTGTGCGGAGAGTGAGCACCCGGTGATGCCCGCTCCTTTTCTGCCTTGCTTCCTCTTTTGACGTTTGAACTCCTTCATATAGCTTTGCTTGTTTGTTTTGTTTTTTTTACATCGAGGCTTGAACCGGATATATGTGATGTCGTTCTCAATGAATACCCCATTTTCTATCCCCTCGCCTCTTTTTTTTTAATACTGCTCTTTCTTTTGCTGACTCGGATCGATGGCTATATGGCCTTTGTTTGAGTAGTTGGGTTCTTCGTAAACAAAATTTCTTGAGGGCTTATGAGCGATCTTCTACAGTGGACGCTCTGGGCCTATTCGCCTTCAAGAAATGTTTATACTCCTTGGATCTGAGTCATTCGCTCTCGGGCTGTTAATATACGATCGGGACGCTACTTGACTCTGCAAAGCGGCTGTGGGCTCGATTGGGCTATCTGCCCCTAAGATGAGCCCAGATTAAGGCTATATGGCCTTTCTGATAGTTGACTCTTGGCGAGGCTACGAGCTCAGAGTAGGCTAATATGCACGAGCTGCGGCTCTGCGGCTGTATGTCCTTTCTGACGAGTTGAGCTCTTGGCCCGAGTTATTGAAGAGGCTCCATGGGCTAATTTGCTTGAAACTCTTTCAGCTCTCTGACTTTATATGGCCTTTTACGAGTGATTGACTCTTGGCGAGTTCTTTGACTCCAGTGAATATTATGCTTAATTTGAGCTAGTTTCTGCGGCTATATGGCCTTTCTGGCGTTGAGCTCTTGAGCGGCGGCGAGCTCAGAGTGGGCTATCTTTGAGGCGAATTAACAAACATGCGCCCAAAAAATACCTAAAATTTTATAATAAAATTTATTATATATTAAGGTATAATTGAAGTTACAACTTAGGTGTATTTTTCACCAGGAATTGTTTGAGCATATTGATTAAATGATTATTGAATGGAATAAACCAAGTGAAAAGAAAAATATGGAAATTGAAAAATGGGGACCTAAGGGTTGGTGTAAAATAAGTTTTATATGCAAGTGAAAATAGGAGACTTAAATGAAAAATAATGAGGAAATGGAGGGACTAAATATAAAAGAAATAAAGAAAAGAAAAAAATCAAGGAAAGGGCATGTGGCATGTAGGAGAGAGTGGGAAGTTTCCTCCTTTTAAAGAAATCTGATTTAGGTGATCAGTAAGAAAGAAAACGAGAGAAAATTGGAGGTGTTTTAGAGTGAGAAGCTCACTTCTCTCTAGTTTCCCAACGATCGGGCCATGGGTCCCGGGCAAGCAGAAGAAAGTCCTTTCTCGTGACAAGAGGTACAAGTAGAGAGGCCAGGGTCGGGGTTTTGACAAACTCGAGAGGTAGGTCTTCCTACTTTAGTCATTTTCTACCACACAGGCTGTGCACATTGTGATAGTGTTCGATTCTTGGACCCAGAGCTGAATTTTTGGGTGAAATAAAGAGAATCAGTAGTGGAGTCCCTTCTGGTAAGTTGTAGCCACATCAATGAACTTGATGTTAGGCTGAATCTCTGATTTGAATAAAAGTAGACTAAGTTATAGATCCTTTTAATGAGGTCTGGCAAGCTAAATCTGGTCGGGTGATTACGCCAATTAGGGTCAAGCTAGCCGGATGTAGAACGGATTTTGAGTAAGAAATAAAGGGAATTTGGCAGTAAGTTCTTTACAGGAAATTAGCCACATCAATAGGGCGATGTTGGGCTTTTAGAATTTCTCAATTGACCTCTTTATGTAGACAAAGTTATGGTCTTTTCTTCTGAAACGATCAAATGGGTGGTGATACATAGGGTCTCATGCAGCAGTCGTGAGACCTCATCCGCAGAGGTCGACGGAGCTCGTCTGTGGGGCTCGGCTCGTCTGTGGGAGCTCAGCTCATCTTGAAGAGCTCATCTCGTCCTGAAGAGCTCAGCTCATCCTGTAGAGCTATTTCGTCATGTGAGGTCGACTCGTCGATTCGATCGGCTCATCTAGGATGACTATGTATGACCTCGACCCGAGGAGAATCATAACTCCCCTCCGTCAGGCTGGTTTGGGTGTTCTTGGACTCTAACCGACTTCGTGAGGTCAGAATCCATCGTATGCTTGAGGAGATGAAGGTGTCGGATCGAGGTGTCGGACTGAGCTCTCGTCGTGGCAGGAGTCAGCTGCGTCGATTCGAGGTCGGCTCAAATGCGGGTTGACTACGCATGACTTCAAACTTAGGAAGGTCATATCTCCTTGGTTTTGACTCCGATTTGGGTGTTCTTGGACTACATGGAAAGCCCATTAGTCGAGAATACATTCATATACATGAGGAGGATATTAGATGTCAGACCAGGTGTTAGGCGGGCTCGTCGCCCGGTTCGGCTAGTCGGTTCGGGTGAGGCTCGTCGGTCGAGTTTGGCTGGCATTATGACCTCGACCGGAAGGTCATAACTCCTTGCATTAGAACTCGGTCGGGTATTCTTGGACTCTATGGAAATCCCATTGGAGTCAAGAATCCATCTATATATAGCTTGTCAAATTTGAATCATATTAATCTCACGAAAATCAATCCTAACCAAAACTACTGAATGCCTTACGAATAATATTGTTCTTTAATGGTTTTGGAATAGAATTTGACGAGGAGGAAAAACCAAGCAGGTCAGAGATTCGGGGATTGGAATCAAAGTGCAAAAATTTTTTGGGGTTTGTTCTACGAGCTCCTATTCATAGTTTTCAAGTTTTGCATAGTTATTCTAAAAAGCATATTGAATTGATTTAATTGATTTGAAAAAGTGATCGTGAAAATGTTTACATATAAAAATTGCATGATTATTGAAAATATTGTTACTCTGGCGTACATATTGTACTATATTTTGCTATAAAGGATTTAAGCATGTAATAGAATGTTAATCGTTTATTTCGGCGTGAGGATAGATTAGTATGCGATAGAGATTCGAATCGCGATCTTTGACTATTGTATTGATGTGCCATTTCCGTCCCGGCGGCGGTGGGACCATTGTGGTGTGTTCCTCTTGGTGTGCCCCTTAACGGTCGACCCGGCGGGACCGTCTTTGTGTTATAAAACCATGTGATATCGACCCTGCGGCCAATGGGGCAGGTGTCGGTGACTCACGATATCCTGTATATCGAACATAGGTTAAATTCGTTAAGGGCATGGCAGATTGATTAGCATAAGCTGAATTGATTTGCATAAAAAAGCGAATTGATTTATAAGCGTGATTGATTTACTAGCGTGAATTAGTTAGCATAGCGAATTAATTTGAGCCAGTTGTTTGCTGACCCGAAGCGAATTTGTGAGCATAATTAGATTGATTTGAGATTGCGAAAGTATTGAATATAAGTATATTTTTTGGATGATCAATGAACCATGATTAATTGTATATAAAACAAGTATATGTATCGTATTTTATATTGATCATCCATAATGATTTGAAAGTTTTGAATTGTTAAGTATAATATGATTTAATAGCTAAGTGGATTGTATAGAGCAGCATTAAACATGAAAATGCTTAGCGTATTATTCTGATGCGTGATGCAGTGATAGATAGTGATCGACGGACCAGATCGAGGAGCAGAGTCATAAAGAGGAAATTTCGGGTGTGCTGGGCCATGTATTTTCATTTCATGTTTTCTTTTGGATATGAATGTTAATAGTAGAAACAGGAATTTGAACTCTGAACATATTTTAAGTAATCGTTTTTAGAAGAAAAACGAATACCTTCATTGTAAATGTATTTTGTTAAACAATAAATGTTTGGGCTTGCGAATTTTGAAATAAACTACATGAGATATGATTTTGAACGGTGGAGTGATTTTAGTGGCATCGGACTTCGGTTGGATCATGGCTTAGTCGGGTCGGTCGGAGTAAGGGGCCCACAGCAATCTATGGCTTTCACGAAGCGATTGGAGCTCTTAGCCCCGGGTCAACGAAGCTATGGTGTCTGCACGAGATGCGCTTTGTGGCCATGTGGCGCCTGGCGGGTCTGACTCTTGGCCCGAGATGTTGAGGCTTCATGGGCTGATTTTGCGGTGGAGTGGCTGCAAGTATGGCATTTACGGCGATTAGGCTCTTCGAAAAGTGCGAGGCTGTAAGGCCCGTGCTTGGTGACCGCTGCTGCTGGCTATATAGCTTGCTCACTTAGTAGTTGAAATAACGAAATTGAGGCTGTACGAGGCTCCGTAGGCACAATACACTTTGAGCTGCGGCTCTGTGACTATATAACATTTTCTTGGCTTGGTTGAAATTTCTTGGCGGAGCATTGAGGCTTCATGGGATGATGCTGAAATTTGAAGCCAGCTCCATTGGGGCTCCATGGGCTGATCCTACAAATGTAATTTTCTTGGGTATGACACAGCTATATGCTCTTTTTCGATCCCATAAGATCTTCAATGTAACAATCAATGGGCACCGGGGCTGTTATCTTAAAGTGGTGATACTTTATTAAGAATACAATCGGGGTCTATTGATGCTTCGGCGAGGTGCTCGGCATTCCGAGAATGAGGTAGAATTTTTTCCTTCTTGATGGAGTTCGTAATTGCCGGTTTGGCGATCACCGAGACACGATATAGGGCCTTCTAATTGGGCCCCCGAGTTTTCTATGTGGTGGTTTTCCCTTGAGCGGGAGCTTTTAAGACTAGGTCGCTAGGCTTATAACTCCTTGGTTTGACTTTTTGGTCGTAGTACCTTGCCGTCTTCCTTTGGTAGTCTTCTGTACATTTTAGGACCTGATCACGCTTTTCATCTAGGAGGTCTAGGTTTGACGGAGGAAGCCTCTTGTTATCATTTCCACGCACGGTCGATCCTTGGGGACTTTAATCAGTCTGACGGAGACCCTTTGCCTCGGTCTTGCGGAAGCGAATGGGGGTTTTCTACCGAGTTGCGGACTTGGCGTGATTCGTATGCCCATAACACCTCGAGTATTCACCCATTTGCCTTTAAGATCTTCTAATTTGGTCTTCAACGCTGTTTTAAGGGTTCTGATGGTGACTTATGCTTGCCCATTATATTGCGGATGAGTTGGGGATAAGTAGTAGTTCTTGATCCTGAGCTCGGCACAAAAATCCCTGAACTTAAGGTTATCGAATTGCTTTCCATTGTCTGACATCAGAGCTCTAGGGATGCGAACGCAAATTATGGGCGCTAAGCGAGAGTTGCGCGTATCCTACGTTTACATGATAGTAGCTAAAGGTTGGCTTACCGACCCATTTGGTGAAATAATCCGCGCTCACGATGATAAATTTGCACTAGCCGTTCGATAGGCGAGAGGTCCCCGATATGTCCGACCACTTTGTTGAAGAGCTAGGGGCTTGTGGCGACGTCCCGATGGCTCGGACCGGGAGGTGAGAGATTTTTGGCGTGCTCTTGGCAAATTTGCATTTCTGGCCCCGGATTACAATCGCGTGCTGAGCATTGTGGGCGATAGTATCCTGTCTTAAGGCTTTCTGCAATGCAGAGCTACGATGTGATTTAGCATGCCCCTTCATGTACTTCCCTTGGCAGATGCGTGATCGACCTCTTTCCTGCGGCGCGAGGATGGGTGTGAAAAAACCTCGCTTGAGGCTTCACGATGAATAGTAAACACGTGACCTCGTCCTATAAGCGAAACTTCCAGTTGGATTGGTACTTGGAGTCCTTTTATTAAATAGTCCTAAATGGGGTCCATCGCAGCTCGGACATGTGGGGAGACTTCTCGTCATAGAGATCTATGAGGCTCTGCGAGGTGCTCGACGGTGTTAGTCTGCGAGATCTTCTTGGGAGGCGTTGCCGGGTTTGCTAAGGCATGCAGCAAGAATTCTGCACTCACGGGTATGTGTGACTGAACTTCTTTGAACTTCCTCAGTAATTTCCGTACCTTTTTGAGGTATAAGATCATTTTTTCACCTTTGGCCTCGTAGGTGTCTTCTAGTTGCTTTACTACCCGATTGGGGTCGTTGCGTACCTCCAGTGATAAACTTCCATTGAATGGGCAAGGTTGAGTCCAGTGATGACGGCCTCATACTCGGCCTCGTTGTTGGAGCTTATGGCTTAATCACAGTGCATACTCAATATCTATTCATACGGGAGGTGAGTGGCAGGCACAGCTCCGCCAAGCATTAGCGGCCGTCTATGAGCTGACTTCAAATGGGGAGGTCGGGTGTCGCTCGCATATCCTCGGCAAGCTCTGTTGGGGGTAAACTCCATGTGAAATCCTGCGGAACACGCCCTTTTATTGCGGGTTTTGGTTTTATATCGATGTCGAACTCGCTCGACTCTAAGGCCCACTTCATCCAATCTTCAGGAGTCTCGGCTTGTGTAGCACTTGTTTCGTGGGTGATGTTGGGACTTCAATGGTATGAGCTTGAAAGTAAGGGCGGAGCTTTCGAGTCCGCGGTTACTAATTCCAGGATTAGTTTCTCCATCCTTGGATACCTACTCCTCTGCTCCTCTAGGCTCGAGTACCTTGATGGAGCCGGATGTTGTACTCTGTCTTTGTCTACGATAAAGGATGGGCGCTGGTCGAAATTTGGCCCCACCCGGTCTGGTGAGGGAGTTCCCCTTTAGAGGGCTTACGGAATGGGGAGGCGCTCGAGTAAAGTTTTCGGTGCGAGACGCTTCTTCGCAATGTGTGTCCCATTGAAAAGCTTTCTTTAGAACCTGGAAGAAGGGCTGACATTTATCGCTGGCCTTGGACACAAATCGGCTTAACGCGACTATTCTTCTAGTTAGACGTTGGACTTCTTTTATGTTTGACGGTGGCGGCATGTCAAGCACAGCTTTTATCTTGTCTGGATTTGCCTCAATTCCTCGGTTGTTGACTATAAAACCCGAATTTTCGGTGAGACTCAAGCGCATTTAATTTGGATTCAATTTCATGCTGTACTCTCTTAGGATGCGGAGATGCTTGGACTAGGATGAGGTATATGGGCTGGCGTGGTTGATTTCACCAACATGTCATCTATATACACCTCCATGGATGCCCCTATTTGCTTCTGGAACATCCTGCTCACCAACCTCTGGTAGGTAGCTCCTGCGTTCTTTAGCCCAAAGGGCATTACTCGATAGCAATAGGTCCCTTGCCCTGTGACAAATGAGGTATTTTCTTGGTCATCGGGATCCATCTTTGTCCCAGTTGTATGTGGAGCATCCACGTGAAGCTGAGTTCATGGTGTTGTGGCATCTTGTGAAGTGATCGGTAGCGAGGAAGTATCTTTTGGGCATGCTCGGTTGACGTCAATGAAATCGATGTAGAGTCGCCATTTGTCGTTCGCTTTTTTGACGAGTACGACGTTGGCTAACCATTCAGGGTACTCAACCTCTCTATGTCGCCCTAGGCCTCTCATTGATCACTTTTGTCTTTACGGGCCCGAAACTCCTTATTTTTGCTTGATTTGGTTTGAGGATGGGCCCGATGTTTAGTGCGTAGTGATTGTGCGAATCAATCCCTCCCTTATCCTCCCGCTTCCGCAGCGAAGACATCCGATTCTGTTTTGAAGTGGGTGGGGCTTTTGAGGTCTTGCGAGCTTGGGCCGATGTAGGCTGGGTGTTCGGGGGTTGTGTCCAAGCGTCGGGTTCGGCTCTTCGAAGGCTGGTCGGGTATTTACCGCAAATCGCGCATGTATCGAGGCTCGTCCGCGTATATGTTGTTGACCTGCTTTGCTTTATGGATGCAAGTGGCATTGCTGGCCCATGGTGATAACCGAGCTATTCTACCTCTAACTGTGGTAGGAAACTTGATCATCATGTGGTGGCCCGGAGGGATGGCCTTTATGGCGTTGAAGAGGTTTGCTGAATAACATGTTATAAGTGGATGGGGCATCTACTGAGAAACTTCAGCTGCTTAGTTGTTGCACGGCGCAGGGTCTCCCAAAGTGAGTGCAGCCGTAGTATTGTTAGCACTTTCTCTCCCGGAGAATCCTCGCGGAGTGGAGTGACTAGTTCCGGCTTCTCCGCCCGATGCCCATCACATCCAAGCGATGCGAAGATGATGTCGGTTGAACTCCCATTGTCGACAAGGACCCAGTGGATTGTTTTGTTAGCCACAACTTGCCTTATTACCAAAGGATCGTCGTGGGGGTGTTGGCATCCCTCGGTCACGAGTCGAGAATGTTATATTGTGTTAGTCGGGCGGTTTAGACACAGCTTGTCTTCCATTACCTCTCACGACTGATGCTACGCAAGTGAGCCTTCTAGTAAATTTGGATTCCCCACCTCCTGATCCTCACGAGATCACGTGGATTTCCCAAGAGTGGTGGTCTTGAGTTGTCGATGCCGCTAAGGTGGTGGTGGGCTGCGCGACTCGACAGCCGGAGGCTACGGGGCGCGGGATGCTCGCGTCGAGATCAAATGTTCTGTTCCTTGGGAGTTGTGGCAAATCATCCGTTCGATGCTCGTGGTCCCTATGGAACTCACAATACCTCGTGTTATCTCTTGTGAGGTCGACCTGCATCTGGAGACCCGGCCAATCTCGAGAGAAAGCTGTTCATGTTGCACCTCGCGCGAGACCAGCGATCTTTGGCCGTTAGGGAGTGAACCGTAGAAGTGGGCTCTACCGTTGTCGCAGATCGGGCTGAGGTGGTCCCAGGCGGTCTCTGACGCTCTCTCGTCTCTTCGGGGACTGTTCTCTGTCTTTCTTTGGGGATCTCTCCCGGTTTCTTTGTCTCTTAGGGCTTCGTCTCTGTTGTCTGTCAGTCCTGCTTTTCTCTTTGCGGGTTGAAGAGCTTTCTTTCTTGGATATGAGGGCTTCTTCGCCGTTTATGTACTTTTCTGCTTTAGCGAGCACCTCAGCCATGTTTGCTTGTGGATTCTTGGAGATGGAAAACATCAAATCTTTTGACTGCACTCCTAACCCAGCGATGAATGCGATGATAGCGAACTTCTTGTCCGGTATGTCTACCGTCGAGGAGCTGACGTGAACTGGACCACCCGCCGGGCTTTCTACGGGCTTTGCTTTATGGTCGTGGTGATGCTTCGACTTCCTATATGTTCTGGCTCCGTAAGTGGGAGATGAGGCGCGATGGAGAACTCTCTGAATAGGGGAGGCCCGGCGATGGTGGGAACTGTTAAGTAAGCAAAGCTAGGACCTTTTAGCGTGATAGCGAAGGCTCTGCATTGTACAGGGTCCTGATACCCATGTAACTCCATCTGATTCTTATAGGTGTTAAGATGGTCAACAGGATCCTTCACACCATCAAAAGCGCTTCTATTTGAGCATTCGAACTTTCTTTGGAAGGGAAGTGGGCGCTCGGCGTAATGACGGTGGCTGATTTCTTGCTTGGCAGGGTGTCTATAGGTGGCGGCTCGGCCTTTTACGACTTCCTTCCGTGGTGAGCTCTGTTGGATACCCTTGAACATGCGATTCTATGATTCCACATGATTGCTCCATTGCTTTCTTGAGAAGGGTTGGCTCTCGCATGTTCGAGTCCCAAGTATTGCCGTTGCGCTCCTCTCTGGGGGCTAGGTGGGGTCCATGCCCCCAGCTCGTGGATTACCATACGCTTCTCGGGAGGGGTAGGGGTGTGTTTGCTCTTCACGGGGGGTGGTGTATTCTTGGGCTTGTGTGACTTTAAGTGGGCATTGCATCTGCTTTTGGTGAGTTCTTTCTGGTCTCTGTCAGTGTTGGTTGGTAAGGCGGAGTCATCACGTACTCGTCGTGTTGGCACCTGCTTGTTTCTAATGCGCCCTCGGAGTGGCTATCCGCGCCAAGGCTGGTCTTGCATCTGGAAGGATTAGGCGACAATCTGCTTGTATTCCAGCGTTGATAAATCGATTCTGCCGAGAGATCGAGGAGCTTTAGTTGTAAAGGAGGCTATGGATTCTGTGAGGCAGTGGTAGCGATGCCGCTTTTCAACGAGCCCAGAATTTGGAGCTTGTTGATAGCGTGATTTGGCGGAGTTGGGGCTTCTTCAGGCGGTCATTGTTTCTGACGTTAGACTCATACCATGAGAAAGAAGAGGATCGCGGGGTTAAATCCGTTCTGCATTCCGTCTAGTCAGTTCTCCGCCGAGAAAGATCGGCCTGGCAGAGGGGCGAATGTTTTTTTTGCGTCTGTTTCGCTAGATGGAAGTGACGCTTGGTATTTATAGCGTATGTTTCGATTGGATGGTGGTAAGGATTCTCGCTGCATTGGATGAGGATTTTACCTTGCTATTAATATCGTATTAATAAGGGATAATTAGAAGCAGATATTGAGAATTATCTACTTGCTCGTTGGTGAGATTTGGTTTGATTTACGGGATAAACGAGTTGTGAGAATTATCTACTTCCCACTTAATGATGATATTTGGTTTGATTTACGAGGATATAGAGCACTCGGATTGTCGGGTGCTCTGCAGCCAGAGGCGAGCAGGCTGAGTACAAAGTTTTGGGGTAGTGCGAGGGCGCAGCGTTTGATGAATTCTACGTTTTCTTGAGGCTTGGTGGTGGGCGCAACGCGCTATTTTTAGATCCTATCACTATATATTTAAAATAATTTATTTTTCAAAAATAAAACAAAAACTTATTCTATAATCGTTTTTATTTTATTTTTAAATAAACGAATAAAATAATATAAAGGGATTTAAGATAATATCTTTAAAAATTGATAAATATTATCATCCATATTGACTACACTTATAAAATTAACTTTAATTTATGTATAATGTATTCTTACCTTTTTATCATTTTTCTTGGAGTTTTTTCAATCATTTCTATTAATTTTGAACGATTTCTGCTTAAAAGATCTACTAAATGGAAGCGGGAAGCTTGAGGTATGGGTGCTTTGGCTTCAAAATGATGGCTTTTGAAATTTTTTTAAAGATAAAGAGTAATTTGAATTCTAAAATTTGTATTGATTTTGTAAGAGCTTAAGTTGCATTGAATATTTAGAATATTATTTTTACATTTTATTTTTATTTAGGATTATCATTATTTTAAAACCAACCAATTTACTATGATGGTTCACTTTTTTTCCTTCATTTATGTTATATTATCTGATTTACAGATATGTGGAGTTAAATAACACCCTCCACCAGAATCTCATCCAATAATCCAAAAAGGGACTTGAAAAACTTCAAATTTAAACTCCAATAAAAAACCAGCTACCTTTGCAAAGCTTTATATCACACAGACACAGTGGAGGGGGCAGAATTTGGTTTTAAAAAAAGAGAGGCATGTTTAATTTGCTTAAGTTTGGCAAGAATTAATAACTAGAACCGGATTTGATTTCTAGGAATGTTTAAGTTACATAACTCATAAGTTTAACAAAGATAATTAATAAATGAGGATTGTAATTCAAAAGATAGTAACCTTGTTCTTGAGTCCCCTTTAGTGGCAGCCCCTCCACATATGATATGTGATAAGATATGGATGTTCCTAGGGCAGGTTTGAGTGAAACCCATTCACAGTGACGCCACCATCAACGCAAATAGTCTGTCCAGTAATGTAAGATGATGCTGGTAGACACAGGAATGCCACCAAAGTTGACACCTCCTTTGGCTCTCCCACACGGCGAAGTGGAGTTCGTTTTATCACTTCTTCCAGAACGCTTTTGTCACTGAGCATCTGCAACCCCATATTAATATATCATATATGCAAAAGCCAGAAAAGAGAGAAGAAATGAATGATTATTCAATTTTCCCATTCAAATTAATAAAGAAGATATATAGCAACTGAAGAAAATGAAATCATGACCTGATCCACCATTGGAGTTTTGATGAACCAAGGAGCGACAGCATTGCTTCTAATATTGTCTTCCGCCCATTCGCATGCCAAATTCCTTGTAAGTTGATTCATTGCTCCTGATAAAACAAAAATCCATTCTGATAATGCATGGCAAGCCCACAAGGCCATAACGCAATAACTTGCAAAATACTGTTAACATTTTTTATTGGACTATCAGATTTAATAAATAAATCTAAAGCGTTGTAATTTATTTAAATTCATTGGCTTGGGCAATTAAAATTTAACCAAAAAAAAAAAAGTCTCTAAGAAAAAACTCTCTTCATTGCGTATCTGTCAGAGAATAATAAACAAAAGGAAAAAGGACGGAGCATGATTTTTTATCATCTTACTGTTTTAAGTGTTTCATCGATCGCTATTGATAAAGGTTAGTAACGAATAAATCATTATTATTATTGGTGCCACAAAATCTTACATATTCATTAGAAATATGGAGGATCATGAGTTATAGTATAGATACCATACATTCAATTTGTATGAGCTCTTTTGAAAGGAGCTTAAAAACAAAACCAAAAAAATCAAAATAGACAATTTCATATTAATATGGATAATGAACCCATAAGGTCTCTGACAGTCATATCCATTGTGTTTTAGGTTATTATGATGGGTTATGTTTCTAAATATCATAAAACCCTATAAAGTTTTCTAAACTTACAAATAGATACTCTGTATCGTGTAACCGAAATATATACCTTTGGTGACAGAATAAGCAGAGAGATGCTTGACTGCCACTACGCCGGCAACAGAGGAGACGAATACAATGCTTGCTGATCCCGATGCCTTCAAAAGGGGGTGTGCTAGTTGGGACAGATTATACACAGCTTCAAGGTTTATGGCCATTATAGTTGAGAACTCTTCAGCGGTGACCTCTACTGTTGGTTTTGCAATAAGAATAGCAGCATTGTTGACCTGAATACCAAAAAAGAGAAAAAAATTCAAGCAGGGAATTAACTCACAATATATGTAAGATTATATATAGGTTGAAACTTACAAGGATATTTAGCTTCCCATTGAACAAAGAAGAAGCAGTCTCCATTAGCTTCTCCCTTTGGGCTCTAGAGGCGATATCACAAACAGAACCGGTGACTCCAAAACCTTTAGCCTTCCAATTCTTCAAGCATTCATTGAGCTCTGTTTCATTTCGAGAACAGGTGTGTATGGTTGCTCCGAATCCAGCCATTTCCTCCACAATTGCATGCCTGCACAATTGATACATATACACATTTATAAATAGTATAGAGGGAGGAAGGAAGGAAGGTATCGTACTCCATACCAAAGACATAAAAATAAGTAACACCAACCCAATTCCCTTAGTTCCACCAGTTACAAGAGCAGTCATTTCCTTGAGAGACCATTTGCCATCTCCAGAGCTACACCCGCCCGTCTGAGCCATGCCGCCTCCAGTACTCTTCTCTACCACTCCTTTCTAAGCTAAGTGCTTCTTCTTCTTCTTCTTCTTGAATCCTTCTTCAACTTGATATATTTGTCTTTTTCTTATATCTATGTATATCCATAGGTTATGTTTGGTGCCAGCTGCCAGGCTATGATTATGTCTAAGGGAAGTCATATCATGACCACAAATGGCATCTCAATGTAGAGTGGTTTTGAACCCCTTACCAGGAAAAGTGAAAGAAATCCATTCAATACGCCACTACATCACATGTTAGTGTATTTATCACTAAAAAAAACAGCAAAATTGAGACCACAAAAGTGGTGCATTTGGGAAATTATAACGATGGCGGTGGCCGTAAGCGATGTAGTGGCAGAAAATTTAGTCGCGACGAATCGGTGGCCAGAGTGGTGTAAATTTTGTTCCAGCGAAATGTGTGGTGTTTGTTTAATGACAGCGACAGTGTGGTCGCGGATAACGACAGCGATAGTGTGGTGGGATAATGATCGCGTAATGTTGGTCGCGAAGTCTTGAATGGTGTGTAATCTGGCCCAGTGAGAGACTAGTCAGTACATAATGACGATTACATGGTAGTGCGTGGTCGTTTGAGTGTAATGGTTCTTGCAGTGTGAAATTGTTATATCTTATAAAATAGTTTCCCTTCTTAGTGACATTAGCGGTCTACTGTTGTCCAGCGTCTTGTGAATTAAGCTAAATTTATAAATATTTTAATTATTTAATTAATATTTCATAAAATTTAATTATTACTTATATATTAATAAGTTTAATTGATGTTATATATATATATATATATGATAAGTTTAAATATATTTATCATTTAAATTTAAAAACACAGTATTAAACATTAAAAGTCAAAATTGAGGTCGAATGTTAGAAAACGTCTATTTATTAAACGTTAAAAGTGAGCGAGGTCCAAATGTTTAAAAACACAGTATTAAGCGTTAAAGCGTGATATACTAGACTAAATATACGGTGCTATTTGTGTTTGATCTAATGGGACCATCTGAGTAGTGGAATTGGCCCAGGCTGAGAAACCTCTCTCCTCCATCATCACACGCTCCATCATGCGGCGTATCATCTCCTGGGGTTTGAAGTACTCCACACATCGAGGAGGATTGAATGTTCTTTGTGTCCAGGTACTTAATACACTGTGAGATTGTGTGACTCAAGCCTCTAATTAGGTGATGGCGCCTCGAGGGAGTCTTGAGGATGTAGAACATCAATCTAAAGTGGATGATTTATTTTGACCTGTCCCATACATGTATCTTCCATGTGATGAAGCCTCAACAACTTGTAGGAATATACGATCCTCATCTTCCTGTGTCAAAGGAACTTGGTTTCCAGATTTATCTTGGGATTCCATAGCAATTAGCTAATGTATTTTCTCCTGAAACAAAACGTCATATGAAACTACCAGTTTCTTAGTTAGGATGTAAGATAGGTTTTTTATTGCCTCCCACTTGTCTTACGTTGATGATATAATCCGAGTGATGCTCTGGGTTTTCCTCATATGGTCTCGTGAAAGAGTGGAATGCCTTCTTCCGGTGGGGCACCATAATCGTTCTGCAGGAAATAAGCAGCATTTAGATATTTAGATATCTGAGAAATTGAGATAATTTTTAAAATGAAAAAAAAAAATTGTTCTGTCCAGGTCTTAACGTGCTTTCATTCTTGATATGGACAGCGTGATGTCGTGACATTCAGATCTGGTCCACAGGTCTCACTATGGCGATTTCTTGATTGGCGCTCTCTTATCGTTGGAATGAGGCATCATTCCGCCAAATCTTTATAAGCTCTGCCAGCACCTCATCGGACACAAATACGGGTTTAAGCGCTGTCACGGCTTGATGAGGCATGCTCAAGTGTCTACTTTTATGACGGCTCCGCAATTTCTTAATGATCTATTCCAAACATCCTCCCGGCTCCATAGTATTTACGTAATATATATTAGTCGACATACATGGACTTTAGAAAAAAAAATCGGTAGAGTCTCTGTCTGATGTTTTTAAATAATACATTCGCGGTCTAAATAAATACAACTTAAAAAGCATAATCCAAACAAAATCAATTTGAAATTATCAAGCATTTTCAATCATATCAACATTCAAATATCTCAAACATATATATATATATATATATATATATATATATATATATATATATATATATATATATAAATTTGATAGAGTCTCCCTTAAAAATTGCATTATCAAAAAGAAATTACCTACAATATTTTTCAATGTATATTCATCAATTCTCAATAAATCCACCAATTCATATCAACTCACATTCACATTATTAGACAATTCTCAATATATACAACTTAAAAAGCATAATCTAAACAACATCAATTTGAAATTATCAAGCCTTTCAATCATATCAACATCCAAATATCTCAGACATAATTCTAAAGCAATTTCACTTTTATTAAAATTTAAATTAACAAAATACACAAGTTTTAGCAACCCTAAACATTTATTTACAAATTCACCCAATATAGATCTTGAACTACTCTCGTGACCACCACTTTCCACTGTATCCATCTTTATGAAGTCTCTCTGAAGAATCGGCATATCTAGAGATGACATCTCATGTGACTCAACAATGTTGCAATTATATAAATGTACAAGTATTAATTTAACATAAAGCACAATTAACTAGTAAATTAAGATAGTATTAAATGTCTCACCTCCCATCATGCACTCGTAGTCTTGCACGACTACCACTTTATATAAATTTGCTTCCTACGTCGAATTTGAGCCAAGCGTGATAGGGTATGGTTTGTGATTCGAGGCTAATCTGGAGAGTGGGATGTTAAATTGATCTCTATGGAAGTGAGAGAGTTAGACGGTTAGTATGTGTGATGGAGATGTAGATGTGCTTGGGCGACAAATGTTGAGCGTGCAGGGCAAAAATTGTCTCTATGCAGTGGTGCCATTAGTGGATGCAAATGCGGTAATGTTAGTAGATCTTGAAGATGAAGACTGACCCCTTCCTAGTGCCTCGTCCCTGGAAGCTATCCCTCATGGGTATACTTCCAACATGACCTCGACCCCTCATACTAAATGAAAAAATTCAAAACATAAGACAATCAACAACTGAACACTTGTAGTATAACATTATTCAACTACAACTACCTCTTTATTCATTGCTAGTTTCATTCATATCATTTAAATCCAATTCATCCTCATTAAAAAAAAAAGAAAAGACAATTAACACTTGAACACTTGTACTATAACATTATTCAGCTACAATTACCTCTTTATTAACTATCAGTTTCATTCATATCATTTAAATCCAATTCGTCCTCTGAATTAGATGAACTTTATGTTTGTAATTCTTCTTCTTCTTCTTCTTCTTCTTCTTCTTCCATAATATCTTCTGGGTCACCTATTGGATCATTTAATGTCCTATGTTGATCTTCTTCAGTAATTTCAATATTATGGATTTCAACTAACTCCTCTTGAAATGCAGGAGGTTCTTGCACATACGTAGTCTTTGAAAAGCTTCTTGGCATCACAACAACTCCTTTTGGTTTGATTTTCGATACGACCCACCAATCAACTTTGTCTTTTTGCAAACTTGGGTATGACCAAAAGTATACTTGAGCTGCTTGCATTGCCAGAACAAAGGGTTCATACTTATCATATCGTCTTCTATGGTTTATCTCAACAATGTTGTATTGCTCATGAACTCTTATACCCATATTAGGAGTAGGATCAAACCAATTGCACATGAAGAGAACTGTTCGATTAATTGGCCAGTTAAGATATTCTACTTCCACTACTTCTCTTAACCGACCATACCAATCATTCGCATTATGGGTATAATTTTGGCCTTTGATGTAAACCCCACTATTATTGACATTTACTTGCCGTCCAGTATTATTAAAAACTTGTATCCATTTACAAAATAGCCATTATATATTTTTATGAGTTCCTAATGGACCTTTTGAGAGATCTTGTATGAGATTGTTATGAATCTTAGAGTTTTGGATCTTTTACAGGTGATAGGATATAGGTATTTTACATATGTTAATAATATTAAGTTTAATTGATAGGGTGAAAAGAAACACATATGCTTCAGACAAATAGCAAAAGTCCATCTCAAGTTTAGCATCGAATTTTTGTATTTGTTATGTTTGGATTGAGGTGTTGCAGCATATCGATGTAAATCTGTTGTTTGATAGAATTTGGATGTGTTAGTCAAATATAATCGAGTTGTAAACAATATAATATATAGAAGATGTTTGACTCATAAAATTAACTGACATATGGTTGACTTCTTCATAGTTAAGCAAAATGTAGGAATGGTACATATATATTCTTGTTAGGTCATGTCTCGTTCTGGAATGACCAAGTGGTCTACCATTGTATTTGAAAATTGATAGGTTTAAAGGATCATCTGATGGAATATAATCGCCACCACCTTCATAATTTCGAGGCACAACCCTTGCTTTTGTTTGTACATGATCCTCGAAATAATATGAACATAACACTGATGCTTCCTCAACTAGATATGCATTGCATATCGGAAGCTCCCACATGTGCCTTATTCGATATTGAGCTTCAATTTCCAAAGATACCTATAAAATGATGGTAAGTAAGACACGTACACCTAATTCAAGGTTATTGACCATTATGATTTACAATTTAGGTTTTAACCTCTGAATAGACATCAGTAAGATTGCATATTTTCTGATATTGTGCCTCATAGGGCAAGTGAATGGGAAGATATTCCATAGAATCAAAAAAACTTGGAGGGAATATTCTTTCCAACTTGCATAAAACAATTAGGATGTCTGATTCAAGTCTGGCCATGTCTTCATTTGTAATTATTGTTGCAGTTAGACTTTTAAAAAACAAGCTAAGCTCGGTGATTGCCTTCCACACATTAGCAGGTAGTAGTTCCCGAAATGCTATAGGCATCAACCTCTGCATGAAGACATGACAATCGTGACTTTTCATTCCAAACAACCTCGATCTCTGTTTGTCCACACATCTACCCATGTTAGACACGTAACCATCAGGAAATTTCAATTTTGTTAACCAATCAAACAACTCCTTCTTAGCCTTATTGTCTAGGGTGTAGCAAGCCTATGGGTATTTTCCCGTTGAAGCCAATTGATCAAGTTATGGCCTCTGACAATAGGTGTGAGTTCTTGCCTTGACTTAAAAGAGTGTCTTTGGTTTTACCATGTATATTCAACAACGTATTAAACAAGTTAATAGAACACATTCTTCTCAATGTGCATGACATCAAGGTTGTGTCGGGTCGTTAGAGCTCGATAGCCAAATCCAGGAATATCTTTCGTTTTCTCCAACCACATGATTGAGCTAATCCCTACATTAATGTCATAAGCATCGACTTTGGTCACCTTCTTGAGCCTAGATGATCAATTGTCTTAGTATCTCTAAACGTCATTTTGGAGGTCACGTACCCGATCACCGATTTTGTTTTTTTTTAGAAATGTACTCTTGTGCGTCTAAATGGATGATCAAGTTCCAAGAACTTCCTATGATTGTCAAACCGGGATGCTACGGCTCTTATTTAGTACGAAGGAATCACGAGTCCTCCATCTGATGAGACAAACCAAGCGTCTCTTTGTTGACCATCTAGATAACATTGAATACGCGGAGAGAGTCACTAATTACGTCAATCTTTCATAGCCCATTTTGATTCAGAAATGTCAAATGTGACCCGTAATTCCATAATAGATTAAACTCATGTATCGACGGTTTAAGTACCACGTCTAACTTGTCTTTAGGATCAGGGTCTGGAACAAGAATAGTTAAGAACATGGATGTATCCTTCATACATAACCATGGGAGTAAGATTATACCTGATCCACGATAACAGGCCAACATGAGTATTGTTGCCCAGTTGCTTGAAGGTTGAAACCGTTTGTCTGGCCAAGACCTTATTTCTAATTTCTTTTACAAAAATCAGGGGTTAACATCATTGAAGTGCTTCCAGTAGAATGGAAGGATGTTGCATTACATCATCCTCGTACACATATTACATGCCGCCCTCATTTCATTAGCGATGGCTTTAGATGAATATAATCTAAGTGATCCTTGAAGGAAAGTAATACATTTTTCTTGAAGGAACGCGTCGGTTTCTTTCTCCCTTTTCCACTCCCGGTGTTGTCGTTTTTCTTTAAACGTGGATGGTCCACCAGAACCTACAAGAGTCTTGTTCAAATGCGTCCCCGATAAATCATGCGTCCATTAGAACCCAGTGACAATGTATCTTCTCAATTGGTAAGCCTAAGCCCGAACCATCGCTTTGTTTCATAAAAGCTTTCGTGATAAGATTATTTTTGGGCACCACTATACTTTCATTAGTTTGTAATTGCATCAAATGCACATTCGAGACGGTGGTGCTCGGCCTTCGATAGTCAGCATTCCTAGCCACCAGCGATAGCGTGAATGATTTTCACACCACAGCCTAGCAATTATTAAGCGACATAGTATATCATAAAATTGTTGGTAGTTGGATTAGGATTCTCCTCATATTCATAATTTTGATTGAAGGAATAACCCGACAACATCTACCGCCAACCATTGTATGATAATCATTCATTGGATTAGAAGGACACGACAAAATCATACAATGATGCTCATATATCCAACTTCATGTTCCCCATGCCTATTCCTGAAAATATTAAGTTTGAAACAAGTATCTCAGAGAAGATGGTATTTCCAGCATCTCCATATCAAGAAACTGGCGATTTTGACACTTGGATCTCCGACACCGACACTTTATTTTTTCCCAGATCCATCCAGCTGCATGAGCACAAGCAAATTCGAAATTTATCAACCCCATAAACAAACTACGGATTAAAGCCATTTATCAACCTTTGGTATATCGGTTCTATTCTCACTCATGATTGAAGTAATGTAGGAAGCGAAGTCACGATTAGGAGTGTGTCGAGTCTAGTCGAGTTGTCTGAAATGACTCGAGTTGGAATCACAAATCCATAGAACAACAACAACAAACAAATAAAAGTTTATAAAAAAATTAAAGATTTTCATAAGAGGAATACACCTATTGAACTTTAATATCATAAGCATAAGTAATATTCAATATCATGTTATTAAAGTTAACTACATAAGAATGAGATAAGAATAATCAATTATATTAACTATGTGCTTTAGCATTGACGATAAATATGTATCGTCTGACAAAAAATTATTCTATAATTGAACCTAAATATGGCTACAAATGAGGAGACATGGTATATCCTCCACAATCTATGTATATAGTATAACACTTTCATTAAAAGTTAAAGTTCAATTGAACTTACATATTTTTAATAGACATGGCAATCAAATAATAATTCTTTTGGTGCTAATGTTAAAGATTAATTTATTAATTATGATCATATTACAATTTTAATTATGTAATTATATGTGGTAATTATGAATCATTTATAGATGGTTTAATATTAACTATGATGATGCTACTTTTTCAACGGGCCAGGAATTTGGAGTGTGTGTAGGGGGTCGTTGAAGTAGGACTGGATCATTGGCGGGTTAGATTACGGGCTTACGGATTATACGGGCTGAAGTAGGATTGGTGCAAAAACAAGAAAGAGGGGGTCGGCGAGGGGCTTAGCGGGTGGCCGCTCACGTCTCTAAGTCGAGTTTCTTCACGAGGAAAAGAAGGTTGCTTAGGGAATTGAATGTGTTCTTGTATGCGTCTTGTATGAGTATGCGTGCAACTCATAGATCGGTGGCCTTGTGTTATAGTAGTGTTTAATGAGTGGGATGGTGATTGATTCATTCCCATTGGATGGGATATTTCTTATTATTATAAATTTATCGATTTGGTAAATGATATAGAAAGGCGAGTTTATTTAGGATAATCTTCCTTCCTTATTGGGGATCCGATTTGATGATGATCTATTTATTATATCTTTCCTTATTAGTGAGGTTTGGTTGGATTTGCGGAATAATATATATTATTAGAGTTATTCTATTTTTTACGTACCTATGGGAGACTTCCAATCGGGTCTTTGGGCAATGGTTGGACCTCAGTACAAAATTTGGCACCAAAGGCTCGAATGTTGGGGCGTAAAAGGGCTGAATGCTTGATGGGCATGCCTCTCCTTTTTGGGGTTTGTGAGTGGGCTGTGCGTGTTTTGTTGAGCTGTTCTTTCTAACTTGAGGGCGCAGTGAGTGAGACATGGCGCTTATTTTTTGAGCTATCCCGGTTGCCCCGACCCTTGTATGCAGGTGTATGTGGCGAGGGTAGCGTTTCTGCGCCAGTTGTAATTTCCCACGTGTTTGCTCGGAGTTGGATGTAGTTGGGCTTGGTAGCGTCATTTGGTCTTATGATAATGATGACTCTTCGGTCTTCGCGCTTATTTCTCCCATTCCTTTTAGTTTCCTTTTGTTTCTTTCGCAGACATCCTCTGTCTTGTGTGCCTCTGATCTTGAGACCTTTTTGTGTAGAGTCTTTCTCTGGCGTCTTTCTTGGGATAGCCTTTTCTGTTGTATTCCTGGGTCCACTGCGTCTTTATCTCCTTGGTTTTAACCAGGAGCTATCGACCCGAGGCTCTAGGGGATGGAGTTAGCTAAGTTTTGTTTTATTTGTTTTCATCATGGAGTGCAGGTCGTTCTTCTTACCGCGCCGATGGTGACTCTTAGAGACTATTGTGGGTTACGGACGACCGGCGGTATCTCCGACCGTTCGGCTAGGGGGTTCCCAGCTCGAGGTGCCAGGAGGTGCCTCCTCTTCCCTTGGACAAGGGTAAGGGAAAAGTAAACCCTGATTAAACTCTTGCGGGAACAGGAATACCTAGATCATCATTCAACATGCTTTAACTATGGGACCTAGCAGGTCGGTCCTGTCTGAGGAGCCACCTTTGCCAGACGTTACTAGCCTCCCTTCGGCATTCGGGTGTGGTCCCACGGCGTTTTGACCTACATGTGGTTTGTGCCCAGATGGTGTGCTTCTTTGAAGTGGCCTTCGATAATGGTCTCGCTTTCCCTCTGCATCCCCCTTCATAAAAGGGTTTCGACACTTCAATGTTTGTCCTTTCAACTCGCCCAGTGGTTGGGAGTATCTTGGTTGTCCCATTGGTTTCTTTAGGGACGGGGGCTCGGTGTCCCCGTCATAGCCTTGCTCCTTTACTTTGGCGAAGGAGACATCAGGGCTTTCTTTATTCCCTGTGAAAGTTACAGTAGCTCCCTGCTTTGTGATTCCAGATCTTCTCTTTCCCTGCAATTTGTGGAAGGGACCTTCTTCTTTGTTAGTGAAGTGGTGGAGATATGACCACTCTCGATAGGATGATACCACAGGCGTCCGGGGTGGCTTGGGCGATACAGGAGATCTTAAGTGGTAGTGGATTACCTTTTGGTTATAACTTGTGTGTGGTCATTGGGTATTTCTGATTCTGTACTATCTACATGCCTCTCAAGTGCTCGAATTAGATCTGTGGCCAGAAGACCACGTCATAGCGTTAGCGTTAGGTGATGTCCTTCTACGTCCTTACGAAGGTGTCAGTCCGGACATTCGGCCCTTCGAGGCTCGAGGTCGGCTCGCTCACGCTGCCTTATAGGCCTTCGCCTCCTCACGCCTGAGTTTCTCCCGTTTGGAGGCCTCGCTCAGCGCTGAGGCCTTTCGCTCCTTCCATCATGAAAGTTTTTGCCATTGGGCCCTCCACTGCTAAAACCACTAAGGGTGAACCATCGCTCGCTGGAGACGTTGTTCGAAGCCCGTAGCGTGAAACGAAACCCCACTCGCTGAGGAAGATCGACCTGGCCAGCCAAAGTTCCGAAGCTGGGCATCTTCATCTTCTCCGTTTACTCATGTCCAGAACCTAACCCGTGCAACGCTCCGGTTAAGGCTCCACAATTAGGGTTCGCGGCCCCATCCTTGCCCGGCTGAGGAGGCGCATGTCCCTGGGTGGGGCTGCTGAAAGCGTACCCGCCGCTGGCCGCGCCTATTACCGGGGTCTGAACCCGCCAACGAAGAGGGGCGAGTCACCTTCTCAAGGGCTAAAGCCGAGAGGAAAGATCCGAATCAAATTCATGAGACTCAGGATTCTCGCCTCAATGCCAAGCTCGCTACCGGCGCAAATGCCATCGGCTCTAAGGACTCGATCTCAGAGGTCTGCGCGCCGTCGCTGATGGCGCCTTTAGCCCTATCTCTCCGTGGGTCGCCCGTAAGTTCTCATACCTTGTCGTGGTTCGATTCCATTTTGAGTTGGCCGCTGAATTTGCATCAGTGTCGACATGCGGTCAAGTGCGCAAAGTGCCACTATCATGCCTGGGCCGAAAAGCCAAACTAAACGAAAGTCATGCCAAAGCGGCCCAGGCTTACAAGGCGAGGGTGGCTTCTCTCACATCTGAGCGGGCTGAGCTGCGGGTCAAAAAGTAACGATGACCGAGGAGGCGGAAGCTCAAATCTGACTTGCACTAACGCTTCGCCCGTGCTCAGCCGAGGGCAGGGAAGACTAGCCCTAATGGTAGCCTTGAGAGCGACCGAAGGCGAGCCCTGGACGATTTAAGGGTCGCGGCGTAACCCACTTGGATGGAGGCTAGGACGCGCGCCCCGCCCAGATAATCTGCAAGGTTAGGATGAGTTTCACATCCTAGTAGCCCGGAGTTTGGCGGAAGAATCAAGGCGAACAAGGACGACCGCGCGATAAGACAACTGCTGACGAGGCTCGCCGCGAGGCTAACGAGAGGTAGCACCGCCGAACTCGACGAGGAGTGCCACGCAAGGTGGGGACCTTCACCAAAGAATAACTTTGTAGTCGTGTCGACGGTTACTGAAGACCGAGGTCGATTTGTACTCACGGGTTTCGATGGCTTGCCTTTCGTAAGAGCGGTTATTACGCCTATTCGGGGCCCTGATTTGCACCTTTGATCTCCAGCGGCGAGGAGGATGAGGGGTCCTTCTCTCATTGACATTCCCGGGAGAAACGGCACCCTCCGCCGAGCCCACTCCCCTTCTTCACCGTCTGCTCCTCCTTCTGATGCCTGATCTCCTGTGCACGTCTTCGCCTGCCCGATGTCGACTTTTATACTTTTTTTTTTTTTTTACATATATATTTATGTTGGGCCTGGGACCCAAGACATACGTAGCCTTTTCCTTAATGAATACTCATTTTGTCACCTCAGCTTCTTTCGCCTACTTATAAGCTACTGCTCGCTTTGATTTGAATTGACTTTTTGTCTGCATGGTCTGAATCAAGCGTCTGAGTGGAGATGTTGAGCTCCTCAAACTGATCCGCTGAGGCTCCTGGGCCCTGAGGCCTTATGGGCTGGATAGCCCGAGTCGAATCGATTCGGGGCTACGGCCGGGAGTACAGCCAGCTTTCTCAAATTGTGTTGTCAGTCTTCTAGGTGCCGATAATCCCGAAATGATCCGACTTCATAGGCTGTATGGCAGGCTGGCGCGCAGTAGCTGAGCTTGTCGCTGTGATGCGCCGTCTGGCCGGCCGGTTTGCCCGAGTCGCACCGGACCTCAAAGCAGGCGGTTTCGCGGTGTAACGGTCGAAGCTCGTCAATGCGGAAAGTCGGTCGCTCCGCCTACCGATTTGCCTAAGTCGAATCGATTCCTAGGCTGTACGGCTCGGCTTGACCGAAGCCGGGCTCGGTTACTAGTTCGTGGTCGCGACGCACTGCTTGACCGGAAAGTCAAGCCGCTCCGGGCTTCATTGATTTGCCTAAGTCGAACTAATTCAGTAGCCAGATATTCGTAGAATGGTCGAGCTCGCTTCAATGAGCCGGGCCAGCTCCGCGGGCTAATTTGCCCGAGTCTAATCGACCTCGTGGCCGGGTGGCCTCAGGTGAATGGTTGAGCTCAATGTGAGCCGCGTCAGTCTGTAATGATTTACCGAATGAATCCATTCCCAAAGCCGCGGGCTCATGCGGGAATGGCTCGGAAGCTCGCCAATGAGCCGGTTGGGTCTGCGGGGTCGACTGTCTGGTCGAACTGACCTCAGGCCGCTATGGGCCTGTGGGAATGGTCGAAGCCTGCCAATGTGAGCCGCCAGTCTGCGAGGTCGACTTCGCTCGAAGCCGAACCGATTCCCTGTGCCGCGCGCTCGTGGACCGGCCAGCTCGGCACGAGCCGCTGGCCTCGGGCGACCCGCCCCGGTCGAACCGGGATTTTTTAGCCACGTGGCCTCGTGTGTGGAATGGCTGAGCTCATCAATGTGAGCCTCATCAATGTGAGCCGCCGGGTTCGTGGTCGAATTTGCCCGAGTCGAACCGGATTCCCAGTCAGCGTGGGCCCGTGTGGGAAATGGCTTCGAGCTCGCCAATGTGAGCCTGGGTTCGCTTCGCTGATTTGCCCGAGTCGAATCGATTCCTAGGCCGACATGGCCTCGTGTGGAATGGTTGAGTCACACGTGAGTCGCCGGGGCCCGGCTTACCGACTACTCGAGCCGAATCGATTCCCTAGGCCGCATGGCCTCGTTTCGGGATCGAAGCCAGCCGGGTTCCGGCGCCGAGGCCGCCGAGCGGCGATATACTGAGCCGACCGACCAAAGCTGGCGCGGATTCGTGCGTAGAGACGAACTCGCCAAAGCGAAATACGGCTCGCGCCGCTACCGAAAGGCGATATACCGAAACTGATCCGACTCTTCAGTCATATGGACTGCGGGCGTATGGATTTAACCCGTCAGCGAAGTCGTTGTTCACATAACAGGTTAGTGTTATGAAGCTAGTTGATGATTCCTTTGTGTAAAGTAGAGGTCATAGTTAATAGTTAGTTTTTGCTTAGAAGTTTGAGTGTTATAAGCTGCTCAGTCCATAGTCCCTTGCCTGCACCATGCAAAGATTTAATCAGATAAGTGAGTTCTCCAGTCCGCGTCTGCGCCCCGCGCTGCCATACATCCACCATCTCGACTCTTCAGTCAAGGTGGATCTCAGGCAGCAGTAGACGAACTCGCTAAAGTAGCCATTGGCTCCCGGGCGCCGAGGCCAAGTGGCTATACTGAGCCAGGCGACCCCAGTCGCGGTGACCCATGCAGAGTATGAACCTGGCCAAAGCGAGTCATTGGCCTGCAGCGCCGGGCCGAGTGGCTATAGCCCGAGCCGACCGATTCCCAGTTGCGTGACCTGTGCATAGTAGACGAACTCTTCAAAGTGAGCCGGCCGCCCGGCGTTGAGGCCGAGCTGCCATATACCTTTGTTTATCCTGACTCTCAGTCATGCGACCAAGCAAGAGAGTGCACGAACTTGTCAAAGTGAGCCGCTAGGCCCGCCATTCACTTTATGATTTTCAGAAAGGTGCGAGCGTTTAATGCCGATTTATGGAGAATTTGAAACGATCACAATAATTTTCGAAAGTGCTGGCCTTCTTATAAATGGCATGCTTCATTGCTATGGAGTTTATACTTATATTCATCCTCTATGGGCGTGGTAACCTAAATCAAGTAAGATGAAGCATCGGCGTCCTGGCCGTTTTCGCGGGGATCCACCAAGATTCCGTTCGCTTTGTCGACTTCGCTTGTGGAGCTGTGTTTTCCTAGTCTCCTCTTTTATGGGAGTCATGTTATTCCCTAGCTTCGTAGTGGAATGTGTGTGTCCGGGAGAGGCGGCGATTTCTCAGGTCGCCTTCTCCATTTTATGTTTTTATTTCTTTTCCTTCTTTTCTTCTCCTTCTCCTTCTTTTTCATCTTTCTGGCCTTCTTCCATTTATTTCATCTGCTTTTTCCTTTTTCTTCCCGAAGTTTTTTTTCGAGAACTCGCGAAATATGTGCTTCCAAGATGTAACCGATGACACCACCGATTGTAATCGAATGTAATCGATCGAGTAAAGAGAGACTTTTTCTTTTATGGCTACGAGCTTCTCATTCTATCGCATGTAATTTTTCCGATCATATGTCCGAGTCGCTGCGGACATCTTAACAATATAACTAGAAAACGGCCGAATCGCGAACCTAAAAACGATAAACTCTGGCTTAAGATTACAAACCAAGGCTCCGTCGATAAAAACGCTTAAGATGTTCCGTGATTCCGTGCATGTCGTAAAATCTTCCTCCTCTCGCTGGAAACAGAATTGCCCGGTCCGACGACTCCGAGATACGGCGTAGGGGCCTCCCGGGCCAGCCCGCTTCCCATGTGGCCGGATTCTTCCTCGCTGGTGTGCTTTTTAAGACCAAATCATTCCTGCATAGCTTCGGGTTTGACTTTTCGTTGGTAGCATTCCGCCTTCCTTTGTAGTCTTCTATACACCTTAGACCTCGTCGACGTTTCATCTAAGAGATCCAAATTTGGGACTCCGAGAGCCTCGTCATTATGTCTAATCAAGCTAATTCGATCCCCAGTGGACTTTGAACCGACCGACAGGCTACCGCTCAAAGGCTGTGACGAACGGGTTTCTCAAGGTCGACTCAAGGTCACCTCAGGCCCATAGCACCCTGTGGGAGGTATTCTACCCATTTTCCTTTAAGATCTTCCACTTGGTCTTCAACGCGCCTCTAAGGGTTCCTCATGGTGACTTCCTACCCGACCGCTAGACCGGCAGTAATAATTCTTAATTCAGAGCTCGGCACGAAATATTTGGTGGCATTTGTCAGGTGTTTCCAGATTGTCCGATACGGGGCTCTTGGGATGCGAGCACATGAAGTACCATTACAAAGGTGCGTATCTTACGTTATATCGATTGGCTAAAGGAAGGCTGAAGCCTCGACCGTAGTGAGAAGTAATCTGTAATAACGATGATGAATTTATTGTACTTCCCGAGGCGGGAGGGATCCGTGTATCGAGCCACACTCATTGTTGGAAGGGCGGGGAACTATTGATTGGCGTCGGGAGGCTGATGGGAGCGTGAGATCTTGGCGTGCTCTGGCCGGATCTTGCATTTCTTGACTAGGTCGAGTTCGTCTTTGAGTATTGTAGGCCGGTGGTATCCACTGTCTGAGACCTTTCTTGTCGATGCTCGAGCTCAGATATGATTCACGTATACCCTGGGTGTACTTCTCTTAGCAAGTGATGATGTTTTTCGATGCACTTAAGAGGATGGGTGTGAAGAAACACAAACATCTGGAGGCTTCCTTATGATTGAAGTGAACCCTAGTGACCTCGTCCTTATTTTGGTTGCTTCTTTCGGGTTCGTGGCGGTGATGTCGAGTATATAATCCTAAATGGGGTCGTCGACCGGCTCGGACCCGGGCACGGGCAACCTCCCGTCGAGATCCAATGAGGCTGCGCGGTATTCAGCGGTCTGTTGACTCTTTGAGGTCTTAATAGGAGTTGTCCGGTAACTTTTTGCGGCGTCGGCTCAAGGAGTTCTACCTTTCTGTGAGGCGTATCGAGCTGACCCAGACGAATTTTTTTCAATAAATCTTGTACCTTTTGGAATATAGGATCATCAGCAAGCTTTTGGCCTCTGCAGGTATCCTCCTGTTGTCTTACTACGGTGGGAGTTACTCTGAGCCGTTTAGGTTGTCGAGCTTCTAGTGAATGGCGAGGTTGAGGCCGGCGCGTGGCCTAATGTGTCGAAGTCTGGGTTGTTGGAAAGCGGAATCAGTCGAGTGCGATGCTCAATGTCTTCCTTACAGAAAGTCAAAGAGATTAGACACCTCCGCTCCTTGTGCATTGAGGGCTCCATGCGAGAGAGAGTTTCAGGATGGGGAGGTACCGTTAATTGTTTTGATGTTCTCGGCGAGTTCGTGAGGTGAATTCATAATGATCGGCTAAGACCACACTTTATTTTGTTTTGGCTTGTCGATGTCGAACTACAACCAGCTCCTATGGCCCTTCATGTCGGCCTTAGGAGATCTCTGGATTTATCTGACACTTGCTTAAGCCAGATTATTATCATTTGGAACTTAACAATTTATGGTGAAGCTGGAGTAGGGAGGCGGAGTTAATTGTGGTTATAAGACGAGTGGTTTCTCCAATAGTTCTCTCCTCCTCTATCTCAAGCATTTGTAATGTATAGTAAAGTGGGTGTTGCACTCAGTTCTTTGTCTCTGCGAGGACATCATTGATCGGGTCAATGTCATTCTTGATGCAGAGTAAGGGCTCTTGACGGGACTTACTACAGAATGGGAGGAGGCTCGAATCGTTTTCAAAGATTTGAGAATGCCTCTTCACACCCTTGATCCCATTGAAAGGCCTTCTTGAGACTTGGAAGAAAGGTTGGCATTTGTCACTTGCCACAGACCTGAGCCTTAGAAGCTTAAAGTGATCTTCGTCGAATGATTGAACTTAAGCTTTATCGTGCGATGGCGTATCGGCCAATGACAGCACTATTTTATGCGGATTTGCCTTTCGATTCACTGATGGTTATTTATGAAACCTAGAATTTCGGGTGTGCTCGAGAGCCATGGCCAATTTGGATTCGGTTTCTGTAATTGCTTGTAGTTTCTAACCAGATCTAGATGCCTCGGATGGATGAAATTTATGTGGAGCTCGGTGTGAGTGGATTACCGGCATGTCATCCTGTACACTTGTAGTTGCCTGTATCTCACTTAGACATCAGGTTCACCAAGCCTCTCCACGATCTACGTGGCTCCTGTAGTTCTTCGGGCCCCGAGCGACTACCCTGATATGATAGGTTCCCTTCTTGTGTAATGAAGGCAGGGTTTACTTGGTCACTGGGTCCATCTTGTCTGGTTGTAGCGGAGGAGAGGCATCCGTAAGGCGGGTTCATAGCCCGGCGATAGCATCACGATGAGGTCGATTCATGGCAAAGGGGAAGTGTCCTTTGGAGCGCGCTTTGTTGTCTCCGATGTGAATTCGATCGCAGTCGCCACTTCCGGTTGCTTTTGGCCCGAGTCGGCGTTGACTAGCCATTACGGATATTTTACCTCTGGTCGCTCTGCTGAAGGAGTTTGCGACTTCCTCGTTAGTGGCTTTTTTTGTCTCTCGGCGCGAGCTCCTCTCTTTTGTTGATTGGCTTGGAAGGATGGGGTGACGTTGACTATGGTGAAGTAGGATCAATTCCTCCATGTCCGCTTGCTTCCATCGAGAAAGGCGTCTTTGATGCTGTCTTAAAAAATGGATAAGGAGGTTTTTTTGAGGTCTTGGTAGCTTGGAGGCTGATATAGGCGAGATGTTGTTGAGAGTCGTCGTCCGGTAATCTGGGTTCCGAGTTCTTGAGGGGTTGGTCAGTGATGAAGGTACCTCAAATCCCGCGCGTGAGCTACCGTCTAAGTATATGTTATCGGCCCAGTTTTTGTTTCATGGATCTTCGAAGTGGCATTCCACAGCCACTCGTTGATCTCCTCGAACCACACCGTTCACGGTAGGGGAATTTGATCATCATGTATGATATCTTGGAAGGATGGCTTTTATTGCATTGAGAGGGTGCCAGTGACATGTTATAGCCGGTTGGGGTGTCTCACGACGAGGAATCACTTCTTAGTGATCGTCTGCTTTGGCATGGGGATCTCGAGGTGAAGTACGATTGTATTGAGCTTTAAGAGGTAATACCTTTTCCACAGAGCCCGCGGATGAGTGTTATGACGAGACTCTACAGTTTCTCCATAGACGCGCAGATTTATCGAGAGTGACGAGATGATATCGGTTGAACTCTCTCATTATCAATTAAGACTGGAATTAGCAAGGCCCATTTTGTTGGCCCTGGTATGAACCTTCGAGTGGATGCCGTCCTTGGGATGTTGGCATCCCTCGGATCCGAGTCGGAGAATGTGATGGATGTGTGGTAGTGGTAGTTTAGACTTGATGCAATTTCCATTTATCTCTGTCGAGCTGATGCTGCGTATGAATGGGCCTTAGAAATTTGGTGGATTCCCCTCCTCACAAATCCTCCTGAGTTACAACTCTGGGGTTGTTGGTCTTGAGTTGTCAAATCTGTCGAGGTGGTGGGTTACGCTTCAAGGGTGAACTTTGGTTCAGAGCTTGATTATGAGTGATTTTCGAGGATATATGTATGATGTCGGAGTGTCAGGTGCGTGTTAAGTACTCTATTTCTCTCTCTTGAGTTGTGTGTACGGTCGTAGTGCGGTATCCATGAGTCACATATGGAACTCGTGGTCATAGGATTATCCTCTCTTGTTCGCGAGTCGACTTCATTAGTTGGCCACCCCTCGGGGCTATTCGTTTCGTGCCAGTGTATGAACTGTGATCACGAAGATTTTATTAAGGGTGGCTATTGCAGGCGAGCTCAGCGTACGTCGATCTTTCCTGTTTGCGGTGGACCGGGGCGATCTACGAGGTTCCCAAAACTTGACTTTTGGGGATCGTTCTCCATTTTTCTTTGGGGCCTTCCTGGCAGCTTTGTCTTTTGGGAGGCTTAGTCTCGTCGTTTGTCTAATCAGCTTTTTTCTTTGTAGGTGGAAGGGCTCTCTTTCTCTTGGATGTGAGGGGCTTGTTTGGATGTATGCTTCTACGCACTGCGAGCACCTCAATAGCCATGCTTGTTTGGGGTTTGGAGATGGAAAATATCAGAGTCTTTGATCCTAAACGACGGCGAGTATGATGACCGCGAACTTCTAGGGTATATCTGCCTTTAGGACTCGACATTGGATGGGTTGGACATGAGACCTCCGGGCTTTCTTGCGAGGCCACAGCGATGGTGGGTAGATGATAGCGGCTCTATACCTCCTGGCTGATGAGTGAGAGACGAATCTGATGGATAAGCTCTACGAATGGGGATATTGATGATGGTGGAGTCACAGTGAACCATGCGAGGCCCGGGGCCTGGAGTGATAAGCAGCTACGCATCGCCACGGATCTTGATACCCATGCGGTTCCATTTGGTTTTGTAAGTGTTGAGATGATCGGCGGGATCCTACGGGTGCCATCGAGCAGCTTCCACATGTGGCGTCGAACTTGAGTGGGAAGAGGGAGTGGAGTACCTCGGCTGTAGGTGACTTAGTTTTGTGTACGAGGTATCCATGGTATGTCGGGGCGCGTCCTCTTGCTACCTCCTCGCACCAGTGGGCTCTTGTTGGAGGCGCTCTTGAACCTCACATTCCCACTGATTGTGCTCTCCACGCTCCTTGCGAGGTAGGCGCGGAGTTCTTCGTTCTAGAGCGTGCTCTCGAGTGTTAGCCGTTGCCTTCCCCTCCGGGGGCTAGATTGTGGTCAGATTGCCCCGGGCTCAATGGGTCACCTTACGTTTCGTCACGAAGTCGCCGATATTGTGTTAATCCTTCATGAGGGAATGTCATGGCGCCGTGCATCGCGCCTCAGTGAGTGATCGCATCACATCTGGTGAGTTGTTCTAACTCTTATGTCAGACGCTGATTGGTGAGGCGGAGTGCCTCCTCGTCGGTGTTGGCTGCATTCCTTAGCATGGGAGGTGGTATGCGTTACTTTGGATTTAGTCCTGCATCCTTGGAGGATCGCGTTGCTCCACGCTTGTGTTCAGTGATACCATCAGTGTAACTAAGAAATCGATTATATTTGTAAAGGCCCATGCCGTTCCCCTGAACGACCGGTAATGATGCTTTTTGGCCGGGCTGGTGTTTGGAGGCGTGTAGAAATTCGTTGGGCGGGACTGGATTGTGGGTTAGATTCTCGAGACTTCGGATCGATGCAGGGTTTGAGAAGTAGGATTCTTCATGAAAACAAAGAAAGAAGGGGCTCGGCGAGAAGCCGCTGTGCCGCTCCGTCCCCAAGTCGATTTCTTCCTAAGAAAAAAGAAAGGTTGCTTAGGGGGGGCGAATGTGTTATGTGATAGCGCATGTATGAGTATGCGTATCTTTCACCGATGGGGTGGCCTTGTATTTATAGTAGATGTTCAACCAATGACAGGTGATTAGGATTCATTCCCATTGGATGAGATATTTCTTGTTATTATCTAGATTACTGGTAAAGGATATAGAAAGAGCAGTTTATTTGGGATAATCTTCCTTCCTTATTGGAGGATCCGATTTGATGATGATCTATTATTATCTTTCTTTCCTTATTGGTGAGGTTTAGTTGGATTTGCGGAATAATATATTATTAGGGATTATTCTATTTTCTGTACCTATGGGAGACTTCCCATAATCAGTCTTTGGGCCAAGCGGATTTGTAACGCCCCAAAAATACCCTAAATTTTTTTTATAATTATTTTATTTTATATATCTGGTATAATCGAGCCAAACTTGGGTATTTCCTGAAATTGTTAAATGAATATTGATTGTTATTTGATAAGTGATTTGCAAGAATGAACCCGGAAATGCATCATGTCAAGGGCAAATCTGAAAATTTGTAAAATAAGGACCTAAGGGTCAAAAGTAGAATGAGTTTTAAATGCCAAAGGGAATTAAATGTTAAATGATAGAACCAGGAAATTTACCCAAGTGAAAAAGGGCAAAATAGGAATTTTACAAAATCAGGACCTAAGAGTCATAAGTAATAAAGAATAATTGTTTAAGTGTGAATAATGGGAAGGATAGTGCAAATAAAGGACTTAAGTCAAAAATGGATTAAAAGACCAAAAATGAATTGGAGCCAAACAAGGCCTTATGGGATTAAGTGACTTAAGTCACATTTGAGCATAGAAGAGCACATTTGTGCATTTTAACAAAACCGTATTTGAGAGCTTGGGAGAGGGGAAAACTAGGGTTTTAGAGAGAAGAAGAGAATTTGATGAGAATCTCCTTCAAGTTTGCCTGCTCTAGCAAGGAAGGAGAAGAAAGGGAGCTAAGGCTTGGAGAACAAGTGATTCAAGGTAAGAACAACACAAACCTAGAATTTTCTTTTAATGATATTTGAGTTGGGAAACCCTAAATCATCCATGGATTGCTTGTGATTGGTTTAGGATGATATTAGGATGTTATTAGGAGTGATTGACATGATTTATTTTGAGTTTTGAGGTGTTTTGGAAGAAAATCACGAAAAGGAAATTATGGTGTTTCAAAGGAGATGCTGTCCAAAATTTTCCAAACTCATGTTTTTGTTTTGGCCATAACTTGGTCATTTCTTATCCTAATTGAGTGATTCAAATTTCTAAGTACACTAGAATTATAGTAGAACAAACTCCATGAAGTAAGGGTACCCAAATTTGGACCCAATTGGACCCAGAAATTCGTTGAAGTGATGCTCTGTTTCGGATAAATTTCTGGTTCAATTCTGAAACAGTTATGTGTTTTGGGGTAGTTTTGGTACTTAGGCCATAAGTTGAGTTTCACTCATCCTAATTGAGTGATTCAAATTTTTGAGTAAACTATACTTCTAGGAGAATAATTTACTTGAAGGAAGGGTATACAAATTGTAACCCCAAAGTTCCCAGAAATCCTTCAAAAAGGGAGCTATGTGCCAGAAAAAAATCTGCTTCTGTTTTGCAAATTAGAGTAGTATGAATGTAAAATTCCATAACTTGAGTTTTTGTGATCCAAATTGGATGATTCTAATTGGAGGGGAAACCTAAGAACCATAGCTTCAAATTAGTAGAAGGGACCATTACCAATTTATGGAGTTAAGACCCCTGAAATTGAGAAAAACAATAGGTAACCGAGTGAGCTGGGCATACCGACCAGTTTGGCATAAAGATGCCATAACTTGTGTTTGGGTGATCCAAATGAGATGATTCAAATTCCTACTAAAAATAGACTCACAGAGCTGTAATTTTTGTGAAAGATATATGAGCAAAATATGACTCAATTGTCCCCAGAAAATTTGGCAAGTGAGGTGTATTGGGTAGACATCAACCCTAAACAAAAATCCTAGAATGCACAAATGATTTTTCTGGTTATTCTTTACTGTGAAATATGTGTGATGGATTAGGCTAACGAGGAGGAAAGTCCGAAATGAGGCCGAGATTCGAGGACGAATTAAAGGATCGACAATCTGGCTCGTTTCATCTACTTATATTCCTCGCTTCAAGTTTTTGCATGTTTGTTCTATATTTCCTATTCTCGCTTCTTTTTTTAATATTTGAAAGGCTTTGTTCTAAATGCATAAGAAAACATATTGAATTGTTTTGAATGATTTGAAGGAATTGGATTATAAAATGTTTGCATATGAAAACCGCATGACTATTGAAATGAACTATTTATACAAATGTACATATTGTACTCAGACTTTGCTATAAAGATTTGGAACGCCCTTAATAGAAGGTTAACCGCTTAGTTCGTGATATGATAGATTGGTATACCAATAAGGGTCAAATTAGCAAGATCAAGGAATGATTGTTTTAATGTGTCACTCCGATCAAGAGCCCAATGGATCGTGACGGTAGTGTTCACTATTTGATCATATAATCCGCCGCTGCCCAAATGATCGCATCAGGTTATAAACCGTTTTTTATACCGCCCGCGTGCCAACAGGACCGGTGCCGGCACTCTAATATCCTCGTATATTGAAGACATAGGTTAAATTCAAGTATGGGCATAACTGAATCGAGTTTGCGTAACCGAATTGAATTTGTGATCATATTGAATTGATTCGAGATTGTGAAATATTGAATATGAAAGTGTATTTTCGGGATGATCAATGAACTGAGACTCGATTGTATATATATATATAACAAGTATATGTATTGTATTTTACATTGATCATCCATAAAGGTTTGAAAGTTTTGAATTGTTAAATTGCATGATTTATTTTAAATGAAACTCGAAGGATGGATTTAGAGAACCACTAAGCATGAAAATGCTTAGCGTATTGTTTTACCAATGCACAGGTACCGAGGGATAGATAGTGAACAGGAAAGGGGCAAGATCGAGAAGCGCAGAGTCACTGAGAAAGAATTGAGGAGTATGCGCCGTCATATGCATTAATATCATCTTGAGCATGACTTTATCTTCAGATTTAAAATAGTGAATTACTTAAACAATGTTGTATAATATTTGAAAGGCATGGTATGCCATTTTGTAAATGAATTGTTTAAATGTTTATGGCTCATCAGAGGAACGAAAAACGCCTGCATTTTGAAATGGTTTGAATGAAATGTGTTTTAAAATGGGTGTTACATTTAGTGGTATCAGAGCCTTGATTTAGGCGGTTCTACAAAATGATTTTGAAATTTTTTTTGTGAGTGATTTTGAAATTGTTTATAACATGCATTGCATTTGCATATAAAGGATGACGTGACTCTGATGCGGATCTTGTTGGTCTTAATAGGTGAAACATGGATACAGATCCTTGTCGAGACCAAGGGAATCGTCAAGACAGTCCTGCTAGTGTGGAAGGTTGACAAGCGTCCCATGTTCCACCAATGAATGAATCGGAACCTGCTGCAGGGGGTGCTATTGATATCCTTCAACAGTTAGCTCAGGCATTACAAAGAGCAGCCCAACTACCGCGGCCAGTCTTCAACGACGCCCACTCATCGAGGATGGCAAGGTACCGACCTAAGATTTTCCGACTCGAAGAGGACGAGCCTCTGCGAGCAGAGAATTGGCTCGAAGGACC
The DNA here is from genome assembly GCA_016808115.1 of Tetrastigma voinierianum. Taxonomy (NCBI): domain Eukaryota; kingdom Viridiplantae; phylum Streptophyta; class Magnoliopsida; order Vitales; family Vitaceae; genus Tetrastigma; species Tetrastigma voinierianum. Next base: position 523,252 of record JAEQBH010001024.1, read on the forward strand.
GAGCGAATGCTAGCAAATGTACAGGCCAATCGGATGAGGGTTTGGAACGCGCGACCGCCTACTGCGATGATGTTTCATCGTATGGGAGCTGCGGACTGCGAACCGCGCCACCAAAGAGTATTACATGGAAGTTCTTCTCGATGAATTCAAGAAGCATTATGTGGGTCGCTTCTATTCGGGGCTAACATGGAAGAGAGTTTCATAATCCGAGACAAAGACATGAGTGTCACGTAATATCAAAGAGAATTCACTACGAGCGAGTATGCTCCCGAGATACTGGTGGAGTGAGGAAGAAAAGTGCCGAGGGTTCAAGACCTAATCTTAATGACCTTATTCGGGCCCATGTCACAGGATTTTGCCATGATGATTTTTCCAAAATTGTGACATGTGCATTGAATGTGGAAAGAGTAAAGAAAGAGGAAAAAGAGAGAAAAGTTAAAAGATAGGGAAAGAAAAACCTTGGCCACCCAATTCACATCAACAAAGAAAGGAAGAGATTCAGGGACCACAGGTTCCACAAATTTACAAACCGTAATTACCGAGATAGGAATACTACTCTCCCGGCAATCACACTGCTGCACCAGAGGTGCTTTTAAAGGGACAAACTCATTCCTCATTGCTCTATCAGGAAAAATCATAAAGGAGAATGTTGGAGACTTACAGGTGCTTGTTTGATTTGTGGATCCAAAGAGCATAGAGCGAGAGATTGTTCAAGAGCTCGTTCATTTACAGCACCCCAGACTGGGGGTACAGCTTCAGTGGCACATAAAGGCAACAAGAGTGTTGCATCATCGAGTGTTCCGAGACAAGGGACACGTGACCTGGTAGTAAGATGGTCGCTCACAGAGCATATGCAATGAAAGCAGTGGAAGATACCGAAGCTCCATATGTGATAGTTGGTAATTTCCAAATCTTTGATACTATTGTACATGCATTGATTGACCCCGGGTCAACCCACTCATATATTTGTACTGACATACCTAGTGTGAAAAATTTACCGAGGAGTGGAACCGAGTATGACATCTTGGTGACGAACCCGCTCAGGCATAGTGTTGTGAATAGAGTGTATAGAGATTGCCCCATCTGAATACGAGAGTATGAGTTTCCTGGGGATTTGATCAAATTATCCTTTAAGGAGTTTGATGTGATTTTAGGGATGGATTGGTTGTCTCGACAAGTGATGGTGGATTGTAGAATGAAAAGAGTGACCTTGAGAACACCCAATGAGGATGAAGTAATTCATCGGGCGAGGTCAAACCACCTCTAATGTGATATCCGCAGCCATCGCTAGAAAAAATGGTGCGAAAGGATGTGAAGCCTATCGCTTATGTGATTGATACTGCAAAGGCAAGGCTCAAGATATCCGATATCCCTACTGTAGTTAGTGACTTCACGTGACGTGTTCTAAGAGTTGCTTGTGATTGCCTACGCAGGGAGATTGAGTTTGCTATCGACGTTGTACTGAGTGCCACACTGCATCCATTACACCGTACCGAATGGCTCCAGTGGAGTTAAAAGAATTGGCTTCAGTTGCAAGAACTGCTAGAAAACAACTTATTCGACCAAGTGTATCAACGCGAGCTCCCGCGTTTTTGTTAAGAAGAAAGATGGTACACTTCGCTATGTATTGATTATAGACAATCGAACAAGTCGACCATAAAGAATAAGTATCCGTTACCCGCACTGATGATTTGTTCAATTAACCGAAAGGTGCAAGTATCTTTTCAAGATCGACTTGCGACCGGGTATCACGCTTGAGAATTAAAAAGATGCATGTGCATAAAACAGTCGCTAGAATACGATACGACATTACGAGTTCCTCAATGCCGTTTGATTGACAAATGCTCCACGCTTTCATGGACCTAATGAATCGTTTTCCAATCGTGCATGTGGATCGCCGTAGTGTTCATAGACCATTCTTTGCGGTATTCGAAAGATCAGGAAAATCATGACACACACCTTCAGGTAGTGCTAGAGACTTTGAGAAAAGAGCAGTTGTATGCGAAACTGAGTAAGTGTGAGTTTTTGTTGAATGAAGTATCCTTTCTTGGGCACATTGTATCGAAAGAAGGAATCCAAGTGGATCCAAAGAAAATATAAGTGGTTGTCGAATGGAAGCCACCAAGAAATGTTACGTATGTGCTTCGACCGGCGTGTTACTACGTAAGATTTGTTAAGGGGTTTTCGATGATCACAACCCCAATGACGAGACTGCTCCAGAAAAATGTGAAATTTGAATGGGGTGAAGAATGTCAAAGAAGTTTTACAGCCGAAAGCATTCTTAACCGAGGTCTGCCTACTCGCCGACCGCTTGCAGCGAATATGTGATTCAGTGACGCTTCACTAAATGGACTTGGATGTGTCCTAATGTGCAAGAGGGTGCGGTAGCCTATGCTTCAAGACAATAGCCGCATGAAAAGAACTACCCCACGCATGATTTGGAATTAACATGGTGTATTTGCATTGAAAATTTGGAACATTATTTGTATGAAAAATGTTTCATCACGATCATAAGAGTCTTAAGTATTTTCATAGCGAAAGCTTAACTTGAGACAACGTAGATGGATGGAGTTGATAAAAGACTATGATTAACGTGATTGACTATCACGGGAAAGGCCGTATCAGTGGCCGGCGGCTTTGAGTAGAAAAATGATAAAAGCGAAGCGTTGAATGCTCATTATGTGACAGATGATGGTGTGCGATAGTGACATAATTGATAGCGAGGGCCGAGTTTGTTGAATCGAGTGCAAGAGCTACAAGAAAAGATAGAAAATTCAGTGTTATAGTAAGTCAGTTGGAAGTAGTAAAGGAAATCAGTTCACAGTGTGAGATGGGGTTTTGTGTTGTAAGACTCGGGTTTGTGTACCGATGATAATGATTGAGCTTGCTTCGCAGAGAGGCACATAGTGGATCTTTTGCCTATCCATCCGGTAGCACAAAAGATGTCGAGATTTAAAAAATGTCTTGTTCTGGTGATTAGAGATGAAAAAGATATATCGAGTTTGTAACCAAGTGTTTGGTTTGTGAAAGAGTAAGGCGAACATCGAGTTCCTTCCAGGAGTTATTCTGACTATCGAGAATACCGGAATGGAAATGGAACCGGAATTACCATGGATTTTGTAGTTGGGTTGCCATTGTGAGGAGAAAGAAAAGCATGACTACGATTTGGGTTGTAGTGGACTGATTGACCGTCGGCTCATCTCTACCAGTGAGAACCCTCTTATTCACTTGACAAGCTATGAGTGTATATCAGGAAATGGATTAGGTTACATGGGTTCCTATATCATTATTTGGCGAGATCAGTTTACTTGAGATTTTGGGAAGAATTGCAAGAGGCCTTAGGCACTCGTGAATTTCTGTCTGTGTTCCACCCCTTGAGACGGATGGACGGTCGGAAAGTGATCCGGATGCGGAAGATATGCTAAGGTTGTGTGATGCGATATGAGGTAGTTGAGATAGACCCCACATTCCTCTAGTTGAATTTATTGTACAACAAACTCAGTAAGGCGTGGAATGAAGCATCTTACACAGAGGCATTATGGAAGAAAATACGGAGACACCAATGTGTTGGACCGGGGAGTTGGGAAAAGAAAGTAATGGTCAGACTTGATTCGGGGCCGAGAGAAAGTGAAAATGATCGGAAAGGCTGAGGTAGGCCTGGATAGACCTAAGTCCTCGCCCAGGCTTGAAAGAAAGACATTAGATTCGAGATCGAGGCGACAAGGGTATTTTTTGAAAGTATCGCCTTGGAAAGGTGATGAGATTTGGGAAAAGGGCAAGTTGAGCCTAGATTTATTGGACCGTATGAAGTGATTGAAAAAAATTAGGTCGATTGTAGTTGGCATTACCTCCCAGGACTTGGAAAGATCCATAGCGTATTCCATGTTTCGATGTTGAGGGAGAGTGGAATCAGACCATCACATGTAGTCTGATTCCAGGACAGATTGAGCTTAGACCCGGATTTGACCCTGTGAGCAAAGACGGTGGATATCTTGGCTCGTGAAGTGAAAAGTGCGGAACAAGAAGATTAGATAGTCAAAGTGTGTGGAAGAAACCATAAGACCGAGGAAGCCCTTGGGAGGAGAGAGTGAGAAGAGAAAGCGATCACGACCAATATCCATAGCCCCATTCATCTAAGGTAATTTCGAGGACGAAATTTTATTAAGTGGGGAGAGTTATGCGCCCAAAATACCCTCAATTTTTTTTATAATTATTTTATTTATGTTAGGTATAAGTGCATTAAAAGCTTGGGTATTCAGGAAATTATTAAATGAATCTTGATTGTTATTTGTCGATTTAAAAAGAATGACCGGAAATTTACCCAAGTGTCAAGGGCAAATCAGAAAATTTATGAAATAGGACCTAAGGGTCGAAAGTAGAGATGAGTTTTAAATGCAAAGGGAATTAAATGTTAAATGATAGAACCAGGGAAATTTACCCAGTGAAAAAGGGCAAATAGGAATTTTAAAATCAGGACCTAAGAGTCATAAGTAATAAAGAATAATTGTTTAAGTGTGAATAATGAGAAGTGATAGTTGCAAATAAAGGGGACTTAAGTCAAAATGGATTAAAGACCAAGAAATGAATTGAACTGACAAAGGCCTTATGGGATTAAGTGACTTAAGTCATTTGGTATAGAAGAGCACATTTGTGCATTTTAACAAACACGTATTTGAGAGCTTGGGGAGAGGGGAAAACTAGGGCTTTAGAGAAAAAAAGGAGCCAGTGAGAGTCTCTTCAAGTTTGCTCAAGTTCTAGCAAGGAAGGAGAAGAAAGGAGCTAAGGCTTGGAGAACAAGTGATTCAAGGTAAGAACACAAACCCTAGAATTTTCTTTTAATGATGTTTGAGTTGGGAAAACCCTAAATCATCCATGGGATTTGCTTGTGATTGGTTTAGGATGATATTAGGATGTTATTAGGAGTGATTGACGCAGTTATTTTGAGTTTGAGGTGTTTTGGAAGAAAATCACGAAGAAGGAAATTATGGTGTTTCAAGGAGATGCTGTCAAATTTTCAAACTCATATTTTGTTTTGTATAACTTGGTCATTTCTTATCTAATTGGTGATTCAAGTGCTAAGTACACTAGACATAGTAGAAAAAACTCCCATGAAGTAAAGTGCCCAAATTTGGACCCAATTAGTTGTTAGAAATTCATTGAAGTGATGCTCTGTTTCGGATAAATTTCTGGTTCAATTCTGAAACAGTTATGTGTTTTGGGGTAGTTTTGGTACTTAGGCCATAAGTTGAGTTTCACTCATCCTAATTGAGTGATTCAAATTTTTGAGTAAACTATACTTCTAGGAGAATAATTTACTTGAAGGAAGGGTATACAAATTGTAACCCCAGTTGCAGAAATCCTTCAAAAGGGAGCTATGTGCCGAGAAAAAATCTGTTTCTGTTTGCAAATTAGTAGTAATAATGTAAATTCCATAACTTGAGTTTTGGCAGTCCAAATTGGATGATTCTAATTGGAGGAAACCTAAAATTATAGCTTCAAATTAGTGAAGGACCATGCAATTTATGGAGTTAAGACCCCTGAAATTGAGAAAAATAGTAGGTAACCGAGTGAGTTGGGCATACCGACCAGTTTGGCATAAAGATGCCATAACTTGTGTTTGGGTGATCCAAATGAGATGATTCAAATTCCTACTAAAAATAGACTCACAGAGCTATAATTTTACTGAAGGATGTATGAGCAAAATATGACTCAATTGTCCCCAGAAATTTTGCAAGTGAGGTGTATTGGGTAGACATCAACCCTAAACAAAAATCCTAGAATGCACAAATGATTTTTCTTTGGTTATTCTTTGATTGTGAAATATGTGTGATGGATTAGGGGCTAACGAGGAGGAAAGTCCGAGTTGAGGTCGAGATTCCGAGGACAGGAATTAAAGGACGACAATCTTTTTGGGTTTGTTCTATCTACTTCTATTCCTCGTTTCAAGTTTTTGCATGTTTGTTCTATATTTCCTATTCTCGTTTCAATATTTGAAAGGCTTGTTCTAAATGCATAAGAAAAACATATTGAATTGTTTTGAATGATTTGAAGGAATTGATTATAAAATGTTTGCATATGGCTTGCATGACTATTGAAAATGAACTATTTATACAAATGTACATATTGTCTTGTACTTTGCTATAAAGATTTGAGCATACTTAATAGAAGGTTCTTAGGTTGGGTTCGTGTGAGATGGGTGGTATCACCGTAAAATTGAGTGCGATCTTTGCGAATGATTGTTTTAATGTCACTCCGTCCAGCCCGGCCAATGAGATCGTATCGATAGTGTTCACTGTTGATTATTATAACCCGGTCGATTGCCAGCGGGGATCGTCTTGTGTTATAAAAAGCAGGTTTTTATAAGCTGCTGACCAGTAAGACCGTGCTGAAGCGACTCTAATATCCACAATATATGGAAGGGCAAAGGTTAAGTCGTTAAGGGCATAAGCGAATCGATTTGCGAAGCCCAGATTGAATTACGAATGGAATTGAATTTGTAATCATATTTGAATTGATTTGAGATTGTGAAATATTGAATATGAAAGTGTATTTTTGGGATGATCAATGAACTGTACCTGATTGTATATATATATAACAAGTATATGTATTGTATTTACATTGATCATCCATAAAGGTTTGAAAGTTTTGAATTGTTAAATTGCATGATTTATTTTAAATGGCGAAGGATGGATTTGTATAGAACCACTAAGCATGAAAATGCTTAGCGTATTATTTTCATAGTCTTCCAGTGCAGGGGATGAATGAGTGAACAGGAAAGGGGCAAGATCGAGAAGCGCAGAGTCACTGAGAAAGAATTGAGGAGTATGCGCCGTCATATGCATTAATATCATTTTGAGCATGACTTTATCTTGTATTTTAAAATAGTGAATTACGAAACAATGTTGTATAATATTTTTGAGAGCATGGTATGGGCCCTGCAGTAGTGAGCAGCGGCTTTTCGCATATTTGAAATGGTTTGAATGAAATGTGTTTTAAAATGGGTGTTACAGGATTGGACCCTCATTCTGGGCTGGCACCAAAAGGCTCGAATGTTGGCGTAAAAAGGGCTGAATGCTTCAATGGGCATGCCTCTCATTTGGTGTTTTGCGAGTGGGCCTGCGTGTTTCGTTGGGCTAGGCTCTTTCTTGGGCCTAGTGAGTGGGCTTGTGAGCCTTATTTTTCAAACCCTATCAAACTAGTTATGAGTCTATCATTTTATCTTTTCTCTTACTTTGGTAAGCCTATTGAACCAAAATCCAATTGTTCACTTATACTCTATACATATTTAGAGCAAGTTTGGGAAAAAAGAAATATTCTTCTTCAATCATTAGTTTGGAAAACAGGTTGAGATAATGATGGCTTTGGAGGAGAAGTTTGGAGTGGCAATTGGAGAAGGAGCACAGAACATCCAAACTGTTCAAGATGCTGCCAATTTGATCGAGAAAATGAAGGTTGATTAAACTCCATAATGAACGCCAATCTCCTGGAAAGAAAGCAATATTCTGGTTCATTAAGATGTGTATGGCTATATGATACTCGGATTTGATAGAATATAAACCATTGTTGGAAAAGTGCGAGATCAGTCAATCAACACCATCACGAGGAACGGTTGGAGTCTTAGCAATGGCGGCCACATCCTTGGGCATGAAAAGATCTTGAATGAGTTTAATATCCCACTAGCGCGATCCGGGAATGAAGAGGTCTTGAATTTGTAGAGACTCTAGTCCCTGAATAGTAGGAGTAATAAGCTTTAGATTATCATCATCTTTAAGCCATGGGTCATGCCATAAATTGATAGAGCATCCATCTCCAATACGCCATTTACAGCGGGAACTCAAAATAGACTGAGATGACCATAAACTCCTCCAAGTGTAGCTCAGGTTTGAACCCAATTAAGCTAATAAGAAATCCCCCTAAGGAAAATATCTAGCTTTGATCAACTGACTAGCTAGAGTATATGGATTAGAGATGAAGTTCCAGCCATGCTTTCCCAACATTGCTAAATTAAAAGAGTGAAGATACCTAAAACCCATACTTCCTTGTTCCTTCTTCATACAAAGAGTATACCATTTAATCTAATTGATGCATCTGTCTCCATTAGGTTTCATACCCCACCAAAAGGAGTTCATCATCCTCTCAAGGTCATGGCAAAATGATAATGGCAATAAGAAAGAGCTCATGCATAAAGTAGGGATAGATTGGTCAACTGTCTTTATCAGGACTTCCTTACTTGCTTGAGAGAGCAATTTAGACCGCCAACCTTGAAGTCTGTTCCACACGCGATCCCGAATAAATGCAAAAATAGCCCTCTTATTTCGACCAATAAGATAGGGCAATGCTTAGGCTAAACTTTCATTTTTTTTTTCCTTTCTTTTTTCTAAATCCTGCCAGAGATTTTCTTTCTTGCCAAACATGATGAAAGAGATTGTCATGCTGCTTAATAATATGATAAGAACAAAATACATTTTATTAAATCAATTCAAACATGTGAAAGTTCAAACAAATTTTATTCCAAACGGAGCCTTAATTTTCTTGGAAAGTTCAAAACACCCATCAGCATGTGAAAGAAACCAATTCAAACTGAAAGGTGAAAGATAATAAACCTCCAAACAGGACAACAGTGGAACACCAGATATTTTAATCCAAATCTGCCACAAAAATTATTACTCTTAGAAACCAAAAGGTTCATCACCCAAAAAAACAAAAAGGAAAACAGGATCAAACTATTTAACCATACTCACTGGACCCATTTGGTTGCTGAGAAAACGTGAGAAAAGAAAAAAGAAACACAAATTCTAACTCTAAACTTTATGCCATTTAATTTCCAAAAAAGGAAAAATGTCCCATCTTAGCAAGGTTGTATGGGTCCCATAATCACCAACAACCAAAGTGACCACCAACATACAATCGTGACAATACCGTGAAAACTTACCATAAAAAATGAAAAATAACGGAAGGAAAAAAAAGTGATCAATTCATGAATTAAAGCTTTAAAATTTCGGGAAAATTCGATTCATAAGTCAACATAATTGAAATCAAAGAAAAGAAATTAAACAAAAGAAGGAAAAAAATCAAACCTTTTTAGGCAATCGAGCGAAAAGCGAAGAAAAGCGAATTAGCAGCTTCCCTTTTCTCTCTCCCTCGAAGCGCGCGTGTCGTGGAAGATAAAATACGGTGAACGTGGTTTGTTCAAATATTTATAGAATTTTTATAAGATTTAATAAAATGTATCCTTAAAACAAATAATTGAAGAGATAATGAATTCTCTAGCGTGTATCGGTGCTGATGTGGCCGCAGGAATAGCGTGACAAATTTAAAGAGATAATTAAAGAGATAATCCTTAAAACAAATTTAACAAGTCAAGAAGCGAGCTGGCCACAGGAAGGGATAATTAAAGAGATAATTTTCTTTGACCTTTCCAAAAATCATCGAACTAACTTTTATGCCACTTATTGTTCCAATTTTATTATGTCTGCACTATTTTTTTTTACCTTTTCATAAGTCTTCAATTTAACTTTGTCACCATTTGTTGTACTAATTGAAACTATATCCCAATCACAATAGTTGATGAATATAAAGATTAAGAAGTGATGAAGTTCATGGTAGCACGAGTTTGAGTTTAAAATATGGTTTAAAAATACTGTTACTTTTAGAGAAGAAGAATAATAATAATAAATTATAAACATATCTAAACATCTTTTTTTAAAATTAAAAACGCTTTTTAAAGTCATTTGCTACCACGAATTTGCATCTATAAGTTAATAAGGCTAAATATAGACCCATATTTAGAATGAAATTATTAATAAATAAATAAATAAAATATAAAAAAGCGAAGTCAGCGGTAGCGCGGAGCGCGTGCGGTAACCATGGGATGTGATTTAGGTTAACTCTGTGGAAGTCGATTTAGTTGACCCAAATGGGCCCTGTCGATGCGATGTGGCATGAAAAGACTTCGTGAGGATACACGTGTAGGGTGTGAAACGGGAGATTTTAGGATAAGGAGAATATACTCCGTGATGCTCGTTGAAGAAATTAGAATCTACTCTTTTTTTTTTCTTTTTTTTTATTCAAAAAAAACTGTTGAGAACGATCGACGGTTGATAATTGGTGAGCTAGACATCGGTAAAGTCATAACCAAGGATCAAAATATCGGTAAACACGGATATATCGGTAATTGGATTTTACGGAAATATCGGAAATATCGGTAAAATATCGGTGGATATTTTCTGAAAATATCGGTTATTAAATTTTTTTTTATATTTAATTATATAGATTATGAGAAATGATTCATATCTTAATTAAGGTATATTAAATCAAATTGATTAGTAATTATTAAATTAATATATTATATTTGTATATTATTTAGATATTATTATGTTAAAGAGATATTATTTATTTGTTTTTTGTTATTATTATAAATATTATGTAGATAATGAGGAGATTCAAAATATTATATATTATAATTTTAAATTTTAAATGATATTATTTTATTTCTTTTCCTTTTCAAATTAATATTTGATTTATAAATATTATAAGTTATAATGTAAAATAAAAATCCAAATAAAATATTATAAAAAGATTATGAACAAATAAATAATAAAATAATATAAAAAAGTTTGCCCTTATTATATAATAAGTAAATCAATGGTTTAGTAGTTAGAGATTGCGGCAGGAGTATTTTGGATGGGTTTAGGCAGAAAGCGAAAATAAATTTTTCGTATTTTTGGTCGAGGAATTTTAGGAAAAGATATTTTTGAGTATTTTTTTGAGAAATTGAGGAGTGAGAGGCCAAAAGGGAGAGAGGATAGATGTGGCTAGAAAGTAGAGAGAAAAAATATAATTTATTTTAATCATAGAAACATGAATTATTTTTCCCAGAAATACACTTTTTTTTAATTATGAAGCTTTGGTTGGCCCCGTTTTTTAATTTCTCTCCCCCTTAGTGACCTAAAATATAATTTACCCCAAATTTTGGGAAAAATCGGATTTTTTCGGGAAAAAATCGGATTTTTCCGATTTTTCGCGATTTTTCCACGATTTTTTTTCAAACGATTTTTCCACCTTAATTTCTTTTCCACCAGCATCGACGAGAATTTGAAAATCGGTAGAAATTTCAGAAAATTTGTCCTGGTCATAAGCTGGGCTATTGTGGCAGGCCTTATGATTAAGCCCAGCCATAGCACAAATTGGGCCACTGGAAGCGCAAGCCCGGCCTTATACTTGAAAGCGACTAACTAGAACCGCGATTCTGATTGGCGCCCTCAAATCAAGAATAATGACTCATGATTATAATTATTGTAATATGCGAAGAAGCGGCGTACCATAAAACGAAGGAAAACAATCATTGTTTGAAGGTTCTTTAAAAAAAAAAACAATCATTATTTAAGTGCATTAAATAAAAAGTGGAGCAAACTATATCAATGGCGACCATTATTAGCCCCACCCCTGTTATACATAAAGACTCCTTTGCGGTACATTTTATAGAATTCATTTTTCAAATATTATTTTTTGAAATATTAATAAATCGATTATTTAAAAATAAATATAAAATATGACATTTTTCTCACATATTTATTTTATATTTAATTTGTTTTTTTTTTCATTGAACCAATTTTTTTAAATTACGATTTTCCATCATTTGGATTTTCCTTTGAACCTTTATTTATTTTTTATATCCATTTATTTTACATTAAAACATTATAGTATCATGTTTTCATATAGACTCCAACATGGTCCATTGCTTATGTCAAATCCTTAACCATTGAGCTAAGGGCCTCATTGACCCCAAGCCTCTAATTAAAATATTCATTATTAAAAAATGATGATTTTATAGATTTTGATATCAAATAGTGAAAAATGTTGTGTCATAACTACAGAATTATTATTTCTAAAGGTGAATTTTGGACTAAATATATTTAATTAGTATGATCACATCCAATAATTTACATTTGGTCACAACAAAATACAATAGGATGATCCTTCCCATAATTTCGAGTCTACTTAGCTTAATTTTGAAAAGGGGTCTTTATTAATTAAAAAACACTAGCTCCACTTATCTTATTAATTATATTTAGCAATTAATCCTTCTTTCTATCTTGCTTTATCTCCCCTAATGAAAATGGATGAATTTAAAGTAAAGCCGTCCGCGTGAATCACATGGAAACTTAAAAGCGACTTCTAGTGCGGGTGACATATATAGAGAGGCCTAATAGGTCGTGTCAAGCTAAATGATAGGGAAAATATGAACAATTAAATTAATAGGTATCACCAAAGTTATTAAGGATGGAATAGAGGAAGCAAGTGTGGATGTTAGCCTATGAAAATGTCTATAAATGGTTTTGTTATTGTAATTGTCACTTACTACAAAAAGTTATTAAGGGATTTATTTATTTGTTATTTATTTTTAAAGTAATCAATTTTATTAAAATTCTTATAATGAGATTAATGGCCCAGCATGAATAGTGGTTCTTAGCGAAGTGTACGGGTAGTGTGGTCACTATTTAAGTTCTTACTACATGTAGTGCTGACCGATGTCAGCATCTGATAGTCATGCGATTACGACCCGTTATGTTTGTGGTCACTATTTTAATACGAGGTTATGTGGTGCGCTAACCCGATGTACAAGCAATGTGAGCGGTCACTAATATTGACCATTATATGGTGTGATGTTATCTCAGTCCCCAGCGCTGATCTGTTAGGCGCGATTTTCCCGACCCATCATCTGTGGTCGGTGATTGTGGTCTAATGTGGTCACCATGTGGTCTCCGTGTGGTTGTAATTTTAATGATCTCATGTTTGATGTTCTGTGGTTGCATAATTATTCATGTGGTCGCTAATTTAGACCATTTTTGTGAAGTGCAATTTGTGAGAATACTCCAAATTTCTTTGTTTTGTAGTGTATGCCCTCTGAAATTTCATTGTTTGGGTACTAATTAAAATACCCTTGAACACTTCTTAAATTAATCCTCATCACAGACTATGGTTTGTAACCTCATAATGGTTGTCAAATTAAAGGAAGCAGTTGACATTTGATTCAAGTACAATTTTATGGAAAAATATTTAGAAGAGTTTGAAGTTAATAATAGGGAACTTGTAATTAAAGGAGTCAAATTTGTATTATATGGATTAACATGTGATGATGCTTTTTCAATCGGAACTGGGCTTGAGTGTGCTGAATTTGCTGGGCTGATCCGCTGACTCCTTACGTTGGACTCCTCTGCAAAAACAAGAAACAAAAAGGATAGGCGGTGGCTCGCCCGTTGCCTCTCCGATGCCTAAGTCCCGGTTCTTTAGGGAAAGAGAATATCACTTGGGAATGAATTTTTGTGCGTACGCTGCCGATGGGGTGGCCTGGTATTTATAATGGATGATCATGATAACTTTCATAGTTGGATGATGATACGGATGTTTCTCCCATTGGGTGAGAGATTTTCTTTTCTTATTGTTAACCGATTAATAAGAGATTATTGATGGGCAATAATTGGGAAATATCCTACTTTCCTGATTTGTGGAGATTAGATGTTTTCCTCTGTCTGATTCCTTGGGCTAATATTTAAAGGCCAGGATTTGAATTTCGTTTTGGATACTTTGCTTTTGAGGATACCATTAAGGGCCTATTGCTGAATCTGGACCCTTTTTAATCCCGACGTTGAGCTTGTATTTTTGGGCACTTGTGTATTATTTCAATACATCAGCGTAGATATAACACATTGATTAAACAAGTTATGCGGATCAATACGAATTTAACCAAAACACAATTTTACTTAACTCAAACCTGTAAAAATCGTGTGGAGTTGGTGTCGTGTTCACAAGTCATATTAAATTTTGTCAAACCTAATAAAGTGAATAGATGTAAAAAAATTATTGATAATGCAAAAGTGAAGTTTGAAGCTTGATTAGGTAATGTGGCGTGACAAAACTACTCATGCTGGTTCAAATAATTAAAGTATGAGGCTAAGAAACATTAACAACCTGTATTTTCGATGATATATATGCAAGAAACCTCCAAAGACGTGATTGAACAAACTTTTCGAGGGGTCTTGTGTTGGTGAAAAACATGAATTTTTATGTCTTTCACTTCGAATAGAGCATTCAAACACAAAAGAATATATAGACAGAATTCTTACCTCTAGCCATTGCCTTTTCTTTAGCCAAATAAGAGAATGAAAATGGTTTGCTCTTCCAAGATCTCTTTTCTCACCATTGTGATGGTGTCTTTCGGTGAGAACGAACTTGGGGACCAACACTATAATCATCTAATATTTATAGGCATCACAACGGCGGTAGAAATCTGTGGTTGATCACAGTGTCGACGTAGCCCGATCTTGTTTCCATACACGGCTGTCGACATATTCAAAGTGTGGTTGTATATAGACCACACTCTCTTAATGGAGGTGGCAGCAATCTACCATCGATGTGTACCAAAAGGTGGTCTTATATGGACCACAAATTGATTAAAACGATTGTAGAAATCGCCTACATTCTCCCTCTTTGTCCATATAGTCTAATATACCCCACAACTAAAATGAGATACATGAATCATAACGATAATAATCTACCATGTATTATCTACCATGTATTATAATGTATCATGTTTTATAATAATCACCCACATATCTTAATGAATAAATCCTATGTTTATTCTTGGTCCATACTTTAACGATATTTCTCAAAACAAATAATTGAATATGCGCACAAAATATAATGAGAAATATCATAACTAAAATAGAGTTTCATACATTGTCTTATAAAATCTAACTAATAGACCAAGTCTCATATGATTTATATGATCCTTAAATTTTGACGGTGGCATGCCTTTAGTTAAAGGATCAACAATCATCAATTCAGTGCTAACATGTTCAATGACCATTGTTTTATCCTTAACACGCTCTCTTATGGCTAAATACTTGATGTCGATGTGTTTGCCGACTTCGCTTTCCCATATTGTTTAGCGAATGAAGCGCAGGTTAATTGTCATAAAAAAATACTTTTTTAGTAGTGCAGATATAGAATAAATGATTCTAAGCAGGAAATGAAACTCTTCATCCAAATGCACCATGCGATGTAGCCTCGAAATAAGAAGTGCTCTCAGCCTCTATAGTGGAAGTAGCTATCCAAAGTGCGCCGCACTTCTCCATAATCAGGCTCAAGCGAGCATGAAATGTATCTTGATGTTGATTTACGTGAATCAACACAACCATCAAAGTTCGAATTTGAATAACCAATTATCTCTAGGTTGTCTGTTCACCTGTACATAAGCATGTATTCCTTCATTCCTTGAAGGTATCTTAAGACTTTTTTTGTAGCTCTCTGTTGGTCCGTACCGGTTACTCGACATCGACGTCAACCTTTACTCCTTTTAGAATGCTATGTGGTATGGTGGAGACTTGAAGCATTACATTATCTTCAAATATTGAAGCATATGGGATGTTCTTCATTTGCTCATTCTTAAAATCATTCTTGGGACATTGGTTCAAATTAAACCTATCCCCTTTCACGATGGGAGCAGCGCTTGGTGAACAATCTTCGTCTAATCTCTCGGAACTACATTGATATAGGTTTCTTGAGATAGACCTAAAATACCATTATGTCTGTCTCTAAAAATCTTTATGCCTATAACATAAGAGTTAGCACCCATATCTTTCATGTCAAAATGGTTAGAGAGAAATTGTTTCACCTCATGCATCAAACCTCTATAATTGGTTGCAAGTAAAATGTCATCTACATACAGGATTAAGAAACAAATCTTGCTCCGTAACCTTCTAGCATAATACCTTTGGTCCATGATATTCTCTTCAAATCCAAAGGAAGATATCACATCATGGAATTTCAAATACCATTGATGAGAAGCTTGTTTCAATCCATAGATGGATTTCTTAAGCTTGCATACCAAATGCTCACCTTGACTAGAGGAGAATCCTTCAAGTTGTTTCATGTATACCTCTTCCTCTAGTTCCCCATTAAGGAAAGTTGTTTTCACATCCATTTGTTGCAACTCAAAGTCAAAATGTGTAACTAATTCCAAAATGATACGAAGGGAATCTTTCTTAGATACAAGAAAAAAGTCTCCCTATAATCGATTCCTTCCTTTTGAGTGAATCCCTTGGCTACGAATCTTGCTTTATATCTCTCAATGTTGTCCAATGAGTCTTTCTTTGTTTTATATACCCATTTACACCCAATGGTCTTTGCCTCATTAGGCAAAATAACAAGGTCCCAAACTCCATTCGTTGCCATAGAGTTCATCTCATCCTTCATTGCATTGAACCATAAATTAGATTATTTGCAATTCATGGCATGTGAAAACGTTATCAGATCATTTTCAACTCCAAGATCATTGTCCAATTCTTGCAGATACACAATATAGTCATCTGGAATCGTTGATCTTCTTACTCTTATAGATCTCCTTAATGTTAGCTCAACATTTCCATGTGGGTCATGTTATCTAGCTGGTTATTCAACCATGTTTGGTACTTGATGAACGACTTGATCTACAACATTACCACCAGTAGTTTGTGGATCCTAATTGATTGGTTGTGCAACACCCATTTGAACCTGAGGGATGTTTTGAATGACAACAAATCTTTCCTTTGACGTGGAAGGTTGTTCTTTTTCAGAAAAGATATCACCTCCACTAGCTAAGTCATTCTCAAGGAACTTAACATTCCTTGATTCCATAAAGCTAAGACTATGATGTGGACAGTAGAATCTGTAACCCTTAGACTTCTCAATATATCCAACAAAGTATCCACTAATAGTCCTTGGGTCCAGTTTCTTTTCTTATGGTTTATAAATTCTTACTTCAAACGGGCATCCCTAAACGTGCATATGTCTCAAACTTGGTTTCCAACCTTTAAATAGCTCAAATGGCGTCTTCGAGACAACCTTAGTTGGAAACCGATTTAATATATACGCAGTCATTTTAAGAGTTTCAATCCACAAGAATTTAGGTAGCTTAAAGCTACTTAACATGCTACGCACCATATCTAATAGGGTCATGTTCTCATCTACCTTTACACCATTACGGTTTTAGGGAGCCGAGGCATAGTGTGATGACAGCTATCCCATGTTCTTGAAGGAACTTAGCAAATATACTAGGTGCTTGTCCATCTTCAGTGCATCTTCCATAATATTCTTTTCCTCTATCTATTCTGACTATCTTTATTTACTTACCGCATTGCTTCCTTAAAGGCATTTAAGGCTTCATCTTTATCATGAAGCATATAAAGATACATATATCGAGAACAATCATCTATAAAGGAGATGAAGTATTTTGGACCATGAGCATCCATTAATAAGACAACATATATCACGAATGTATGATTTCCGCTGCGTCAGTACTCCTCTTGCACCTTCTTGAACTTGTTAGTCTTCTTTCCCTTAATGTTGTCTATGCAAGTGTTAAAGTCAGCAAAATCCAAAGTATTCAATTCTTTGTCATTGACCAATCTCTTAATTCTATCAATGGAGATATGTCCAAGTCTCCGATGCCATAAAATAAAGGAATCTTCATTCATAATACACCGCTTATTGCTAATATGAGTATGCAAAACCACATTGTATTGCAAATTAATAGAGAAAAGACCATTAGACAAAATACCTTTTCCAATAAGCTCAGATTTACAAAACAAACTGAAGGTACAATCTGAAAACTTAAAGGAATACCCTAAGGGTACAAGTCTTGAAACTGAAATCAAATTTCTAGAGACACTTGGAATATAAAAGGTCCTCTCTAAATCCAAAACATAGCCATTATCCAAGACTAGATTGCAAGTCCCTATGGATTCCACATGTGAGCCAACCTTAGTACCGAATAGGGCATTTTGCTCACTTCCCACTGGCTTCCTCAAGTTTCGCATACCTTGCAAGGTATTCGAAATATGGATTGTAGATCCAGAATCAATTCACCATGTATTATGATTAACATCAACTATATTACATTCATAACAAACACACGAGATTGAATTGCCTTTATTTTCAAGCCATTTCTTAAATTTGTCGCAATCCTTCTTCATGTGTCCCTTCTTTTTACAGAAGAAACACTTGGATTCTTTCTTGATGCCGCCTTGGGGTGGTACTTTGTTTTTCCCCTTATTATCAGCTTGGTTCTTGCCCTGATTCCTTCCTCGATTTTGGTATTTCGCCTTAGTGACCAGCATTGCACTTTCCCCATATTCCATAAGCAACCTTCCTTCCTCTTAAACACACATGGTCAATAATTCATTAATTAACCATTTTTCCTTATGTGTATTGTAGGAGATTTTGAAGGGTCCATATTGTTCTTGATGGAATTAATTTCAAAATGTAATTAATACGAAGGTATCAGACATATCAACATCAAGTGTCTTGGTTGTTTGCAATGTCTCTTATCTCCATGATGTGCTCATGCACACCTTTCTGATCGTGAGCCTTAGTGATGAAAACAAATGATCAAAGGTGTTTGGCCGCAACTGCTCTAAAATGACGAATTGTTCGTCGATTGCCTTAAGCAATGCCGGAACATTGGTATGCTTTTCGACTGAACCACGAATATTAGCAAAGATACTCGTCTTAATGAAGATAACACTGAGGCGATTTGATCGTTCCCACTGTTCATGGAGTACTTTTTCTTCTTTAGTGTTGGTTTCAGTAATTTCAAGTTCATCTTTCCTTATGGCATAATCAATGTTCATCCATCCCAAATAAAGAAGGATTCGTTCCTTCCATGTTTTATAATTGCTACCATTCAATTCAGGGACATTACATCTAACATTAGAGTGATTTGTAAGTTGCATAGCTGCATAAAATAAATATACATGCTTATAAATGCTTAAATTTGAGGCTAGAATAAATCATAATTTAACGATGTAAATTATGTGTAAATCTAGCGACATAAGACTTGCTTGTGAGTCAAAGTCTCAATTCAATTGAATTTATTTAACTACTGTGGAAAAACTGTCAGTATGTTCACCACCACCAAATTCCTTACCACCTTACCACTTAATTTATAATTCTTGTGAGTAAATCAAGAAATATAAGATATTATGCGTGATTAATTATCTCAAATACAAAAAATTCATGTAGGATAAAATTTATCATATAAGGTATGTCCGATCCGCGATAAATGTCCTTAATATATATGTGATCCATAACAAATTAATGTACGATTTTTTCATAATTAGAGATACTGTGGCCAATCTCTAATTAATTAAAATCATACGGATCACAAGACATTTCAATAATTTTCAATGATATAAGGAATTGTATGCAAATTATATCCTTAAGAGCCCATTTTTCAAAATTAAGTTAAGTGCATGTGTTAGCCCAAGGGTACCTCTGGTTGAGGTTTTGATGATAACAAACCAAGGTTATTGGTTACTAATGGTTAAAGATGAGTTGAGTGATAGGTTGAAGTTGATCAAACATCAAATAAAGATAATACAAGCTAAAGATGACAATGATGTAGTTGATCAAGCTCTTGGAAGTGAAGTTCATTTTAGTTAAAGAACCAAGAAGACAAGTAACCAAGATTTCAAGCTCAAGCATCAAGTGAAGATTTTGATAACTTAGGAGTCTATGTAAGGTGAATGTGTTGGTGCACATTAGGATATCATCATTTATCATGCATCACTCACAAACTCAGTTTTCAAATCCTAAATTGCATATATTTTGAAAACATGAGTTTAAGCAAAAACCTTAGACTTAATAATCCAAAAATGAGCTTCAATGTTTATCTAAGGTCTAGAAGTGTTTTAAATAAAAAAAAAAAAAAACATGAATTTGAACCTTGAAGAGGTTGTGGAAGACTAAACGATTCGATGGGATGAACGATCTGGGTTAGTGCTTGATGTAGGTTGAGTGAGCGGTGCCCGATATTGTGAACCAATAGCGGTCTTGTGAACAGTGTTGGTCGATCGGTTGGTGTCGATTGGGTGAAACGGCCGACTGGTTGTAAACCGGAAAAGTCGTGAGACTCGACCGGTTGGATATAGTAGCTCATCCAAAGACCATAAGAGGAAACGGTTGACCGGTTGTGTGAAATGGTCGATCGGTTGAGTGCAACTGTCATATTTCAACGGGTAGAAAATAGTGACCTGGAGTGCACGCAGCGTGGCGATCGGCGGTTATAAGAAGCGGTCGATCGGTTGGTCAATCGTCGATTCCGCGGCTACAAAAAGTAACATTTTTGTCATACGACAGCTATAAGCGGCTAATGTCTGATAACCGATTGATCGATTGAAGCGAGCTGCGATTCGAGTTTCCACTATATAAATAGTGGATCACGGTGAATATCGACGTGGCATATCCCTCCCTCAAACATCATTTCTCTGTGAATATTCTCAACCAGATTATGTCGTATTCATTCCATATGCGTGTATAGTATCTGTTGTTCTGTAAACTTAGTTGTGTTGATATCTTGAGGCACCAGAAGTGTCTCGTTATTTGCATTAAATTGAAGATAGTGTGTTATAACAGAGTGGAAGCTCATTGAGTTAATTCCAGGGTGTAATGCCTGGGATTAAGGGCTCAGAGTGGGTCAGTGCAGAGGTTCAAGTGATGCAAATCAAATGTAAGAACGGGCTACCACCTAGGTGAATCTCACACCGGGTTGAGGATGAGGGAGAAGTGGATGTAGGCAAGGTTGTGCCAAACCACTATAATTCGAGTTTTGCTTTCTTTATCATTATCTCTTTAATTTAGTGTTATTATTGCATTTGAATTAAAGTTTATTGTAGTTATGCAAAAAGTTTTTGAAAACCAATTCAACCCCCACCCCCCCTCCTCTTGGTTAGGTTGCTTAGTCATATTGAACTTTCAACATGAATTGAAAATAATAGGCTCAAATAAACTGAATCCATATTCAAAACTATTAAAGATTGAGATATTAATTTCAAGATTATTTATCATAATAAATATAAAATATATACAAAATAATAATTTCAATTGCATGAAATTAATATTTGTACAGTATACAATATATCCATTTATTGATGAATTATCAATCAAACAGTTGTGTGGCCTAGTGGTAGCTTGCTGTATTCTTAAACAACACTTTTTTTCTTAAATTTTACTATTCTTATCTAGGATAAGGATTGTGACACCCCGAAATATACCCTAGTAGTTTTCGGACTTGTTTAGGGTATATTATAAGCTAAATATGGATTTTCGGAAATAAAAAAATTAGAGACCCGAAATGAATACTAGAGACAAGGGTAAAGTGGTCTTTTACCACTTGGGGACATAGCCATAAAAGCATAGATTATAGTGTGGAATTTGAGGAAAGATTAATTGGGTCATATTAGAATGGCATAGTTGAATTGCAAAAAGGAAGAACCTAAGGACAAAAAAGGCAAATAAGGAAACTTAAAGCAAAATGGGTTTTTCATGCGAGCATGGCGCCTGAAGCATGGATTAAAGACCAAAATTGGTCTCATTTGGAAGGAGAAAAAACCGTGAGAGGAAGAAGAAGGGAAGTGAAGAAGAGAAGAAGAGGAGGAGGAGCCAAGACGACGAGGTATGGATTCTATGATATTTGTATGGAACTACTAACCTTGAGTATGGAACTTGGATTTTTGGTATGGATCCTTGGTTTTGTTTGGTTAATGGTTTGCCCCCGAACCTAGGGTTTGATAAAAGTTCATCCCAACATGAGTTTCTTGTTGGTAATTGATTTCTTTCTAGGGTTTGATAGGATTTCATCCTAACCCAAAGGATTAATGGGAGTAAGATGGGTAAAACCTCAAATGTAAAAGAAAACATGGAATCCTCCCTTTGAGGTTGGATTCATTGATTAGTGCCGAATTAAAAGAAGTTGGTTAGAACAAACCACAACAAATCCTTGTATTTGGTTTGTGTATGGGTCATAACCCATATTAGAGTTATTGAGAAGTAATTCATGGTAGATTTTTGAAGTAAAGATAAGTATTGGAAGAGGAATTGAATAGAAAAGAGGTTTACAAAATGAATATGAAATGGTTTTTGAGGTGTATATTAAGGGAATTGAATTGGGTATCAAATATGGAAAAAGGGGAGAAAATACATTCTGGGCAAATTTCGGAAGGCGTGCCGGTACACATGAGCAGTGTGCCGGTACACCCCCACCGAGGAAGCGAGTGTGCCCAGGTACATGAGCAGTTGTAGGGTACCTGTTCTGCTTTCCTAGTTTCGACCAATTTTCGTATTTTGACCATAAATTGCTCATTTCTTATCTGATTTGAGTGATTAAAGTGGCCAATTAAAATAGACTTCAAGGAAAATCAAACCTAAAGAAATAGGCATCGTCAAATTCTGATCCTAACAGGCCTAAAAATTCGCTCAAAGTGGGGCCATGTGCAAGCCAAATTCTGGTTCCAGCTTTAACACATAGGAAATAGTCAGGGTTGGTTGGACGTGCTTGAGAAGTTTGATCTTTCCGGTGGGTGATTCAAATTGGAGAAGAACCCTTAGCACCTTAGCTTTAAAAGAGTACAAAGAGATAATGCCAAATATGAAGTTAAGATCCCGGAAAAATTAGTAATACAAACTGTTCTAGTGTAATCCGGGTAAACCAACTAGTTTGGCATGAAAATGCCATAACTTTAGTTTGGATGATCCAATTGGAATAATTCCAATTTCTAAGTAAAATAGATTCATTGAGGACAGAATATGTGAATAAGTATATGAAATGAGCACATTAATGAATATGTGAATGAGTATTTATGAATGAGTATACATGAGTGAGTGTACGTGAATGAATACGTGAATGAGTATTTATGAATGAGTATACATGAATGAGTATACGTGAATGAATATGTGAATGAGTATTTATGAATGAGTATACATGAATGAGTATACGTGAATGAATACGTGAATGAGTATTTATGAATGAGTATACATGAATGAGTATACGTGAATGAATATGTGAATAAACTATGAAATGAAGCGCATGAATGAGTATGTGAATGAATATATGAATGAGCATATGAGGAAATGAAATGCGTGAATGAGTTTATAAAATAAGTATAGATTAATTATATCTTTGAAAGATAATACGAAAATGATTGTGGAAATTGGAATGTGATATTTAAAAGCTAGGAATGAAGGTGAATAATAATAAGGGCGAGGATTCATCAAGCGAATCAGTCATAAATGTGAATCTAGTGAATATGGAATTGAAATGTGATATTTGAAAACCGAATGATTATGAATGATGATGAAGCGGGATTCCTTCATGAATCTGTCATAAATGTGAATTAATTGATATATCAAATGAAGCCTTTGACGGGATACTAATCGACATCCAGTCGAAGGCACCAGGTATCAATGTCCCACTTGGCGGGATGCACCCGATCGGCATCCGTCATGATGGCGTGGCATTGAAATGTCCCACTTGGAGAGGGATGCACCATCGGCATCCGTCTTGATGGCGATATGACATTTAATTGATACCGCGTGTCGGGATGCACCAAGCGGCGTAGTCATGATGGAAAGCGAATAAGTGATACCGCGTGTCGGGATGTACCAAGCGACATCCGTCATGATGGGAGATTGAACCGAATAAGTGATACCACGTGTCGGGATGTACCAAACGGCATCCGTCATGATGGGAGATTGAACCGAATAAGTGATACCACGTGTCGGGATGTACCAAACGACATCCGTCATGATGGGAGATTGAACCGAATAAATGATACCACGTGTCGGGATGCACCAAACGGCATCCGTCATGATGGGAGAACCGAATAAGTGATACCACGTGTCGGGATGCACCAAACGGCATCCGTCATGATGGGAGAATCGAATAAATGATACCACGTGTCGGGATGCACCAAACGGCATCCGTCATGATGGGAGAACCGAATAAGTGATACCACTTGTCGGGATGCACCAAACGGCATCCGCCATGATGGGAGATAGAATCGTTAAATGTATAAGCACATTCAGAATGATAGCCAAGGGGTGGGATTCATCAAACGGAATCCGCCAGAAATTGTGAATCGAATAGTCAGGTGAAATAGCCAACATTGACGAGTGTAATGGGATTGTTATGAATATGCTTAAATCTCATGAATTGATTGTGAAATGAATTGTTGCATTGAGAATGCCATGATATGATATGGTAAATGATTTGTATATTGACATCTGCGAAAATGAATAGCATGAGTATATGTGAATCTGACATTATTTGAATGCATGTTATTAAGTGTGAATGTTATGGGTCTTTTGAATTTGTAAATGGTCATGGGATTGCCTAGAAAAGTGCTTTAAGCTTAATTAAAAAAGGTCTAAAATGGAATAACATAAACAACATGTTTTGGAAAGACAATTGAAAGCGTCCGGAATGTAGAATCCGACTTGGATCCGCCCAGTAAGATTGATCGAGAGTTCGAATTGTGACACTTTTGAAAATAAAAATTTAATAAGGCGAAATAAATGTTTTGATTGGCGTCGGAGTAAGCAGGACTCCGGCTTGGATCATGACGGTCAGTAGGGGATTCGGGTCGCGACACTTTGAAAATGAAAATTTAATAAGCGAAAACTAAAAGGATTTGCGGGCATCCCGGATCATGAAATGTAATTTCTAAAGGAGTTGATTAAGCTGGCTTGACGTGATAATGATAAAGTCTAATATGTATTGGTATTGGTTGGTTGACTCTTGTATGAATTTAATATAACTTGATACATTACGAATTGCCATTGTACGTATAAGTTTACTTTGAATATGATTTGATCTATCATACATGTAATAGATATGAGTTACAACACGTAAAAGACGCATGACACGAGGAAGTAATATGAACAAGATAATAATGATAAGGAATGCGAAAGAATAAAATCTACATGTATAATGAGATGAGTTAAGTCACATATGAGAATAGGTTTCGTTATATGCATAAGTAAGTAAATGTAAAAGATAGTGGCCGGCGATTTTGTTATTGTTAATTAGATTCTTGTCTATATGTTCCCACTAAGCGTAAAAAACGCTTGCAGATTATTCAATCCGTCGCGGCGAAAGAAGGAGATAAAGAGGGCCAGGACATTCCACAATGCGGGCCATCTCGAGAGATAGGTGCTCACCAACCTTCCATTTCGCCAATCTACGATGTTTGTATTGGAGAAATATGTACATGTATAAGTAATTGTATAAATAGTGGGACTTAGCATATGTGTAGAAGTTTTAATGGATACCACTGCGGTGGTAGTTCCTTGTATATGTGAATGACTTTTGGTTATTACAAAGTATTTGTATACCCACAGTATAAATTCGCTACGAAAAAAAAAAAAAGTAAAGAGTCCCGGTGCTGTGGTTTCGCACCCGAAGAGCCGGTTGGTCCTTGTCCAGTCTGTACAGGAATCGGGCGTGACAAGGATATAGCAAAACACTGCACTATCCAAGATAAGGATATACTAACCATGCGGCAAGAAGGGGGTCTTCTTCAATCTTTAGACGGGTTGAATCCAACCCATTCCAACCCGAATAAAAACCCATATTTTTTTTTCATTAATAAAATGTGATTTTTACATCAAAATTCATGAAAAATCATTTTCTAACCATTCCTCATATTATTTTCGTTCAAAAATATCACAAAATAGAGGCAAAAATCCTATTGCTTTGGTACCAAATATTGTTGAAAAACATGAATTTTCATGTCTTTAATTCCGAATAGAGCATTCAAAACGCAGCAGAATATATAGACAAAATTCTTACCTCCAGCCATTGCCTTTTCTTCAATCGAATTAGAGAATGAAAATGAGTTGCTCTTCCAAGATCCCTTTTCTCATCACTATGATGGTGTCTTTCGATGAGAATGAACCTAGGGACCAATACTATAGTCGTCTAATATTTATAGGCCTCTGTTCATCACAGAGGCGGTAGAAATCTATAGTTGATCACAGTGTCAACGTAGCCCGATCGTGTTTTCATACACGGCTGTCGACGTATCCAAAGTGTGGCCGTATATAGACCACACTCTTTTAATGGCGGTGGTAGCAATCTACCATCGACGTGTACGAAGAGTTGATCGTATATGGACCACAAATTGATTAAAACAGCTTAAGAAATCGCCTACATCTTGTTCTCTGACTAACGACCCCCGCTTGCTCTCCTCCATGCATGCCTTGAAATTTTTTGTCAAATTCATGTGCGTGGCTAGATTTGAGTAAAAGCAATACTAGACTCGTCTCAAATGAAATTATCAGTCAAATAGTTTAGCTTCTAAGAGCGCAATGTTAAATAATATTTTGTTTTTCTCAATTTTCACATGTAAGTCCATTTTCTCCCAATGATATGGTTTTTCACGATATTGTTGGGTTTTTTGATAAGAGATAATGAGAACGTGGAGTATTAGAGAGTTAATCAATAGTGGATGAGAGACCACGTTGCTATAGTGGAAGATAAGTTAAGGTTTCATCTAGCCTGAAATAGATAAACATATTATTCGTATCAAAGCCGACGATAATGGCAACAATCAAAGAGTACATTGAAAATTTGGAAGGTAAGTTCAAGGAACTCCAATGCCGATTCCGCATAGTGGAGGTGGGAGTAGCAGATAAACTTGCAAAGATCGATAAAACAATCAAAAGACTTTTTGAAACTTTGTTGTTCAACCGAGCAGGCAAAATAAGTAATAACCATGTGCTCATCTCTTTCAAAAGTCATAGTCGAAGTGTAGAGAGAGAAAGTCATGGTAATTTTAAAGACGGGAAACCACCGTTTACTTCTCAGTTGGTAAAATTGGAATTTTCCCGCATTTGTGGGGATGATTCAAAGGTTTGGTGCGCTAGTCGAACAATTTTTTAACTATTAAGTCACCCTAAATTCTCAAAAGGTTCCTTTAAATTCTTTTCACCTAGAAGATGAAACCAAGGAATGGTGACAATGATTGAAGCATGCATATATAAAGAATAGGACAAAGAATACCAAGAAAAGTTCTTTAACTTCAACCTTGAAGACAAGGTTCTTAAGAGGAGGGCAATGATAGAAGATAATAAGGACGTGCAACATTAGAGAATTAGTCAATAAGTGGATGAGAGACCACGTTGTTAGTAGAAGATAAATTGTTAGTTTTTTTAGTCTATATATTTATTTGTATTTAAACTTTGAATGTTATCAAGTTGGGGGAAAAGAGTTTAATAAAAGTTAGTTAATGTTTTATCTTTCCTGAAATAGATAATATTAAGCTTTTATCTAGCTTGAAATAGATTATCCTATCACTTTTCTTATTGATTAATATGCCTTAATCCTAAAATAAGCAATTAGATTAGAGCGGACTAAACATGATCAAATACGTCTCTCCATTAATCTATCTCAATTCTTCAAACTAAAAGTTGAGTCGGGTGGTGTTTGAGTTTCGTTTAATGAAAATATTTATCAAGCTTAACCCTTTCTTATTTAAAATTTAGAAGCAAAAGACTTGCCATGACAAGCAGATTATTCAGGAAAAAGACAGGTCCCCATACAATATGGCAGGCTAAAATTCCATCAGACATGTTGCTAGAGCAGGTTTGGTTGGTTCAAAACCATTAACAGTGGTGCCATCAATTGGAGACTTTTGGTATCTTTATAGTCGCCCAAATGAATGCGAATGTGTCCTCAAATCGAGCGAATGAGCTGTTTGGTTCGTATATTTTCGAGCGGCGATATGCGGTGCGTGGAAACCAACTCGCAGGTTATTTATCTTCGTTTTTAAATTTTTTGAAACTCGCGATAAAGCTGATACTCGCCGACCCCGTCGTTTGTCGTTTTGTGTGATTGTTCTGCGATTGAGTTCGTCGGGGTCACTCCCGTCCGTCTGTTCGGAGCGGTCACATTATCTGAGAGGCGATTGTGTCGTCGATCTGAGGTGAAGTAGAGTCATCTTAGGGCCGCAGCGTTATCATTGGGATCAGTCCTAACCGCAATTATTGTTTGCTTGGCTTCTGGGTTTGTTTCCTTCATATATTTTGGTTCTGGTTTTTTGAATGAAAAAATTTGAACAACACCACCATCAACACAAATGGTCTGTCCTGTAATGTAAGATGATGCTGGTAAACAGAGGAATGCTACCAAAGATGACACTTCCTTTGGATCTCCCACACGACGAAGCGGAGTTCGATTTATGGCCTCTTCCAGAATGGTTTTGTTATTGAGCATCTGCAATTAATTTAGATTATGTAAAAATTAAGCAGAAAAGTGAGAGAGGAATTGATTATTCAAGAATTTCCCAGACAAAAAAGGATTCGAGCAGCAGTGAATTAATGGTCATGCGAAGGGAAATTAATCAGAGATTACCTGATCCGCCATAGCAGTCTTGATGTACCAAGGAGCAATAGCATTACTTCTAATATTGTCTTCCGCCCACTCGCATGCCAAATTCCTTGTAAGTTGATTCATTGCTCCTGAAAAAACAAAAACCCATTTTATTGTTGTTAAATTACTAGTTTTTTTTTTTTTTTTTTGTTATTTAAATTATGATCCGAACCGAAATATTTTGGAATTTCGACCCGAAAAGGTTTTTATTTTTTATTTTTTGGAGATTTATGTGGAGACGGTGAGCTGTATGAATCTGACTCGATTGGAACAACCTGTTTTAATATAGGGTTTTATATGTATATATATATATATATAAAATATGTGGGCCTTAAGGATTTTGAAGTGTGTACTTGAAAGCCAAAACCACGTAAATCCCTTTGTTATTTTGATTTTTCTTGTCTATTTTCTTTCTATTTGTTGTTTAATTTTGCAATAATAATGCATGCCGGAAAATGCCACAAAGGACCATAACCCAAGAACTTGCAAAGGTATACATACCTTTGGTGACTGAATAAACAGACAGATTCTTTACGGCCACTACGCCAGCAACAGATGAGATGAATACAATGCTTGCTGCTCCCGATGCCTTTAAAAGGGGGTAGGTAAGTTGGGACAGATTATACAGAGACTCAAGATTTATGGCCATGATACTTGAGAACTCTTCAGCTGTAACCTCTACTGTTGGTTTCTCAATAAGAATGGCAGCGTTGTTGATCTGAACAGTACAAACACAAGAACAAGAAGAACAAAATAAATAAAATTTCAAATAGGCAGGGGAAGTCACACAATATGTGTGAGATCATAGGTTACTACAGACTAGAGGAGCTCATAAGGATATTCAGCTTCCCATTTACAAGAGAAGAGACAACAGTCTCAGTAGCTTCTCCCTTTGGGCTCTGGGAGACATCTGGAGCTGAGCCACTGACTCCAAAACCTTCTTCCAATCCTTCAAGCATTCATTGAGTTCTGTTTCATTTCGAGAACAGGTGTATACGGTTGCACCTAATCCTGCTAGTTCCTCCACAATTGCATGCCTACCCAATAAATACATATATATATATGTATATATATATATATAGGAAGGAAATTAAGTATACATATAGTTCAAAATTAACAAATAGGGAATTGAAAAGAAAGTAAAACCAATTACCCAATTCCTTTAGTTCCACCAGTTACAAGAGCGGTCATTCCCTTGAGAGACCATCTACCATTCTGAGCCATGTCTCCTCTACCAGACCTTCTTCTCTTCATTTTTTTCTGTATCTATATGTCCATATTTATAATAGAATGTAGAAATTAAACAGGAATGAATCGTATCTTATTTTTTATTTACTCAATTTTCATAAAGTACGTATTGTACTTTCATAAAGAAGTTTGAGGGTATTATTATGATTGGAAAAGTCTACCAAATACAATTATTCTAAAAATGACATTTCCCTCTTTTATATGTCAAAATAGGTTCAACAAACAAATAGTAAGCCTTATTAAAACCAGCCAAAGCAATAATGTCAATGCGTAGAGCAAATAGCACTACATTGAAAAACCACCCCAAATGAAAAGTGTAAAAGCGCGAGTCCGTATTAAGCAAAGAAACATTTATTTCGATAATATGATAATGGGTTACAAAAAGTTCTTTTTTAGCAAGCAAACAAGAGGTTAACAACCATACATCAATAATATCATTCTTGGAACACCAAAATAACAAATATCATCCCAAGGATAGATAACTCAAGAGAAAAAAAAGTAAAATCTCACAAAAACGATGGAATAGCCAAATGGGTAATGTGAAGAGTAACCAACAATCCAAACTCCTATGATTGAAAAGCACTTTGCAATGAGTCACTACATTGAGCCAAAACAAACAAGATTTGGTCTTCCAATCTTTTTACCAAAGATTTAAACCCTAGCCCAGTTTCTTTTTCTCTCTAAACCCTCCCCCTTTTGTTTTTCTTCTTGTTCAACACTCCCAACTAGCCCCCTTTTGATTTTCTTTTTTTTTTTCGTTTCAAACAATGGGCTTTGGCCCATTGGTCCAGCCCACTAATGGGCAGACCCAACATATTAAAATTTGGATATAGTTTATTTTTTTATAATATAAAAAGTATATATTTATGACGTCATCGGTTTGAACGGGATTCGACTATCAATCCAATTAGTGTGTCGTGAATCAATAACTTTTATGATTCAATAATCAGATCCACGTTTTAGACATTTGATCGACAAAAATAATGTTGATAAAAACATTTTATTTTTTTATATAATTTAAAAGAGGAAAATATTATTTTTTAATATATTTATATAAAATAATTTTTATATCGAGTTATGTAATTTAGTTTACATTTTAATATATAGATCATATATACATAATTCAAATCATATTTTTTTAATATAAAAGTAAAATTTAGTTAAGGATCATAAGATAACAAAAAAAAATAAAAAAAATTGAAAGCTAAACTAGTTACAATATAATAAACTGACTTCACTCTGGCTAAAACTTGGGACCCCATTTCCTAACACCCTTGCCTTTTAAACCCGTTGAATATTTTACTACA
This sequence comes from Tetrastigma voinierianum, assembly GCA_016808115.1. Taxonomy (NCBI): domain Eukaryota; kingdom Viridiplantae; phylum Streptophyta; class Magnoliopsida; order Vitales; family Vitaceae; genus Tetrastigma; species Tetrastigma voinierianum. The sequence continues at coordinate 554,053 of JAEQBH010001024.1, forward strand.
TAACCGAAGCACGATTGGTAAAATAACAAAATATTAACATGTATTTTGGTTAATATGCAAGGAATCTCCAATAACGTGATTGAACAAACTTTCCATCTTGGTCCGTGCATTTTTCCCATGAATAAAATGTATATATTTGTTTTCTTTGGCTAATGAGTGAGTTCAAGACATTTTTTTTTTGGCTGATGAGTAAGTTCAAGACTTTTAAAAAAAAAAAAAAAAACACCCTAAGACGAGTTCGGAACAGGTTTGAACGTTATATTAGCCATCCTATCTCAATTATGTATTAAGTTAATTTGATTTTTGTATCTGTATCCTTAATATATAATAATAATAATAGTTTTCAATAAAATAAGTATAAAAATATAATATTTGAATTCAGTGGGTCATATTCAATCAACATTTTTCGCAACTTGCACATGTAATTGTGATTCCCTATTAAAAATTCTAGACCATAATCACAGGTAAATGAAAGGTGGGTTCTTGGTGAGGCATGTAGGAAAAAAAATCATTTATGAAAACCATTATCAATAAATCAAATCATTGAGTTTTGTAATTTAAAACCAAACTAAAAGTAAAACTGTCATGAAGACATAAGAAGAAGATTTCAAAGTCCCATTGAAAATGATTTATTATCTTGATATATATATATATATATATACATATATATATATATATATATATATATGTGTGTGTGATTCGATCCTATGATAAAAAGATGATATAAGTCTTACGCTTAGTCTTTCAAATCTACACGTCCTTTCGCAAATAGAACATTTTGTTTTCTTTATGATTTTGTAAACTAGTTATTGATTTGACAATTCCAACTTTGTCTATCATAAAAATAAGAATTACGTGCTCTCCTCCATGTCTTAATTAAACAAACTTTTCAAGAATTTAGGCACATAAATTCAGAGTATTGAAAGAAGTGGGAAAAGAGTTCGCAGCATTCATGCATGTGGTCAGATTTGAACAAATTAAAGCATGTACAAGACTCAAATCATATCTACCTTTCGGGAAATCTATGAGTCTCAAATGAAATTGTCAACCAAATGGTTTATCTTGCAAGAGCGTGCATTATTTTAAAGAATATTTCGTTTTTCTCAATTTTCATGCGTAAGTTCATTTCTAACTATTATCTGGTTTTTTATCAAGTCATAGAAAGAGAGAGAGAGAAATAAACGGTACAAAAAAAAGGAGCAAACCTCATCACTTTGTAGTAACCTTGTTAAAATTAAAGGATAACATGCTTTATTTTCATGTTCATTTATGTGATAATGGAGGGCATTAAGGATAAGATTTTGGTGTAAACAAAGATATGTCATGATAATAACAACGAAAATATGGAAGCCTGATCGTACCTTCCTTTGTTATATTTTTCAAGTTCTTATTGTTAGATATAAAGGGTAATTTTTTTTATCATTCTTGATCTGAAATCACTCATTCCATCGTTCTTCCCTATATATGAGTTTTCTTTTTCACACCGATCTAGGTTTTCCTTTGTTTTTTTGTGTTTTTATCGTCGATCTGTTGTAGTGTTTTATCACCAACTTGTTGCTACGGATAGTTGTGTGATGACGGAGGTTTCTTCATAGGTTTTCTAATTGGTAGATCAGATGACAAAGTTTTAATATGACGTAATCATTATATTAAATATTGTTCGTAAGTATGCTACAGATATGGAATCCTAGGTAATCTAGGTATTTTTGGATTATCAAATGTGTAGGCAATGAATCTATCCTTTTTGCAATTAACCTGGATGTTGCATTATCCTTTAAAGTGTTTAACACTTTTGATTCTGTGTTTCTATGGATTGTCTTATTAACATGAATCAATAAATTTATCTCTTTTAAAAAAATAATAAAAAAAATAAACTTTCATATTCATAATCTTGACATCAGGATATTGAGTGCAACTCGATTTTAGTATAAGCAAAGATATAATATCATTATAAATATATTATACAATAGAACAATTATATTTTAGTGATAAAGATAAAATTAATCTTTTTCTTTTATTTTCTTTGGTTATAAATTTATTTTAACTATCTTGTGTTATATTTAATTATTTTTTAAGTGATTATTTGTGACGCCCCAAAACGGGACCGTTATTTGCAGATCGACACTATTGGAAAATCTATACACTCGTATCACGAGGCTAACAGTAAAAATGGCCACTTGGGCCCTGCATGTCTTCGTAAATATTCGACAACTATCTCCAATAGTCAAAGAGTTATACATTACTCTTAATACAAATACATATTAAAATCTACAATTCTAATACATATTATTCAAAACATCAAAGCCAAAACCCGACTTTCTTCAAAATCGGCCTCTAAGATGAGCCGTTTTCTCGTACACCTTATTGCACGAAAAAATGTTCCTCGACGGGGTGGCTATCGTACGATAGTGGAATCGCCTAAATGGGTTACTCTGCTAAATGCATGTCACGATGCTCGATTTAAACACACACTCAAGAGTAAATACGTGATCCTACTTGAATAATTCAAATCTTGCGTTCGAATGTCTCGAGTTCTCCCATGACTCCTCGCACTTGCCTAAGCTATGTATGAGGAAAAATATCATTTTCAAAATCAAAACATTGTTCTTGAAAATAAACTACCGGAAAGTGTCGGTAAAAATATAGAATTTCATCGGAGCGAATTGGTTGGTGAGCTTTCGAAATAATCATAGTCCTCATCAGAAATGATCTATTGGCCCATCTCTGGCAATTCTCGGAAAAATCAATCTTGTGGTCGCTTCATGTGTTCGTTTTAGAAAATTAAGTATGAGATTACTGGCTGTCTGGATTCTACGAGTGCATATGAAATGTGATATGTCATTTCGAAACCATTTATACAATATATATATCTGATATATTAATTATGCAGCGTTCTGAATTTGTAATTCGCGCAGCATTAGTAATTGTGATATGGATCAAACAGCGGCGGAGTGGATTCGAGCAGGCAATTCACGATTTCATCTTCAATGGCCTATACTCACAATTATATTCCATATAATTAGGTAAATCCTAATTTTATCTCAATGGCTTATACACACAATTATATTCAATATAATTGAAGCCAATCATAATTTATCTCAATGACCTATACACCCAAAAACACAATTTATTTCCTTAAAATTATTAATAACCTTTAACGGCCTCTGCTTGATCGCGGATTTGTCGAGAATGAGCTCCGAAAAATTCTCAAAAATTTTCACCCTTCGGTTCCAGATTTGGGACCGATCAAAACCTCACGGCCTCAAACCAACCTGAAGTATTTACAAAACACTTAAATGAGGGTAAGCAGTAGGATAAAACCCTGCTGCTCCCGTGGTTGTCTAAGCTCAGACTTTTTTGGTAATCAGCGCGTAGCTCGTCGCGTAAAGATCAGTTTTCTTGGCCTAGATAAAATCCGGCTGGTCAGATTACCATCATCGAGAAAGAAGTAAAGAGAGAAAAATAAAAACTAAAAATCTCTCCCTCACCGATGCTCTCTCTCTCCGAAAAAATCTGCCTCTTCCTTTTTGAATTCCGTTTTTATCTTATTATTATTATTTTATTATTATTATTATTATTATTTGGATAAACGATTTCTATTGTCCCATTCAGATCCATTTTTTGCCCCAAAAAATTTTATTTCTTTTCAATTCACTTCTTTTAAACGAGAAGCTTTCTTCCCTTTGTGAATTTTAAAGCACGAGATTTTGTAAAAATCTAGATCCCTAAAGTCGCGGCGATTTATCGCAATTCATAAAATATTACATTTGTCTCGAATTAATGGCTTTTAAGGTCGTTGAATTCCGCGAAGACAATTTAACGGCGCAATCCGTTTCGTCATTCGAGATCTAGAGAATTTTCGGTTTTCAACCGAAATTATCGTTTTACCCTTTTTCAGAAAAATTGAATTTTTTCCAGGGTTTCACTCTCCCCCCCTTAACAAAATTTCATCCCCGAAATTCACGCACATATGCATCACTCACATGCATATGCTACCTTCTACAACTCCAAGACCGTGTTGGGTATAATAACCCCTTTTCAGTACTTGTCATTTAACATTTGTGATGGTTGTCAAACTATCAATCATCGAGACTAAGCGTGACCTTTGATATGTCTACCTCCATAAGGTCCACCATGAGCAGAATCACTGAGATCCTTGACCCACGATCTCGATCCATCTGACCAACTCTCACCCTACATCCTAGGGAAGAATTTCTCATCCTTTTTCATTTTTTTTTTTCATCCCAGCTACTGGAAAAACACCCAAAACAAATTTTTTTTTTTTCCAGTAAACCAAATAAATTTCTTAAAATTTATTTTATCCATTCTTTGATTTTACACCTTTGTAAAACCTTTGAAAATTTAATCCTCAACACACATTTTTTTTTCCATTAATTCTGGACTATTTGCCCAAAATTCTCGAACACCTAAGGATATATTTCTCGGCCCTAATGCTCAACGTTTTTCCTATGCTATTCACCAAGCATACAATTCAAACAACATTCACAACAATCTTTTTTTTTTAATCACATAAAACACGATTACATGTAATTATTTCTAATCTGTCAGTGATTGTCTAGGTAATCACATACTTAACCTAACATCTAGCCACCAAGTGGTGATGTTCTTACCTTATGCTCGGCCTTGACCAAATCCCTCGAAGCCTTTAGACAATCGTATATCTAACTTATCAACACTAAGCTGCAGGTATCTATAAACCTAGGCTCACGATGCAAGGCTGTGGCACAGTATCGAGACTAAACTATAACTACACCAACCGAGGCTCCAGTAATCGTTTACCTTAGCTCGTGCAAAGTGAAAATTTGGTATCGGATATCAAACGCAGTAATCCTAACCGAGCACTACACTCTATTTGTATATCCTAGGCCCATGCCCAGCACGCTACAGTTAATCGTATACCTAAGCTCTGATACCAAGCTGTGAAGCTGGTATCAGGACTAAACTTGTAGATAAACCCATCGAGGCTCCTGAGATGTCGTTCTGTAGCTCACGTGCAATTTGTGACAACGGGTATCGGGACTACACTATGGATACCCAGGCCCAGGAGCTCCCTGGGTGTTCGTATGCCTAAGCTCGATGCCAAGCGAGTGAAGCAAAGCAGGGGTCCGTTGACTGCGAGATCAACTGCTTGGAAAATCTATGCATCTCGTATCCACGAGGGCAGCGTACACAGTAAAAATGGCCCTTAATTTGCATCCAATACTCATCAAAATATTCAACCAACTATCTCGATAGTCAAAGTTATACATTACTCTTAATGCAAATACATTAAAATCTGAATTCTAAAACATATTATTCAAAACATGAAGCCACGACAGAGCTTTCTTCAAATCGGCCTCTAAAGATGAGCCGTTTTCTCGTACCTTATGCACGAAAAAATGTTCCCTCGACGGGGTGAGCTATAGCGGTGGTGGAATCACCTTTAAATGGGTTACTCTTTCGTCTAGGTCATATGCAATGCTCAATTTAAGCACACACTCAAATACATCGTGATCTACTTGAATGGCTAAATGCCCCGTTTCATGTCTCGAGTCCTCACCGGCTCCTCTCACACTTGCTAAGCTATGTATGAAAAAATATCATTTTCAAAACAAAACTTGTTGTTCTTGAAAATAAACTACGAAGTGTCGGTAAAAATATGGGACTACCCTCGGCGGGTGGTTGGTGAGAGCTTTCGAAGCAGTCATAGTCCTCATCGAAATGATGTTGGCCCATCTCCCAGCAATTCTCAAAATCATTACATTAAATTCCTTTCGCAACCATGTTCGTTTTTGAAAAATTAAGTATCGTCTTATTTAGTAGCTTTTAATCTCTAGGTTACCCGATTATATGAAATCTGTATATCATTTCCAAAACCATTTATACAATATATATACCAATATATTAATTATGCAACATTCTCAAATTTGCAATTCACACCATATGTAATTCAACAATATGGATCAAACAACACCCAAATTAGTTCACTTGAGCAATTCACAATTTTATCTTCAATGGCCTATACTCACAATTATATTCCATATAATTAGGTAAATCCTAATTTGCTCTAGCTGGCTTATACACACAATTATATTTCATATAATTGAGCAAATCACAATTTATCTCCAATGGCCTATACACCAAAACACATTATTTCTATAATTATTAAACAAACACCCAAACAACCCTACACAATCAGATTTGTCGAATGGGCTCCAAAAAATTCTCGAAAATTTCCACCCTTCGGTTCCAGATTTGGGGCCAGGTCGCTGACCCCTCGAGGCCTTAAACCAACCTGAGTATTTCGCAACTATGAGGGTAAGCAAGTATAATAAAACCTCTGCTCGCGAGTTTGTCTGGCTTCCAGCTTTTTTTGGTGTCCTGCGTAGCTCTCATCCTTGTCATCAATTTTCTTGGTAGACCGAAATCCGACAGTCCCGATTTTCGTAAATACGAGAAAGTAAAAGAAAAATAAAAACTAAAAATCTCTCCCTCATAAGCGCTCTCTCTCTCAGAAAAATCTGCATACTCTTTTTGAGATTAGTTTTATCTTTATTATTATTATTTTTATTATTATTATTATTTGGATAAGCGATTTCTATTGTCCCGTCGGATCCATTTTTTGCCCCAATTTTATTTCTTTCAGTTCATTTAACTTAAGCGAACTTTAACTCCGCGCGTTTCGACTTGAGATTTTCGTAAAAATGCCGTCACTTTGAAATCATTGGCGATTCCTATCACCAATAAATTCATAAAATATTATGATGTCTCGAGTGACGAAACTTTTAAGGTCATTAGATTTCGCGAGCCGTTTAACGGCGCAATCCGTTTCGTCATCCAGAGATTTAAATTTCGGTTTTTATTAAAAATTACGATTTATACTTTTCGAGAAAAATTGAATTTTTTCCAGGGTTTCACATTATTATTGTTACTTGGGTTGCCTAACCTTCGGGACATCAGCAGCGTGATGTAAACCTGTAAAAAAAATGGGGGTTCGACGACGGTGTGTCGGCCGTCTCTTCGATGATTAAATCAGCAAAAGAATGGAGAAGAGGAAGAAGAGAGTTCGCGCAGTTGGAATTGCATACCTTTCCCTCGTGGGGGGAGTCTTTCTGTTTTGTACTCTAATTTCTCCTTGATTATAGGGAAAATAATCTCTTGATTTTGGTGATAAAATCTTTTTTTCTTTATCAAAGACTAATTCTCCCTTATTAATGATTTGTGTTTTTTGATACATTATGAAGAGTTTGGATATTGGGAGATGCATTGGATAAATATCGCATGTGTAATTCTGTAGTATATTTATCCATAAAGCTTCTCATATCGATGGGATGGTCATTTGGGGACTCAGGATCCCAGACAGGTTTGGACTCTCTTTAAGTGATTAGCGCATGGTTTTAATATGGCATACCGTCTTGGGCCGCTTCATGATTCGGGCCAAGCGGTGGGCTCACGCGGGCGTTGGGCCTATTGAGTAGAGGGTCTAGGCCTAAAGGTCACGGTACTCACAATGTCCCATTTTTTTTTCAACTGGAAGATTGTGCCCTTCTAGTCGGGGAAAAATACTGTGTTTCAAGACCCTAAGTATGGAGAATTGGAGATTATTAATGTGCATATGTCCCAATGCGTCTGTGGTGTGTGACGTTCCGATGATGCATTTAATGCGCCTTTTGAAGTTCCACCCCTATATATATGGGGGTGAATCTATGAAGTATATGAAGTTTCCAATGGATTCCTCTTCCGTTACACAAAGTTTTTTCCCCTTATTGTGATTTCTTCCCTCACCCACGTCTATAGGTCGATGAAGGTGGAGAAGTTATGGAGAGAGGCTTTCAGAAGTCTCTGTAGCCGTTTGTCGCCTATGAATATTGTGTGTTTGAACATGACATTTGTGTGGACCTACTAGATGTCCTGGATGGGAAGCCTGATTATGCCAATGCCCCTCTTTCAGAGTTCTTCTGTAGCGTCCATTGCACTACCAATACTTTTACTTTTAAGATATATTCAAACACTAATACAAATACAAATACGTTTTCAATACCATAGCTCTATGCTACTTGTGTTTTGATACCACTTAAAATGTGGCACACCGCGCCCTTTTATAACAATTTAACTGTAGCTTTGATAAAACAAACTATACATTCCTTAATTTAAATAGGGCCCATAACTATTTTTGAATAACGCATTTATACAAATTGGCATTTCATGCCTTTTCAAATACAATTAAAAAATATTTATGGAGTTCACCGTGGTTGTCCACAATATGTAAAATACATTTCCATGCTTTCAAAAAGATATAAAAAAAAATGTGATCTTCTTATGAAGACTTTTACATCATTGAGTTCAATGCAAAATAATTACAAAATATCATGAATGAAATGATATGCATGAGACAAAGCATTTACTTTTATTCCGCTCTGTTTGATGGTGACTCTGCGCCCCGACGATCTTTGATCCTACCACTTTCTACTTGATACCCGCGTGATGATAAAAACAACACGCTAAACATTTTCATGCTTAGTGGTTCTATATAATATTTTCTTCCATTTCAGTTTAAATCAAGTCATGCATTTTTCTAAAACAATGCCCTTTTAACCTTTTTAAATGATCAATGCAAAACAATACATATATTCATTTCATATACATTCATTTACAGTTTATTGATCATTCCAAATATGCAATTTCACATGCAATAAATCATTCAAAACACAAATCATGCATTTTACAATTTTCTTTTCATTTTGCCCTTAAGCGAATTTAACCTATGCTTTCGGTGCACATGATAAAGAATCATCTAGTGGTCCCGCCTGGCCACAGCCTAAGATATCATAAATTTTTTTTTTTATAACACAATACGGTCTCATGGTCAGCCACCGTTATTAAAAATCAATTCATGAATACTATTGATACTGTCCCGCTGGGCTATAGATCGGAGTGACACATCATTACGTTCGGCACAGTACTGCTAATTTGACCTTTATTGGTATACCAATCTATCCTTAACTCGAATTTTAACGGTTAACATTTTATTAAGGGCATTCAAATCATTCATAACAAAATACAATATAGTATATACATCTTTATACAAATAATTCATTTTTCAACACATGCAATTTTTCATATGCAAATCATTTCACAATTATTTACCTCAAATCAATTAAAACACTTCAATATGCGCTATTGAAAATCATTTCCAATAATAGAAATAATGATCGTGAAGGGCTTGAAATCACAGAGATTAAGCGAGAACAAACCTCCAAAATGGGAAACAAAATATTTAAGAACAAACCAAAAAGCTTGTTGTACTTGATTCCAATTTAATCCTGCCTCGGGGTCAAGCTTCCTCGTCACCAACCCCTACGCACTCAACATGTCACTATCAAAGAACAACCCAAGAAAAAAAAAAAATCGCCAGCATTCTAGGATTTTGTTAGGTTGATGTCTACCAAATACACCTTCACTGAAAAAAATTTTATAGGACACATGAGCCATATTTTTGCCTATGTTTTCAAGAAAAAATTATGTACTCTCTAAGTGAGTCTATTTTAGTAGGAATTAGAATCATTCATTGATCACCCAAACCTGTTACGTGCATTTAACGCCAAACTACTGGAATTAATCCCACTGGCTACTTACTGTTATTCTCAATTTCATGGGTCTTATCTCCATAAATTGGTAATGGTTCCTAATACTCATTTGAAGCTATGGTTCTAAGGTTTCTTCTCCAATTGGAATCATCCAATTTGGATCATTAAAACTCAAGTTATTGCATTTTACATCCATACTACTCATTTTAAAAGGTAATCGTATTGTTCTCGTGACATAGCTCCGCTTGACAGATTTCTCAAGTAATTTCTAAAGCAGCAACTTGCATAAACTTCCTTCAAGTAAATTATTATTCCCTATAAGTCTAGTTTACACAAAAAATTTGAATCACTTAATTGATAACAAACTTCAACTTACATATTAAAACACCACAAATCCACACCCAAAACAGAGCATACCAAGCATACCCGAAACTTACCTTAAACCCATATTTGGAGCCTGTAGCCTAATTTGCTCCTAGTCCCTTCTATACATTCAGAGCTCTAAATTTTTATGGTTCTTACCTGCACTGCTCAACAAAGTCAGAAGCCGGGTCGGCCGGCCCAACTTTGCACCCGCTTAACGGTCAACATGCCGGACTAGCTAGCCCACTTAGTGATGGACCGAAATGCGTTGGCTCGTGGACGCCAGTCGATTATACTAAGATAGCCCATAAGCCCGACGGGCTAGACGTGCCAACGGGCCGTGTAGGTGGACCATGCCGACGGGCCGTGCAGCCTAACACATTGGCTGCTGGCCCATATTAAATTTTGTTTTAAAACCAATTTTTTTTAAAAATTATATTTAGTTTGTAAATTGTATAATTGTGGAAATGTTAATTTTTTTATTTTTAAAACCAAGAAAAATATATGAGATATATACTTTTAAAATAACAACAAATTTAAACATAAAGATAAAGAAAAGAAAATATAAAAAAATACGATTCTTTTATTCAAAATTTCAACAAACTACAAGAAAAGAGTTGAGAATTGCATAACTATAGTTTGAGTACATCCCAAACTAGTCGTTATATAGTTGTTAGGAGGGTGGCCTAAAAGCACGTGGGGTCGACCATGGCACACGCAATGATGACCTTGCCCAGCTGACGGCCGTCTGGGGCTGCAGGTAGGCCGACCTCAAGCATAAAGATAGGCTCGACCTAGCCCGTCTTTTTCGTTGAGCGATGTGCCAAATACGGTCAGTTTGTTGGACAGGCTTATTCTTTACCAATTGAAATCACTTAATTTGGATGATTATAACTTAACTTATAGCCAAAACAAAAACAAAGGTTTTGAAAATTTTTGACAGCAACTTTTTTAAGACTTCATCATTTCCTTTACACAAAAATTCCTCAAAACCAATTCAAACCAATCAAAACAATGCAAAACAACCTCAAACTGAACTAAAACCATCCAAGAACACTTTACACAAAGCTAGAGTTTTTCTCCAAACCTAAACACAAGAAAATAGGGGGTTAGAGTTTTGTTTCTTACCTTTAAATCTTTTCCTTTCTCTTCTTTCTTCTTCCTTTTTCTTCTTGATCACTTAAACTCTTGATATAATTGAGCAAATCACAATCCCTCTCTTCTTCTTTTTTCTTCTCTCTCAACCGAATTCCTAGCTCTCTCTCAAAAGCGTGAATGCCCAAATGGGCATTCCATAGACCATTTTGGTCTTTAATCCCCAATCTAACTTAAGGCCATGTTTGGCTTATCATTAAATGGGTCTTATCTCAATTTTCTCATTTTAAAGCCTCATTTTACTGTCATTTTCACTTCATTTCATTTCATTTTCATTTTAACATTTACATTCCTCATTTATGACCTTTAGGTCCTCATTTGACATTTTTACCAAATTTATTTGGCTCCTGTAAAATTTTCGGGTTTTTATCATTTTTCGTTTTTAGCCATTTAAACTCCAAAAAAAATATAATTTAATTTATTTTACACCCTAAATATGTTATAAAACTGTTAGGGTATTTTTAGGGCGTTACAGAACAATGCCAATATTATGAACAATAACCAGTCTTGTGAACAGTGTCGATCGACCATGTGAAACGATCAACCGGTTGTGAACCAGAAAAGTCGTGAGACTCGATCGGTTGGATGCAGTAGCTTATCTAAAGACCACAAGAGGAAACGGTCGACCAGTTGAGTGCAACGATCATATTTCAATTGCTAGAAAATAGTGACATGGAGTGCACATGACACAACGGTCGACTGGTTATGAGAAATGGTCGACCGGTTGGTCCAACAGTCGGATTCCAACAGCTACAAAATAGTAACATTTTTGTGTATAACAGCTATAAATGACTAATGTACAAGAACCGACGAATTATGCCTTAATCGATTCGAAGTTCCCACGCAAATAGAGTGTGGAGGATCACTTTGTTCAGAGACTTATCAGATATCCTCTCAAACATCATTTCAGAATCATTTCTCAAACTAAGATTGTGAGCATTCATTACATGTGCATATTATAGAGTGCATCTTTGTGTTCATCAAAGCTTGAGTTGTATTTAAATATCTTGAGAGCTTGAGAGAAAGTACCCATTGTACAAGGAGAAAGCTTCAAGTGTGTATAACTCAAGGACTTTGGTGGGAAGAGCCCACTGAGTCAAAACTATGTAATCAAGCTCGATTGAGCTTGAACTCCAGTGTATAGCTTGAAGAGGTGCCCATTGGTGCCATAATCCAAGTGTAAAGAAAGAAGCTTGGGTTGGAGCTTGCCACTAGTGGAACCCTCATCGATTGAAAGTTGAGGAGCGGACGTAGCAAGGTCACACGAACCACTATAAATTCGGGTTTTGCTTTCTTTATCCTTATCTCTTTAATTTAGTGTTATTATTGCATTTAAATTAAAGATTTATTGTAGTTGTGCAAAAAGTTTTTGAAAACCAATTCACCTTCCCTCTTGGTTAGGTTGCTTAATCATATTGAACTTTCAGCATGAATTGAAAATAATAAGCTCAAATAAACTGAATCCATATCCAAAATTATTAAAGATTGGGATATTAATTTCAAGATTATTTATCATAATACATATAAAATATATACAAAATAATAATTTCAATTGCATGAAATTAATATCTGTACAGTAAACGATATATCCATTTATTGATGAATTATCAATCAAACAATCATGTGGCCTAGTGATAGCTTGTTGTATTCTTAAACTATACTTTTTTTTCTTAAATTTTACTATTCTTATCTAGGATAAGGATATAGGAAAACACTGCACTATCCAAGATAATGATATACTAACTATGCAGCAAGAAGGGGGTCTTCTTCAAACTTTAGACGGGTCAAATCCGACCCATTCTAACCCGAATAAAAACCCACATTTTTTTCACCAATAAAATGTGATTTTTACATCAAAATTCATGAAAAAAATCATTTTCTAACCATTCCTCATATTATTTTCTTTCAAAAATATCACAAAACAGAGGCAAAAATCATATTGCTCTGATACCAAATGTTGTTGAAAAACATGATTTTTCATGTCTTTAACTCTGAATAGAGCATTCAAATGCAGTAGAATATGTAGACAAAATTCTTACCTACAGTCATTGCCTTTTCTTCAACCGAATAAGAGAATGAAAATAAGGAACTTTTCCAAGATCTCTTTTCTCATCACTATGATGGTGTCTTTCGGTGAGAATGAACCTAGGGTGTAATACTATAGTCGTCTAATATTTATAGGCCTCTGTTCATCACAGAGGCGATAGAAATTTGTGGTTGATCACAGTGTCAACGTAGCCTGATTGTGTTTCCATACACGACTGTTGATGTATCCAAAGTGTGGCCTTATTTAAACCACACTCTCTTAATGGTGGTGGCAGCAATCTACCATCAACGTGTACCTAGAGGTGGTTGTATATAGACCACAAATTAATTAAAATGACTGCAGAAATCGCCTACATCTTGTTCTCTGGCTGACGACCCCCGCCTGTTCTCCTCCACTCATGCCTTGAAAATTTTTTTCAGATTCGTGTGCGTGGCTAGATTTGAATAAAAGTAATACTAGACTCGTCTCAAATGAAATTATCAATCAAATAGTTTAGCTTCTAAGAGCGTAATGTTAAATAATATTTTGTTTTTCTCAATTTTCACATGTAAGTCCATTTTCTCCCAATTATATGGTTTTTCACAATATTGTTGAGTTTTTTGATAAGAAATAATGAGGACGTGCAACATTAGAGAATTAGTCAATAAGTGGATGAGAGACCACGTTGCTAGTGGAAGATAAATTAAGGTTTTATCTAACCTGAAATAGATAAACCTATCATTGGTATCAAAGTCAACGATAATGGCAACAATCAAAGAGAGCAATGAAAATTTGGAAGGTAAGTTCAAGGAACTCCAATGCCGATTCCGCATAGTGGAGGTGGGAGTAGCAGATAAACTTGCAAAGATCAATGAAACAATCAAAAGACTTTTTGAAGCTTTGTTATTCAACCGAGCAGGCGAAACAAGCAATAACCTGTGCTCATCTCTTTCAAAAGTCATAGTCGAAGTGTAGAGAGAGAAAGTAATGATAATTTTGAAGACGGGAAACCACCATTTACTTCTTAGTTGGTAAAAGTGGAATTTTCCTACGTTTGTAGGGATGATTCAAAGGTTTGATGCGCTAGAGTCGAACAATTTTTTAAGTATCAAGCCACCCTAAATTCTCAAAAGGTTCCCTTAAATTCTTTTCACCTAAAAGGTGAAACCAAGGAATGGTGACAATGACTGAAGCATGCATATATAAAGAATAGGAAAAAGAATACCAAGAAAAATTCTTTAACTTCAACCTTGAAGACAAGGTTCCTATGAGGAGAGCAATGATAAAAGATAATAAGGATGTGCAACATTAGAGAATTAGTCAATAAGTGGATGAGAGATGTAATACCCTAAAATATGTCTTAACAGTTTTATAACATGTTTAGGGTGTAATATAAGTTAAATTAGAATTTTCGGGAATTAAAACGAGAAATGGAAAAATTATTTCAAGAAGGGTAAATTAGTAATTTAACCATTCAGGACACAATGGTCATAACACTATAAGTTTATATGCCAAAGTATAATAATGAGTTAAGTGGAAATGTAAATGAAAGAGAGATGAGGGATTTTAAAAAAAAATATGGAAAAAATGGTACAAACCAAACAAGGCCTTAATGTTAAATAAGGGAAAAAGACAAAAAGTGGTCTTGGAAAGGGGGTGTTCTTCATTTTTGGAAAAAGAGAGAGAGACGGTGAGAGAGAGGAAGAGAAGAGGGGGTTAATTCTCTCCATTTTTCCAAGTTTGGTGTGATCAAGAAAAAGAAACAAGAGGAAGGAAGAAGAAAAGAAAAGATTAAGGTATGGAAAAAATCAAACAATAATTCATTTTTTGAGAATTCGGGGTCTAAAAAGAACCTACTTGGTATATCAAGTGGTGTTTTTCACTTTGCACTAGATTTGAGTTGTTTTGGTTTACTTTGTGGTTGATTTGGGGGTTATATAGAAACCAAGTATGATTCCCAAATTTCGAGACTTAGGAAACTCTCCTAACCCATTAATTGTGTAGAATGGGGTTAGCAAACCATAAGTCTTCCCCTATATGTGTTTTGGGAATTGTTTGGTTGTATTTTGGACTTGGGTTGGTTGATTGTAATCCTCAATTGAGGAATCTTTTTATTAAGGAAATATAGGGGTTATAGGGGAGATGCTGTCAAAATTCCTCCAAAACCCATGTTTTTGTCTTTGTCATAATTTCTTCGTTCAAACTCCGTTTCGGATGTTATTAGACTCTATGGAAAGCCCTTTGAGTCTAGAATCCATACATATATAGTTTGATTAAATTGGAACTCATATTAGGTCCAGAAATCATGAAAATAAAGAGGCCTTATTGTTCTCGCTCGTAGTCACTGCTCAAAGAAAGCTTAACTGATCGTTATAATTTCTTCGTTTAACCTGCTTTAGATGTTCTTGGACTCTATGGAAAGCCCTTTGAGTATAGAATCCATCCATATATAGCTTGATGAAATTGGAACTCATATTAGGTCTAGAAATCATGAAAAAGTGTAGGCCCTGCTGGTTCTGCTCGTAGCCACTGTTCATAGGAAGCCTTCAACTTCGAACGGTCATAATTTATACATCCGAACTCCGTTTCAGATGTTCTTGTACTCTATAGAAAGAACTTTGAGTCTAGAATCCATCCATATATAGCTTGATGGAATTGGAATGATATTAAATAGCTCATAAGCATACATGGTAACCATAGTTATTCATGCATATAATGAGATATGAAAAATGCAAAGATACGAATAAATAAGTGTAAATATTGCATATGATCACTGGATGACAATAATTATTTGGGAATATGAGATATGTACTGAACATAAAATATACATGGATTGTCTACTTAGAACCCGGGTAGAGGATGACGACTTATTAAAAACAAACAGAACATACCGGGATTAGTCGCCCTTGGTTGTTTCGCGATACCACTTTCTGCCCTTAAGGGGATTGGCCATTGCTCGCATAATGATAACAAAGACTTTCGGTCCTCAGGACCACTGTTGCATAATGAGTACGCCGTCTCTTATAGTTTCCTTTTATCCACTTCTAAGGTTTATGCAGGCATGAAACATAAAACAAATGACTTGCATATGACATATGAAATGTATATAAACGTTGATAAGAAATGAAACATGATATGAGAAGTAAATATGAGATATGTATAAGCATGTTTAAATGATATGTTAGATGTGTATGCATGTGTATAGAAGTGTGATGATCCGTGTTAGTAGTTGTCCAAGAGTTTATTCCTACTAAGCGTAAAGCTTAGCACGGGTTTTCATCCTGTAGTACCTTAAAATGCAAAGTAAGGTCGATACAACCCTCATCGGGTCTCCAAGGTCAACACATAGTTAGATGCCCACCTAAGACTTTTGGTCTATTTTGGTATATGTAATATTTTTATTTTATTTTGTAAACAAATGTAAAGTTTTGTATAAGTCGAACACTCCCATTCAGGAGCTTGAATATATTTTGAAATTTCGTCGCGCGTAATTTATCTCAAGATACATGCTTATTAGTGTATGAATGAACAAAGCTATAGTGTAATGTGTAAGACAAAGGACACCCTCGCTCCTCCCTATATCGCATGTGGGTGGTGGGTCGAGGGGTGCCACAGGTTAGTTGGTATCAGAGCCTAGATTTAGGCGTTTCTGGACAAGTTTTAAGCCTTCTAGATAGATTATAAGATAAACATGCATATGTTAAGTAATGTGTTGACCTCTGATGTGGATGTCCTTGTGTTTTGTATAGATGGATCATTCTGAAGAAGTTGTTGAGAGTGTTAACCCAAGGGAACAAGAGTTTTTCCGCCTTCGAGCCTTCGTGAAAAGTAATGTACCTAATGAGTCACTTTAAGCCTCACAGAATATCACAGGACATGCCTGGTATTGATAGATCGAACGCCCGAAGTCTAATAGACATAGTGCTAAGACATGAAGCAAGAGAATCTGCATGGGTTGAGCATGGAAGAGTCAACGAAAGCCGAATTTTGGTTAGAAAAGCTAGAAAGGGTATTGGAAGAGGTTAGATGCCCTCCCGATCAGAGAGCATCATGTGCAGTCTCACTATTGTAGGGTAAGGCATATGATTGGTGGAAATTGGTGCTCAAAAGTCCAAGGATTCCAAATCCCATGACATAGGAATTCTTTGTCCAAGAGTTTAGAGTATGTTACAGACATGTATAGGGAGTCCAAGTAGAAACAGTTCCTGAATATGAAGCAAAGGAACTTATATGTGGCTGAGTATGAGAAAGAGCTCATCCATCTCAGCAAATATGCACTGGAAGCGGTCCTCACCGAGGCATTTCTGTAGGCACGAAGATGGACTCAGCATGATTCCATTAAGAGGGTTTACACCCGCGGACTTCTCCAACAGTGAACTTTTATCATTGGTCTAAGCCGCAATGAAAGTGGAGAGACTGAAACCAACAACAAAGAAAGTCTGAAAGAAGAAGCTCTCAAAAGGAGACTCCTCTTCGATAAAAAGAGCTAGAGATGTCTGCCGAAGCCGCACAGGTTTGGTCGCAAGAAGTAGAAGACAAGTGAGGTACAACAAAGATCTAAGGTGAGGTGCTTCAGCTTGGACGTGGAGAAATCCTGAGTGCACTCATTGCTCATAGACTCATTCGTGTTTTCTGCTATTAACAAGAGGGTGTTTCCTCGGGCGTGGAAGCCTTTGGAGCATTTGATAGCACAAAGGTCCCCGAGTCGGGATAATGTGGTCAACAAGGAAGTAGCAGAGGAAGATATGAGGCACCACTTTCGACTCACGATAGAGGTAGGGGTCGTAACGGCCTATCTCAGCATAGAGGACGAGGAGGCATAGTTTCGTAGATCTGGGCACTGTCCGATGCTCAGCAACACCAAAGACATCAGCATATGCTATGGAAGGCCTGAGGATCAAGATGCTCCCGAGGTTATAGCCGGTATATTTTCTTTTATATGATATTGAGATGTACATACTGACTGATCCAGATCATCATCCATATATGGAGCATGTATTTGAAAAAGTATCACTTATGGAGAAATTAGCATATGACATGCATGTGACTAGTCCGTCAGGTACATTGCTAGTGTAACATCGATACAAAAAATCGCTTCCATTGTTATACAAGTAAGAGAGTTTCGTCGATCCGATAACCCTTACCATTCCGAGAGTTTGACTTGATTATGGGAATGGACTGGGTTGACAACACCAGTCATCGCTGATCGGGACAAAATACAAAGAGTTGAGATGCTCTCACGCCCGAGGTGATAATACAAGGTAATAGATCCAACGTGACGTCTAATGATCTCGCCAAGGTGCAAGGAGATTTATAAGAAAAGGATACGAGACATTCTTAGCCTTGATAATTTGACTTATGTCTGCTGATGAAAGATCCAGTAAGGGAATTTCCGTGATATTCCCGAAGAGTTACTGTGTATTCCCTTGAGAGTGAGGTGGACTTATTCAGAAATTGAAAAGCGTGAACAACCTCAGGTTCAGGCACCTTTACAGATACTTAACACAGTTAAAGGAGTTAAAGGTTCAGCTACAAAAGCTTTTAGATAAAGGGTTTTTACAACCCAGTGTTTCGCCTTGGGGTGCATCTGTTTTATTTGTGAAAAAGAAATATGGCACTTTACGAATGTGCATCGATTATCTATCAGGCTAGACGCCAAACCTCGTGGGTCCGCCAACTCAAGCTTAAAACCCTTCGAGGGAATACATGTAGTCATTTAGTGTCTCAATGCCACAAAATGGGTTTTTCTCTACCTGAGACTCAAACATGAGTAAAAATGGCCACGTTGGGCCCATACATCCATACTCACAAAAATATAACCAACTATATTACACTAGTTTCAAGAGTTAACTACACTCTTATACAAACATGTTTCATAAATGTTTACAAAAATATAATCAAAGCGATTGTTGGCTTCCTTAAAGCTGGCCCTGAGCGTCGTCTCCGAATACCCACGTGTCTCTGTATAGATCCCACGACTGGTAAGCAAAGCCCAAGAGAATGATAATTTCCTTACAAGGGTTACTTCCCACCTAAGTGCACATGCAATGGTCGTGACAACAAACACACATCCAAGTAAGTCGTCTATTGAATGTCATATGTCGCATGAAACGCCATCACGCCCCATATCCCGAGTCATCATCGACTTCACACCTGCCCATGCCAAGTGAACTATTATTTCTCTCATGACAACCAAAGATTACCTAATCTTTCTGGCGCTTACTTACAACCATGCGCCTTTGTGGGTAAAATGGATTTCCTGGTGTCGCACTTCAACTGCCCATAAACCCAAACACTTTTACTGTCTTTCATCGTTGGGGACTATGTCTGACCATAATTGATGGGTCTTTCACCCTGGGGGGAATCTATCCCAACTTGCTAATACCTGGCACATAATTATCCTTTACCATTTCCTTAACCAATGCAACTCATTTGGACTTTGTCCCATCAACCGAGCCCACTAATCAACGCCATACGCAGTGTTGACCCACAACTGTGTACCCATGACACTCCATCGAACACCTAACACAGTGTCGATCCCAACCATGCATTCACACCCATGTCATGCTATGTTTTCGTGCACGTGCAATGCAATTATGCTATTGCCTACTTATACCATGCTACATATAAAATGAGAACTATATGTGCATACATACTCATGCATATTCATCCATGGCTTGGACATTTATATTAAAGTGTACAAATCAAACCATCATATCAATTCAAGCATGTTATTCCATTTTCTGCAACATCCAACATGGCCCCAATCACTGACTCCATCCAACAAACACCTCACTATCCCTTCACAAACCAACCACATTTTGGTTCCACACATCCACACAATCATTATATCACAAAACAAGCAATCCAACCCAAAGACATTGATCTCTGGTTCGAACCCCAGCCCATAATAGTCTAGGACTGTGTGAAAACCGATCATAAACCTCAACCATCCAGTCCCAAAATTTGGAACTAAATTACTTGGCCTCTCATGGATTCCCATAAATAGCCCATACCATTATACAGCCTTTAGGCTAAAAGTAAACAGAGTAGGAAAATCTCCTACCCAATACACAGCTGCCTTCCAAGCAACATGCCATGCAAATACCGCGTCATATCCCGACTATTCACCTCGATGTAACCATGCAACCTACACACTTGGTGTAAAAAAATAGATTTCAGAAAGGTTATGGTCACCCACTGTCCTCTACAGGAACATGGCTGAAATCTTGACTCAATGGGCTTTCCAAAGAGTCCAAGAACACCTAAAACGGAGTTCGAACGAAGAAGTTATGACTTTTCGAAGTTAGAGGTCTCGCATGAGTAGCCAGCCCTACCCAGCCAGCCTACCTGACCTGCCCTTGCCAGCCATCTCCAGCACCCACTGCCCTCCACAGACACATGGCTGGAATTTGAACTCAATGGGCTTTCCATAGAGTCTAAAAACACCAAAAATAGAGTTCGGACGAAGAAGTTATGACCTTCCGAAGTTAGAGGTCTCGCATGAGTAGCTAGCCCTACTAGGCCAGCCTAACCGACCTACCCTGACCTACCTACCCTTGCCGGCCATCTCCAGTACCCACTGCCCTCTACAAGAACATGGCTGGAATATTGACTCAATGGGCTTTCCATAGAGTCTAAGAATACTCGAAACGGAGTTCGGACAAAGAAGTTATGACCTTCCAAAATTTGAGGTCACATAGGGGTAGTCAAACCCAACGGAGCTGACTCGACCGCCGAAGCAACTCCGACTTCACAGCTAACCTGACCTAGCCGAACACCTCGACCTAACCCTCGTCGAAGCTGACTTGACTCCGGCCGAGTCGGTCTGACTCTTGTTCGAAATGACCCGACCTGGTCGAGCTAACTTGGTCGATTAGACTGTTTAGGATAAAAGAACCATAACTTGGGCTACAGAGGTCCAAATTGAGAAATTCAAAAGTCTAACATCAAGTTCACTGATGTGGATACAATTTACCTGAAGGACTCACTGCCAAATTTCCTTTATTTCCCACCTAAAAACCAGTTCTAAAGTTCGGTTAATGTGTACTACTACAATATGGTAGCTTCCCATGGTTCAAAATACAACCAAACATTCCCCTTATGGCAAGACAACCAACACCGTTATTCATTTTAACTCTAACACATAAAAATGACACACAAGGACAATTACTTAGTCCAAAAATCAGTCCTGAGACTGTCCGAAAACAGTCCCGGAATCTCTAGCACACTATCCCAAAGTCTCGATCTGCTCACACGGCCACTACCGCCTCACACAACCCATGCCATTTGAAATCTCGGGGACAAAGGATTAAACCAAGTAGAGAAAACCCCTACCTTCCTGAGTTTTTCAAACTCCCTAACCCGATCTCATGCCGAACTCTTGTCGTGAGGATGAACTATTCCCCTTACTCCGCCTGAAACCGCCGGTTCGATCGCCGGGAAACTTAGAGAGAAGTGAGAGCTTCTCACTCTAAAATCTCTCATCTTTTCTCTCTCTTTTCTCGATTTCCTTTCCTCTTTCTCTCTCATTCTCTTCTCCCCACCACTCTTGGCCAAGACGAAATAAGAGAACTTTGTCCTCTCACTACACATGTCATATATTCTTAAATTACCACCTCTTGGACACACCTTATCCCTATCCATCTACCATAGATTCCCACCCAATCACATGCTGCCACATGTCTCCTGCGAACTTCACTTGGACACGTCGACTAGCTCTCCACTTGACACGTGTCTCATCTTGAGCCACTCGAATTGCGCCAAGTGTCCCGCACCACATTTCGTGCTTCAAAAAATGTGAAATTCCGACTATCGCGGAATCCAACGAAATTCGACGTAGTAGCTAGATTTCACAAGACGATTTCAATGGTGAAATCTGTTTCATCATCCGAGATCTAGAAAAATTCCGAATTTTGACCAAAATTACCATTTTACCCTTCCTCAGAGGATTTGGATTTTCCGGGGTTTCACAAAGGTGACAATGAAAAACAAGTACCCATTGCCGAGAATCGAAGATCTTTTTTATCAGTTGAAAGAAGCGGAAAGTCTTTTCAAGATCGACCGCGACCGATATTAATATCAGTTGAGAGTAAAGGAAGTAGATGTGCCAAAGACCGCATTTAGAACCCGATATGGCCATTATGAGTTTTTGGTAATGCCATTTGAGTTGACTAATACACCGACAACATTCATGGATTTAATGAATAGGGTATTCCGACCCTATGTGGATCAGTTTATAGTGGTCTTTATTGATGACATCCTGGTGTATTCTAAGGATGTATAGGAATATGAACAACATTTGAAAATAGTCCTGCAGACGCTAAGAGAAAATAAGTTATATGCTAAGCTCAAGAATGTGATTTTGGCTAAAGGAAAGTTTCCTCTTAGGGCCATATTATGTCAATGAGGGTATGAGTTAACCCTACAAAGATCGAGGTCGCTTAGACTGGAAAACACCTCGAAATGTAACCGAGGTGAGAAGTTTCTTGCCTAATAGTTATTATAGAAGATCTGTGAGGAGGCTTTTTCCGCCATAGCTCCGCTCACCAAGTTACCTCGTGAGCGAATAAAGTTTCGGTTTTAATGTATCAAATGTCTAATAGTTTTGAAATCATGGAAAGGGATGCTAGTCACAACCAAGATCGACGCAAATTCACTGAAAAGAGTATACCTTGTATGAGCGATGCTTCGTGCATTATTCGGATGCGTGTTAATGCAAGATGTGAGCGGTGGCTTATGCGTCCGCATTAAATTGAAGTCACATGAATGTAATTATCCCAATTCATGACCTAGAGTTGATGCTGAGGTTTCTGCTTTAAAAGTATGATGACACTACTTTATACTGGGAAGAATTTACACCGATCATAAGAGTCTCAAGTACTTGCTAACGCTGAAAGAGTTAAATTTGAGACAACGGAGGTGGTTAGAGTTATTCAAGGATTATGACTACATCATAGACCACCACCCCGGAGAGGCTAATGTAGTAGCCGATGCTTTAAGCAGAAAGACAGTGGTAGCAATGTCACAACCGTAAAGTGATTGGAGACTAGCAGATGATGGAGCTATGTTAGCTCAACTAGAACCGCAACCTGTTTTAAAGCAAATGATTATAGATGCGTAGAAAAATGATGATGAGCTACAGAAAAAGTCACAGATGGTGACGAGACCAAGTTTTCAGTGAAAGAAGCTGGAAGTATGTATTTCTAGAACAGATTATGTGTGCCAGATGATAAAGAGCTAAAGAAAAAGTTGTTATTTAAGGCTCATAATACGGTATTTACCATGCATCCTAGATCTAATAAGATGTACCAGGACTTGAAATAGTTTTATTGGTGGAAAGGAATGAAAAGAGATGGATCGAGTATGTGCCCATGCTTAACGGTCGCCAAGTCAAAGTCAAATACTAAGTGCCAAGAAGTTTGTTAAATCCCCTCCACTCCCCAATGAAAGCTGGATAACACACATGGATTTTGTGTCAGTTTCCTCACACAATAGAAGCATGACTATATCTCCAGATTGCTGATAAGCTCACAAAGTGTGCTCCATTTTATATCGGTCGTGACGGACTATTCTAGGATCGACTAGCCGAAATTATATGTGGAGGATCAGACTTATCAGACGGTGTACCATTATCTATTGTGTCATATAGAGATCCGTGTTTTACACCAAGGTTCTAGAAGGAATTACAGTCATTTTTAGGCACTAAGCTGAAGTTCAGTATAGCATTCCATCCACAAACAGATGGATAGTCAGAGAGGTTGATTCAAGTACTTGAAGATATGTTTCAAGGTTGTGTCATGGAATTTTCGAGAAGTTGGGATAGGTATATTCCATTGATGGAATTTGCCTATAACAATAGTTTTCAAATAAGTGACCGGTATGGCACCATACGAGGCTTTGTATGGCCGAAATGTAGAACCTATGTGTGTTGGATTCGAGTTAAATGAGCATAAAGTGATCGGGTCCGTACATAGCCAAAGATACAAAAGAGAAGTGTGTTATTCCAGTAAAACTCCGAGAAAATTCAATACCGGGCAACCTGCCCCTCGCTAAATCTAGTGACCTTAAAAGTTTCATCAATTGGTGATAGTCAAATATTTTACAAATTTCGCGATAAATCGCCGCTGACTTCAAGAACGATTTTTACGAGCACTGAATCGAAAAGAATAAAATTTTTCGGAGAGAACTAGACCAATGAGACAATATGTTATGTATCTAAATAATAATATTATAATAATAATAAAATAAAATAAAATCAAATAAAAAGGAGGAGGGTCGAGTTCCCTGAATTTGGAGAGAGGCTGAAGGAGAGAATATTATTATTATTTTTCTTTCTCATTTTTTCCTCGTGATCTACGAAAATCTGACCGTAGGGTTTCGTCGGGCTGAAGGCAGCTGATTCACGACGAGAGCTACGTGTGGACACCAAAAAGTCGAGTTTCGACAAACCCGTGAGGCAGGGGTTTTATCCTACTTGAAGTTACACTTGTTTAAGTGTTTTGTAATGTTTCGCTTTGGTTTGAGGCATTGAACAATATTTGATCGGTCTCAAAACTCAGGACCGAATTGTTGGAATTTTGAGAATTTTTGAGCTCATTCGATACCCATGACCTGTAAATTGCTTTGGGGTGTTTGTTTCGCAATTTATGAAATAAATTATGTGTGTAGGCCATTGGAGATGAGATTGTGAATTGCTCAAATGAGCTAATTTGGGTGATGTTTGATGAATATTGAATAGCTCAAGTGAGCTAGTTTGGGTGATGGTTGATCCATGTTAAATTACACTTGGTGTGAATGTAATTTGTGAATATATGCAATTGATATATTGTGGCAAAAATGATTGAAATGGCATAATGTTTCATATGCACCGGTAACCTAAAATTTAGGTGTGGAGTGCATAATATGAATTTTCTCCAAACTAACATGGTTGTGGTGAATTTCACAGACGATTTTTCAAGAATTTGTCAGAGGATGCAGCCAACAGATCATTTCGATGAGGATCATGACTGCTTCTCGGAAAGCCTACAAACCACCCGCCTGAGTGTAGTCCCATATTTTTACCGACACTGTAGTTTATTTTCAAGAACAACAAGTTTTGTTTTGAAATGATATTTTTCTCATACATGGCTTAAGTAAGTGTGAGGGAGTCAGAGGACTCGAGACATTGAATAGACATGTAGACATCCAAGTAGGATCATGTATTTACTTGAGTGTGTGTTTAAATTGAAGCATCAGACATGCACTTAGGTGGAGAGTAACCCATTTGTGATTTCACTATCGGGCGATAGCTCACCCTGGCCGAGGGAATATTTTTCGTGCAATGTGGAGCGTTCGAGATGATGGCTCACTTTAGGAGGCCGATTTTTGAAGAAAGCCTGGTCAGGCTTGATGTTTTGGATAATATGTATTAGAATTGTAGATTTTAATATGTATTTCTATTAAGAGTAATGAAATAACTCTTGGACTATTGGAATATAGTTGGGTATATTTTTAATGAGCATTGGTATATGGGCCCAAGTGGCCATTTTTACTTAGATATGTGTCTCGCAATACAAGACGTATAGATTTTCCGCGGGTTGACGGGTAGTCAACGGACTCCCCTGCCTTGGGCATCACATATTCTGGGGTGCTGCTGTACGCTAATGATCGACAAAAATCTTATGTCGATTTGAAGAGGAGAGACATTGCATAGAAGTGGGAGACAAGGTCTTCTTGAAAGTATCGTCGAGGAAAATTCTACGGTTTGGTAAAAAGGGAAAATTGAGTCCAAGGTTCATATGGTCATATGAGGTTTTGAACGACTGCCCCCGTGGCTTAACATTTGGCACTCCTCCAAAATTGGCCAAATTACAATGTGTTTCATGTGGGTCGATGCTTGGAGATATCATTCGACAAGCCACACATACTACTAGCGCAGGGACGTGCAAGTACAAAGTTAGATTTGTCATATGATGAAGAGCTTAAAGCTATTCTAGCTCGAGAGGTGAACAAGCTTGCGTATCAAGCAAATATCAAGTAGTGAAAGTGTTCGCAACACCATGGCAGGAAGAAGCTACTGGGAGCCGTATAACTATAAAAGCGTTAAAGATTCGTAATCTTCACTACTGTGCAAAATTTCGAGGACGAAATTTCTTTAAGTGGGGGAGAGTTGTAATACCCCAAAATATGCCCTAATAGTTTTATAACATGTTTAGGGTGTAACATAAGTTAAATTAGAATTTTCGGGAAATAAACGAGAAACGAAAAAATTATTTCAAGAAGTAAGTGGGTGAATTTTGCAATTTAACAATTCAGACACAATGGTCATAACACTATAAGTTTATATGCCAAAGTATAATAATGAGTTAAGTGGAAATGTAAATGAAAGAGAGATGAAGGATTTAAAAAAAAAAATGGAAAAAATGGTAAAAACCAAACAAGGCCTTAATGTTAAATAAGGGAAAAGACCAAAAGTGGTCTTGGAAAGGGGGTGTTCTTCATTTTTGGAGAAAGAGAGAGAGACGGTGATAGAGAGGAAGAGAAGAGGGGGTTAATTCTCTCCATTTTTCCAAGTTTGGTGTGATCAAGAAAAAGAAACAAGAGGAAGGAAGAAGAAAAGAAAAGATTAAGGTATGGAAAAAATCAAACAATAATCTATTTTTTTTATGAATTTGGGTCTAAAAGAACCCTACTTGGGTATATCGCGTGTTTCACTCTGCACTGGGGGATTCGAGTTGTTTTATTTGGTTTCTCATGGTCGACTGGGGGTTGTATGGAAACTAAGCAGGATTCTTAAATTCTTTGAGACTTGTGAAACCCTCCTAACTCATTAATTGTGTAGATGGGGTAAGCAAACCATAAGTCTTCTATATGTGTTTTGGGAATTGTTTGGTTGTGTTTTGACTTGGGTTGGTTGATTGTAATCCTCACTAAGGAATATTTGTATTATTAAATATCGTGCTTGGTGAGACAAGACAAATTTCTCCAAAACTCATGTTTTTGTCTTGGTCATAATTTCTTCGCTTGAACCCGTTTCGGATATTCTCGACTATATGGAAACCCTTTCGAGTCTGTAATCCATCCATATACTGATGAAATCGGGAACTCATATTAGGTCCATAAATCATGAAACAAGAGGCCCCGCTAGTTCCGCTGTGGTCACTATTCAGGAAGCCTTCAACTCTGACGATCATATTTCAAGGTCCGAACTTCAAGCCGATGTTCTCACTCTAATAAAGTTCTTTCTGTAATCCATCCATATATACTTGACGAAATTGAATGATAGTAAATATCTCATAAAGATACAAGAGAATCCATAGTTATTCATGCATATAATGAGAGGAAAATGCAAATATACTTTAATAAATGAGCATAAATATCGTGATATGATCACCGAATATTGGCCACTATTTCTTGGGAAATACGGTATACAGATCGAACATAAAATACATACTGATTGTCTCATGAACCCGGTAAAGGGATAGATGGACATGCTTATTAGGGAAATACAAGTTTGCAAAGATACTGATGGTTTGGCCCTGCTTGTCATTACAACATTTTCGGCCCTTAGATGGTCATTGTCTCGCACAACGACACAACGCCTCAGCTCTTATGCATCATCGTTCGCATAATGAGTACACGCTTCGGCCCTTATAGTTTCATTTATCCACTTCTACATGCATGCAGGCATTTAAACATAAAACAAATGACTTAATACGATATATGAAATGAGGCGACGTTGATAAGAAACGAAACACGATACGATAAATAAATATGAGATATGTATAAGCATGTTTAAATGATATGATATGTTAGATGTATAGAAGTGATAACTGTGTTAGTGATCGTCTACGAAGTTTATTCCCACTCAAGCATAAAGCTTAGCACCGTTTTCATCCATGTAGGTACTGGGCAGAGGCAAGAAGGCCGACACCTTCTCATTGGTCTCCACACAAGACATACACGCCCACTCCAAGACTTTGGCCATTTTTATATACGAATATATTATTTTTTTTATTTGTAAACAAATGTAAAGTTTTTATATAAGTCGAACACTCCCATTTGTGGATCTTGAATATATTTTGAAATTTCACCGCTATAGAATATATCTCAAGATACATGCTTATTAGTGTATGAACGAACGTGTTATAAATAAGCATGCGTAAAATTAATAAACACACCCTCACCCTACATCGTACGTGGGTGAAAGGTTGAGGGGTGCCACAAGAGACCACGTTGTTAGTAGAAGATAAATTGTTAGTTTTTTTAGTCTACGTATTATTTTATTAATTAGATAATGTGCCAGCTTTTAGGGCCATTTAATTAGTGGGGTTATTATTTTTATTTGTATTTAAACTTTGAATGTTATCAAGTTGGGGGAAAAGAGTTTAATAAAAGCTAGTTAAGTTTTTATCCCGCCTGAAGTAGATAATATTAAGGTTTTATCTAGCCTAAAATAGATTATCCTATCACTTTTTTTATCGATTAATCATGCCTTAATCCTAAAATAAGCAATTAGATTAGAGCGGAATAAACATGACCAAATACGTCTCTCCATTGATCTATTGCAATTCTTCAAACTAAGAGTTGAGGTCGGGTGGTGTTTGAGTTTCGTTTTAATGGCTCTTGTAAACAACCCCTTTTCATGTTCATTATCAAGATTAGAGGGTATCAAGGACAAGATTTAATGTAAACAAAGCTATCAGGAAAACAACCTTTCATATTCACAATCTTGATTTCGGGGTATTAAGTCTAAGATTTTAGTATAAACAAACATATAATATCAAACTTTCATTTTTTTTTCTTAATCCCAAGTGGTATCGAAATAAAATCCATTTCTTATTTAAAATTTAGAAGCAAAAGACTTGCAATGACAAGCAGATTATTTAGGAAAAAGACAGAGGTCCCCATATAATATGGCAGGCTAAAATTCCATCAGACATGATGTTGCTAGAGCAGGTTTGGCTCAAAACCATTAACGGTGGTGCCACCATCAACACAAATGGTCTGTCCGGTAATGTAAGATGATGCTGGTAAACAGAGGAATGCTACCAAAGATGACACCTCCTTTGGATCTCCCACACGACGAAGCGGAGTTCGATTTATGGCCTCTTCCAGAAGGGTTTTGTTATTGAGCATCTGCAATTAATCCAGATTATGTAAAAATTAAGCAGAAAAGTGAGAGAGGAATTGATTATTCATGAATTTCCCAGGCAAAAAAGGATTCGAGCAGCAGTGAATTAATAGTCATGTGAAGGGAAATTAATCAGAGATTACCTGATCCGCCATAGCAGTCTTGATGTACCAAGGAGCAATAGCATTACTTCTAATATTGTCTTCCGCCCACTCGCATGCCAAATTCCTTGTAAGTTGATTCATTGCTCCTGAAAAAACAAAAACCCATTTTGATGATTGTTAAATTACTAGTTTTTTTTTTTTTTTTTTTTGTTGACCTAAAGTATGATCCGAACCGAAATATTTTGGAATTTCAACCCGAAAAGGTTTTTATTTTTTATTTTTTGGAGATTTATGTGGAGACGGTGAGCTGTATGAATCTGACTCAATTGGAACAGCCTGTTTTAATATAGGGTTTATATGTGTATATATATATATATATATATATATATATATATATATATATAATATGTGGGCCTTTAGGATTTTGAAGTGTGTACTTGAAAGCCAAAACCACGTAAATCCCTTTGTTATTTTGATTTTTCTTGTCTATTTTCTTTCTATTTGTTGTTTAATTTTGCAATAATAATGCATGCCGGAAAAGGCCACAAAGGACCACAACCCAAGAACTTGCAAAGGTATACATACCTTTGGTGATTGAATAAACAGACAGATTCTTCTTACGGCCACTACGCCAGCAACAGATGAGATGAATGCTTGCTGCTCCCGATGCCTTTAAAAGGGGGTAGGTAAGTTGGGACAGATTATACAGACTCCAAGATTTATGGCCATGATACTTGAGAACTCTTCAGCTGTAACCTCTACTGTTGGTTTCTCAATAAGAATGGCAGCGTTGTTGATCTGAACAGTACAACCACAAGAACAAGAAGAACAAAATAAATAAAATTTCAAAGAGGCAGGGAAGTCACACAATATGTGTGAGATCATAGGTTACTACAGACTAGAGGAGCTCACAAGGATATTCAGCTTCCCATTTACAAGAGAAGAGACAGTCTCCATTAGCTTCTCCCTTTGGGCTCTACAGGAGACATCACAGACTGAGCCACTGACTCCAAAACCTTTAGCCTTCCAATCCTTCAAGCATTCATTGAGTTCTGTTTCATTTCGAGAACAGGTGTATACGGTTGCACCTAATCCTGCTAGTTCCTCCACAATTGCATGCCTACCCAATAAATACATATATATATATATATATATAGAGAGAGAGAGAGGAAGGAAATTAAGTATACATATAGTTCAAAATTAACAAATAGAGAATTGAAAAGAAAGTAAAACCAATTACCCAATTCCTTTAGTTCCACCAGTTACAAGAGCGGTCATTCCCTTGAGAGACCATCTACCATCTCCAAATGTCTGAGCCATGTCTCCTCCTCTACCAGACCTTCTTCTCTTCATTTTTTTCTGTATCTATATGTCCATATTTATAATAGAATGTAGGAATTAAACAGGAATGAATCGTATCTTATTTTGCTTCTTTTTATTTACTCAATTTTCATAAAGTACGTACAGCACTTTCATAAAGAAGTTTGAGGGTATTATTATGTTGGGAAAGACTACCAAATACAATGATTCTAAAAATAACATTTCCTCTTTTGTGTGTCAAAATAGGTTCAACAAACAAATAAACCAACACAATAAAACCAACCAAACAACAATAAATTAACCATAATGAAACAACAACTTTTACTTGAAAAACCCCAAAATAAAAAAAGTAAACCACGAATCAGAGCCACTTTAAACTTCCAATTATTTCAGAATTTAATAATAATGCTATAAAAAGTTCTTCTCTTAACAAAGAAACAAGAGGCTCATAACAACCATACACAATATCATTCTTTAACACCAAAATAATAAATATCATCCCAACGATTTAATAACTCAAAATGCTGGAATACCTAAATCGTGAATAATACAGAACTAACGATCCACTATAATTGAAAAGCACCTTGCAAAGAGTCACTACACAAATTTGAGCCAAAACAAACAAGATTTTGTCTTCCAATATTCTTGCCAAATATTCAAACCATAGCCCATTTTCTCTCTCTCTAAACCCTCTCCCTTATGTTTTTCTTCTTGCCCGACACTCCCAACCAACCCTCTTTTGACTTTCTTTTTTTTTTTTCGTTTCAAACAATGGGCTTTGGCCCATTGGTCCAGCCCATTAATGGGCACACCCAACGTATTAAAATTTGGATATAGTTTATTTTTTATTTTTTTAAAATATAAAAAGTATACATTTACGACACCAGTTCGAATCTGGATTCGGACACCATCAGTCCACTACATCGATCACCCATAATTTTTCTAATTCAATTATCAGTCCGATTTTTAAAACATTACAGTCCAACTTAAAAATAATGTTGATAAAAACATTTTATTTTTTATATAATTTAAAAGAGGAAATATTATTTTTTAATATATTTATATAAAATAATTTTTATATCGAAGTTATGTAATTTACGTATTTACATTTTAATATATATAGATCATATACAATACAATTCAAATCATATTTTTTTAATATAAAAGTAAATTTTAGTTCATATTTAAGGATCATAAGATAAAATATATATATATATATATATATATATATATATGAGTTATATATATATATATATATATATATATATATATATATATATATATATTGATAACTAAACTTAATTTACAATATAATAAATCGAATTTCCTACTAGCGACTAAAACTCAGGACCCCATTTTCTAACACCCTTGCCTTTTGAAACCCGTTGAATATTTTATCACATAAGCTAAGCACGATTGGTAAAATAACAAAATATTAACATGTATTTTCGCTAATATGCAAGGAATCTCCAATGACGTGATTGAAATAACTTTCCTTTTTGGTCCGTGCATTTTTCCCATGAATGAAATGTATATATTTGATTTCTTTGGCTAATGAGTGAGTTCAAGACTTTTCTTTTTTTGAAAAAAAAACCCTAAAACGGGTTCAGAACAGGTTTGAACATTATCTTAGCCCATCCTATCTCAATTATATATTAAGTTAATTTGATTTTTGTATCTATATGCTTAATATATAACAATAAATAATAATTTGAATAAAATAAAGTATAAAAGAGATATATTGAATCATTAGTCATATTCACTATCATTTTTTAATTTGTACACATGTAATCAGATTCTCATTAATAACTTTAGACTTTAATCACATGTAAACAAAAGATGGTCTTTGGTGAGTAATGTAGAAAAAATTCATTTCATGAAACCATTGATTAATAATCAACCAAAGTCAAATCATTGAGTTTTTAGAATTTCAAACGAATCAGAGCAAATAAAATTTGTCAATATATAGGAAATAAGGTTTCAAAGTCCATTTAAAATGATTTTATTTATCTGAAATGAGGGTATATTAAAAATAATATATATGATATATATATATATATATATATAAGTCTTACGTTTAATTTTCAATCACGACGTCCTTTCACAAATAGAACATTTTTATTTCTTACAGATTTTAAACTAGTTACTGATTTCGACAATCCAACTCTTGTTCATCATAAAAATATGAATCATGTCTTCCATGTCTTAATTAAATGAAACTTTTCAAGAATTCGAAAGTATAAATCAGAAAGATCTGTTATATGTAAGAGCTCAGCATCATGTATATTTGATTTGAATCAAATTGTTACGTAAGATCAGAACCATATTCAATCTTTCTAAACGAATATTCCACAATTGATATCTCAACCAAATATTATCTGTTATATGCATTATTTTAAAGAATATTTCGTTTTACTCAATTTTCAATCGTAAGTTCATTTCTACCTATTATCTGGTTTTTTATCAAGTCATAGAAAGAGAGAGAGAGAAATAAACGGTACAAAAATAAGGGAGCAAACCTCATCACTTTGTAGTAACCTTGTTAAAATTGAAGGATAACATGCTTTATTTTCATGTTCATATATGTGATAATGGAGGGCATTAAGGATAAGATTTTAGTGTAAACAAAGATGTCATGATAATAACAATGAAAATATGGAAGCTTGATCGTCCCTTCCTTTGTTCGATCTTTCAAGTTCTTATTCATTAGACATAAGGGGTGATTTTTTTTGTCATTCTTGACCAAATCACAATTTCCATCGTTCTTTCCTATATATGGGTTTTCTTTTCTAATAAAGTGGTTTTTTCCATACCGATATAGGTTTTCCTTTGTTTTTTCGTGTTTTTGTCGTCGATCCATTGCAAGCATTTTATCACTCGACGACGTCCGCGAATAACAAGTAAGACGCATGCAGGTTTCTTCATGTGCTGTGATTAAGAATCGCACGATGTTTTTTAATCGATATACCATTAAATTAAATCTTGTTCGTAAGTATGCTATAGATATGGAATCCTGTGTGTAATCTAGTATTTTGAATTATTTAAATGCGTATGTGAATTTAACCCATCTTTTTTGCAATTAACCTGGATGTTGCATTATCCTTTAAAGTTTTTATCACTTTTGATTCTGTGTTTCTATGGATTGTATTACTAACCTGAATCAATCAATTTATCTCTTTAAAAAAAAACAACAATAAAAATAAACTTTCATATTCATAATCTTGACATCGGGATATTGAGTGCAAGTCGATTTTAGTATAAGCAAAGATATAATATCATTATTAATATATTATACAATAGAACAATTATTTTTTAGTGATAAAGATAAAATTAATCTTTTTCTTTTATTTTCTTTGGTTATAAATTATTTTAACTATCTTGTGTTATATTTAATTATTTTTTAAGTAATTATTGTTGTTACCTGGATCGCCTGACTTCCGGCATCAAGAAGATGGATAAACTCGCAAAAGGAGGGTCCGCACCGTGTCGGCCCCTTCGATGATTAAGTCAGCAAAAGAAACTGGAGAAAAGAAGGCGGAGCCACGCAGTCGAATTGCATACATTTCCTCGTGGGGAGTCTTTCTGCTTTTATACTCGAATTTCCTTGATTACAGGGAAGATAATCTCGCGATTAGCGATAAAATCTCTTCCCTTATCAAGGACTAATTCTCCCTTTATTAAGGATTTATGTTTTTAGACATCCGAGATTTGACTGTGGAGATCCGTGGATAAATATCTTAAGTGCAGTAATTCTCTTAATATATTTATCCATAAAAGACTTCCATATATGAGGATGGCTTACTGGGACCTTGGATCCCGACAAGGCTTAGGACTTCACCCGTCTAGTTAGTTCCGACATGGTTTTAATATGGCAGACCGTCTTGGGCCGCTTCATGATGCGGGCCAGGCAGTGGGCCCGCGCGAGCGTTGGTCTTATTGAGTAGTGGTCTAGTTTCAAAGGTCACTAGACTCACAATGCCCTTTTTTTCTAATGAAGATTATGCCTTCTAATGAGGAAAATACCGTGTTTTTAGACCCAAGATTAGACCGAGATTATTAATGCGCATATGTCCCAATGCATTTGTGGTGCGTGACATTTCGATGATGCATTCAATGTGCCTTTTGAAGTTCCACCCCTACATATATGGGGGTGAATCTCTAAAGTCTATGAAGTTTCCAATGGATTCCTCTTCCGTTACACAAAGTTTTTTCCCCCTATTGTGATTTCTTCCCCACCCCCATTTGTAGGCTGACGAAGGTGAAGAAGTTATGGAGAGAGGCTTTCAGAAGTCTTTGCAGCTATTTGTCGCCTATGGATATTGTGTGTTTGAACATGACATCTGTGTGGACCTACCAGATGTCCTGAATGGAAAGCCTGATTATGCCAATGCCCATCTTTCAGAGTTCTTCGCTAAGGTTTGTGTAGACCGACCAGAGGTCTTGAATGGGAAGCCTGGTTATGCTAATTTTCCGTGAGTTCTTCGCTTAGCTAGGTGTCTCCCGTCCCGCGCCTGGAGTCGTGATCGATCAAGGTGTATGACTGAGAGGGAAGGGAGCTCCTAAACAAAATATTTCGTACTCTTCTTTTCTCTCGACTTTCTCGTTTTTTTCGCAATTAAATTCCTCGTATGGCTTCGACGATTTGTCGTGGACACCTCGATCCCGGGGTCCGTTGACTACCCACAACGAGAGAAACATTCTCGTGGAATGTCGGGGCGACCCGACATCTCTCACGAAAATCGGCAGAGTCTCCTTGTACAGTGGAGTTCTACCCAAATACAACACCTGTGATATAACCTCGGGTCCTAATATACACAATGGATTACACAAGGTCTCATATACAACTATAATGGTAAAATGACTCTTGGGCCCCGTATTATACTCACAACATCTATCCAATATAATCCATCACATGAGTAAAACGCCACTAGGCTCATAAATCAATACTCATAAAACATCCTAACTATATATCATGGGGCCAAGGCAAGAGCTTAATGATCTACTCTTATACAACACATATATTAAAATGAAAACATTATAATACATGCAAACCATCAGCCACATTTCGCTTCTTCTAAACGGCCCTACGATGAACCGTCTCCTGCACGCTCCCGCACCCAAAATATCCTCGACAAGGTGGAGCTAATGCTCGCAGTGGAATCACCCTAAGCGGGCTACTCTCCACCTGGGCGCATACGCAAAGAACGCCTCCAAATAAACACATTCAAGCAAATGCATGATCCTACTTGAATGTCTAACTGATCATCCTGATATCCCGAG
Source organism: Tetrastigma voinierianum (assembly GCA_016808115.1). Lineage (NCBI taxonomy): Eukaryota > Viridiplantae > Streptophyta > Magnoliopsida > Vitales > Vitaceae > Tetrastigma > Tetrastigma voinierianum. The sequence goes on from JAEQBH010001024.1 coordinate 590,002, forward strand.
TCCTCCCGACTTCACACCGCTCTGCCATGTATGAGAACCTTAGTTTTATTTATTCGCGACAACTCCGATGTATATATCAATCAATAATTCGACGATTGATATTATGTGGATTCACTTCTCCGATGTATAATAATCGACCGACCGACGATTGATATTTTATTTGACTACCCTCCAATATTCATCATTTTTAGACAACCCTCCGAATCATTCTCTCAAGAATTACCTCATGCACTCACTCCTATCGCCCCAGTGCTCCCAAATAAGATACGAACGCATGACGTCAATTCCATTTCACTTCAATAACACATGCAAATATATAATCATGCATATATTCACATAATTTAAATCACACAAACATGTCATGTAATTTCACCATCAATTACATCAAAATTAGCTCATTGGGGTAATGATCAAACACGAGCAATTCGATTTAAATTACTCAACCAAACACATTATTTCACAAAAATTATTTTGTGAACACTATTATCGAGAATAGTGAAACCCTCGGTTACTATTCCGAAAAATCACCAATCGTCAGTTCACTTTGTGAACCCGAATTTCACGGCCATTCCCGGCCTCATACAAACCACAACATGATTTATGGCATAAATTATACCAATTAACCACCCAACAGCCCGTGACAGCCACGGACACCAAATTTGGGTTCCATAACTAAACAATCTGGCCCATGTTTTCTTTGGGACCGATCAACCTGCTCAAGGCCTCATACCAACTCGAACATCATATAGCACTAAACAAAGCCAGAAACCAAGTAGGAAAAATCCCCTACCTCTCGAAGTTTGACGAAACTCCCTAAAACAGGAGCCCACGCATAGGCCTCTCCGCGTAGAACAACCTTTCCTCATTCCGAAGAATTCATCACTGACGCCTGTAATCCCAGAGAGAAGGAAGACTCTCTCTTACCTAAAACTCAAGCCAGCAGCCACCCAGCCCTTTCTTTCCCCAAGACGCTTTTTGTTTGGTCTTTGAATCAAAGAGATGACACTTTATTGAGTTTTTGCCTTTTCTAACTTAAACAATTCCAAAACGACTACTTTGTCTTCTTTTCCCTGACATTCTGCATTATCTCATGGTCCATTTTCATCATTTTTCACTCAAAGCAATTTATGGTACATGAGTACGTGTTATATGCGACTTCGTCAGATCGGAAAATCGTTTACTAAGACCTAAATCACGACATGCCTCGAAAACGTGATAACCCGACCGCCTCATAATTCAACAAAATTCGGCAACTACCTAAATTTCACAGACGATTCGAATGAAGAATCCGCTTTGTCATCCGACATCTAGAGAATAAATTTCGGATTTTTAACCGAAATTACAATTTCGTAACCGAAATTACGATTTTGCCATTTTTCCAGAAATTGGAATTTCTCGGGTCTTACATTTGTAATCGGTCTATCATGGTTGCTTGGACGTATTTGTTTTTGTTTTGTGTAACCATCTATGCCTATTGGCGCATTTTAATGAGATTTGGTTTTTGGAATACTTGTGCACCAAACTTTCTATCTTTCACTCTTTCTACGTATATAGGCTAGGGGAGCAGCTAACCTAAAAGTCATTTCGAAGCCTCTATCGTTTTCAGGGACGGGGTTTTCGGATTTCCCAACTGGGATTTCTCTTTGGGTTCCGCACAGCTAACAGGCCCGGGACATTTCGAAAGGCAAATCGAGGGGCCCAATAGCCAGGCAGACCTAGGCCCATAGAACTATTGGCCCCGTGGTTGATAGATCCAAAGAGCTGGGTGCTTACAATTAGCGAGGTCACTCATGTTTTAGATGCCCTAGAAGATGAAACGTATTATGACTACTGCTTGGGGAGAGGAGCACGTCTCTGACATCAAGTGGCTAATATGTCTAAGACATTTACCGACATGTCCATGCCTCACTCAGATAGTGGATAGGGATCCAGATGTTAATTTATTTACCGTTACTCAAAAACCTTTCGCCTAAAAATTCTTTGAGCATCTGCAACACTCCTGAAGATTTTGGCAAAGGAGCCGTTGAAGATTTCTGACCATTTTCGATCTCCTGGTGGGTTTTTACTTTGTATGAAGAGCAATATGTAATATGAATAAAATGTTATGAAGTATTGTGACAATTGTTATAATGATCGTCCATATTTATGGATTCCTACTAAGCTATAAAGCTTAGCATGAGTGTTTATCCATGTAGGTACCGAAGAGGACGTCCGTGATATTCCACATATAGTAGGGCCAACATAACTATAGAAGTCCATCACAGGTAGGTTTGAATTGCTTTTGTAAATGTAAATATAAGATTTTGGAGATAGTGTCAATGTAAAAGTACAAGTAAATGGGACTCATAATATATATACAGGACACTATAAATACTTCTACGGTGAATGTATATGAAATATTTTTGTAAGCTTATATTTTCAAGATGATTGTTTAGAATTATATAAGTTAACAGGTTTATAGTTCTTTTGATTTGTAGACACCTTCCGACACAGGTGCTGGGTAGGGGCGCCACGCACTTATTTTGGGTCGCCCTCACCCACCCCGATCTACTTCCCTGAGGTACCTTTTGAGGTGCCCTGCCTCGATTAGCTTTTCTACTAGGAACTTTAGACTTCGGCACCGGTCGGTTTCATGTCCATGGTCCTTATGATAATCGCACCTCAAAGATTTGTTTCTATGAGAAGGATCCATCTGGATGGGTACAGGCCATTTGAAATATGGTAGGTCGCAAATGAGAGGCAACAGCCTTTCGTATGAGATATTTAGGGGGGTAAATACGGGAGCTCTCTCCTTTTATGAGTTTGGTCTCAAGATTGCTTTCGGTCTCCATTGTGACCTTCCTTGGACGCAGACGACTTCTTTCCCACTGTGCTTCTCTTCTCAAATTTGCATTGGTTTGTATTCATGACTGCCTGGGTTGTTGCTCGAACATTGTCCTCCAAAGACGAATATCCGTCTCGTCACTCGTGATAACTCTTCCATCAGCATCGCGGGCCTGTAGATAACGAGCGGAAGAAAGGAGTTGACGGCCCGAAGCTTCTCCTGAAGTTCTGAAGGACTGCATCCATGTTGTAAAATTTTGTTTGTTGGACGGCTTGCCTGAACCTCCTTGTGAAGTCCCGTATGGACTCTTCTTCATGTTTCAAAATAGTTTGTAAGGAACTAATATTCCTTTTCTGACGCAGTGAGCATAGGTGTTGCGAGATGAACGCTCCCCAAAGTTCATTAAACGTATTTATTGAGCTTTGCGAGAGCTTGTGAAACCAGGCTAGTGCAGGGCCTCATAAACTAGCGGGAAAACTTTGCATAGTAGAAGGTCATTGCCAGCATTCAAAGTCATCGATGATCAGAATGGCATGTGATCGAAGTGCGGTCGCGAGACGCCAAACATAGTGAAAGTCAAGACACAAACCCACAGGCGGCTCGTAGTGAGAATTGGCGCGCCTCGCCGGTGAAGAGCATGTCGCCAAGAACTGGAACTCTGTCGAGCGTAAAGCCGAGGGTCCTATATCAAGGCTGGTGATACCTGGTGGCACGGCTGTGATTACGCCTACGGGTAATGCATACATTCCCAGAGCGCCTCTGCTTAAATTCCGGTTCGCCTACTTATTTCTCTCTTTGCCCGAAGCGGAATGTGCCTTTATTGGCGTTGCTGGATGCAGGGTGATGCGAGTGTCTCTAGCACGACCTAGCCCTACTACTTTTTGTTAGGGAGAGGTTTTGCGAGCTGCCTGAGGACAACTCGTCATCTGCCAGGGTATCTATGTCATCAAGGACGATGGGCTCCTTTCCTTTATCGCAAGCGGTCGGGTGTCTTGCTTGACCACTATCTTGCACGTCTCTTTCGCCAAGATCGCGCCTTTTTTTTTACTTGGGCCCGCAAACGATCGTTTTCAAGCTGTAGATGTTCAACGCAATCCTGCAATTCCCTCATCTGCATTGCTTTCTCCTCTTGTTTCTTCTCCATGTCTTAACGTCAATGAAGGAATTGCTCTTCAGCGATCGGATCATCAAAGGTTTCGACATTGCAAACTATGTTGGATTTAATCGATGGAAAGGGAACCAATGGCTACTAGTGGCGAAGGGCCACCGGAAAGCCGCCGGAGCCTAAGTCATAGATTCATCAATGAGACTTTTTGTTTGCTTCCCACAGACGGCGCTAATTGTTGTTACTTGGATCGCCTGACCTCCGGGGCATCAACGGCACAATGTAAACCTACAAAAAAAAGGGAGTCCGACGACAATGTGCCGACCACCTCTCCAATGATTAAGTCAAGAAAATGATAGAGAAGAGGAAGAAGGGAGTTCACGCAGTTGGAACTGCATACCTTTCCCTCATGGGAAGTCTTTCTGTTTTATACTCGAATTTCTCCTTAATTATAGGGAAGATAATCTCATGATTTTTGTGATAAAGTCTCTCTTTCCTTATCAAGGACTAATTCTCCCTTATTGTTGATTTATGCTGAGACGATGAGATTCGACACCTGAAGATCCACGATAAATATCTTCATGTAATTTCCTCCTAATATATTTATCTATAACAAACTTCTCATACGCGGTGACGATTCATAAGTGACTGAGATCCCATAAGAGGCTTTTAGACTCTACCGCTTCCAATTAGTTCCCGCGATGGTTTTGGCCACGGCAGCCGCTTTAGGCCGCCTACGATGCGTGCCAAGCCGAACCTATCAGTGAGCCGAGTCTAGCCTAAAGTCACGGTATCAATTATAATAAGAAATTGTAGACATTCTTTTTTTGTTCTTTTAATTCTTTTTAATCTCCCATGTTAGCAAAGAGAAGGGGTCGAAACAGCAAAAAGATGAAAATGAAAATGATAATTATATTAAAATTATGTGATGAAAAAATTTTGAAACAGCAAAAAGAGATGGTTGTATTATCAGTACATAAATGTAGGAATGAAAATGATAATACAGTTTTAAGAAAGCAACATACATAGTAACATAAATGCTAGCTATTTCTAGCATAGACTGGGGTCGAAACCATTGACAGTGGTGCCACCATCAACACAAATGGTCTGGCCAGTAGTACATAAATGTAGGAATGAAAATGATAATACAGTTTTAAGAAAGCAACATACATACTAACATAAATGCTAGCTATTTCTAGCATAGACTGGGGTCGAAACCATTGACAGTGGTGCCACCATCAACACAAATGGTCTGGCCAGTAATGTAAGATGATGCCGGTAGGCAGAGGAATGCTACCAAAGATGACACCTCCTTTGGATCACCCACTCGGCCAAGAGGAGTTCTTCTTATTACCTCTTCCATTAAGTTTTTATTGCTCAGAAACTGAAACCAAAATGACACAACCATAAGACAAGTAATCAAATCAGTTTTCCCAAAGAAAACAACAGCAACATCCTTCAAATGGGATGAAGGGTACTCACAGGTTGTACCAAAGAAGTTTTGATGTACCAAGGAGCAACAGAGTTGGTCCTGATATTGTCTGTCGCCCATTCGCATGCCAAATTCTTTGCAAGCTGATTCAGTGCCCCTGAAAGCAAAATTATAAAGGTATGTTAGAGTTGGGTGATTCGAAAAGTTTCTTAGTGTGACATCATGAATTTTTTTACATGGACTTACTTCAATGAAGGCCACATAGCCCACTATTGGTCTTATTTGGATATGGGTCAGTTCAGTTTCGGAATACATGTGATATATGATGTACTCTTTAGGGATTCACTAATTCTGTGGTATTGTGGGTTGGGGGTATCCTAAGGCATTATAGGGTTTTGCAGGTTTTTTCCAAATAATCACAATACTCTAATCTTGTACCCATATTTGGATAGTGGATTTTTCCTTCTCTACCTTTAATTTTTCCCTATTGAGGTTTCTAGCGTTCCTTGTTGTCATGATTTATTTCTTGCTTTCGATGATGGAATGAGGAAGCACCTTTGGTTGCTCCATAGACAGATAGATACTTGAGTGATACCACACCAGCAACAGAAGACATGAGCACAATACTTCCAGCTCCTGATGCCTTGAGAAGGGGATGGGCAAGTTGGCATAGATGGTATACAGATTCAAGATTTACAGCCATGACAGTTGAGAACTCTTCAGCTGTGAACTCCACTGTCGGTTTCACTATGCCAGTTCCAGCGTTGTTGATCTAATTAATTCAAAAAAAAATCAAGCAGGGTAAGAAAAAACGTCTTTAAAATGGATGGGTCACAGATTGGAAAAAAACTAGATCAGGAACAACTAACAAGGATATTCAGCTTCCCATTAAACTTAGAAGAGATTGTCTCCATTATCTTCTCTCTCTGGGGCCTAGAGGATACGTCACAGACAGAGCCAGTGACTTCAAAACCTTTACTTTCCCAATCCCTTAAGCATTCATTAAGTTCAGTTTCTGTTCGAGAACATGTATGTATTCTTGCACCTAATCCAGCCAGTTCTTCCACAACAGCATGCCTGCAGAATTTAGATTAAAACAAGGTGATAATTGGCAGGTAAAAACAGATCATGGATCATTCTATTGTAGAACATAAAAACAGGAAATTATAACACAAACCCGATTCCTCTTGTTCCACCCGTTACAAAAGCTGTCATTCCCTTGAGAGACCATCTATTATCTCCATTATTGTTGCAGCCAGTCTCGGCCATGCCTGCTAGCTACCTCCTTCTCTACTCCACCTCTGGAATAGAACTCGCGAAAGTAGAAAAACAAGATATTCTAACGTGGTTAGGTGATCAATGTAATTTCTATGTTGACTTGTTTGTCATTTTTCCCCCGTTTATGTCATTTTTCTTCAGAGAAGAGAAATGAGAACATTTCTCAAAATATGACTTTTAAAGAATAAAATATGTGGATTGTTGATCACAAAGCGAATCACAATATAAGATACAAGAATAGCTGTGATAATCAATACAACCTAAACGATGTCACATCATTGAAAAAGAAAAGCAATAAAATTAGCCGATCAAAGTCTTCCATTGGCTAAAAGTAGTCTTATTTAGAAAAATATTACAGACGAGATATATGTTTAGATTAAAAAACAAAGAATTGTTTTAATACAAGTGGCCTGAGGCCTTGGTCCCACAGAATTTTTTTTTTTTTTTTGCTTGAATTGCAGGTATACACAGGCACCCATCTTCTCTCTTCATTTATTTATATAAGTAAATAAATAAGATGGGCAAATAGAACCCCTGAACCCAAAGCTTAAACCATAACTCTCACAATCCCTAAACATTCCACCAAAATAAGGAGAGGAACGTGGCTAATAGATTTCTTGGAATTCAACCATGCCCTAGTGGAGAGTTTTTATAACAAAACAGTTTAGTACTGGTCTCTTAAGTTATAACTTAGAATTGAAGTAAGGCAGGAAAAAATAGCTTGACAATTGCAAAATACCAGGTAAGAATACAAGTGCATGGGTTTTGAAAAAGGTAGAAAATGAATTATAATCCAGCTTCTCAGCCATTGTAAGGCTTAAGCAAACTTTTGAGAATCAGAATACATTTGAACAACAACAACAACAACAAAAGAATCTCTGAATCTCTATACATTTCAGAAATCTGGAAGTACCACAATGTACAAACAAGGAAGATGCTTCTGACTCAATTGATAAGAGTCTCCTTGTGCTTGATCTGCAGACTTTTCTTGTTCAAATCTTCTCCTGAACTCTGAAAAATCATCCCCTGTCTGACAGATAACCATTCCCCAACAAGCAAAAAAGGAGGGGCGGGCTATACACTGCTGCTTCTAGTCATGTCTTGGGTAGAAGCCATTCACAGACATCCCACCATCAACACAAATTATCTGGCCTGTGATGTAAGATGATGCAGGCATGCAGAGGAATGCCACAAGAGATGAGACCTCCTCGGGATCTCCCAGGCGACAGAGAGGGGTTCTAGCAAATACCTCTTCCACATATTCTTTATTGCTTAGCACCTGGAATGAAAGAAGAAACCAGAAAACAGAAGAAATATTATTTAAATTGAGTGGTATACATCATATTCGCAGAAACATCGCTTCTGCAACTTTTATGGTATCAAAATCACATCCTTTGGCAATCTCTGAAAAGGAATTCACTTATACAAAGCACTCTTTTTCTAGCAATAATCAAATAAAAAAATTACTTTTTCCACCATAGAAGTCTTGATGTACCAAGGTGCAACAGCATTACTCCTGATATTATCTTTCGCCCACTCGCAAGCCAAATTTTTTGTCAGTTGGTTAATTGCTCCTATAAATGACAAAACAACAGAAATACGCCAACCATTTTCCATTAATTCCTGCAATCTCATAATCCAAATAGACTTGCAACCACAAAAAGGAAAACGAATAAAAATGAAACAAAAATTTGGGAAATCTTGTCTGAAATTGCCTTTGGTTGCTCCCTGAATAGACATAGATTTTAGTGATACAAAACCAGAGACAGATGAAATGAACACAATGCTTCCAGCTCCAGATGTTTTAAGCAGAGGATATGCAAGTTGGCTTGTGTGAAAAACAGATTCAAAATTCGTTGCCATTAAAGTAGAAAAGTCTTCTTCTGTGAAGTCTACAACTGGTTTCCTTATATTTGTGCCAACATTATTTACCTGGACAACCAAACAACCAAATTAACCCTTCTCCATATTCACAAACAATGAGAAGCATTTTGAAACGGATGCATTTAATAGGAATTCAAAATGTTAAAATGAGACTTGCACCACGAGCGGGATCCAATATGGTAATGTAAAATGATTTCTTATGTAGATTCTTAAAGCTATGTTAAAACAAAAGTTGCATCATTTTGGTGAATATGAAGACCTAATAATCTTTTTAGTGATCACCAACTAAGAAAGTATAAACCAAGTGAGAACTTTCCTATTCTAAAATTATTCTGACTCTCAACTCTTCAAGCGGGAAAAAGCTTTTTATAAATAAAAATCACATGATTGCTTCCTGGTGAAATTTAGATCCCAACTGTTCTGGAACACAGCATGTGCATGTTTTTAGTTGAGCATAGGATTGTAGACAAAAAACTACAGTTTGAGTTCAGTCCATACATCAAAATATTCTGAACTTTGAAAAAAAATAAAAGAAAATTTAACTTTTGTATCTTTGATTTTTCAACAGTCTTTGACCCCTTAAACCATGCTTGCAGTACCATAACTTCATAAGACAGAGGCATCATTACAATGCAATTTTATGCTTCAGAATGAATACACAGTACACAATGGGGAAAAGGGGAAATGTAGGAATGTACAAGGATGTTGAGCTTTCCATCAAACACATCGCGGACATTATACATGAGCCTCTCTCGGTCGACCCGGGATGAGACATCACACACAGAACCAGTTATTCTGAACCCCTTCCCACTCCAATCCTTCAAGCACCCATCAAGCTCTGCTTCATTCCTAGAACACGTGTGCACTGTAGCACCCAAACCCAACAATTCCTCCACAATCGCATGCCTAAATTTGCACCCAATTCCAAACAAAAAATTAGGGTTCTCAAAGGACATCCATCAAGCTCAATACACATATATGAAAAAATAAATAAATAAACAAGTAAACCAAAGAAAGAGAAAAAAGAGAAACCCAATTCCACGAGTGCCACCGGTGACGAGAGCTGTCATTCCCCGGAGAGACCACCGAGGGTGTATTGGAGTACTTGTGATGGGATTTAGGTTGCCTTCACCCATTGCCCTTGTAGTTTGAAGCGAAGAATTAGCGCGATTTGTACGGTTAAGGGGTGTAGTACTAGCATGGATTTTCAAAGCTTTGGTTGCAGTTGAAGAGTTTGAATACTGAAGTGGAACTGGCCGTGGAAGCAGATTGTAAGACATGCGTTCCCAAACCAGGAGTTTGAAGTTTGAAGTTTGAACATGGGGATATATAGGTCAATTCTTCTTGTTTTAGGCTTTTATATATATATATATATATATATATATATATATGTATTTAGACTAATCCCATATGGGCAAATGGACTTAAACCAATGATCACATAAAGTAAACCCAAAACCCGACCAACCAAACTAAC